>JARHVA010000045.1:7000000-8200000 GCA_037957365.1 Torreya grandis
TTGAGATTGATCCCATTGACTGGGATAGGTAGCTCCTCTCCATTTAACCTTGTTAGTTGAAAATCATTGTCTTGTTTACAACTTGTGATGACATATGGACCACTCCATATGGCATCAAACTTTGTATGCCTTATATCATTTAAACTATCTTCATCCTACTTGAGCACTATGTCCCCCTCTTTATAGCTCATATTGGTATCCTTTTTATCAAAATATTTCTACATTTGAGTCTATTGAATCTAAAAGGTGTGCATCACTTGACCTCTATCCTCTTCCAATTCTATTAGTTATAATGGCCTTATTGTCATAGGCCTATTTTCAATCATCTCCAGTTTGTGGGTAAGCTATAGCAACAACAACTCAAGTGACATAGGTATCCTTGCTTCTCTCTGATAAATTATCATGAAATGAGAGTTGCATATTGATATTTTTGATATTATCCTACCTACCCATAGGGATACTTTACGCTTTGTCTGTCATGTCCTTTGATTCTTCTCCATGGCTCACTTGATGATGTGTATCATATTTTTTTTGTTTACTCAGCCAAACCATTATCTTAATGGTAATAGTTTGAGAAGGTGCTCAAATAGATGCCATACTTGATAACCCATGTACTAATTTTGGTTCCAATGAAATTCATAATTATCTAAGATAATGATGATTGGAACACCAAACCTAGTGATAATACATTCATAGAAGTCTAGTATATATGTTTTATTTGCCTCCCTGACTACCACTACCTCTATCCATCTTGTGAAGTAGTTTGTGGATGCTATAATCCACTTATGTCTAGTGCTTGAAGGAGAATTAATCATTCAAATGAAATTAAGGCCCCATTAAGTGAAAGATTGATCAACTTATGTTAGACATAGTAGAAGAGATTCAAACCTCTTCTTACTAGTAAATAAGGTGCACTTCGTGCAGATCCTTACCCATTTATGAGCATCTTTAAACAAACTTAGACAATAATATACATCCCTCATAATTTTGATAGCAGTAGTCTTTTATGAGTAGTGACCTCTTGATAATCCATTGTGGAATTCTTGAAGTATCTTGTTAATTTGACCTTATTCTACACATCTCAAGAGAACTCCATTGATGTCTTTTTTGAATAATACATCATTAATAAGCATGCATGTAATAGCTTATAATCTAAAATTTCTTCTCTTTATTTTATCAATCCCTTGTGGATGCTCACATGTTTAGATAAAGGTTGTCATGCTTTAAACCCAATCATTAGGGACACCATAATCAGTTAGTTGGTCTTATTTTAGCACTAAAACTACCTTATTATCAACCCCTAAAACTACTACCATCTACTCACATAATTCTCTTCCCCTTATGACCTTGGTGATTTTTATTTCTATGTCATACCCCATAACCTTGGTGATCTAACCAACTCTTTTTTCACTTATGTCCCTGTTCAACATAAAACCCTTCATGCCTATATATGAGACCATAAACTAAATATTATTATTAGAGAACATTGTCTGAACTTTTTAATGACCTAATGATAGAAAGAAATTATTTTTTACATGTATCTATATCTCAACTCATATTCCTTAAGCACTTGAGTAAAGAAAGTGATAGGATAATCCATTTTGTCATTATTTTATTGCACTAATATTGTTGAGATGCCTTCATCTCCTCCAAAAGCATAGAGGATGAAACCTTTATCATAACATGGATTCACAAGTTTAGGGGCTTGAGATATATCTCTCTTTGTTGCTTCAATTTTTTTATTTCTTGTCGGGGAATCCAAGAACAAACACACATGTTCTGATCCCACTTGTTAGGATCTTGCTCCTCAGAAAGAGCACAATATGATTACCAAATACAAGCAATTTAAGATGCAGAAATAACCAGAAGTACAAGTAACTAGAATTCACAAATAACATAGAATATGAGAGACAATACACTATCTTGTATTAATACTCATACAAAAAAGAATACAATAAAGAGATGCCACACTCTTCCACCTTACAGAGGCTTGCCACACCTCAAGTGTACAGTAATTCTTCTTCAAAAGTTCACTCTCGTACCAAAAACGGTCCCAACACACAACTCACATATAGAATTGGTGTTCACCTCTCCAACCAGTCAGTAATAACCCTGCCAGTACACCAAGCACTCTAAAGTACTTCAAGTAGATCTCCCATGAACCTATAACCTGCAATTCAGTAGACCATACTTACACATGTAGATCTCCTATGAGCTTGCAACAACCTGCAACTCAATGATCTTACAATGAAAGGATCTTCCTTGCCTTCCTTTTCAGCTCATGATTACAATACATGCCAATGGGTCTATAAATAGATCCCAGACTTAAACAATAACTTAGACTCTTAGTTAACTAATAATAGACACACAGCTCAAGACTCGAAATAGCCTTTACATGCAAACACTCAGTTCAACAAACTAACTGTTCATGCAACAAATAGTTTTGGAACACACAGGAGACCGACGTCAGTCCCTGTCTAATTGGTGCTGACCGACGTCGGCCAACTCCCTGCTAACACCGGTTGCCTTTTGCATTCATCATGACCGATGTTGGTTATACTGCCGACACCGGTACTTCTGGAACTTTAGCAACCTCCTCTTCATCTGCATAGTTGAAGCTTTTAGCTCCACAACCTAACATTTCTCTCTCTTGTTTATTTGAATGTAGCATTCTTCTTAAGCATGCAGATGAGTGGCTTGACCAAGGAAGCAAAGTTTGGTATGAATCTCCTCATGAAATTTATCTTTCCCAAAAATATTTGGAGACCTTTCTTGTGGACTAAAAGGGAAAGGGACATGATAACCTCTACCCTTTCTAGATCAATAGTTAATCTATGTTTAGAAATAATGTGCCCTAATGACCTACCCTCATGGGCAATAAAAACACTTGTTTGGGTTTAAAGACACCTTTAACTCTCTACACCTATTGAATACTTATTTCAAATGACCCAAGTGATTGGTTTCATGCTACGATAAAATATTAATCTCATCGAGGTAAACTACGATCATATTGTTGATGTGGCCCTTAAAGGCCATATTCATATCTCTTTGGAAGGTTTCACTAGCATTAGTCAATCTAAAAGTCTTATTCCTATATGCATAGGTACTCTAGTTGGTCATAAAATTTGTCTTGAACTGATTAGACTCTTGTATAAGTATTTGGTCATAACCTAAATAATTGTCTAGAAGGGAAAACGTCTTAGCTCCAACTACTGTTTGGATAATCTAATCCATTAGTAGGAGAGGATAATGATCTTTAAGGGATGATTTTTTTAAATCCCTAAAGTCTACACATAACCTAATATCCACATTCATTTTCCTAACATGGAATAGATTGGATACCCAAGATGAGTGCTTAATTAGAAAGATGATATTAGCCTCAATGATTTTGGTCAATTCTTTCCTCGTCAATGGTTTTAACTTAGGGTTTATATGTCTTTGCTTCTAACTAATTATTTTTGCATTAGGATCTAGCTCAATTGTGTGTAAATTTAGGGTTAGGTCAAATCTCTTAATATTTTAGTAGCTTTAGGCAAATACAACATCATAATTTATATAAAGACTAATGAATTTTGCCTTTTTAAGATGAGTGCATACCTTTCCATCTCTTAAGCCTTTGCCATTGGAGATAGTCACTTGCTCATAGTTTTATTTCTTAATTATCATGTTCCTCCTTTCTCCTTTGAATTGATCATTTGAATTTAAGACATTTTCCAATATGACTAGCCCTTTGGTAATTTATTGCCTTTCAACTAAATGATATGATCTCCATATTGTGCTTGCAGTCTTTACTATTTCTTGGCAGCAAACTCTACCTCATCTTGAATTAAATTAATGATTTGTTAATCATTGTTAAAGACTTGCCAATTACATACATTATCTAAGACTTTTGACCTTACTACAAACTTGAAAAACTATTCTGAATCTTTCATCACATCACAAGGTATATTGTATTATGATCCTACCACTAGGAGTCTATTTGCATTGTCATTCTTTGCCCTTTAAATAGCTTGGATGTTGAAAGCATCAAAGCCTCAATGAGGTCCCATATTCTATGTTTATAATCCTTTAGCAGATTATTCTTGGATGCATTATGTGTTCTTATCTAATTTACAATCAGCTTGTTATCCCCAAACACTTACAACACCTTAATCCCCTTATTTTTCACTAATTAGAGACCTTCAATTAGTGAATCATATTTGAAAACATTATTGGTACAACTAAATTATAGCCCATATGCATGAAAGTACTCCTTTTAAGGAGAGATCATCATAACACTTGTACCTACACTATTTCTACTTTTGGATCCATCAAATTATAGTTACCACATTCCTTTGAGTTCTTCTTAAGTCTTCATGAGGTTTGGAAAAATAGAGTCATCAAGTATGTAGTAAGTGCCCAACCATATTTCCTTTATACAAGCATATGGATAAAATCCATAGTGTTCATTAGCCCACACATGTAGTGTGATATTTAGAACCTCCTCTAAAGGTGTGGTAGTCTCATGAAGAAGAAAAATATCCTCTTGATCATGCATTTTGTGATTCATGTCGATCAAGTCATGTGAATATGGCTCACTATGATCTCTAAAAATAGATTCAGCCTTGATAATCACCTTAGTTCCATATTTAATTCTAAGTAGCATGTGTGACTAGTCAAATGTTAAGTACCTACCCATTTTTTTAGTGAAGTCTCTTAAAATACAAATGGAAAAATAAGGAGGCAGATATATAATAGAGATGTATTGGGGTGATGGAGAGGTTAAGACATACATGTAGAGTAATATTTAAACCCTTAATGATCTGTATGGTTTTGATAATTGTACTATCTATTTAGATAACTCATTTTAAAATTGGGGTCTACTCTATACCTAGCATATCATCTATCTTCTAAGGCATGATTGAACTACTTGTAACTAAATTAGTCATATAGTTATGGGCATGGTACCTACCTATGATCAAGGAGATATAAAATGGTGGTGGCTTGCTACTCTAGCTAGACGCTCCTTCTTTAGGTTGATAAAAAAATATGGAAATAGCTGAAGCGGCCTTTGTTGGCTCATGCAAATAGAAGGTCCTCAATGCTTCTTGCAACAAATTCCTTTAAGAAGGAATGGATAGGGCTTCCCATAAGGTCACATTAAAACTTGTCTTCTTCATTTCTTCCATTATGTTAAATAAAATTTGAGATCTTTTTGTTTAAAACTTTGAGATAATAGTATCCCCCTTAGAATGTTTATTGACTTTAGGTTGATTCTTGCTTTGAGTAGGATGGTTTTTTCATGTTTGGGTAGTGTCAGTGGTCACCTTCTCTTTAAAAAATTCATGTGGAGCTTGTGAAATAGAGGTTTCACTTACTAAGGAAGGTTAGTCACCTTTCATTTTCCTTATTTTAAACCACTATATTATTGAATAGATTATTGATTACATTTGGTACTTGGTTTTGATTTATGCTAATGAAGTCATTCTCTGGCCAATTTACCTAAGTGGCTTCATTTACTTGCATTTGGGCCTACTCATGTACTTATTCCCTTTGTGAATTTGGCTCCTTTGGCTACTATTGGGAATATTATATGATTTATACCATCAAATCTTGGTTTAACACTCCATTTACATAGGTAGCTTGATTATGTGGTTGATTGCAAGGAAAACACCACTCATAGTCTTGAGATATATTGTTTTGGACAAGCACAATAGATTTTAAATTACTAGCAGCGTTAACACTTTGTGTATTAAATGGTCTAGGGTAAGTGAGTTGGTTTTACACTTATGCATTACTTTGATGAGTTTACCTATCATGTTGAGAAGACTGATTAAATGGTTAGTATGGTCTATAATGTTGGGCTTACTACCTCTTCAAAGCTACTAGATTGTTCCCAAAATTCTATAATAGTGATTTAAATTCATATAGATCACTAGGAGGAGGAGTGAATGTAGTTGGTGGTATGAATTAAATAGGGATAGGTTCTAATGAAGGTTAAGCAGTAGGTTGATTGGGTAGTGGTTCTAGAAAGAGAGGTATGGGAGGCCTAGAGGTAATCATTCTATCATAAATTAAATAGTTATCTACCCTAATAACAATGTCATACATATCAGGTAGTATAACTCCTCCCATGGATTCAACTATTACATCTATATCACTATTTATATCCCTCAAATAATATAAGAATGTAGTATTTGGAAATGGTTTAAATAAAGGTGGTATTATGTCATAAACTCTTTATAATATGAAATTAAAGTCAACCATCAGCTCATATGGGGATATCTTAATGGTGGTGACCTATTCCATCAAAGATAAATGATCACTTTTGTCTTCAATTTTCTTGCATAACTGCTCTCCTAGCTCATCCTAGTTATGAATGGAATTAGGCCTCAAACTTTTATACCATTGGAAATATTTCCATTCCATTTAAGTTACAAGCAACCTAACTTCCACATTATCCTCAGTGACATGGTGGACCAAGTAAATGTTAAAAATATGTTGTATGTGTTTTATGGGGTTAGTTGCATTCTAACTAATAAAATATGGCAAGATCTTAATTTCTTCAATCATAATGTCATCATACTAAGCTAGAGCCAAAATACTACCTCCATTAAAGGTCATAAACATCTAGTTTATTTGGGTATCCATGAAGAGGATTAAAAAGAGTCTTCTTATAGGTTGGGGAAATCTTCCATAATTAGGAGTAGACTAATCTCTAGGGGATGATCATCTTAAATCACTAGCTCTCTTAATAAGAGATAAGGATACTCTAAATCTTCTTAATCTATGGATTATAGGCAACTTAATAAAATGAAAATTAGTGCCTTTTGAGGATGATCTTGTTTATCTTTGCATAATATGAATAACAAATATTTTGTAAACTAGGGATACTTAGAGTCACCAGGTGATTATAGGGTGTTTTTAACACTACAAATCAACTAAGAATAGCATGAAACTCTCAGCCAAACTTTTAAAGTTTGGTCCCACAGAGCATTATATAAATTATTGTCACTCAAACCCTGCACACATTGAATTGAAGGATGGTTCAGTGAAATAATGGGATCATCTCCAAGGTTTGGGACCCTTTCACTCCTTCGTAAAAACCTTTAGATAAGGTTGAATTCCTTCTAAACTAAGTGCATCTGATTTATAATCAACATGCAGGCCTAAAAAGATATGAAAAAACCTACTACTACTACTACTAAATCTAAAGTCCTTTTCAAAGAAAAGTGATAGATGGAATCATTAAAATGTAAAAAGGTGATGCACTATGATTATATATCACCCCCATTGTTTTAAAAAACACAATATAACCATTAAGAACTAAAGACCTATACACAATCTCCAAAATAAATAGCCCTCTCACATAAGTGATTCACATGGATATGAGGGAATCGATACAACATTAGGAGGGATGAAAAAAATATAGAGATAATTCCTACATAAGCCTAGTTACACACAACATATGAATTATAAGAGAGTCTAATTCTATATAGAGGTGTTAAGGGATGGAAGGCAGTGAAAGGGAAGATGAATCCATGTACAAAGATCAATGACCATAAAAATGCACACAAAATGTGGGAATCATGAAGAAGGGTAAATTTAGTTCTCATTAGTTGTGAGGATTGAATGGTAAAGGGCTCATGGAAGGCAAATTTTGGTAGCATTATTGTACTTGAAAATGTCTCTACTTTCATAATGAAATACCCTGGCTTTTATACATGATTTGAAGCCAACTAGCCATTAATTACAATAGAAAAATATAGTTGAGAAAATTAAATGAACATCAGAGCTTGAGGCACATAAATATCTCTATAGATCAGATAGGGATGGTCCAAAGTTAATTGGGATCTTAATTTCATCCTTGAGGCATGGTGATTATTTCCTTGAGCTCAAACTTGTCAGCTCGACATCCCTTCTCATTGGTTGTTTAATAATCAACATTAAATCATTTATCAACCCATGTTAAGTTGGAATGATTTTGTGTATAGGAATGTGAATATAGATCTCTTAGAGTCACAAACTTTAAATATTTGGGATTGATTCCATTTATTTTATCCATTCTCTTCATTATCAGCCCAACTATGTTCATTAACACGCATTCTAGAATTTTTATCTTTGCCACCTCTTCATTTCATAGCTTGACACATCACCTTTTATAGAATATTATTTACACTTGGGAAATGTTATTAAATCAGTGCCACTTTATCTATAAGTACTAACTTACATGTCATTTATTTCCCTATAGACTTCCTTTGTCATTATTCCACATGTTAACACCTCAGTTGTCATTACATTATTGATTAAACCAGGTATGTCATCTTTGTGATTGGTAAATTCCCATCAATTTTAATTCATTTCATCACTACATTCCCTAAGGACACATAATATTTGCTCAAGTTTTCCATCTTTGAATAATTTTTCTTGGCTTTAGGTCTTCATGACCTTTATTGATCAATGATCATGCAAAAAGTGTGATAAATATGCATGTGAAAGCATGAATCTTCCCTCTTCACATCTTCTGGCATCACATGTTTTGGTGTGACTTTTATTCTAAAGACTTAATTATTCACATTTTTTGGCATCGCACCTTTTATTTCTTTGTTTCTTGGCATGACTACTCTTGCCTTTGCACTTTGCACTTTTGTACCAAACTTATGACAATTCTTCATGCAAAAAGTGCAAAGAATAAAATTTTCAATAGTTGCAAAGTCTTTGATTTATTCTTTTTGTACTTAGCCTCTTGTCTAACTTTGACTTGTCCAATATAAATATTTTATACAATTCAACTGCAACTCAAAGATTTCATCTAATTTATGACAAGGGCCCTTGAGCTGAAATGGAAATCTTGGAAACAAGGTGACTTGAGAGTCTATAGTTTTTCAATATATAAGGAGGCATTATACATATAATTTGGCATAATAATGAGAATAGAGTGTTTTAAATGTTCTAGGGGGACAAAAATACTATAAATCATTTGGATAGGTGTGATAAGGAGATCAAGAATTATATGAGGAGGTATATCATTTAAAGGTGGAGATTAATAATAGGGAGATAGTAGTTGAAGGTGTATATAAGGATAAGAATAAGGATTACTATCATTTTTTCACATAAGGTAAGAAAATTTGGGTATATAAGAGGATCCATGGATGGATATAGTTAGAGACTATTATATATATTCAAGTTTTACATGCATTATCAAACTCATCAATGAGTTCATAGATATGTCCCCTATAAATTACCATGAGATTAAATAAGTACATTAATCCTTGTGTAAAATGGCCATTAAGATTCATGAAGGCATAAAACATATGAATAAAAGGACATACATGATTAACCCAAACCTTTGATTAAAATTTAAGGATGGGATAAACATGATGCTTGAAACTAATTTAATCTATCTTCTAGAATAATCTCATTAGGTGAGACCTATGGTGATTAACATTAAGGATTTGTAGATCATTATTTGTGTAGATTACCATTTTTAGTGATGCATGTATACATAATCCATTCATATCACCATTTATTGAGGATGTGTTATAAGGAATGGTTGGTAATGAAATATACAAAATCACAAATGGATTTTTGGGTTATCACCAAGTACAAACCATGGATGAAACTAAGGTAGATTTTAGCATTGAATATTCATTAATTCACAAATATTCAGATTTATGAAATTCAGTTTTGGTGATTTTAAAGGGCCAATATATATGTCCAGTTTGCCTAAAAAATTAGAATGTAAGTTACTTTATGGGTAAACTTGCCAAATGTTTATAATAATTATGTGGTTAACCATCCAATTTTCCTTATAAATATAGTAAATATAATTCCATGGGTAACCATCAAATTTTACTTTCAGTAAAGGCAACCACTTGATGATATCAAACAAGTAACCCTCTAATAAAGGAAAATGTTTAGCTACACCATATTAGCAACCATCTAACACCATATTATAAATAAGGGAAACTAAATGGATGTACCATTCCTATCACAGAATATTTTCATCTACACTACCACTAATTGGTTACATCATCTCTATAATTGAATGGCTACATCTATACTACCACTGAATAGTTGCATTATTTTCTACAATTGATCAATTGCATCTATGTTATAACTCACTAGTTACATCCATGATGCAACCAAATGATTACATCCTAGCAATCTCAACCAATTACATCCCTCCAACAATCATAGAGTTGCATTGTTCTAAAATCAACCAGTTGCATCACTTACAGCCATTTGGTCACATAATTTCTTATTATTTTCTATGTGGTAAAATGGCATCTAGTGGTAATGGTAAAATGGCATGCCAATTATCAAGAAAATTGAGCATATTATCTTATTTTATATACCCCAAAAAAATACCATGCACTCAAAAATATATGTACTTATTTAAAAAAATTAAAATTTATAGTAAATTTGATTTTATATGTCAAGAATAATATCAAAATCCTTTTACATGCATAAATCCCCACTGATAATGATTGTATTTCATAATAAATAATTAATCATAATAACATGTCACCATCTAGATATTTTATTGATGATGACATGTTGTCACTTTAATACGTTTCTTTTGCTCTGGATGATAATGATGATGAAATTCAACTTTCAAAATAGATTTTTGGCTCTCATCAAACACCAACTTTACTTTAAAATTCCATGAAGAAATATTTACAAAGGAAGAGAAGCATATGGACAATTAGAAGGTCTTTTAAGGTATACTAAGTATAAAAATATCCTATCATTGAACCCCTAGAGCATGAAAATGTTAATGATACTCCAACATAATGTATATGTACAATATGTAGTTGGAAACTAGGAAAGGAAAATAGAATGTAACTTAATTTGGACATAATTGAGAAATATTGTGGAAAAATATGTGTCAATGAAGCACACAAATGCTCAAAAAACAAGAACACATAGATGGAAAAATTTAGAAGAATGCATGTATGTAATATATGTACACAAGTATGAAAATGATCACAAACATCAAAAACATCTTTTTGATAAAGGGGAAAAAACAAAGCTCAATTTGTAAAAGTTATGCCAAAAATATACAATTCTCTATTGTATACCACATTTTTAAAAAAGGCAAACTTATTTCTAATTTTTTAGATTATAATATTTTATTTGAACATAATGGAGTTATTGATATTCCGTAATCACACTAGTTGGATAGTAGTGCTTGGGAAATGGAAAAATGTCTATCAATGGTTGAGAAGGAGGATTTGAAAGAAAAAGTTTAGAATTCATTATTTATCTCATTCTCCATTGATGAGGTCATAACTATTGAAAACTCATCATGGGTTTGCCTTCATGTTTATACTTTTGATAACTATTCAAGGTAACCTCATCTATTAGTTCATAATATGGTATAAAATTATAATGCTGAAAACCTTCACAAATTGGTTTTAACTAATTTGAGAGATAAAGTTGGGATGGATGATTATGCAATAACTACTAATTTGGTATGTGTTGGGGCTGATGATGCATCATCAATGTAGGGGAATATAAATGGTCTTTATGTCTAAATTCAAACAATATTTGTCCCATATATGATTCTGATTCATTGCATGTCTCATAGGATTAATCTAGCATACAAAATTGTTAGCACATTTGGTAATGTCATAAAAATGGAAGAGCTCATTTGTAAATTGCATGCTTATATGTCAAGCAGTCCAAAAATATTCTTGGAGTTCTAAAAATTTTCAATAAGAGTGACTAATGATAAAAAAAACTACTAAAATATGTTGATATAAGATGTATTTTTATGTATGACCCTAAATGTATAATTTTTGAATAATATCCATCATTAATAGGTTTTATGTATAAATAATGTAGGGAAGTTGACAAGGTAATAGATTTGTTGTACTATTTTAAAGATTTAGAAACATCATTGACAATATGTATAATTATCCCAATGTTGAAGGAAATCAATTTTTTAATGAAACATGCTCAGGAGATATCCATATATATTTTCAACTTTATATGGTTCAGAAAACAAGTATGTCAATCTCTAGATATATTATACACATCGAATGAAAACTTTCAAGGACTTGTTTTTAGGAGTTGGAAAATTTTAATAGATTTTAAGAATATTTAAATCTATTTGAAATTTGATATTAATGATCATTTTTGTGTTGTCATTAATGGCAAGGAGAAACCAATGCACACTTTCTATAGAAGACTTGATTTTGTGTGATTTGAAACTAAAGAACTACCTATAACACGTCTTCTATGCGATACTATTTTATGTGAAACACAAATGAAATTGAGTAGAATTTTTTAAAACTTATCTGTTAATATCATAGATCAGTTTCAAAGAGATGATTTTTTGGAGGCCATGGTAGTTTTGAATCCCATTTTTGGGAACAGTGATAATGGTCAACAACTGATGTGCAATCTATTTCAAAAATACATGGGTTCTTTTATTAAGCATTTCAATAAATATATAGAGGTCAATGGAGTTGAAATTAAATGTATTTTATGAAAGTATTTATTATTGTCTTAGTCAACACATTTTTTAATTGCAATGATTGATTAATATAAGTGTCTAAGCGAACTAATAGAAAATGGTGGAATTACACAACTATGGAAAAAACTTTATCCTAGTAGCATCTTGTAAGAAAATATTAGTAAATATTTTTTGATTATATGAAATTTGTAAAATAATGATTTTGGGATCATTGGAAGATGAAAGTGTATTTACTGCATTATATTTCATTAAGTCAACACTTTGAAAAAGATTGGATAAAAATCTAGAGACATGTTTGAGATGGTATGTTTCATGTTATGTTATGGACATGTTTCCTTATCAAAGAGCTCTAACAACATGGAGTTCTCTTAATGAAATAAGAGGCATTAGTAATACAATGACCAATAGAGAGGATGTAAATATTGATATTGAATATGGCACTAATACGGTGGATGCAAATGTCACTTATGATGAACAAGTTTGTTAAGGATTATTTCAATTACCTGAGTTTTAGTTTGATATTTATTGTAATAATCATTTTTTTAAATCTAATTTCATATCTTTTTGGATATTGTAAAATATTTTAAATATTCAGTTCATTAAAATTGTTTATAGCATTGTGATTTTCTATAATAGATGTTTTCCAGACCTTAATCCATTATCCATGCAGCTTTCCCTTTTATGTAATTAGTTCTTCAAATGGGTTTTAAAAATTTTGTATTTTTTAAGATGGTATTGTTAAATATATATTTTTATTACTTTTTTAAAAACATAAATTTTATATTTTAACACAATATTAATAGTTTTTACCTTAAATTATAGCTTGAAATGATGAATCCTAATACCAGAAAAAAATAGAATAAGAAGAAAATAATGCATAGAGCATAGTATGGGTTTGAATAAATAGACCATGTTTATGAAAGTTAAGAATAAATGTGTTTTATTAACATTTCATGTGTTATTTGGGAACTAAATTCATTTTCAAGGTAAGGTAGACATGGGAAGAGTTTAATCTAATCCATAAAAATCCAAAATAGGTATCAGAGTTGGAATTTACATTGACTTTTCATTCACTATTTTTTCACAGTCAAGTAACCCTAAACTAGGGTTTGAGAGATTAAAAACCTCATAACAAGAAAAATAACATTTAAATTAGTGCAAGAACCTATTGAAATCATAATATTTCTTAATTGAGTCAAATACCAAGACAAAATAAGTCTACAAGCCTATTAAATAAGAAGACTTAATTGACAAGAAAAAGACTTTGTTAAACCCCTACATCATTATATCCATAACAATAATTTTAAATTCATCAAGATTTAAGTGTTTATTAACAACTCAATAAATACTTTCATCATTGAATGGGTTTAAATCATCATGCAAAAAAATTAATCCAAACTGAGTTCAACTTAGAACCAAATGTTTTACTCAGTTAATGTCAAAGAGATCAATAAATTTTCCATTAACCAAAGAAGCAAACCATAATTGTTGTCTAGACTCCACATCCATAATGATTCCATACAAGCACAACATGTTCACTTCTCAAAAAAATGAACTCTTAACTAAATTAAATAATAAAATGCATAATAAAAACTTTTCCATTATTTATAAGCATGATTAGAACTAAATATAATGTTATCAACAACTAAGAAACATAAATAAGACTAAAAAATGACAAATTTTCACATGATCATAATTGAACAGGATGAAATCACATCACATTAAAATTGATGCTCAATCCAAATCCATATCAAAAAAATTTGAAGTCAACTCGGTCGTGAATACAATGAAAATGACACCATGTTTTTTGGGTTACATCAACTCAAAATATACAACACTATTTAGTATAGTCAAGATAATGCATGTAAGATTTAAAATGAACCCTAACTCAGTAAAACAAGAATATTTGAAACATAATAAACTATTGTTTGAAAATTGAATCTTAACATTGTCATTTGAAACTATTGTTTAAAACATAACATTGTATTTTGAAACATAATAAACTATTGTTTGAAACATCATAAAATGTCAATTTTTTTAAATAAACCCTTCCTCCACTTATTCACTACAATCCTTCAAAATCCCTACCTCCCCTTCCTCTATGTCATTCTTTAAAATTTCTACCCTTAGAAAACTTCTGCAACATAATTAATATTAGTAATATTTTCTCTTTCCTCATTCATTACATCTCCTACTGAAAGTAGACTTAGATCTGCATCTATTTTTTGCTTCAATAAAATCTTATGGTCCATGTCGTGCTCTTTAATTATTTTCTTCAATGTTTTCTCTTTATTTAATAAAACAGTCTTTTATTTGAATGTAATAACAACATTTAAACTTTTTTATAAATTTTTCAAATGTGCATTGAGTTGGGCTTCATTTTTCAAGTTCTCATATTTTGCTTATAAAAAAAATCAATTATAATTAAATTAAAATTAAAATAACTATAATATATTTACTAAAAATAATTATAACCTACAAAATAATTTTCCTTATCTACATTGGTAAACACAAAAAGGTTTGTCTATTACCCATTAGTTAAAGTTTACTTAGGCTTCCACATTCAAATTATCTAATATTTTTAACATAATACCCAAAATATTGTCATTATAATCATTAAAAACTAAAATTGGCCCAAATTCAGCTTGATTGAATAAATCATCAATCTTTGTGGGTTCATGTTTAACTAATGAAAAAAAAATTGACTCTTTGGGAGTAGTTATGATAACAAGAATTTATCTCTTTAATTAATGCTTTGCCCTTAACTCCCATACATTTACAACATCTAACTCATTTATAACACCCTCCTTAAGATTTATAATTACATTTTCTAATAATAAATTATTTAATGGAAAATTAGTTTTGTAATCTTCTAAAAACTCCAAATTGTCAGTAGTGGGTGGGCTACAGGGTGAAGAGGTACAAGGTCCTTCCTAATTAGGTACACTTGGAAATTGAATAAAATCATTTGGATTAAAATCACTATCAAAGAGGTCCCCACTTTAAATCCCTATATATTCATCATCTAGATCAATATGCTGTAAAAATGTTACTCCTTGTGTGTTAGACACATTATTGAGAGATAAATTGGGGAAATCATAACCTAAAAACCATAGTGTTCCTTTGCTTTGTGCAAGAAAATAAGTATTTTTCCCCTTGTGTGAATTTGGGTAGGTGGCGATGGTGGTGGCATACTTTTTATCATAGATTGAGGGTGACCTATAAAAAAAAATTATTTAAAATGGTAAATTAAAAAATAAAATTAAATGTTAATTTGAAATTTAACATTTAGTATGTGGATTGAAGAGAGTATGTCCTTCACTCTACATGTCTGATTTGTAATTAGAGTGGTGGTTTAAACTATACGAGGTAATCATTTAGTCAATAAAATCTCTAATTTAAGAAACATCAATTCAAAAAACAAAAGTTGGAAAGTAACAAAACTTGAAAAGTGGTCACAAACACTATGGTACTTGAAATTTAAGGTTTTTTTCTTCAAGTTCAAGGTCAATAGCTTCAAAGTCAATTATAAAAATTAAATAAATAAATAAATAAAATTTTCATAATGTATCATTTATCATTAAAATTTGAAAGTAGGAAAATTTGTAAGTGGAGATGATTCTAAAGAAGGCTTTAGATGTTTGGAAATTTGAAACCAATGAAATGATGATTCTATGGACTCATAATCTCTACAACCTTACAGGGCATGATGTCCTTTTGACACAGCTTATCTTCATGTATTAAATGCATAAAGTCATAATTATAACAAGCAGAGAAATATTATGTTTTAAATTTGTAAGAACTTATAAATTAAAACATTTAGATGACTCATTTGAAGGATAAACTAACCTCCTAATCATCAACAGATAGAATTTGTGATCATTTTTTAATGAAACACATTTAGAATTAATTTTATTATAGGTCATACAAGGCCTTATAGTACAAGGCTAGAATAAAATTGAAACAAAAAATTGTAGAAATTTTATGAAATAATCATAATTCAATTCTAATATAATCCTAAGGGATATAAATGTACACCAGTCAAATTTTGAACCCATAAGAGTAAAAATAATGTAGATAATAGCCCAAAAGGGAATGGTTCCTGGTCTTCCCTATAAAACTAATCTTATTTGGAAAAATTGAAAAATGGCTTTCAGAAATAAGTCTAATATTTTTCAACTTGGATCCCCCTTTTAATCTAACTATTTAAAATGAAAGTGAAAAACATGAAATTAGTGAAAAATGATGACAAATTACAAAATGTCAAATTTTAAATTTGAATAATAATGTTATAAATACTAATTGGACCAATCTACAAGTTGTAGGTAGACTCCAAATATTTTTTGTCATCATTAGTTAACATCATTTTTATCATAAGGTTATAATTGTGGTGTGGAATCTCTATCAAATTACGGATATCTAAAGGCAAGGTACCAAAGGAAATTAATTTTGATTTGACACTAACATTAAACTTTGTCTCACTGATATCATAATAAGACATGAGAGATTTCAATAAGAATGCATGTATTTCATATTGCGTCATGTAAATGAGGACTCCAAAATCACACTTAAAAATCCAATCATTGTATGTATTTGGATATTATAGTAGTTTCAAAATATTAAGACATAAAAAATTCTTAAAAACATATGTATGTATGGAATCCATGTCATAGTTGTAGCCTATCGATGTCATAGTTGTACTACTATGAAAAACACAAGAGAGAAAAAAACATGACTATGCAAGAGTGTCAAAATGAAGGCAAAGGGATATTTATAAGTGGTGTCAAACACCACCATTCAGCACCTAAGGTAGTCAATTGTATATGCAACTAAATGACCTTTAATTCGATCGGTTGCATCATACAGGCAACCGATTTGATTGACAACTGATTGTAATATATAGCTAGTTATAAATTGTTATCAATCAATTGTGCTTTGTAACTGACTAGTTTTGGCCACTAGCTAGTTGTAGTATGAAATTGATTGGTCATTGTTACTGACTGATTGCATAGTGTAATTGAATGACAATCATTACTAGTCAATTACATTATGCAACTAATTAGTAGCATTTACCAATAATTGTTACATAATGTAAATGACCAACAATGGTTGTCATTCATTTACACTATGTAACTGATTGGTTGTATAGAAAAAAAAATTAAAAATGTGTTTTTATTGTCTATTTCACCTCTCCTCCCATTAGATTCTCTACCACACCTAAAAATTCACCATGCCTATGAAACAATTATCTATAGATTCACCAACAAAATCTAAGGGGATTTTTGATAAGGGCTCTTAAAATTTACCCTAGATGAAGATAAGCATAATGCCATGTTTCAAATGAGTTTTTATCCATTAACATATAATTTGACTCAATTTAGATTTTAAAATGTGCATATTATATTCTCACACATTATGGTTGAATAATTCAATCATTTAATACATAGATTATAATTGAAAATGTATCTAGATGATTATATTATGTATGTATTGCTTTAAGATCACTATGATAATATTCACTTGTTGTTTAAGGTTCGTATATAAATTAATATATCCTTGAATTTGAATAAGTTTTAATTTGAATTTCTATTTGTTACATTATTAGGACATGTCATTTACAAGGGAGACATGACGATTAACCCTATAAAGGTAGTGGTGACACTAAAACTAGAAGTGTCATGTATGTGGAGGGAGATTTGCATATTTTAAGTCATTTTATATATTAGAGGAAGTTTATATATAATTATGTGCATGTTATAGGACCTATTGAGGAGTTGATAAATAAAGGGAGGTGTGCATATTTTAGGTCATTTTATATATTATAGGATGTTTATATATAATTATTTTCATGTTATAGAACTTATGGAGGAGTTGATAAATAAATATGGTAGGTTTAAGTGGATGGAGATTCAAAAATAGGTGTTCTAAGTTTTGAATGGGAAATCAACCAATGCACTAGTTCTATAATTTCCAAAGTGGAAAATTATTTTCATGTGCATGTCTATGCACTATAAAATATGGTGAGAGAAATACTTTTGAAACCTAGTTAAGGAAATATTCACCATCCTATAACATTTACAAGTGGCAAGTTATCCAAGGCTAAGAAAAATTACATCAATGAAGAGAGAGGTGTTAGTGATGGTGTATGCACTATAGAAGTTCAGTATCTTCTTGAAACTCCATTTTTATTTTTTACATATCATGAAGCACTTAAATAATTGGTGAGTAAACAAATGTTACATGGTCGTATATGTCAACAGGTATTTCTTTTCTAGGATCTTAGTTTTCAATCATATTGAAACTTGAAGGATTGAATATAGGAATATGCAATCTATTGCACATTCAAACAAGTGGGTATATGTCAAATTAAGGAATACATGTTTTTGTGTGTGTGTGTGTGTGTGTGTGTGTGTGTGTGTGTGTGTGTGTGTGTGTGTGTGTGTGTGTGTGTGTGTGTGTGTGTGTGTGTGTGTGTGTGTGTGTGTGTGTGTGGGTGTAGTGTAGATAACACCTAAATAAATAACAACATAGCCACATTCTATACTTTAATATTAAACTCAAGGAATTAGACAAAAAAATAAAGAAAGAATTTAGAAGGGTTATGTTATATTAGTTGATAAGAAAACTTATACAAGTTTGGGAGAGATGAAGTATTGTGTATGTGTGTGTTATAAATTGAACATGTAGATATGTTGTGTGAATTCCATGAAGAAATTAATGGAGGAAAATATGAAAGAGAGGAAACTACATGCAAGATCCTGTTGTTTGGGTATTAGTGTCTAATATTCTATAATGATACAAAAGAATACATGAAAAAATGTGAAATCATGTATTAAATTCTTTTCAAAGTTCTAAGATAACTTAAATAACTTAAGACAAACACCCACATACATGTAATAAATAAAAAATGATAAATCAAATTAAATCTTTGAAAATATGAAGCATAAATTTATCTAGGTAACATTACTACCTCTTTATATTAAAAACCTCTGATAAAATGATAGTATTACAATAGTAATTATTATCATATAATTTACCTTACCCATATTATATGGTATATATAGATAAAAATGAGGCTAGAATTATGTTTTGATAGTATATTACTCATATATAAATTCTTATTTAAATCAAACTTATAGAACAAATCTTCTTTAAATCAGATACTTTATTATTTATATTTGAGGTAAATTAAATAATTTACTCAATTTGATACACTTAATCAATAATATATGGATAATTGGGTACCAATTAGTGTCAGTCCATATTTAAAATCAATATTAAAGGTTATCTTAAACCATCAAAAAAATTATAAGCATTCAAATACACTATCGTCCCCCCTTAATATGTATTTTGGTGAAGTTAAGGATGAAGGAATCACATAACTATCCCCCCCTTGATGGTACCTTCCTTCACTCACAAAACTATCCCAAGTTGGAAAAATCAAGCCTAGATCAAGGGAATTCTGAATAAGTCTACAATATGATTTTTTAATTTATAAATACTTAAGATTAATTACCTTGTCTTATATCATTTGCTAAATATAATTCATACATATCTCAATCTAATTTTTTTTTTAGTGTTCCATTGGGTTGTGATAAATGTGAATAACACACTAATTATGGCACTAAATAATTATGGTTTGGGTTTGATAAAACCTTTTCTCAAAAATCATACACCAAATCCAAACTAGCTCATAACCAGCATCAACAATTCCACTAAACCCGACCTCTATAGTAGACACAAAAATATTAGACTAATTTTTGTAATACCAAGTCATACAACCTATGATTGAGGGTTTTCCTCCTAACTTATACTCAATCCCATAGTTATTAGTACCATGAATATAAATTATAATGTGATTTTCATATTTCTAATGGCTATCATGTGGGTCCTTATAGAAGCATGATGCAAGGTTCATAGCAAAAAAGAGATCAAGATGAATATGAGTCAAGTATAGAATACGTCCCACCAATTTATGTAATGTTTACCATCAACCAAAGGAGAATAATGATTGGCATAAATATTTAAATTATATTGATATGGGTTCAATGTGGACTTTCAATCTTCCACATTGAAGTAGTAGAGTATGTCTTAGCATTATTATATTTAATGACCAAAATTCCATTCACAAACTGATAAATATGAATACCAAGGAAAAAGTGTAACAAGCCCAAGTCAATCACCTCAATGTAATTAATTAACCATGATTTCAAATCATGAATTTACTTAATGTAACTACCTATAATGATTGATACATTGATTTATAAGACCAAAATGATGAGTTTCTCATCTCATTTATTTGTGTAGACTATGAGTTTATAGAAGCTCAATGTAGAAATAGAGTTGACTAAGATCATGTTGATCTTATCATACAAAATGGAGGATACTATTTCAAACTATATAAGTAAGTTTATAATTTTCACATAGTTAGATTTCTCACTGCTGATGGAACTAGAAGGTTAGACATCATGGTTTTTTCCTATAAATGTCCATAAATGAAGGTAATTTCGAGTTCCATCTGATGGACTTCCCACCCTTGTTTTGTATCCAAGAAAATTATTTCCTTAATGAAAATAATCTATGAAACTGAAGAAAATGAATTTTAGTAATTAACACCTTCAATATGTGAAATATATTTTTATACAAGCCATAAATTTTGTATTTTAATGCACCCATCTTTTGCATACTTAGTGTGGTACACCCACTGATGCCTCACTATTTTTATTCCTTTAAAAATTAGAAATTTTTAATATTATTAAGAGAAATAATTTATTTTTCCATATATGTTTTCCATTCAATATAATCAAAAGCCTCATTTTAAGTGTCTTTTTGACTCACTTTGAATTGTGTCAAATGTGCAACACCAAACTAATGTTCTGATGTATTCCCACATGGAAATTCAAGATCCCCTACCCATAAATCATCGTCATCTCAAATAATACATACCATTTCGGTTGAGTATGTGCATTTTAAATGTATTTTGGCACTGACCGTGGAATAATATGTTATGTTGGTGGTTTAGGAGTTGGTTTACACCCATACAACTCATCATATAAACTTTAATGACTCTCATAATGAAAGTTATGTAAACTACATTTTTATTTAGAATAAAATTCATAAATTGTGTATGTATTGATAGAAATGAATTAATGATGATGATGAGGAGGAGGAGGAGGAGAAGTAAGAGTAGGAAAAGAAGAAGTTATTGGCTTGTAAGCCTAGGATTATTCATCCAAACCCACATCCCATCGGTAGATAAAATTAGTGGTGATTATAAAAAAAATACAATATTCCCTCACATATTCAAGATAACAAAAAAAATACAAAAATGGACATTCCTTTATATTAATTTGTGTTTTTAATATAGGATAGGTGTTCATGTGTTGCATCCAAAAACATTAAATTTATAAACATTGGCCTTGACATAAAACCATTTTTATTTAATAATCATGTATTTCACTAATGATTGGGAAGTTAAATTTTGAGTTTATTTTGTACATTAAATTACCTCTATAAAAAATAAGGAGGGAAGTCTTTGTAATGCACCATGTAATTGGGAATTTTTTTTATGTGTGTGATTGTTGTGTTTAGCCACACCATTATATCCAATAGGTTTTCTATAGAGCTTTGGAAACTTTTAAGAGATAAAATACTTAACTTTTGTTTTTTAGATAATAGACCCAGGTTCTATGATAGAAATCATCAATTAATGTAAGGACATATTTGTGTTTTTGAAAAGAAAAATGTGGGAATGACATGACATCATTTTGAACTAATTATAGTCTATCAATTTTTTTTAGGAAAAATATCTCTATGTTGTTTTCCAAGGGCACAACTTGGACAAAACCCATCTTTGAAGGAAAGTTTCAAAAAACCAAGAACCATGTTGTGATTATTGAGGTCTTATAATGAATGATAGTTTAGGTGATCAAAATGCTCATGGAAAAGTTTACTCAAGTAATTTGCATGTGAAATCATGATTTTTGAAGGTTGAAAATGTTAGAGGTAAAATAACTAAGAGGGGGGGTGAATAAATGGTCTTAGATAATCTAAATTCAATTAAAAACTTTTCAAACTCTTAAACAATCAATACATACATTCATGAAGCATACACATCATTCATAACAATGAAACAAGAGAGACAATGAAAGATCAAACACATAACACATAACATATGCGGGAAACCCTCTTGGGAGAGAAAACCCACTGGAACCTATAATTTGACTATTGCCCTATAATATCAAGAACCAATTTAGACTAGCTACAACTAATCAAGGAACTACCATCCCTTATTTTAGTGAGACTACAATCCCACAAGGAGCTACTACACCTATCTAGTTGAGCTACCACAACAACTAGACCTTTAACAAGTTTCACCTTAAAATGAGGCTGCAACCCCCTATATTTTGAGAGACCATAACAACACCTATGAATACAACATATCCTAAACATTGATTTCCTACTAATCTAATTGAGATACAAATTATATTAGTGTTCTTCAACTCTGCACACTCAATGCATCTAAAGCCACCTTTTGGATCACTCTTCACTCCTTAGCAATAACTATATCACTGCATCAACATGAAAAAATTGTCATACACATATTCCATACTCTAATCTGTCTCTAAAATGAACTACCAAGCTCACATAGACACCATATATCCTTCACTCACTCTCAAAACATCCTTTTGGATCACTCTAAACCTCTTCACTCATCCTCAACCTACAAGAGCACTATTCTAACATTAAAAATTAAACCTATAGTTCATACACATAATCCTTAATATTATCTACTCAGTAACCAATCCATTAGGCACACTTACTCTCCTTCACCTCTCAACCTTTCACTCTAATCCACACAAATAAGCCTCTTGCAAAAATCTAGAAACCATCATCTTTGGTTTCACTATTTATAGAGCATTCATGATTATAAAAACCTTGGTCAGACATTAGGCATGCCTTATCCCTTAAGGTTTATAAAATATAAATTCATGGCTCAACACAATCCACATAGGTTGGCCATGGCATCTATGTGTCACCCTTAAACAACTACACCTTTCCTTGTAGCCCTTATAGGTCTCATGGAGACCCATACACTCCTTTAGCACTCCAATAAAAAAATAAAATAGGACCACTTCCAAATGTATATTTCCATTCCACATGACCCATTTAACTTTCTTAAATGATCACAGTCATCTCTACTCACCTCTATGTATGCTCAATCAACTCAAACATAGACCTTGTATATAATAACACTATGAATGGACACACATTCAACTTATTAAGAATTTTTCATACTCAATATATATTTCTCACACATGAAAAATCCATATATAATATCTTTATCAAGTCTATAACACCTTTTAATAGTTAATTTATCATGAAACATTGAAACAGTAACAACACAAGCTCAAATATCCTTCTCGGGTCACTTGCAAAACAAGGTTAAACACATTAAAATTTTGAGCTCAATAAATTTTATTATATAAACATTCAGACCTTAAAACTAGGTTCAATAGATGTTTCTTTACATCCTCTATAACTTTTATTTTTACAGCACCACCAAATTCATCTTGGAGCAAAAGTTATAACCAAAATACAAAGCATTAGTTTTTCCCTTTATAAATTTGAATATTCAAATTCAAACGATCATAGTTAAACATCAAGCACATTGCCTTCATATCATTAATTCCTATAAATTTGGATGAAACACACTCTATTTATCTCCTCAAACTATATTTGTCTTTAAAATCATTAAACAACTATTGCTTTGACCACTTTGACTCGATACACATCGTTAGATCAATCTGTACGAACTCCCACTCACCGTTAGATCCTTATCCTTTACCTTTGCTTAGAGTTAAACATCATGCACTTATTATGATCTCATTTCTTCCTAGCTTCTTGGATAAAATTTTTTCCATTAATCTCTTTGATATTTGATTGAACTTTACCTTGTACAAAATTGATCAAGTAAAGGAACCACTGTAATATTCTTGGAAGGCCAAATTTGGACAGATATATATTTTGTTGCACCCAAATGCATGTTCTCAAATTTTCACCATATGATATATGTTCATAGGTTAATCCAACCATGTGTCCAAATACTCTTGAAACTTTTACATTTTCAATTTATAACTCCATGAATTTACTCACTTAGATTTTTCTGCCACAGAGCCAACTATTTCAAGAACTACATGGAAGGCCAACTTTACACATGCATATCTTTTGATACACTTCATTACATGACCTAAAATTTAGTGAATATAAACTAAGAATAAAAATAAAGAAACCTATATGATAATTTTCTCTTGACACCTTCACACGTGTAAAATATAACACCATCAAAATGCCTAATCAACTTTTCTTACCACATTACAAATTTGGCTAAGTATGGGAAAACATTGTCAAACTACTTAGGAGCCCAACTTTGTACTTGCATATATTATGTTGTGATTTTTCACATGACATTAAATTTATTTCATAAAAAACATCCACAAATTTTATCACAACCATATGACCAACTCCCCCTCACTCATCCACACATACAAATGGTGATGTTAGCAAACTGCCAACTCAGATTTTATGCCACTAAACCCAAAATGTCTAGATGAAAACAATGATCAACTAGATGAAATCCAATCACGCACACAAGCACTCAAATAATTATTTAATTCTGATAGGACCCATTTCACATACTCAATACTTCAAACTCATCCCTAATCATTTCTAAATAGACAAACTTTGAAAATCAACCAAGCCTACTTCAAGCCTACTACGATAAGCATATTGCACACTTTATCATTATCACTTAGAATATAAAATAACTTCATCCACTTACCTATACACCTTCATGAAATCACTATTACATCATTAAAATCACTCCAATAATCTCCCCCTTTGTCATTTATGTCAACACCCATCATAAAATAATATATAGCTCACCTTCCTTCTCTCTTCTCAAACCCTCTCACAATAGGAATCTTCTCCCCCTTTGACACAATGAAAAAGTGGGAACCAACTGATACATAGGACTTTATATAATACCAATAGGATAATACCATATTATAAATATATTAAAAACTCCCACTTACCTTGATCCTACCTCTTCTTGCCTTGAAAACTCCTTTTGCTACATGCCAATACACTCTTCAACCAAGCACTAAAACCAATGAAGAAAGAACACACAAAAACACAAATATATGATATAAATCACCAATAAACATTTTATATGGACTTACCCTAATATCTATGATCCATTTCACCTCTTGATCATCTTTAGATCTCCACACACCATGAAGAATCATCACACAGGCTTACTAGCCTTCTCTCTCAAACCACCTCAAGGACAACTAATAAAACTTTATTCTACTCACCAAATAAAAAAAATGCTCAAAACAAATCTTAATAAATCTCCTTAAAACATATATACCTTTCTCTTTTTGGATAAACTAATCAAAACATCAAATCTTCACACTAGCCCTATCTAGACTCCTTATAGCCCTACTTAGAAATTGTAGAGACAATAACTTTCAGTAGAAACATATTCAAGACCTAAAAATTCATATCTATATCACCCTCATATGTCCCCTCAAGTACACTAATTTTCATGAACTATCTTACTCTCTGCTACATACTTCCTTCACAAGCCTACTAGTTAATTAGGCCTCCATCTTGACAAAAAATTGAATACCATAAAATACATAAACCTTAAAATCTATATGTATCTTGATTTTATAACCCATTTATCCCATTCAACCTATTAATAATCCTCAAGTCTCAATTCATAAGGCAAACCACTTTTCTAGCGTAGCCCAAAACACTAGATCTTCAAAACAAACAAGGTTAACAAACCTCAATCTAGTCAATGCCCACCTCTAAAACTTATTGCACACCTAGAGACAAAAATCACACACTTACAAACCAATATTTGAGCTTCCATATCTTTTTTTAACCCATACATCCTATAACCCATTTTAGACCTGCTTGCCCTTAAGCCAAAATTGAGAAAACTAAGAGCACTCAAAAAATTTCAATTTGACTTCAACATGCCTTCAAACCAGAAAACCACTTGGATAAAGCTAGAATAAAGTAAACAAACCTTTTCATGCAAAAATATCATCTTAACAACTCACAAATCCTCCTTTTTGACTTGAAAACCTTTAGTCTGAGCTTACACTTTAGCTCCAACTAAAAAACACCCAACTCTTGCCTTTTGGGACCTTCTGAAGAAACACCATAGCAACACTTGATTTTCCACTGAAAGGAGTCTCTTAAGAAGCATAAACAGAGACATCCTTTACTTTATAATGTCTTAGAATAATGTGAAACTAGGAGTTGCCCATAACTCCTTATATTCCTCCTCCTCCTTTGTCATCTAATACTTATAGTTCTTTTTCTTCTTCTTAGGATTAAGAGAAGAAACATGCTCATCCACTACAGTATTCTCCTTTTCTTCTAATATTGAATTGACAACACAGGGAGATAAAAAATATTCATGACATACCTTTTCATCTAAAAAATCCATCTTGTAGTTTGGAACTACATTATTAGACACTGACAGCTAATGTTCTTTACATGATACTTGCTCAACAACATCAGGATGTTCACTTGGACCCATACATACCTCAAAACTAGCCTCAACCAACACCTTAGTTTTCCCCTTGAGCTTGGTCTCTTTATTCATAACAAGAGAAAATAATGAGAGACCTTAGCACTCTTCAACTTATGTAACATTCTCCATCATAGCAAATAAATTACTTAGACCTATAGAATCATTATAACTCAAACTTACCACCTTTATTCTCGATGATTTAACTTGACTTCTTTGTAATCTAGGGCCTGATTAAACCTATTATAACTTGTGGGCCTTTGCTTGTAGAGCTTAGCAATGTGACCAACTTGTTCACAGTTATAGCAAACCATTCTTCTTGAAGTGAACTCAACTTTCCCTACCTAATATGGACAAAATCTTGCAATGTGTCCTATGTCATAACAACTAAAGTAAACTCTTTCTTTTTAAGAATACTCACCTTGCCTTACCTTATTTGGATAATGTTTAGCAAAGTGTCCCTCATCAAGACAGTTGAAGTACTCAACCTTTCTCACACTACTTGAATGATTATTCCCATCATATTTCCATACAAACTCATTTCTAACATGTCTCTTTCATTCTCTAGCGCTATGACCAAATTGATTACATGTGTAATAGTAACCATTAAAACTTGCATACCTCATGGCATTTGGTTGTCTGATCTGATTTGTCTTCATTATGCCAATACCTTCATTCCTTGTCTAATGATTTGTCTTCATTATACTAGTATCTTCATTCCTTGTCTAATAATTTGTCTTCAAAGTATGATTGTCCTTGTTTAATTAGTCTTCATCTTATCTTGAGTTGCATTCTTTGGTTCTTCTTTGTATCCAAGACTATTTCTATCTCTTGCATGTTTTTAATCATTTAGAATATTATCTAGATCACTTGAGCTCTTTTCAAATATCATAAATGATTTCAAGTAACTAGATGTCATTTATAACTCATATTTTAATGACTCCTCATCAATTAGATACCTTGAACATTCATCTTCTTTAGCTTTCAAGCTTGTAGATAGGATTTCCAATTAAAAACTAAGATGGTTGACCATATCTTCATGTTCCTTGGCATCTTCATTCATTCTTGCTTCAAATACATTGAATTGGTCCTCATAGTCCTTGATTTATGACTTCATCTTTTTGTTAATTTTCTTCTCAATCTTAAATTATTCAAGTGAATTCATCAATTCAATATCACAGTCCACCTCATCTTTATCATCATTAAAATCACTCCAAGTAGACTCCTTGTGATATGAGCAACTTCCTTCCTCAACCATGAAGAGGGATTCATCTTCAATAGGACCATCATCTTCATGATCATACTCTAAGTCACTGTCTTCACTTTCATCTGATGAGTTGCAATCTTTATTGGTGTAGAGTCTCTTCTTATTCTTGAAGGACTTCTTATTTTTATACTTTTTGAATTCTTTCTTCTTATATGTCTTCTTGTCTTCATCTTGGTTTTCACCATGTTCTTCATCATCATGCTTATGAGGGCACTTTCTAGAAAAATGTCCTACCTCTCCATAATTGAAGCATTTGAAGGGTAGTTTACCCTTATACTTGCCTAAACCTATTTTTAATTTCCTTGTAAACAAATCAGTTAGTTCATCCTTATCAATATCAAAAAAATAATCCTCCTTGGGTTTCTTACCTTGGAACTTATTCTTTAGCTTCATTTTTGTCTTGAATGTTGCTTCCTTTTTTGGTGGTATATCATCATTTACTCTCATCTCATAGGTAGTAAGGGTGTCATGCAATTGATCCATCTTCAACTGAGTAAGATCATGACTTTATTTTATGGCAGATACTTTTGGATCAAACTTAAGGGATAGAAACCTTAATACCTTTTGAAATATAGTATCCTCTTTAAGTTTATCTCCAAGACCTATGATGATGTTCACAATCTCATCAACTCTCTATAGAAAGGATGCCATAAAATCTTCTTCCTTCATCTTAAGACTCTCAAATTGTCTTCAGTGAGTTTGTAACTTTGCCAACTTAACCTTTGAATCTCTTTCATAAATGATCTATAATTTGTCCCATATCTCTTTAGTAGATTTATAATGGACTACTTTGGTGAACTCAATCTCTTTAAGACCACAATTAAGGGCATTCAGTGCCTTATAATTATTTTCAAATAGCTTCTTGTCTACATCACTAGATGGAGGAGTAGTAGGAGCAACACAACCATCCAAAATAGATTTCCATACATCAAAACCTAGGGACATAATATATATCCTCATCCTTGCACTCCAAAAATCATAATTGGATCTCTTGAATATCGGTGCTTGCTTAGTAGAGAAACCTCCTTGAATTTGATGACTACCCATATTGTACATTGGATCACCCTCAAGCTATCAAGCTTTTAACAAAATACTAACTCTGATACTAGTTATTAGATGTATAATAACTAAGAGGGGGGTGAATCAGTAAGCCCAGATAATTCAAATTTAATTACAAACTTTTAAAACTTGTAAACAATCAATACATACATTCATGAAGCATACACATCATTCATAGTAATGACCAAGAGAGATAATGTAAGATCAAGCACATAACACATGACATATGTGGGAAAACCTCTTGGGGGAGAAAACCCACTAGAACTTACAATTGGACTACTATCCTATAATATCAAGAACCAATTTAGACTAGATACAACTGATCAAGGAACTATCATCCCTTATATTAGTGAGACTATAATCCCATAAGGAGCTACTACACCTATCTAGCTAAGCTACCACAAAAACTAGACCTTTAACAAGATTCACCTTGCAAGGAGGCTAAAACCCCTTAGATGTTGAAAAACCACAACAATACCTATGAATATAACATCTCCTAAACATTGATTATCTGCCAATCTGATGTAGATACAAATTATATCAATTTTCTTCAACTCTAACACTCAATGCATCCAAAGCCACCATTTATATCACTCTTCACTCCTTAGCATCGACTATGTCACCACATCCAAAACATCCTTTTGGATCACTTTAGACCTCTTCTCTCATCCTCAACCTACAAGATCAATATTCTGACATTAGAAATATGACCTACAAGTCATACACATCATAATCAATCAAATATACTCAATAATCCATCCACTATCCACACTTAATCTCCTTCACCTCTCAACCTTCTACTCTAATCCACACAAACAAGCCTCTTGCAAAAATTGAGAAACCATCATCTTTAGTTTCACTATTTATAGAGCGTTCATGATTATCAACACCTTAGTTAGACATTAGGCATGCCTTAGCCATTAAATATTCTAACATTCAAAGACATGTCTCAACACAATCCACATAGTTCAGCCATAGAATCTATGGGTCACCCTTAAGCAACTACACCTTTCAATTAGGCGCTTGTAGCCCTTATAGATCTCATGGAGACCCATTCACTCCTTTAGCACTCCATCAAGAAAAAAAGAACATAAGACCACTTCAAAATGTATATTTCCACTCCACATGACCCCTTAAACTTCCTTAAATTATCATAATCATCTCTACTCACCACTATGTATGCTTAATCAACTCAAACATAGACCTTGTACACATGAACACTATGAATGGACACACAGTCAACTTATTAAGCATTGTTCATACTCAAGATAGATTTATCACACCTCTAAAATCCATATATAATATTCTTATGAAGTATATAATACTTTTTAATATCTAAGTCATCATGAAACATCTAAATAGAAACAACACAAGCTCAAATATCCTTCTCGGGTCACTCACAGAATATGGTCAAACACAATCAATTTTGGATCTCAATAAATTTGACTGTATGAATATTCAAACCTTTAAACTAGGCTTAATATATGTACCTTTTAGTCCTCTACAACTTTTATTTTTATATACCTTCAAATTCATCTTGGATCAAAAGTTATAGCCAAAATACAAAACACTAGTTTTTCCTTTGTAAATTTGAATATTCAAATTCAAACGGTCACAGTTAAACATCAAGCACATTGCCTTCATCCCATTTATTCCTTACACTTTTTAGAAAAAATTATCCATTTATCTCTTTAAAATATCTTAGTATTTAACATTGTTAAACAACTATTACTTTGACCACTTTGACTCGATACACACCATTAGATCAATTTGTACGAACTGTGGCTCACTGTTAGATCCTTATCCTTTACCTTTGATTAGTGTTAAACACCATGCACTTATTATCATCTCATTTTTTCCTAATATCTTGGCTAAAATTCACTCTATTGATATCTTTTATAGTTTCTTGAACTTTACCTTGTGAAAAATTGACTAAGTAAAGGAACCACTACAATATGCCTATAAGGCCAACTTTGGACAGATATATGTTTTGTTATACTCAAACACATATTCTCAAATTTTCACCATATGATAATCATTCATAGTTTAATCCAACCATATTTAAAACTACTCCGTAAACCATTATGTGTGTGATATATAACTCCATTAATCTACTCAATTTTTTTTGCCACAGAGCCAACTATGTCAAGAACTATGTGGAAGGCCAACTTTGCACATGCATATATTTTGATGTGATTAATTGCATGACCTAAAATTTATAGCATATCAAATATGAATAAAACTAAACAAACCCATATTATCATTTTTTATTAAAACCTTCACATGTGCAAAATATAATGCCATCAAAATGTCTACTCAGCGTTTATTACCACATTACAAATTTGGCTAAGTATGGGAGAACACTGTCAAACTACTTGGGAGCCCAAATTTGCACTTGAATATATTAGATTTTGATTTGTATCATGAACTAAAATTTAACACATATAAACTAGGTATAAATATGATCACAACCATATGACCAACTCCACCTTACTCACCCACACATGGTAATGGTGATGTCAGCAAACTAACTACTCAGATTTTTTACCACTAGACCCAAAATGTCTAGATGAAAACAATGATCAACCAAATAAAATCCATTTATGCACACAAGTACTCAAATATTTATTTAATTATAATAAGACCCATTTCACATGTTAAATACTTCAAACTCATCTCTAAATAGATAAATTCTGAAGATCAACCAAGCCTACTTTAAGCATACTAGGATAAGCATATTGCACTCTGTCATTGTCACTTAGACTATCAAGCCACTTCATCCACTCACCTGGACACCTTCATGAAATCACTATGACATAATTGATAACACTCCAACATAAAATACTAAAAATTTTCAAACTTTTATAATCTATCTTAATAATTAAATCTAAATTGGTATTTTTCATTTCTAATCACAACATTGGTAGGTGTAAACTTAATGATTTTTCCATCACTATAATGTGTGGTCTAATTTATGGATAGTGGTTTCATATAAAAGTATATAATGTGAATAAATATATTTAATGTGACATTCTCCATCCCAAAATATCATTCATCATTATCAACTATAGGACTAGAGTTGATCACAAAAAATTTAATTGTGTGACTTTCATCAAGAATGTGAAATAATTAGCCATAATGCACCATATGGTGAAAAGCTCCTAAATCCAAAATATTTTCAAACACTAGTGATATTTATGTTGTTTCAAAGAGTTATACTAATGTCTTGTATAGAGGGAGATACATTTTATTCATCTATACTTCTAAGTATGTCATTTTATTTTAAGATTAATGTTTAGCATGGCCTAGTTAGCCACAAAACTTGCAACACTCCATGTCAAAGTTTACATTCATTTTCCCTTTTCCTTTATCTTGATTTATTACCCTTAGGTTGAGTATTTACTTTCTCTTTTATATCATGTTATATTTTAATCATTGAAAATGAATGTGTACTTATTAGTACCTCCAAGATGGATGTTACCAATGAAAATTATTGTTTTCCTATTCTCACTGAAGTATATTATAAAAAATTTCAAACATTAGTGTCATATATCTAGTTCCAAAGGATAATTATAATTTTTAGTGATTTATAATGAATAACTAATAGGGATGAACCCATTTTGATAAAATAATCATAATGAGTTGGTCATCAATTCTGATGTCACCAATCTCAACAACAAAAAATATCAAACCCTTAACTTTAGTGATGAAATCCTTAATTTAAGGATAGTTTTTTTGACTAAGAGTAATAGGCTCATTTTCTAATTGAAATTATCACATCTTACTATTCTTCCTAAATGAGTTCTCTAAGGAGGTCAAAAATTCTTGTAGGGGCGTACAATCAAATTGCCAACTATGTGCTTGAGGAAATCTCATTTAACCTAGGGAGAAAACCTAAATAAGTAGACATATAACTTATAAATTGTGTGAAACTTCATTTAATTTTCAACCTAAGGATGTATAATTTTTAAAGGATTTTGTAATATATATAAATCACTAAACTACTTTTAACAACTTAGTAAAATAACATACTTTCTTGAAAGTAAACACTTTTGCATGGAATTGAAACACTCTTGAAAAAATAAACACACTCAACTTGGAAATGAAATTATAATAAAGTAAACACACTTTAATTGAATATGAAATTATAGGAAAATAAATGTTGGAATTAAAATTCTAATTTAAGTTGGAAATTTTCCCACATAATGGAATTGAAGGTATACACACAAAAAATTAAATTGTTGTAAATGAGATTAACTATGAAAAGGAAATTACACAAACTCACATAAATGAAATTTAAATAAAACACTCACATAACATAAATAAACTACCTAATAGATGGAATACTAGACCACCAAATCCTTGCAAGTGGGCCTTGCCTCAATTGGATTGGAACTTGAATTCCATCCTCTTTAAGATATATTCAATGTTACACCCTAAACCTATAGTGCATCTAGGGATATGTGTGACCCATTTATGGCTTACATACCTCCATATTATCTTATTTCATTTCCCTTAGTATGTTTAGCCTATGGAATAACCATAACTATGTAGAGTATATATAGGAGGTAGTGGTTAGTATTTAATCATCATATTACAAATTTTGTTCTTATTACATTATTATGGAGGTGGACCCCTTGAAATGGCTCATTCATAATATTCAAGTATTATGCTCTTTCATCAATTTTTATTGTGGATCTATTTATTTTGTTCTTAATTCTATGATATATTATTATATTATAGTGAATCATCTAAGTAATTTTATTACAAGTGGTATTAGATCTTTGATTTGGGCAAGTTTTTATGGCATAATTTTTTAGATCTAGCATCATAATCACTAGAAGGTCAAAAAAAATTTAACCTTATATAAATTAGCAGTCATTGGATTCATCTCTTCAAGATGTTTGCAATGGTGTATTCTATTGGCATACTCTTCTGGGACAAAATTTTGTTAGAATAATGTCTAAGTGGTGCTATTATAGACCCTTGGTACGTATTAGGTAATTAAATAATAATGATTTATTATTTATTAACATGGGTTAAAAACTTCATGTAAATAAATAATAAAACATAAATTATTTATTACTTATTAGTTATTTAAAATGTTTGTGTGATGGATATACCTATTGGTTACAATAGTCATCTCCCTTAATTTTTCATTATAAATAGGGTTTTACCCCTATTTATTACACATTTGACACATTCAAACTTACTGGGGTGATTAAAAAAATTTATGAAGGCATGCCTGAGAGGAAGTGAGATTAAAAAAGGTTATGTATTGGTTGAAATTTATTCATAATAATCACTTTTTGGTTTTTGACCTCTTAGAGGTTTTCTAAAGTTAACTCATTGTGTACATTGATCTAGTTATTCTTTTTTGCTTTGTTAGTTGTTCTATGTCCTAGATCTATTTATTGTGTTGTATATACATTTTAAATTCTATCATGGTTTTAGAGCCTTGAATAGGTGTATTTGATTGGAAACACTTGGAAAGCATGTTGTCAATTACCTTATATTGAATTCAAAGGATGTTCAAATTATTTTTAAAACCTGGTACGGTTATGGTATGGACATAGGATGGATATTTTTTTTATATCTATTAGGATGTCTATTCTTCATAATTGAAGCATCCTCAATCTCAATTAAAGCATTGCAGACCTCTATTGAGTAACCAATAAATATTTTTCAAGAAAAAATCACCTGGGTCACCATTCTTGGGCATGTGTGGGCTAAAATTAGTCATAAATTCTATTTTTGTTTTTGTAACATGTTTATGGTGGTCTAAGGTTGAAAGATCAATTTTTTTGCCTGTTAAAACCTCTTAAAGAGTCACATGAAGAAAAATATCATCCAATATATACTTGGGCATCCTTGTACAATGCATATACAGCCTGATCAATCTAAAAAATTGGAAAAAAATAGATTTGATCTTCCTTTACACATGTTTATCTTATTTTAGTGGCTTAATCTTCATCATTTTCCCTACAAAACACACACTAGAGAGCCTATTGAAGGTCCAATTCAAGTTTTTGAAGATCCCAACCTCTGTGGGCACCATTGTATGGTTGTAATAGCTCATAAAATCTGATAAATATGAATCCTACATCAAAAATATTATTTTGAAAACTTTAACAACTTTGTGGCAAGGTTTTAGGAAGGTGTGCAAATTTTAAGAGGCATATGCAACATCCTGTGCAAGTCAAAGCTTCTTCCTAAGCACCATGTTTCTACCTAGAGTGTGTTATAGGTATGTAAATGTTTTTACATATTTTTATGAAATATTCAAATAATAATTTATTTATTAAAATCAAAAATTTACAATGCAACTTGAAAAGGGACCCACCTCTAATTTAGCCTTTTAATCTAATTGTTAAAAAAAAAATTAAATTACATGCACGTATGTGTGTGTCTATATATATCCTCAAAAAATTAGATAAAAAATAAATATAATAATGTGTGTGTTTAATTTTAAATAGCATCCTAGAAGGGTTAGTGGTCTTTATTTTGTTAAAAGCTTATAACTAGGGTGGTCTAGTGTTCAAAACCTCCTAAAAATAAAGAATTTAATCTTTTTTGACATATTCAAGTAAATTTTTCAAATTTAATTATTTTTTAATTCTATTTTTTGGTTTGTGTGCTAATCTTCTCATTGTAAACCCTTCTCTAGTGTTATTTTCTTTTGAAAAATTTGACATAGTGAACATTTTGTTAAAAATAGTCATGTGACCAGTCATTTCCTAGGTTTTAGTACATTATAAATGCATTGATGTGGTTTGTGTTTTATTTTTAAGCCTCCTATTACATTTTTTACACCTTTTTTAATCATAGTGTTTTAGAGAGTTGTTTTATGTGTAACTCTTACAACACTTAAATTAGTTCTTTTTACTTCAATTTTTTTACATAGCATAGCATATATTTATATAAATATTATTTTTTTATGATTATATTTGATTTAATAGAAAATAAATTTAAAATTCACATTAAATAAGGTTCATTTTTAATAATTATTCTCACATTAGTGTAATTTTGTGACACGACACTTATTTTGTTGCAGTCTTTCACAATTTTCTTACTTTAGCATTAATCTGAATAAGTATTATTTTTTTATACTTATAATTTACTTTATTTTCAAATAGAGTATAACTTAACATTTAAAAAGGGTTCAAATTTTATCTTTATCTAGTGTCATAGTATCAATTTTAAAGGGAAGCAATAGCTTCTCCTAATTTTGTACTAGATAAATCATAAATGTTTAATGGATATAACTATAACATATATAAAATTCATGTTAAAGTATAATTTATGACTTGAAATCTATGTAACATTTTCTTCAAGACTAAAAAAATATCCATTGAGATGGTATGTTATCCTTGAACTATTAAATGTATTTCAATAGAAATCACAAGAAGCCATGTTGATTATCTTGCAGAGTGTTAAGGATGAATTCCTACTCCATATTGGCAATCAAGAGTCCCCTAGTGATGCTTATAAACTTCTTTATACTATGCATGGGGGCACTCATCTCTCTAAAATTATTAAATTTAATCTTGAATTGTTGATTTTACTTATGAAGGGTGATGAAAAGTTTGTTAATTTTCTTGATAAAATTAATAATATATTAAAACTCAGTTAGATGGTTTTAACTATAATTTTATTTAATTTTAATGGATTTATTTTATTATTCATCTTAACATTAATGAAAATTTTCATAATTTTATCTCAATTCTGAATTCAAAGTACCAAAAAGAGTAAGATATCTTAGACCTCACTACCATGTTATCTTTTCTTATTCAAGAAGAGCAAGTGATGTCTAATTTTGATTCTAAAGAGAATGACACTCAGACGCTTCTCACTCTCAACTCTATTTCTAATAACAATATAAACCATAAATTTAACCCTAATTTCACTAAAGGCAAAAATAGGAACAAGAGATCTGGTAATAAGAATCATAAACCTAAGTTTAATGGGAATTACAATATTTGAGGTAAATTTGTTCATAAAAGTGAAACTTGTTATAAAAATAATGATAGATTTAATAATCAATACTCTCAAAATAATAGAAGGAATAAATCTAATTAAAACCATTAGAAGAATGAAAACCATAATCAGAATAAGAATCCAGAACATAATTCTAATGTTATTGCTTGATATATTGTCTTGTTTACTTCTAATGAGAATGAATGGATTTCAAATAGTGGTGCATCACACCATATTAATGTATTATCTAATATTTTTTAAAATATTTACTTAAGAGACAATTTACTTTTAGAAGCAACTAAACAAGGAAAACAAAATTTACAAATGTTGTTATTAATGATGTTTTCTTTGTACATAAACTTAAGAAAAAATTACTATCATTTTCTCAAATTATGAATGATAATTTCATTTTAAATTTTTTAAATATAACTGGTCCATTAAGAATAAATTTGGTTCTTTAATTGTTGAAGGTGTTCAAAAGAATGGTTTATACATTTTCTCTACTTCTTCACGTTTTCTTTCGTCACAGAGTAATAATAAATCTCAATAATGGCATGAAAGATTAAGAAGATAATTTTATAATTTTGCATGATTAAATTCCTTCTATCTCTTTCCATCATAAAAATTGTGAAGATTACTTACATGGTAAGCAACATGCTAATCATTTTCACAAGAATCATGATGGCAATTCTTCACATCCTCTAGATTTAATTCATAGTAATTTTGTAGGACTTCTTGAATTTGTATCTATTAATGGTTCCTTGTATGTTTTTACTTTTATATATTATTATACTATAATTATGTATTCATATTTCATTAAAAATAAATCTGAAGTATTGTTTAAATTTAATGAATTTAAATCTATTATTGAAAATGATTCTAGTTTTTCTAATAATAGATTAAGACTTGATAATGGTGGTGAATACATTAGTAAATAGTTTGATTTTTTTTATTTAAGTTGTGGTATTCAAATGGAAATAACAACTCTCTATTACCCTCAATAAAATAGTGTTGTTGAAAGGAAAAACCACACCATTATTGAGATGGCTAAAATAATTTATATTCTGCAAATGTTCCTAAGTTTTTATAGGCCAAATCCATGAATATTGCTATGCATAATTTAAATAGAGTCCCCACTAAATCTTTGAATTTTTATACACCAAAATACATGTGTGTTCATGGTATATCACTTTTAGTTACTTTAAATATACTAACTAAATTTATAATGTATCAACTACAATGGTATTTGTTAGTAAAACTATTTATTTTGATTCTTGAAAAATGCTAAATACAATTATATTGTAATAAATATATTAGTCTTACGTGAGAAAGTGAAGAAAATATACTAAAATTATATTTTCAATTCATATGAGTTAGCATTGAAATACATTATATGCATAAGCATCATACATAATTTGACAAGATATGTTTAGTTATTACATCTGGTAAAAAGACCATGCTCACTAATTTTGGATCTTTTATGTTTCAAATTAATAAGATGCTTTCATTTGAATAGTGGTTCAATTTCATTCTTAGATGCTTCATTTGATAATGAGACATGTTATGAAATTCAAAGTGTAAATAAATTTTGTATTATTAATTAACTCTCCATCATTTATTTTACTAATCATTCTATTTATAGATAAATAAAATTATTTGTTTTAGTATCATATATGGTTGATTAGATGATTACATATCATGCTAAATATATCGATATTTAATGTATGATAGGTTACATACCTCAATGTTTTGATAAATCCAATTCTATATCATTGAAAAATTGAAGCATATTAAACTTGCAAAGTTTTGTTAAGACTCAAATTATTAAAAAGAAAATTATTGCTAATAAGAGACCTAATGTTTGACTAAACTTAGTATAATATTATTAGAAAAATTATTGTATGTGAATTTCATGATAGTTGGGGACACTCATCTTATCAATATTGAAGACATCCAATAATGAATTTCATACAATACTTTATGTTTCTCACTAACTTTGTAATCAAAGTAGTGAAATTTTTTGCCTATAAAATGACTTGATTTTTTAAAATGTGCTTTACCATAGATAAACATATGTCATATTTTATCTTTATGTATTTATTTATTGGGATGCTAACCGTACTATGTTATCATGAATCTACTTCTAGATATATGTTTAAATCTTGTGTAGGTGTTAAAGTTGTATAGGTCTAGTAAAAATTTTAGTGTAGCACCAACAACTAAACAAAAATAAGTTCATGTATATTTTATTTGAGATAAAGTCCTCAATGATGATATTGATCTATAATTTTATCCTATATATGAATAGATGATAGATATATTCATAAAACCACTTGGTGCTACCAAGTTTTTTCAGTTTCATGTAATGTTGAGCATCTCGGAGTTGTTATTGAGGGGGAGTGTGAATGATAATTCCACTTCCTAATGGCCATGTGTTACTTCTTATATATACTTATTCTCATTGTAAATAGTTGTAGACTTCATGTGGAATTTGTGTGATTTAAGTAAACTTTGTGTGGAAGTTTTAATTTTTTAACCCAATACATAAAATCATACTTTTTAATGGAGGTCATTGTGTTATAAAAGGCTCCAAATATGATTAATGATTATTCATGAGAAACTTTGAGATGTAGTGTCAAAATCATGAAAGCCTAAACTTAATTTTGAGTAGTTTGTGCATTATAATTATTTTTGTTTCAAAAGGTGATGTTTGGTATGATGAAGGTTTTTAAATCTTTCAAATTTGTACATAGTATAATTCCTTTATTAAGGTGACTATGAATTTTATCCCCACTTAGCATTAAGGGGGAGTGTTAGAATGTTCAATGTCTAAGTGCTACTATTATAGATGTTGAGTACATTTTAGATAATTAAATAGTAATTATTTATTATTTATTAACACATGTTAAAAACCTTGTGTATATAAATAATAAAATATAAATTATTTATTACTTATTGGATATTAAAAATATTCTCAATATGGATGGACTTGTTCATTACAATGGTCACCTCCCTTCATTTTTCATTATAAATAGGTTTTTACCCCTATTAGTTATACACTTGACACATTCAAACTTATTCAAGGGATTAAATATTTTTGTGAAGGAGTGCTTGAGAGGAAATGAGATTGAAGAAAGTTGTGTATTGGGTTGAAAGTTCTTTAGTAAATGTATAATCACTTTGTGGGTTTTTCCATGTTAACTCATTATGTGCATTGATTTGGTTATTTTATTGTGCTTTGATAAGTATTCTACATCCTAGATATAATTAATATATTGTATATAAATTTAAAATTTCTATCAAAATTTTAACCCTTGTGTGCATTAGCAGTCATTAGATTCATATTGGTGAGGTGATCACAATGATCTCATACGTTGCTACACTTTTTTAGGGCTAAAACCCTCTTATGGTTTATGGATGACTAGTCCTAATACTCATGGATTCATGAAAGGGGAAAAAACTCCTAAAAATCCTCATAAGGATGGCATGGATTCTAGAACTTATGGTCCATATATTTCATAGTTGGTTCAACAACTTCAATCAGAGTTATATGGCATGGTGAATAAAGATGATATTAATGCATTTAAAGGGGACATCATGGGGTTAGAGGAGACCTAAATGCATTGTGGGATAAATTGAAATAAATAAATAGGTAATTGGCCAAATTTTTATCTCATCCATTACAAAAAAACCCTCCACAACTCCAATTTAATTCTCCTACTATAAACAATCAAAATGTCAACCCTAATTCGAAGTTAATGTTGCCAAAAGTGGGTAATGATCCACTCACATAAATCAATCAAATTGTAAATTTATTTCATCTAAATTAAACTCTATACTTCCAAAATGTATTCATGCCCTCTCTGTATCTATAACTTGGTAGTTCATTTTGTATCTATGGTTATGTGATCAAAATAAAAATAAAGGTCTCTCAGTCTCCTAGTTTGTATTTTTTGAAGAGCTAAAATTACAATATCACAATAATGTATCAGAAATATACTTCATCAATCTATCCAAACTATGCCAAAAATGGACTATAAATAATTATATTCATCAATTTCATAATATATCCTTATGTGTGGTGGACATCATTAAGTAAAATCTGACTAGCCTATTTTTAGGTGGCCTCAAGGATAACATCCAATTGGAGGTTCACATGTTTACTCCTAAATCAGTATTTGAATCCATACCAAGGGCATGCATGGTAGAGGAAAAACATATTATTAAACAAATACCTTTCACTAATATCCATGAATTTACTTTCCCAACACCATCATTTCTTCAGCCTACCCAATTTAACCCTCAACAAATTGAGGAGAAGTTTGCTAAAGTTTAGTGTTTTGTTTGTGATATAAAATGGAGAAAAGGAAATAATTGTGCTCAAAATAGAGATTTTTACATTTAATTCACCAATGAGGATGATGAATTTGATGAAGCCTCGAGTGTAGGTTTGGACAAATCTAAGGATGAATCTAAATATTATCAACCTATTATTTCCTATCATGCACTTTCTAGTATTACTACTCTTAAAAATATTAAGGTGGTGGGTTTATTTAAGAAACATAAGGTGATTATGTTGATTGACTCTAGGAGTAAACACAAATTCATCAACATTATGTTGGTTACTCATTTCAACTATTTGATTTACCCATATCCAAAATTTTAGGTCATTATTGCAACTAGTGGTAATATCAATTATTCTTAAAAATACATAGTATTAAGTTTACTATGGGAGACTACCTATTAGATTCTCTTATGTTTAATATTCCCATGGGAAGGGATGACACTATTCTAAGAGTGTAATGGCTCATCACATTGGGCACTATTAAGATGAGTTTCTAGGAATTATGCATGTACTTCCATTCAAAAGGCACACCATTTAAACTACATGGATTATAGATTAAATATTCACAACTAGTTCATTCTCATTAGATGATTAATATTCTTAGAAAAGCTGTTGAAGGATTTTTTGTGTGCTTGTTTTCCATAGAAGTTCAAACAACCAAAGATTCTACCCATTTAGATTTATAAATGGTGCTAGATGACCATTTTGTTATTTTTGGTGACATTCCAAAAAGACTTCCACCAAGCTAATCACATGATCATGCCATCATACTACTTCTCTGAAGTACACCACCCAACATAAGATCCTACATGTATCCCTATGATCATACGAGTGAAATTGAAAATATGGTGTAGAATATGTTGGATGCATGAATCAGCTAACATAACCAAAATGAGTATTCCTCCCTAGTGGTCATGGTGTAGAATAAGTATGAAACTTGTAGAATGTTACCAAATTAGAGAGAACTCCACAAGTACACCATCAAAGATAAATTTTATATTCTGGTAATTGATGATTTTCTAGAAAAATTGCATGGTGTAGTTTATTTTACCAAGTTAGATTTTCACTTTGGGTATCATCATATTTGAATCCACGTAGATGAAATACCTTTAAAACTTTTAGAACACATGATAGCCATTAATATTTTATGGTCATGCCTTTTGGCCTGACAAATGCACCATCTACATTTTAGAGTTTGATGAATATTGTTTTTAGGCCATTTTTGAGAAAGTTTGTGTTGGTGCTTTTAGATGACATCCTCATTTACAATAAAAATTGGGAAGACCCTTAAAAGCATGTGAAATAGGTACTCTCAATTCTATAACAACATTATATTTATGCAAAACCTTCCAAATGTGCTTTTGGAATCTAAGAAGTGGAGTACTTGGGTCATATTATTTCACATGAAGGAGTGAAGTTTGATCATAAAAAAATCTAAATGATGATGGAGTGGCTGGTTCCCAAGACACTCAAGAACCTCTAAGGATTTATAGGGATAATTGGTTAATATCATAGGTATGTCAAAAAGTTATGGTAGCATTATATCCCCACTCATATCTTTGTTAAATAAATACTCCTTCTAATGGATTGATATAACTATCAAGTCATTTGAATAATTGAAAATGGTTATGTGCACTACTCTAGTTTTATGTACTTCTCATTTTTATAAAACTTTTGTTATGTAATGTGATGCATTAGGATATGGCATGGGGGTAGTACTCATGCAATAAGTAAAATGACTTGCATTTGAGAGTCACCAAATGAATCATAAAAAATAGTTTCAAGATAATCTATGAGAAAGAGATGATGGCTACTTGCATGTAGTCAAGAAATAGAGACCTTATCTAAAGGATCATCACTTTTAGGTAAAGACTAATCATGATAGCCTCAAATATTTTTTGGAAGAATGATTATCCTCTAAAGAAAAAGAAAAATGGGTGAATAAAATGTTACGGTATGATTTTTAACTAGTATATAAGAATGGAAAATATAATGTCGTGACATATGCACTATCCTAGAGGGATGAATCAATTGAGGCATTTTTATTTGCAACGACTATTTGTTAGGTAGATTGGTTAGATGAATTAAGATCAGAATGGGATAATGATAGTGCTACCCATGATTTGATTCAAAATATTCAATAGGGTTCTTGGATATTTTTTAAAAAATACATGTAAGGGGAACACATTATGGTATAAAGATAGATTATACTTCTATAAGAAGTCGCTCAAACATAAAATTCTTCAAGAACTTCATGCATCTCCATTGGGAGGTCACTCAAGATTTTTGAAAACATTTTATATAATTAGGCAATATTTATTTTGGGAAGGACTCAATGGAGATGTCTAGAAATATGTGGCTGAATGCATGGTTTATCAATAGAACAATGGTGAAAACATTAAGACCTTATGTATTTTAAAATATTTATCCATCCCTATCTAGCATTAAGAGGAGGTTTCAATGGATTTAATTATTGGGTTACTATGGTTTGAGGTTAAAAAATTTATTATGGTAGTTGGAGATAGACTTCTCAAGTATGCTCATTTTTTTCCTTATCACAGCCATTTTTTGCCAAGAGAATAACTTCTACTTTTCTCAATATAATTTAGAAATTGCATGGTAATCCAAATATCATTATAAGTGACTAAGATATCATATTTACTAGTAATTTTAGATTGAATTATTTTCATGTTTGGGCACCCAGTTCGCTCATATCTCATCCTATGATCTTTAATTTGATGGACAGACAGAGGTAGTCAATAAATGTCTAGAAGATACATGTTTTATTTTTAAAAAATAGGATAAATGGGTTCATTGGATTCCACATTTCGAATGATTTTATAACACTTATTTGAATACTTATTTAAAAATGTCTCCCTTTGTGGTATTTTATGGTATCACCCCCCATTCATCATGTTATCTTTTATGGTGCATCCCAAGGTTTGAGTTGTTGAGGAACACATGTCACAAAATAGAATAAAGTAGTAAGTAGATCAACACCATAGCGAGAAAGTTGTTTAGGTATTTTTGAATTTACATCTATAGAAGAAAACATCTTTAAATTAACAAAAAAGGTATTAAAAACTGTCCCTTAAGTACTATGACCCTTATCAGGTCTTTTAGAAAATCAATTGTGTGGCCTACAAGCTGGAATTGCCCCAATCCACTCGCATACATCTAGGATTCCATGTATCTTCCCTAAATAAGGTAATTAGACACAAATTTCCTACTTAGACTAAGTTATGTAAATTAAATGAATAAAGCCAAGTCATTTTAGAGCTTGAAGAGATCATTCACACATTCACTAATCAAATATGGACCAGAGCAATCAAGGAGTATTTAATCAAATGGAATAATTTGCATTTTGAATATGAAACATGGGAGGAAGAATTTTTCCTATAGAAACATCCTATTTTGATTCAACATTGAGGACATTATTGTTCTGAAGGGGAGGGGCATGATATTCCCTTAAACTATAGTGTGTCTAAGTATATGTGTGGTTAAATTATGGCTTACATACTTCATATTATCTTATTGTATTTCTCAATGTTCCTAGTATGGTTAGCCTATAGAATAACCATGACTAATTAGAGTATATATAGGAGGTATTTGTTAGTTTTTTGTCATCATATTATGAATTTTATTCTTATTACATTTTTTGGAAGTTTCCCCCTCGAAGTGGCTCAGTCATAATAGTCAATTATTCTTCTCTTTTGCCAATTATTATTATGGATCTACTTATTATGTTCTTATTTATATGATATATTATTATATTGTTGCAAATAATATAAGTAATTTCACTACAAATTAACTCAAATCAACTGGTATTATTGATGACCTATTTATAGTAATAAATAAACTACTACATGCTTGTTATAATTAAAATTAAAAATGTTACAATCTTGGTTTGGGTAGACACTTTGGTAATAATAAGACAATATATTTGGTGGAGGAGAAGTATTTTTGGCCAAATATGAAGAGAGGTGTGAAAAGATATGTTTCAAGATGTAGAATATGGCAAGTGTTTAAAGTCCATGCATAAAACATAAGTTTGTACATGCCATTACCAGTACCAATATGACCATGGATAAATTTGAGTATGGACTTTGTATTGGGGATGTCAAACACTAATGATTCAAAAAAAAAATTGTATAAAGGCTTTATAATATGGTTCATTTTATTTCTTGTAAGAAAACTAATGATGCCACTAGAGTATCAAATCTATTTTTTACATATTTTATGAGATTGCACGGTGTTATAAAAACCATTACTTCAAACATGGGTATAAAATTTATAAGTTATTTTTTTAGGACTCTAAGAAATGATATGGGAACTAGAATATAATTTATTAGTGCATAAAACCTAAAAATATATGGATAAATAGAATTAGTCAAAAACCTTGGTAATTTTTTGAGATGCATAGTTGAAGAGAAGCCCAAGCAATGGGAATTGGATTTACCATCAGTTGAGTTTGCATATAATAGTTTCATTAATAGATCAATAATGAAATCACTATTTTACATTTATTATGGTATAAATCCTAAGGGTGATTTATATTTGTCATAGTTACTAATTTTAGATCAGGGTATTTATGATGTAGAAACATTTGTAGATCACATACAATAGTTGCAAAAAGAATTAAGAAGAAAGATGAAAGAAAGAAATGACAAGCATAAGGAAATAACATGTGTGAAAATAATGTCAAATGTATTAAAATAAGTATATTTGGTGATGGTATATTTTATAAAATAAATATTTCCCTAATTAACATGCATCAAACTAAAGCACAAGAAGATTGGTCCATGTAGAATTATGAAGAAAATCAATGACAATGCTTATGAGGGGATTTTACCACAAACTTTTAATATTTATCCATTATTTAATGTTTTATATTTATTTGCAATTCATGGATAATAAATAAATATTAGTGCTCAATCAATTGTAAGAAGATTGTGCCTATTGAAATTTGACTTTATTAGTATATGGTTTCATCATCTGGTCTATTCTCCTAAATTCTATATAACTATATTTTGTATAGAGGAGGGAGGGGTATTATTAAATTATCCCCAAATCCTATAATTTAAAATCATAATATCATTATAATATAAATAAATATAAAATACACATAAGTATAAAGATGATTAAGAACATAACTACCATATGTAATGTGAATACAACCAACAATAGTCTAATGGAAACATTATGGAGTTATAATTCTTTTCTATCTTGGGAAGTGATTTTGACTTCTTATTAATTCTAATTAAGGTTTTTTGGAATGATATTTGAGCTTAACCATTCACAATTTAATAGTAAATCACCTATAATTCTTTTTGTGGGATAAAATAATCCGTTACTATAGGTGGTTAGTGCTTTCATAGTGTAGCCAACAGATGAAAATAGGTGATTTTGTCATGGTAGATATAAGTGTAAGAACATGTGTGTGTGTGTATTTTAATCACCATTAATAATATATATATATATATATATATATATATATATATATATATAATATATATATAATTTATATTATACTATTAAATCTATAAATAGTATATTAAACCAAAATCAATTTTACATATATACTATTTACATTATATGTGCATATATCAATATATTATGAGTTTATGGAATAATAATATTATAAAAATAATTATTCTGAGGAAGACTAAATGGTAATATTAGGACTATTTTTTGGCCTCACCATACCCCCCAATAATGCACATTCTTATGCAACCATAGTTAGTTCAGGCATACCTAAATTGAGCCATACAATGAGCACAAATACTTTTTAAGTCGCATGGTATAAAATATTAAAATAAAATATTGGGGATGTAGCCTTTGTAATGTTTCAAATACTCTCATTTATTTCTCTCTTCATGATCATTCATTGGTACAAACCATTTATAGGAAAGAATAGTAGACCAAGAAGTACGTATCAATGGCATATATCTATTTGGTAGTCATGCTTCATGAAATTTATTCCTTCATCCTAGGGTGAGAACCCAAATATGTATTAGTTTGAATTATAAATCTTATTAACCTTCATTTAATTTTCAACCTAGATATGTAAACTTTTATAAGGAGTCTACACTATGTATACAACACTAAAATACATTGAAGACTTGAGTGGAATAACTACTAGTCTAGATTCATATAGGGAAACACACTTGCTAAAAGAAAATAATCTTATGGAAAGGAAACTATAGGAATGTAAATTATGGAATTGAAATTTCAATTTATATTTGAAGCTTCCCAAAAATTCAAATTCAAAGGTACACACACATAATTGAGATATACATATATGAAATAAATTTATTGTAAATGAAATTGTGTATGAAAAGGAAAGTACACACACTTGTATAAATGAAAAGTAAACAAAATAATCAAACATAAATAAACTAACAAATAGATGAGAAACCATACCACCAAATCCTTATGATTAGGCCTTACATCTGTTGGACTGGATCTTAAATATCTTCCTTGTTTAATACATAGTTAAAATAATGTAACTATTAAAAATCTAACTGTAACATTGAAAGAATTGTTACAAGGTTGATTACCTTTGATATAAATTAAAACTCGTTCTCAATACAAGATATTTCAATACTATATTATAATCTAGCCTCCTTTACAATTTTTAACTTCTCTCTTTAATATATAAAGCACTACTCTATTTATATATTCTAATATATAGATGTTACAAAAAATAATTATACAATTATGATTAAAATATATTAAGTTACAAAAGTCAAACATAGCCATACTTGAATTTAAATATATGAAAAACATAGGCTATAATAATTATTATCAGAACCATCTCCAAAAAACTTTCCATTATAATCATGATCCAAATATAAATTAATTTTGATGAAACAAATATTTAGGAGTACCTTCCAGCTAGACATGTCCTTGAATATTAGTTAAATAAAACAAAAATGTCTTTTATCCATTAGAGTGTGCATCACAACTCATAAAAGCTTAAAACTATTTCCAACTATCAATTTTTTTCATAGGTACTTCTTATATTTTTGGACTCTAATTGTTATTCCAATTTTTTAATCTTCTCAACTAAATTTGCATCAACTTTGTAAAATAGTTTGCAGCAATCTACAATAGTTAGTACAAGTAACTTACAGTGATTTATAAAAGGGTCATATAACAGTGGCTACATGTTGGTAGTAATTACTAAATGTATCTCCATAATTTCTATAGGTATGAAACTTCTTATAAAATAATTATAATCATGAATAAAATTATGTATTTCACCATTAGTAATACCAAAAGACAAATTTCTTAAATAATACTAGTTTTTATAGTGATAACTAGTTTAAACCAAAACAAAATGCATATATACTATTCATATAATATGTTTATATATCAACATAGTATGGTTTGTTATAGTGTGAATAGAAAAATAAGGAAGTGTTTAGGAAAGAATAAGTAGCAAAATTAGGGCCATTTTTGGGCATCATCAATATGAATCCTAAATCTCATCCCTATCCACTCAATAATGACTTGCCTCAAATAACTCATAAAATTATTGGATTTATTATTGGAAACTTTGAAATTATATATAAAATAGGGTTTTTTATGTTGTAAGGAAGAATTAAGTTACTTACATAGCTCTTCATAAAAAATATATGATTTCCTATATATTTTTGTTATAGAGAGAGATGGAATGAATTAAGACATCCATTTGGTACTCTTATATTGCATGTTATACTATGGGAACAAATTTAAATGGTCCCATTATTTGATGACTAGGTTAGCTTGAGGATGTTATGCTCTTAGACTCATGACAGTAGATATCTTTGATGTGATGTATACAACCATCTCCTATTTAATTCTTAGATCATGCCCTAAGCAAGAAAAGTAGGCTCTTAATATAAGTCCTCTGTAATCACAATTTTATTCCATTAATTATATATGTTCACCACATATCTATGTTGGTAAATATCCCACATCAATTCTTTGAGCTCAATTGAACCATAGATATATGATTTTAAAAAATATGAAAGAAATCTTATGACTTCCTTTTATTTAGATAGTGTCCTACCTATTTGAAATTTTGAGTTATTTTTTTCAAATATAATATATAAACCCTAGAAGGTGGCATATATTTCCACATTTTCATAATCAACTCACAAATCCTAGGAAACTCTACTTCTAAGACAAAAATGATTATGTCATTTTTCTTAAGCTATTCCTCTTTTTATTCCACTTGCTTTCTAAAAGCCTTTTTATCTTCAATCAATTTGTTATTTTAGATCATATATTGATAATTATTATAATTTTAAATTAGAAATAATTCTCAAGTGCTCCTTCCTAGAGACATGATATATAGGATGTTAAATATGAATTTGAGAAATACCTATCTTAACATCTTGAGAGCATTGAACATCTATTTCCTTCTTGGATGCAAGATCCTCTATTATGACTATAGCTACAACTTTATTCACAATGACTATAGCTATAGTTTCCTTCACAATGATTGTAGATATAGTTTCCTTCACAATGACTATAGCTACAAGATCCTCAGTGATAAATTTTAGTGTTATAGTCTCTTATTATTTGTGTGTAGGTGTTGTAGGTGAATGATTTTCAATGTATATAGGTATTCCTTAGTATGATTTGTTTATGTAAAACATTGTTCCTTATTATGTATCTCTTATTAGATTATCCAACCCACTATATTTAGCTTCCATTCCTTGAATTATAGCCTTAATGGACATAACTCCCAAATATTCAACCATAATTTTTTCATTGGGTATAAATGTCACTACTTGGAGAGATAGGGGAATCACTATGTTATACATGGATTTATTATTTACCCTTTTTATCATTAACCTATAGTTTAGGGATAATTTATACTAAAAGTATTTTTTATTCTTCATCATCTTCCATGGGTTCATACACTCCTAATTATGTGGTATCCTCACTATATACATATCAAAATTATTCTTCTTCTCCCTAATCTAATTCTTATTACTTCATCATTATCAGTCTCTTCCCATTCTAGGTTTTATTCCTCATATGAAATCTCAATCATCACAAATTTTCAATATGATCTATTGGTTATATCCTTTCTTTTCATTAATCTAGGACAGTGCCTTTGGATTATATTTTAGGAATACTAGTAAATCTTATATTTTTTATGGGTTGTATAATATATTTTATGGGTTGTATAATATGAAGGTGTAACTTTTCTCTAGTTTTCTTAGCTAATAGGTATAACTACAACTTGTTAAGGGAGATGACATAGTAGTATTAAATTTCCATAAGAGACATTAGGTCTCTTATTAAGTATAAATATTTTAATATCAAGGTTATAAGTAAATTATGGGTTAAATTTCTCTCCTTCCCTTTTTGGATACTTTATTACCATTATTCAAGTAATTAGGCACATGCAGAAGAAAGTTATACATGATATGGATTAGAAGGTAAATTAGGGATTGGATACCTGTAAATTGGCCACTTTTGGCCGAGTCAAACTAAAGCTCTTATTCTACATTTAAAAACCTTTCTCTAGTTTATACCGCTACATGAATTTATAACCACCTCTCCCCTATTGATCATAACCCAATTGCATTTGTAAAATTTTCCTTTATCAATACCACCTCTAAACCTTTTACATTGGAAAATTCATCATTCTATTTTTGATAAAAATACATTATATTTCTAAATCAAACCCTATGAAATTCTTTATCAACATCATCTAACCTAAATTTTGAAATATAGTTACAATATGAAGGTTATTTCTTAATACCATATGGTTGTATAGATCCACTCTGATAACATATCCTCCCATTATGTTTCTATTATTTCTCTTAGTAATAATATTCTAATTTATATAGCTTTACAATGCTCTAATGGATATTTTTAGAATGACGATGTGCATGGAGAATGAAGGAGAAAAAAATAAATAATAAAGATGGAATGATGGTTTAATCAACCATTCCTTTACTTTGAATTTTACCAGTATAATTATATTGTTCTCATCAAATATTTCATGCATATATTATCACTTATTGTGTATGAAAATTATTAATGTATTCCCATGAACTTTAATGTTTTAGGTGTGTAAATCTAGGGAAATGGGTGATTTGGATCTCCTTACTCCCTCCTCCCTCCAACTAAATTTTGAGACTTGTCCTCAAGTGAAGTATGGAATTAGATTTTATGGTAGATGTGATGCATGAAACCATTTGAGATGTGATAATTATAAGTGAATAAAGGAAATTTAAAAAGACTGCAATATGACATCATGATGAAGGATGTGATAAAAATATGATGATAAGTAATGACATGGGCATGGATTTGGATGGACTAGTTTCCATAGGTAACATAGAAATGATGGGGTAATAGCACATAAAATATTAACATTATACTTTATTTAAATTGGCATACATATAACTATCTTAAATAACTAATATAATTAATCATATTTATGCATTGGTTTACCAATTTATTCAATGATAAAGGATTGAATAGATGTATGTGGATGAAATGGCATAATGGAATCACTCATATATTGATGGTGGCAGCCAACTTAGAAAATTGGTATGTAATGATGTAAGATATTTGAGAGCCAATGAAGAAGAAGTTGTAGTAAAATTATCCTTTGTAAGATCAAGAACTACTTCATATCTTCTGATATAATTTTTATGGGAATGTTCAACTAAGTGTGAAATAGTGAACATATTAGATATGAGGAAAGAAATTATTGAATGTAAAAATGAAAAATGAGCTTGTTTGATGTCCACAAAATTGAAAAAAACCAATAATTAATGCATGTTTAAGGAAGCAAGAACTAGTATCAAATTGATTTTAATGGATGTAGGCTCCAAGATGAAGGTAGTGGATATGAAATGTGTTGGCATGAAAATTTGTCAGATCGACAAATAGATGCTTCTCATCAATGTCACAGGATGAATTCCATCTCCTATTAATAGGTAAAGCTACCTTTATTGAAAGCCAAAAATATGCAACAAAGGAAAGTATTTAAAGTAAAAATTGGTTTCATTAGGGCAATACTTTTAACCAAAAAGTATGAAAAGGTTAAAGAAAAGAAATTATAAAAGATATATATAATGGAAATAAATATGTTTTGAAAGGTGAAGAGAATTAAAAAATTAACAAGATGAACTTGGAAACCTATAAAAAATGTCAAGAAAGTGGGATATAATCTCTCTAGTAGGAAACCTCTATCATTCAATGCATAGGAAAGATATATGTATTCATAAGAACACATAAAATACACTAAAATAATTGTATGTGACTGATAATAAAAACTTTATATTTCCTTGTGAAAAAGTGAAAATATACTTTTTAATTCCACTAATATTTCACCAAAATGAAAATAATAAATGTAGGTTCAAGAAGAAATACTACAATGAGATTTTCAAGTTTTTACTAGTTTATAACAACTATGATCACATTCTAAAAACAAATATCTAAACACATGCAAATAGTAAATAGATACATTATTTGTGAAGAAATTTTGAATGCAAAGTTTGAAAAATATACTTATATTGATCTTTGTTGGATTATAATGCAATTTCCACTTTAAAAAATTTTCTCAAAAATTTATAACTATCAAGACCCTTAAAAATGAGGCCCTAACTCATATTTATAGGTTGAAATGGGTGGTTACAAGGTGTAACCATTTTTTTTTACTTATTTTAGAACATGTAAAAGCACATTAGCTAACTAACACAACTTGAAATTTGTAAAAACATGTTGAGCAATTTTCACAACTTACAAAAATGTATTCATGTTTTTGCATGACTTGCAAAATTACAATGACAATTTTTCACAACTTGAAATAGAGTGTTGGAAAATTTGCATGTTCCAAAATTGCAAAAAAAAACTAGTACAATTTCATGACTTTATAATGTGTGAATTAACTAAAAATTATAATTTTAATTACAATTGGAAGAATGATTCCAGAAATATAAGACTATGAAAAGATCAAAATTTGATGTAGAATCATTCTTTATCATCTTCATTGATGATGATATGGAATTCTTAATCTTTCCCAAGTCGTGGCTTCTATTTCTAATATTCTTCAAATCTTCACATGAATTTAAACATTTTATCTTCATCAAGCCCATCTGAATATGTATAAGTTACTTATACATCACAATAAAGATTTACCATATTTTAAGTTATTCCTTATAATTTCTTCAACATTGTATCAAATTTATCCAATTTTTTATAATATTTGATTAATGTTTGAATTTAATCATAATAAAATGTAGAACTTGGAGTTGTAATTTGAAAAAATATCATGAATTGATACACAATGACTTCTTTAGATAAAATTTTCATTTTATCATTTGTGAGCTTACATTTCAATTTGCTTACATATCCTAGTATCTCAAGGATAGCATCTCCTCATATTGACTTACAATCTTCAAATTTATTAACACTTTCTTTGACAATATAAAATCTGAATTTTGCTTCCCCTAAAAACTTGATGAGATATACAACTTCTTTTTTAATGACCTTTTCTTAAATTAGGTCATCTGGAAATGTAAAAGAAAATTATTTTAAGGGAGGTTCACATGTTTAATCCCAATTTAGTATAAGAATCCATCCTAAGGGCAGGCATAGTAGAGGAAAAATATATTCTCAAATGAATATAATTCATTAATGTCTATGAACACACTTTCTTAGCACCATCATTTCCTCAGCTTATGCAATTGGCCCCTTAATAAATTGAGAAGAAGCATACAAAAGTTTTATGTTTTGGATATGATAGAAAATGAAGCAAAGGACACCATTGTCCTAAAAATAATTTGTTTTACATTGAATTCACCACTATAGCTGATGAATATGATGAATCCTTAGGTGCAGATTTAGACAAACTTGAGGATGAATCTAAAGATTTTCAACCTATTATTTCTCATCATGCACTTTTTGGTATTAGTACACCTCAAACTCTTAGGGTGGTGGGTTTCATCAAGAAACATAAGGTGACTATGTTTATTGACTCTAGGATTACACACAAATTCATCAACATTAAGTTAGCTCTCGTTTGAACTATTTCATTTATCTATTTCTTAGAATTGTAGGTCATGATTGTATATGGTTGTACTATCAACTATTCTAGAAAATGCCATAGTATTAATATTATTATGGGATACTACCTATTATATTCTCCTATGTTTACTATTCCTATGGGAGGGAATGATATTATTTTGGGAGTGTAATGGCTCATCACATTGGGAACTATTGAGATGAGTTTCTAGGAACTATTCATGTACTTCCATTCAGAAGGCACCCCATTTGAACTACATGAATTATGAGCTAAATATTAAAATATAGTTAGTTCCCATTATATGATGAATATTCTTAGAAAAGCTGTTGAAGGATTTTTGGTGCACTTATTTTACATATAAGTTAAAATAAGTAAGGATTCTACCCAATCATATTTACAAACAGTGTTGGATGACCATTCTATTATTTTTGGTGACATGCCAAAAAGACTTCCACCAAGTTGAAAACATGATCATGCCATCATACTACTTCTTATAAGTATTCCACCCAACATTATACCCTACAAGTATCCCTATACCTAGATGAGTGAAATTGAAAATATGGTGTAGGAGATGTTGGATACATGAATCATTCAACACAACCAAAGTGAATATTCCTCCCTAGTGGTCATGGTGAAAAAAAAGGATGAAACTTGGAAGATGTGCAACTCGATATAAATCAACAAGTACACCATCAAAGATAAGTTTCCTATTATATTAATTGATGATTTTCTATATGAATTGCATGGTGCAATTTATGTTACCAAGTTAGATTTATGCTCTAGGTATCATCAGATTTAAATCTGAGTAGAGGACATACCTAAAACAAATTTTAGAACTCATGAAAGCCATTAAGAATTTATGGTCATGTGTTTTGGCCTCATAAATGCACCATATACATTTTAGAGTTTGATGAATACTATTTTTTGTCCATTTTTTAGAAAAAAAATTTAGTTCTTTTAGATGACATCTTCATTTACAATAAAAATTAGGAAGACCATTTGAAGCATGTGAAATAGGTACTCTCAGTTCTAAAATAACATCAGCTTTATGCAAAACCTTCCAAATGTGCTTTTAGCATATAATAGGTGGATTACTTATGTCATATTATTTCACATGGACTGAAAGTTGATATTAAAAAAACTCAAGTGACGATGGAGTGGTAGGTTTCTTAAGACACTAAAGAACCTCTTAGGATTTACAGGGATAACTAGTTACTATCACAGGTTTGGTCAAAAATTATGATAGAATTGTAACCCCACTCATATCTTTGTTGAAGAAATAATCCTTCTAGTGGATGGATACAACTACCAAGGCATTTGAAAATTTGAAAATGTCTATGTGCACCACTCCAATTTTGGCTTCTCCTAATTTTTCAAAAACTTTTATTGTGGAATGTGATGTATCAAGATTTGGTATGGGGGTCACCTTCATGCAAGAAAGAAAACCATTTGTATTTGAGAGTCACCAACTGAAGGTAAAAAAATTGGCTCAATCCAATCCACAAGAAAGAGATGATGGCTATTTCTCATGCAGTCAAGTAATAGAGACCTTATCTGATGGGTCATCACTTTCAAGTAAATACTAATCATGATAGCATCAAATATTTTTTGGAATAATGATTATCTTCTAAATAATAATAAAATGGGTGAATAAAATTATTAGGCTATGATTTTGAAATATTATATAAGAATCAAAAAGAGAATGTGGTGGAAGATTCACTATCCTAGAAGGATTAATTAGTTTATGTATTGTTATACATGATGACTATTTGGCAGGTAGATTGGTTAGAAGAACCAAAATCAGAATGGTAGAATCATAGTGTTATCCATGATTTGATTCAAAATCTTTAGTAGTGTTTTTATAGATCTAAAAATTTTACATGGAAGGATAAAAAATTATGGTATAAAGATAGATTAGACCTGTGTAAGCATTTTCTCCTCAAACATAAAATCTTTCAATAGCTTCATGCATCTCCATTAGGAGGTCACTTGGGATTTTTGAAAACATTTCATATAATCATGAAGGATTTCTATTAGGAATGACTCAAAGGGGATATCTAGAAAATATGGTTGAATGCATGGTATTTCAATAGAAAAAAGGTGAAACTATTAAGACCCTAGGTCTTTTTTATCCTTTATCTATCCCTAGCTAGTGTTGGGAGGAGGTTTCCATGGATTTCATTATTGGGTTACTATGGTCTAAGGGTAAAAATGTTACCATGGTAGTTGAGGATAGACTCACCAAGTATTTTAATTTTTTCCCTTATCATAGTTATTTGTCACTGGTATAATAACTTCTACTTTTCTTAATATAGTTTAGAAATTACATGGTACTCTAAAGATCATTATAAGTGACCAAGATTCCATATTTACTAGTAATTTTGGAACTAAATTATTTACATGTTTGGGCACCCAATTAACTCATAGTTCATCCTATAATATTTAATATGATGGATAAACATAAGTATTCAACAAATGTCTAGAAGGGTATCTTCATTGTTTTGTTTCAAAAAATTAGTAAAAATGAGTTCGTTGGCTACCACTTGTTGAATGATGGCATAACACTTATTTTCACACTTCTTCTAAAATGTCTCCCTTTATGTAATTATATGGGTATCACCCCCCATCCATTACTTAAACATTGATGGTGCATCCCACGGTTTGAGTTGTTTAGGAACACATTCACCATCAATAAGAGGTACTAATTAGTTTGCAAGAGAATTTAGCAATGACACAAAATATAATGAAGCATTAATTAGATCAACACCATAATGAATGGCATTTTGACATAGCCAACTAGGTTTTTGTGTATTTGTATCCATATAATAATATGTCTCTAAAGTAACCAAAAAATGATAAAATTTTATACCTTAAGTATTATAGTCCTTATCAGGGCTAGTATAAAATTGGTAGTGTCACCTACAAGCTAGAATTTCCCCCATCCACTTCGCATACATCTGGTATTCCTTGTATACTTTTTGAAGAAGTTAATTGGACACAAAATTTCCACTTGGATTGAGTTACCTAAGTTAGATGAATAAGGTCAAGTCATTATATATCTGAAATAGATCCTTCACACACGCGACTAAGCAAATGTAGATTAGAGAAAATTAAGGAGTATTTTATCAAATGCAATAATCTACATTCTGAAGATGCAATATGGGAGGATGAAGTGTTCCTATAATAACATCCTAGTTTGTTTAAAAATTAAAGATAATGTTTTTATGAAGGGGATGGGCATGATATTCCATTAGCCTATAATGTTTTTAGGGATATGTATGGCTAACTTTTGGCTTATATACTTCATATTATCTTATTGCATTTCTTGATGTTCTTAGTATGGTCAACCTATGGAATAACCATGGCTAAATAGAGTATATATAAGAATTAGTGGTTATTTTTTTATCATTATATTTTGAATTTTGTTCTCATTTCATTTTTATGGAGGTTTTCCCCTCAAAGTGACTAAGTCATAATATTTAATTATTCTTATCTTTTACCAATTATTGTTGTAGATCTACTAATTTTGTTCTTAATTCTCTAATATAGTATTTTATTACTGTAAATCATCTAAGTAATTTCATGAAAATTGACTCAAAGAAACTGATATTATTGATGACCTATTTATAGTAATAAATAAATTACTACACATTTGTTATAATTAAGATTAAAAATCTTACAAACTTGGTTTTGATGGACACTTTGGAAATAAGAAGATAATATCTTTGGTGGAGGAGAAGAATTTTTGGCCAAATATGAAGAGAGATGTGGAAATGCATGTTTCAAGATATAGGATATGGTAAGTGGCTAAAATATATGCACAAAACATAAGTTTGTACATGCCATTACCAGTACCGATATGACCATGGATAGATTTGAGTATGGACTTTGTAGTGAGGCTATGTTAAACACTAATGATTCAATTTTTTTTGTTGTAGATAGGTTTTATAAGATGGTTCATTTTAATTCTTGTAAAAAAACCAATGATTCCACTAGAGTAGCAAATCTATTTTTTAAATATTTTGTGAGATTTGCATGGTGTTCTGAAAACCATTACTTCAAAAATGGGTACAAAAAATTTAAGTTATTTATGGAGGACTCTAATAAATAATATGGGAAATAAAATACAATTTATTATTTCATACCACCCAAAAATATATGGACAAATAGAATTAGTAAAAAAGAGAATGAAAAGTTTTTTGAGATACATAGTTGGAGAGAATCCCAAACAATGGAACTTGGATTTACCACAAGTTGATTTAGCATATAATAATTTTGTTAATATATAAATAATGAAATCACTATTTTACATTTATTATGTTATAAATTCTAAGGTTTTTTTATATTTGGTGTAGTTATTAATTTTAGAATAGGTTAATGATAATGTAGAAACATTTGTAGATCACATTCAACTATTGCAAGAAGAAGTAAGAAGAAAGCTACAAGAAAGTAATGAAAAGTATAAGGAAATAATAGGTGTAAAAAGAATATAAAGGTATTCAAATAAGGATACTTTGTGATGACATATTTTATAAAATAAATATTTCCCCAATAAACATGCATCAAACTAAAGCACAAGAATATTGGTCCATGTAGAATTGTGAAGAAAATCAACGACAATGCTTATGAAGGGATTTTACCACAAACTTTTGATATTTATCCATTATTTAATGTTTCATATTTATATTCAATTCATAGATAATAAATAAATATTTTTTTATTTGATATGGTAAAAAACTAGGTTTTACAGGGATCCTGGAACCACCAAAGTGTAGTACAAAAAGTTTTAATAGGCCAAGTAAAGGTCATCCAACCAAAACATCAAAAAACCACTAAACTAAACCAAAATCAAAGAAACCAAAAATAAATAATAGGAGGGATGTCCCTCTGGTGGGTCTTTAGCATCTTTAGGATTTTTCACTATAATGTCTTGCTTAACCTTTGAAATCTTAGCCCGTGTGCGATTCTCAGGTCTTTCAACATCTTTTCTAGGAAAGATCATATGGGGTCACTTTTGTCCTTTGACTTGAAAGGGAGTATGCTTTGGAGGGAACCTAGAGAGGGGGATCTCAATATCTTAGGTGAATGAATGATAGGGGCCAAGGTTGGTTTAGCAGACTAAATGAATGACTACACCGTGGACTCAGCCTATCTATGCAAAGCATTTCAGTCCTAAATAAGCTTGGTGAGGGCCATCCCTATATCTTTAACCTTGGATTTAAACATCTCTAGTTTTAATTTATTATTTTTCATCTCATCAGATAGAATGGTTTTCCCTTTTTGAGCAGTCTCCATAGGGTTACCCACATCTAGGGATAACAGTTTAGGTTTAGGTATGAACAGTTTGAGGGGGAGGTTGTCAAGAGGGGATTTGGAAAGGTTTGACCTGGGGGATGAACTCAGAGGGCTGTTGGGATCTCAATTTTGGATCCTCCATCTATGATTCCTCCCTAGAGGAGAACAAATAAATATTAGTGCTCATGAAATTTTGATAAAATTATGCCTATTAAAATTTTGCTTTATTAGTTTATGGTTTCATCATCTGGTCGATTCTCACATATTCTATATGATTCTATTTTGTATAAATGTGGGAGGGGTATTATTAAATGATCACCAAATCCTATAAGTTAAAACTATAATATCATTATAATATAAATAAATAAAAAGTACAAATAAGTATAAATATGATTAAGAACATAACTACCATATGTAATGTGAAGATAACCAACAATAGTCTAATGGAAGCATTATGGAGTTATAATGGTTTTATAGCTTGTAAATTAATTATTAATGCTTTTTACATATACTTGAGGTGGTTGGGAATGATAGTTGAGCTTAACCATTCATAATTGAATAGGAATTCACCTATAGTTTTTGTTTTAAGATGAAATAATCATTTGTTATGGGTGGTTAGTGCTTTCATAATGTAACCAATAGATGGATATAGGTGATTATGCCATGGTAGATACAAGTGTAATAACATAAGAAAATATATTTATACATTTTATTCACCATTAATAATATCAAAAAAGATTAAAACCATTAAATTATTCTATTAAATCTATAAATAGTATATTAAACCAAAATCAACTTTGGATATATAATATTTACATTATATGTGCATGTATCAATATATTGTGAGTTTATGGAATAATAATATGTAGAAATAATTATTCTAAGAAAAACTAAATGGTAATATTATGACTAATTTTGGGCCTCACCATACCCCCTAACATTACACATCCTTGTGAAACCATAGTTAGTTTAGGCATACCTATATTGAGACATAGAATGAGCACTAATAATTCTTGAGTCACATGGTGTAAAATATTCAACTAAACTCTTAGGGATGTAGCCTTCATAAAGTTTAAACTACACTCATTTATTTCTCTCTTCATGTTCGTTCACTAGTATAAAACCTTTATAGGAAATAATAGTAGACCAAAAAGTAGGTGTCAAAGGCATATATTTATTCGATAGTCATGCTTCAAGAAATTCATTCCTTAAACATAGGGTGAGAACCCAAATAGGTATTAGTTTTAATTATAAATATTATGAACCTTCATTTAATTTTCAACTTGGAGATGTAAACTTTTGCAAGGAGTCTACATTATATATACAACACTAAAATACAATGAATAATTAAGTGGAATAACTACTATCTAGTTGCATACAGGTAAATAGACTTGCTAAAAGGAAATATTCTTATGGAAAGGAAATTATAGGAATGTAAATGATGAAATTTAAATGTTAATCTATATTGGAAGATTACCATAAATTCAAATTTAAAGGTACACACACATAATTCAGATATACACATGAAATAAAATTGTTTAGAATGAAATTATGTATGAAAAGGAAAGTATACACACTTGTAGAAATGAAATGTAAAAAAAATACTCACAAAAAATAAATAAACTAATAAATAAATAAATGAGAAATCATACACCAAATCCTTATGAGTGGTCCCTACATCTATTTGACTATATATTAAATCTTTCCCTTGATTAATGCATAGTTAAAATAATGTAACTATTAAAAATTTAACTGTAGCATCAAAAGAATTATTACAAGGTTGATTACACTCTGATCTAAATTAAAACTTGATCTTAATATAAGAGATTACAATATTATATTTTAATCTAACCTCCTCTACAATTTTTAACTTCTCTCTTTTATAGAGAAGGCATTATTGTTTAGATATTATAATATATATAGATTAAAACAAATAATTATACAACTATGATTAGAATATATTAAGTAATAAAGTCAAACATAACCATACTTGAATTAAAAGATATGAAAATAATAGGCTATAGTAATAAATTATTAGAACCATCTCCAAAAAAGCATTTATGCTAAATTTGGTCCAAATATAATTTAATTTTGATCAAACAAATATTTAGGAGTATCTTCTAGCTAAACATGTCCTTGAATATTAGTTAAATGAAATAAAGAATGTTTGTTATCCTTTAATGTGTGCATCATAACTCATAAAATCTTATAACTATTTCCAAATATCAATTTCTCCATAGATACTTCTTATATTTTTGGACTCTAATTATTATTTCAATCTTGGAATCTTCTTAACTAAATTTTCATCAACTTTGTAAAATATTTTGTAGTAAGCTATAATAGTTAGTGCAAGTAACCTACAGTAGTTTCTATAAGGGTTGTATAGCAGTGGCTACATGTTGGTAGTAACTGATACATTCAGCTCCATAATTTCTACATGTATGAAACCTCTTCAAAAAGGATTATAATATATATTTCACCATCAGTAATACCAAATGAAAAATCTATTAAATAATACTAATTTTTATAAAGATTATTAGTTTAAAACAAAATAAAATGAATATAAATTATTCATATAATATGTGAATATATCAACATAATATGGGCCACTATAGTGTGGATATAAAAATAAGGAGGTGTTTAGGAAAGAATAAGTATCAATATGAGGACCATTTCTGGGCCTCATCAATATGAATCCTAAATCTCATCCATATCCACTCAATAATGTCCTGCCTTAAATAATTCATATAATTGTTGGATTTATTATTGGAAACTTTTAAATTATATATAAAATAGGGTTCTTTATGTCTTAAGGAATGAATAAGTTCCTTCCATGTCTCTCCATAAAAAATATATGCTTTATTACATATCTGGTTAAATAGAGAGATGGAATGAATTAAGACATCCATTTGGTAATCTTATATTACATGTTATACTATGGGAACAAAGTTAAATGATCCCATTGTTTGATGACTAGGTTAGGTTGAGGATGTTATGCTCTCAGATTTAGGGTAGTAGATATCTTTGATGTGATGTATACAACCATCTCCTATTTAATTCTTAGATCATGCCCTAAGTAGTAAAAGTAGAATCATAATATAAGTCCTCCATAATGAAATTTTTATTCCATTCATAATATATGTTCACAGCATATCCATTTTGGTAAAAATCACATATCAAGTCTTTGAACTCAATTGAACAATAGATATAGGATTTTAAAAAATATAAAAGAAATCTTAGGAATTCAATTTCTTTAGATATTATCCTCCCTATTTGAAATTTTAAGTTTTTTTTACAAATATAATGTATAAACAATAGAAGGTAGCCTATATTGCCACATTTTCATAGTCAACTCATAAATCCTAGGATACTCTGCTTTTAAGGCAAAAATGATTATGTCATTTTTCTTAATGTATTCCTATTTTTATTCCACTTATTTTATCAAAGCCTTTTTATATTCAATCAATTTATTATTTTACATCATATATTGAGCACTATTGAAATTTCAAAGTATAAATAATTCTCTAGTGCTCCTTCCTAGAGATATGATATATAGGAGGTTAAATAGGAATTTGATAAATACCCAGCTTAGTATTTTGGGAGAATTAAACATATATTTCCTTATTAGATACATGATCCTCTATTATTAATATAGGTAAAATTTACTTCAAAATGACTTTATCTATAGTTTCCTTCACAATGACTATAGCTATAGTTTCCTTCACAATGATTGTAGCTATAGTTTCCTTCACAATGACTATAGCTACAAGATCCTTAGTGATAAATTTTAATGTTGTAGGCTCTTATGCTTTGAGTGTAGGTGTTGTAGGTAAATGTTTCTCAATGGATATAGGTCTTCCTTCTTATGATTTCTTTATCTAATTCATTATTCCTTCTTATTTATCTCTTACTAGATCATCCAACCCACTATCTTTAGCTTCTAATCATTGAATTCTAGCCTTAATGGATTCAATTTCCATATATTCAACTATAATTTTTTCATGGGTATCAATGTCACTACTTGGAGAGATATGGGAATCACTATTTTATGCATGGGTTTGTTATTTACCCTTTTCTTCATTAACCTCTAGTTTAGGGATAGTTCTATTGAAGGTATATCTTCTTCTTCATCATCATCCATGGGCTCATACACTACTAATTATGTGGTTTCCTCACTAGATCCATATCAAAATTATTCCTCCTCACCCTATTCCAATTATTATTCTTCATCATTGTCAGTATCTTCCCATTCTAGGTTTTATTCCTCATCTTAAATCTCAATCATCACAAATTTTGAAAATGGTCTATTATTTATATCCCTTCTTTCTCTTAATCTATTAGAGTGCCTTTGGATTCAATTTTAGGAAACTGCATAAATCTTATATCTTTTATGGCGTGTAGAATATGAAGGTGTAACTCTTATCTAGTTTTCTTGGATAATAGGTATAGATACAACTTGATAGGCGAGATGACATAGTAGTATGAATTTCTCATAGGAGACATTAGGTCTCTTATTAGGTAGAACTCTTTTACTATCAAGATTATAAATAAATTATGGGTTAAATCTCTCTTCCCTTTTTGATACTTTATTACCATTATTCTCAATAAATATGGCATGTAATTAGGCATATTCACAATAATGTTATGCATGATATGTATTAGAAGGTAAATTAGGGATTGGCTATGTTCACAAAAATATATTTGGTGATAAAAGTATCCACTTCTATCCATAGTGGAGGTAGCCTTTTTGGTTCCATATTAGTCAAATTTAAGCTCTTACTCTACATTTCAAAACCTTTCCCTAGTTTCTACTGCCTCATGGATTTATAACCACCTGTCCCCTATTGTTCATAATCCAATTGTATCTGCCAAAAATTCATTTATCAAGACCACCTATAAACTTTTTACATTGGAAAATTCATCATGAAAAATAGTTACTCTAGGTGTTGGTTTACCCCTTTTTAACCCTTTTATTTCCACATAAGTGGTAAATTTTATAATCACCAAACAAGTTTATTCAACATTAAGGTTACATTAACATCCCATAAGAATGCACAATGAATATATCACCAAAGCAGGCCATCACTAAAAAGAATACAGACATGGTCATGTGATTATAATCAAATAAGATAATCAAATTCAATTTATAACTCTAGGTATAGTGTAACCAAATAGACATAAGATATTTAAATTCAACATGATCAAACAAATAAATAAACTAGATCTAATGTAGTGAGAAGCATCATAATGTAACAACAAGAATAAACAACAATGTAATTTTTATTGTGGTATGTGTAGGGTTTTATTTCCCACTCTTTATCCCCAATATCACCATCTGCTTTGACCTCTCCAATGATACTCCCCCTTAGTAGTAGTTTGGAGGGTAAACTAATCTTGCATTCACTTCAATAAACATGAAAAGGTAGTTAGATTATATCATAGTATAATCAACAAATAATCATAAATAAATTGTTGAATAATAATATATGAATATGAAATTAGTCCACCTATTCATACAGAATTCTAACCATAAGCAACAACTATAAATATATATATTAAGCAACAATACACTGTCACAATAGATAGTAAAACAATACTAACTAAAGAATAAATATCAAATCTATTAATAATCATTGCATAATCTACTAATTAATGTTTAATTATTTATAGAGTAAAAATTGGATGTGATATCCAAATTCCATTTTGGCTCCCCTCATGGTTCTTGACCATTAATTTTTGAGTCTCACCTCAAGTGACATATAGATTATAATTTTAGTTAACAATCACCTTTTTGGTATCCCCACACTCAATGATTATGTAATTTATGTGAAGTGTTTGATGGATTGGAATGGAATTTATAGCTTTCATGTTGTGGAAATTTTTATTTGTGTACCCAACTATGGTTATGGCACACAATATTTTACATCTTGGTTAGTTTGTTGTTACAAGCTACTCTGCTAAAAGTAATGGAGGCTTCGATGGTTGAGGTGACCACAGTGCTTGTGGTCTTCATGTAGGGTAAAAAATGGGAGATGGTGTTCTTAGGAAAGGTGTCAAATAACCAGTTGAAAAATATTTTTTAGTTTCCTTCTAAGTTGGTGTTACAATCTACTCAAATGGTACTAAGTGACTCCTACCTCAATTCCTACCACCAAATAAAGGTTCACTTGGATGTTACTTTTATGTTTGTAAATAACTTGTTACTATTGGTAGAGGAAAATTAAAAAGTGGTGGAAATTATGGATTTATTTGTGGCCCTAATATTTAGGTTAGGACTATTGGAAGTAGTGGAGGTAGTGTGTGTTCAGCCTCAAGCTTTTTTCCCATTTTCTAGTCTAAAAATGATAGGTTTTATCCCTCTCTCTATTTTTTGGGATTTGAAAGGTGAATTCATAACACTGTTAAGTTATTTGGAGACTTTGGATTTGATTTTATCAAACCCCCTTACTTATTTTGGTTGTTCCCTACCTCCACCATAATTAGTTTTGGTAAAGGCTCCCATCCCTACTCTTGAAGCTCTACTTAAAGAAATACATTCTAAGGTTTGGGTGGAAGAGGTTAAATTTATTTCAAGGGTGGTGAGTCATGAAACAATATTCACTCCTAGTTGGGTACAAAAAACTCTAATTTGGGTGGCTACTAGTCTCATATAAGAATAATTAGACATGGTTCAACAAGGCCCATCCTTGGGAGGGGTTAATACACATGGTAAGATGGTGGTTGGCTTTATGGGGGTGTCTTAGTTAGTAACATGTGGTTAAGGCCTATTTCATGACATTGATGGTGTTGATGGTGTGATGGGTGGTGAGGAAGATTTGAGTCTCAAAGGTGGAGCCTTGGTGGAAATTATTTTAGATTCAGATTAGTGATCTGTTAGTTTTTGTTGTGTTCTTGTAGGTCTTTTTGATATCTTTTTGGCTTTAGTTTATTTTTTCAAGTTATCATAGGAGGTAGTTTTCTATTTTAGGACATGTTCTCATGGCATATTTTGTTTTATTTTCTATTTGGTCAGGTTTGGCCTATTATGTTAGTTGATTCTTATTGGTCTTAGACTTATTATTTTTCTAGTTTATTAAAAATCATTGTTCTATGTTGGTCTTGTTATGACCACTTTTTAATTTTAATTAATTGGGAAAGGGACCCATCAACCCCTGTTATCGATCTAAAAATAAAAAATATTAATCATAATTTACATGTTTAAACATTAAAAATACAAAAATATTAGCAAATCAGTTGTTTACAATCATAGTAGAAATAAAATTACATATATAAATCATTAAAAAACATGAGTTAACAAAAACCATTCAACCAAACATTCAAAAAACCAAAACCAACAAATTGCATGAAAATTAAACTTTGCCAATCACTCTGATACCCTTGGTTGATGCTCCCAAAATAAGCATATCCACATAAGGTAGGAACATTACCACTCATCATCAGTCTTGTTCTAGTGGATAACATTTAAAGCAAATAACTTCAAGTTCTGGCTATAAATCTTTTGATTGATGACATTGTCAAACTTAATCATTAGTTAACTAGAGGCCCTAGATAAAAAAATATGATTATCTAAAGCTTAACTAGCTAATTAAATTCACTTAATATCTCACTAAGATGATAACAACCCAATCACATAAATAAAATCTTGTTATTCAACCATATTTCTTCCCATTCAAGGAAAGTAACATAAATTGTAATTGCACTATCATGTTCTTTTAGAATCATATTATTCTATGGACCTTATCCTCAGATAATTCACTACTTTCAATGAGCATTTTGAAACAACCAAACAACACTATTATATATAAGCTCACCCTTTGAGATGAGTAATTAATAAACTAGGTAGGGAAACTCAACCTAATCAATGAACTCAAAACAACTAACCAAAATAGTAAGCTTGTCCTATTTAGTGAGCTCAGCCTCATCAACACAACCAATCAAATAACTCATTTATATTGACTTATCATTCCATCGATTGTCTCAAAATGGCCCTAGGAAGTTGAGTATGTAAGGTTAACTCTTCTTTTTTCATGTATACAAAGATATCGCAAAAGTATGAAATAATCGTCTAATGATCAGGAGACAGTTTTATAAGGATAATAAGCATATCAGGCATAGATTAGGGAATTCTTATAGGTGGTTGATAGTGAATCAGGAAGGCTGAGCATATATAAAGTGAATGGATAGAAATAAATGTGTGAAATATTATTATACTCATGCACAAGTCATATATGGTAAATATAGGTCAAGAGTGACATTTACAACTATCTAATACAAAACATTATGTGCTTACAAGGGACTATTCTACAAATCATGAATTGCCCTTGAATGTTTATTCACAAATAAGAGTGGTTGCAAGACCTTAACTATGAATCCTTTAGATGTTCATAATGATATACCTAAAATGTACAACCACATCCATTTCTTAATATTTACACAGCCACATCCAAACGGATGAAGGTAGATATAGATGGGCTTTTATTGCACCACTCTAATCTAATCAAGGGTAAAGGGAATTAAAATTAATCATCATACCATGGCATATTGTTTACTTGAATATCTTAGTGTACACTATATGTAGAGACAAACCATTGAGGCAATCTTCTAGTGTTAAGCTCCTAACTATTGTAGAACTTGCCAAGAAAAAAGGTAATTAATTTATTTTGATGAAATTAGAATATAAAATATGGATAAACTACCAAGTAGTCTTATTTTACTTCCTCAAGCACATGCTTGAATACAATGCTTAGATCAGTGATTTATGGGCCCACAATAGGAAACTTCCCCTAGGTTACCCAAAATTAGAATTTGATCCCACCATTAGATTCATAACATCTAAAAACCTACAAAATGAATATAAACTTATCTTGAATAGGTATCATCTACAAAGTCCCCGTCGATATTATGGGTCACAAATTATATATTATTATAATATTATTTTATTATAAGTCCCATTTAAATATTTATTTATATGATTTCTTAATAATTAATAGGCCTCTTTATATTTCCACATTTTAAATATACGTAGTGGGCCTTTCAACTTCATATATGTTAGGTCCACATGGTGAGATACTATGTAGTATGACCTTGTTGAGTTCCAAGTCTCCATTATCTTTCACCTTTAATGTGTTTGCTCAAAGTGAAACACGTGGCATTTTTTTATTGATTTATGGTCACTGGGTCACAAAGTTCTTTAAGCTTTCGAATCTCTTATTTTGTTTTATGTGGATCCTTTGAATTATTATCTTTGTTATATATCACTTCATGTCCACACTTTTTCATTTAGTGTTAATATATTTTTTATTTACTGTCCATGTCTTTTTTATGGAGTCTAAGTATCCATTGGACTTCCAATTCAGCTATATATTCCTCTTATGTTTTTAAATTTTTTATAAAAATGACTAAACACACCATAGTCATATTTTTAAAAAACTTTAATAAATCACACGTATTAATTTAATGAAACTTGTGATATTAGATGAGAACACGTGACAGTCAAAATGTAGTCAAGGGGTGTTCCTTTTATTATTAATGTGGCCTCAATGAAATTTGAGGATCCATTGAAACTTTAAATCAAATTATCTTTACATGTTTCCAAATATTTTCCATAACATGCAACACCATGATCATATCTTGACTTTTAATAATGTGTAAAACACTTCAATAAAACTTATGATATCAAAAGAAAACACATGGAAATCAAAGTAAATTCAAGGGGTCACATTATCATAAATTAAATATTTGAAGCAAAAGAGGCCTTTGTAGATGTGTTAACTCATTCATTCCATTAAATTGTCATCAATTTCATTGGTCACAAGTATGTGGATTGTAAATAATTAAAATGTGAACTAGGATTTAGGTCATGTGAATGTGGCCGTGACATACTTAAAATTTTAAAAGGATTATTTTTTTTTAGTTAATGTGATCTAACCAAGACCGATATAGATAAACAAGGGGGTATCCATGTCACGGATCCATTTAAACTTTAAATCCACTTATCTTTACATGTGTCCATAGATTTTCCATCACACACAACACCATGATCATATCTTGAATTTTAATAATAGGTGTAAAACACTTCAATAAAACTTTTGATATAAAAAGAAAACACAAGGTAATCAAATCAAAATCATGGGTCACATGATCACAATTTAAATATTTGAATCAAAATAGGCCTTTGTACATAAATTAACACATTCATTCCATTTTATATTGTAGTCGAGTATGTTGGTCACAAAGATGTGGATGGTCAAGAATTAAAGTGTGAACTAGGACTTAGGTTATGTGAATGTGGTCATGATATACTTAAAGTTTTGTAAATATTTTTTTGTGTAAAATTAATGTGATTTAACAAAGACCAACATAGATTAAAATAGGAGTCTCTGCTTTTAAAAGAAGTGGGGGCATGTTGGTCACAATAGTTTCTACCTATGAGTTAAATGCGGTTGGTAGAAAATATTCTTATTCTCTGTACTTTTTTGAATATGTGTGTGTGTGTGCGTGTGTGCGCACACGTGTGTGTGTGTGTGTGTGTGTGTGTGTGTGTGTGTGTGTGTGTGTGTGTGTGTGTGTGTGTGTGTGTGTGTGTGTGTGTGTGTGTGTGTGTGTGTGTGTGTGTTTTTGTGTGTGTGTGTGTGTGTGTGTGTGTGTGTGTGTGTGTGTGTGTGTGTGTGTGTGTGTGTGTGTGTGTGTGTGTGTGTGTGTGTGTGTGTGTGTGTGTAAAATTATAATTTTGCATACAAGATTGATTTAAAATGTCCATATTTTAAGGGGGGAAAGGAAATGGTTCTTAAAAAAATTTATGATATTATTATATTTAATTTCCTTATTTATGGTTTTAACTTTCTATTATATATTCCTTTTTTTTCCTCTCAAACCTTGGTCCATTTCAAATCAATCTTGTATGCAAAACTACAGTTTTATTTATATAATATATATTTGTGTGTGTGTAAATACAAGTAAAACTAAAATTTTGCATACAAAATTAATTTGAAGTTGACTAGGGTCTGAGAAAAAAAAGAGGAATATAATTATTACGATGAAATTGTGACTCACTCAAACACAATTATGAATTAACTATGTGAATGAACAAAAAGTAGTCAATAGCTCATGGGACAAAATATTCCCCTTTTTTAGGATTTGTACCAAGAGCCAAGAAACTTCAAAAATATTATATCATGGGTAGGTTGTGATTGTTTCCATTGAAGATTCAAATGTTTTCTTCTAGATATTCAACATCTCATTGTTGGTTCTTCTATCAATGCATTGTTTACAATGTAAATGGATAAATCATTTCTCATCAAAAAAATGTAAAAGAGAGGGAAGAGTAGGGTAGAAAAGAGATAAACTCTTAATTGAGATAGGTCTTTTAATACTCAAAAATTAGATTATTATGGCCTAAAATTAATTATTGGGCATCAAATCTAGATATTGCACAAATAGAAACACCATAATGAACAAGAATCCAAGAAATAATATGTGAACATGAAATCTAGAACGCTATTCAAATAAAACAATTGCACCAGCCTATAGCTATTTGTACACCATGACTAATGTAAGTCTAAAGGTAACTATAATGAGCTCTTAGATCCAATTAAACTTGTTGCTGCATAATCTAATTATATATTCACTTTCACATCATTAATATAAGAAAACTTTCTTTCATAGATTAATTCTCAAATCAAGACCTTTGGCAAACCATCAAGACAAAACTGGTAGGAAGGGCAGGTGGAATCTTGGCTTAATCTCAATAGAATTTTTTATTCAAATGTGTCGACCCTAGTAGACAATAAAAATCCAAAAGCATGAGGAACAATAGTGTAATCATGGTGTTATTCTAGCAATATTTTGGGATCAAATTTGTTGACCTTTTACAGTAGCAAACAATGTTGCTTATATATATATATATATAATGTTAATCTATCATTGATATGGTGTATAACCATAATTAAATTATCTTGATACAAACATTAAAAGGAATAATTGATTATAAATTAGTCTTATGTGATAACATGTCAAGGAAGGATAAGGATCCAGTCAAGGCACAATTCCTAGGTACAAAGTCTAGTATGGAAGTGGATTCAATCTCTAATGCACTCCAATATTCTTATGAAAAATAGAGACTCTCTGGTATTTAATTTCTTCCACTAACTGATCATTAATCCAAATGGGTGGAGACACCTCATTATGAACCAATCCCAATGATAAATGTGTTGGATATTTTCTCTAGCTTCGTCCATTCCACATGTTTATGCTTATTCCCACGATAACAAAGCCCCTTCCATATGCATCATTACCTATTAAATTTTAATGTGGCATTTCATATCAAATAATATATTGCTCCCATTTATAAATAGATGCATTTAGTTCTCTTGATAAACTTATTGATATCCCTATCCTTTGGGATTACTCTACCTTGGACTTATGAACAACATTCTCAATTTTTGCCTCTTCCATTACCTAGATCTTCACCAATGCTTCAGGAATTTACATATCCATTTTAATTTGGCCTTCTTATGATACTGGTGATACAGGTTTTTCTCAACCGATTTTGTGTTTTGAATGATCTAAAATGTTCAGGGTTATATCTTGTAATCACATGCTCTCCTCTACTTATCATCTTTGATTTTAATCAAACAAAAGTCATCACTTACTCATCACTTTATTTAACCTAGCCATCAAATTTAGACTCATTATATGTTGAGTGGATGTTTATGTGTGTTGAGGTCAACATACCCCCATTTTTAAAAGATGGGGACCTTTGTGTCAAATTGTGCAAATTTGTACCTTGAAATAGAAAATCCACTTGACCAGAGTATCATTAACATGTTTGCACAATAATTATATTTGAAGATCATCCACACCTAGTTTGGTTAGTATCTTTGCACTTGATTTTGGTTTGCCCTTGTCTAAATTTGCTAACTTTGGATCTTTGTGTTTTCCAGTTGTAGGTAAACTAATGTCTACTTAGAATGAACAATGCTTAGGTTTCATGATTTTAATGATAACTTGATTTTGTACTAGCCTTCAGTCTATTGAAAGTTAAATTTAATCCATATTTAGGCTTCCTGAAACCTTAGCCCGATGCTTTACCTAGACCTCTTAATTCAAATTTAAAATTAGCAGGAGATTTTATTTAAATTTAAACAGGAATAAATTGAATACCATGGACTTAGTTTGATTTTTGTCCTAAGGATTGGTTGTGTTTTTCAACACAACCAAACCTTAGGCTAAAAATCCTATACTTGATCTATTTTATGCCCCATGGTCCCTTTGTTATAAGGATTAGCTTAAAGTCTTACCCTAAGGTTTATCGTATTTATTAATATGATAAAAACCTTAGCCTAAAACTTTAAGCTACATCTTTTTTATTCACATGGTCATTTTGTTTTATGCCCTAGTCCAAAGTCTTTATGTTGAGTCCCTTTTAATTTATGGGGTCTTGTGTATTATGTTTTAAACCATGGTCTAAAGTCTTTAACCTAAGTTCTTTACATGTCCTGACCCTTACTTAAACATTATGCATCTTTGTAGGATCAATGATCTATATTTGCTCAGATAGATATGATCTAATGGAGTATAACTAGTCAAAGTTTCAATGATGCCTCTGAGACCAGGAGGAAATGACAAATATCACCTTCTCAGTAAAAGGCTTCTGAGTAGACAATGTTAGTGCATCCCACAGATCATGATCAAATGGCTTGCATTGATTCATACCCATTGGATCCAATAGAGTGGGATCAATGAAAAATATTAAATGAAGCTTTGATTTAATGTGAGACTGCCACATGGTGAAATCATGTGAGCTAACAAAATTGATAAGATGCAAAGCTCAAAAGGCATGTAGGACCGCCAAGTGGCACAACCTTAGATCCCAGTATAGATTAAAGCTTGAGCACCTTTTAAAGATCAATAAATCGTGTTGATCTGTACAAAATGATCTAATAGCACGACGGAAATTTGACTTTGTAGAGGCTATAGAGATCATTGGTGATATAAATACATAAATAAACATGTCTGAATATAGTCTAAGCTTGTAAGTTGAACACAGGGATGCCATTAAAGCTTCTTGTAAACTTGCTCAAATATTAGAGGGGCCCTAAAAAATGTATGAAAGTCCTAATTGTTCCTATTTGCATCATATGAGTGTTTGTTTGATCGAATATGACTCGACCCAGAATCCATTAGTGGGAATTTTAATGGGATTTACAGCAATGGCAACCTAAAAGGATGTTTTTAGTGATAAGATTCATGGAGTCCATCCAAAATGGACAAGATATGATCTTCATGATTCAACTCTTTACTTTGAATAATCTTTGGTCTTTGATTAATTAATTGAATTCATATCTAAAACATGTAAAACCTTAGTCTTAAAATGTTTAGCCTAGGTTCTTTTTTAAAAGGGGATTCAAATTTATGTGGGAAGCATTTTTATTATAGACTTAGTTTAAAATTTTAACTTAGGTCCTAGTTATATTTATTAATATTGTTAAGGTCTTAATCAAAAGTCTTTGACTAGGTCCTTTATGTTTTAAATGATCATGCTTTTATCCCATCCCAGGTTGTTAAAAATTATTACCTATGTTTTGCAGGTTTAATGGAATCTCATTTGGGGGATGAACATGCTTAGAGATTTGTGCTTCAACATCAAAATTGATCTTATTTAGCCTATGGCATATCAAAGATTAACTTGATCCATTTTAGCCATACTAAATCCATAATCTAAGGATTTAACCTAGGTCCCCTTTTAAATTAAATCCTAACTTGCATGAGAATAATTATCCATGCTATAGACTTAGCTTAGTTTCCATGCTTGGTCTCTTTTATTTCTTGTGGCCCCTTGGTTATGTTACTATTAACATGGTCTACCTATGTAGGGTCCCCTTTATTATCCTAGACTTAGCCTAAAGTTTTAAATTGCATTTATGCATTAAAAACCTTAGGCTAAACCTTATGCCATGTCTTCTATTTGTAGGTTCACTTTTTATTATGTTTCTAGCTTAGGCTAAAGAATTATGCTATGACTTTTATTATTTGAAGGGGTCCTTTTTACATGTTGTAAACTTAGCTTAAAAACCTTAGACTAAATTATTCATATTTATTAATATGAATGAAACATTGGTCCCTAACTTAAATCCCAAGCAAGTTCAAGATCATCGATGATACACATTATAATGTACACACTCGATCGATGGATCATAACAAGCCAAGACTTCAACAGAGTCATGTTAAAGCTCAAGCACTTTTCAGAGATCAATGATGCATGTTTACTTATAAGTCAAGATCAGATGGTGCATGATAAAAGAATACTTTTTAATGGAGCTCAAGAGGCCCATGGGACCACCAAGTGGCACAACCTCGAGGCCCAATACATACTATGACCAATGGCATTCAAACCCTAGGATCAAGATCAATGGCCTATGCCAAATCATACAAGGCTAATCTGAAGGTGTGAGGTGAAGGGAGGATTTTAAAAGGCAATGGTAATTATTTGAATATTAACAAGTAGTTTTGTCATGATAGTACCATAAGGATGCCATGTAGGTGCTAGGATGACACCACATAAGTAAAAATAATGGGAACTGAAGATCTAGTGGACCCATGAAAATTAAAATACCATTGCATAATCTAAGGCATAATGCTCACTTAAGTCTAAATGTTGCCACCATTTAATCACTATAAAATCTTTAGAAAAGCCTCAGTTCGACCTCGTGATCACCATAATCAAGCTAGAAGTTGAACTACCTTCAATTTGAGCATAATTCAATCTGGGAATGGATTGTAGACCACTAGTGAGAAATTTAATAGTTCACATCCATGAGCAACCGGTAAAACAAATTGTCTATAGACCAGTCTATTTTAAGGAAAAGGTCATTTGTTCTAGAATGTAACAGAAGGGACACCTATCCCATACACTTATACAATTATAATTGGATAAGACTAACCAACATACCACCTTAATATTATATAAAAGGGGTATTATCCATTGTAAAAAAGATAAGGATGGAGTTCTTAGATCCAAATTACTTTGTAAACTAGGAGTAATTAATATAAACAAGGAATTATGCAAAGATTATCCAGTATTTATTTATGTTCATTGTTATCATGGCTTCTTTCTCAATTGTCTAGTTTTACTTTTAGATTTGAATGGTTCTTATGAATTCTTGTGTATCTTGAATGCAAAGTTGATAATTTATGCCAATGCTAGATTAGTTGAAAGTTATTAGGCTTATTTAATTTTATGCACTTATTTTGCATTTGGGTTCATACACTTATATAAGTGAATCTTTAAAGTGAGCCCGGTTCCCATTTTCATCATTTCATGCCTTCCTTAAGAGCTTGATTGATGTATGTTGTGATTTGGGCTTAATTTGTCTCACTTTATACATTGGTTAAATGCATATTCAAATGAGATTTGAGTTTTGTCATAATGTCTAGAACAAAGACTAGCAACATCTCTTTTTTATGCCCTACCCTTCTTTTGGCTTCTTTTTTAACTGGATCACTTTAGTTTAGCTTGTCATTGTAAATATCCATCTTACATTAGTTCTTGATCATAATTCATTTTTATTAGCATAGTATACTACATATTTTACATAGATCTACTATTTGGCCATGGTGGCTCCCAACCACCAAATTTTATAAATATTGTGAAACAGTCACTTGTTATGCCTTTATTCCACCAATAGATAACAACATTATCACAACCCACAACTCATGCATTGGATTCTTTGGAATTCTGAAATGAGAAGTGTTTCTTAAATACTTTGGGCACCTATGGTACACATTTAGGCATCAACAAGAGGAGCTTTATTGGTGCTAGAAGGAGGGTTTAATTATATCTTTGTGAATTTATAGAATCTTTGCTAAATTTGTTGTGTTTAGATCAAATATTAGTGTAATCTTTGCATATTTGGGTAATTCTTTGCCTATTTATGTAAATATCATCAATATTTATGATTTTAGACTAGTATTTGGCATCCTTTAGCCAAATATTGATATTCTTTGAAGATCCATGAGTATTTGTGGTAGAGATAGCTCAAATCCAAGGAGTTTGAGGTTAGTAATAGTGGTTTTGTTCAAAAATTGATTGATCCTCTACAAATTTGAGTTTGAGCTTAAACATGTAAATATCATTCATATTAATGTATTTAGACATATCTTTGAGCTAAATTAGTTAAAGATCGATGTCCTTTGTTGTTCTTTATTCATATTTATGCAAAATTTGCATAATGTGTGATTCTGATCATTAGTCTTTGTGAATATGAGTCTTACACATCATATTTCAAATAGGATTTGGAGCTATAACCACCATAAGTAAGACCCTCATCAAATTATGGCATGGCTAGGTGGATCTTCGATCAATGTGCTTGGTCAGGTACATCACTTACCAAGAAACCCTAAAAGGTATTTACCTTCTTTCAATCTTAGCGGCATTGTCACTGATGAAGAACATGTTAGATCTTTCAAAGTTATTTTAAGACTCTTGAATGTTGTTCATGAAGATATAACATGTATATTATTCCCATTTACTTTCAAGGATGCTACATACAAATGATTCCTTAACCTTTGAGAGGATTATATTTTTAGTAGGGATGATTTTAACAAAATCTTCATTGATCAATTTGGTAAAATCACTAGTCCATGTATTATATATCACCAATTCACCACTGTTAGAAGAGACTCAAATGAGCCCATTAGAGCCTTTAATGCTAGGTTCTAGAAGATGTTTAGCAAAACTGTAGCCCCTTATAAACCTAAAGAGACTTTAGCTTTAGATATTTATAAGGATGCTTTGAATCCGATGACTTTTGTGTTCCTTAAAAGGTTTATTAGAGTCATAAACACCTTAGCATTGGCGTATGCTAAAGTTGTAATAATCAATGATCAAATACAGCCTCAAGGCTAGCTTCCATATGCTATCCCAAATGTCAACCTTAATTTCCCAGCACTTAATGTCATTCCTAATGCCAATCAGAATGTGTCTACCTTAAATCAGACACCAGCATTGAACCAATTGCCCTTAAGCCATGCTTATCTTGGCCAAAATTTGGGGTTCTTGAATAATGATACAGATGGATTTCACCCACAAAGACAAAGAGTTTTGGTACCCACTAATGATGACAATAAAGTCATAACTTAGAAGCAATAGAGAATGAGAATGAATCCATACTTAAGATGGTTCAAAAGCTGAGCACTGATTTTCTTCAGTTGCAAAAGCAAGTGGGAAATTATGGGGAAAGCTCTAATGGAAACTATGTTTCTCAAAGGTTCAATAGGTTTCATGATAATAGCAATAATTGGTCATCTGAGGACATGTATGAAATGAATCTTTGTGATATAGGCCTAGATGATCATTGTAATATCCTTGAAGAATATCAAAATGAAAAGGCTAAATTTGAACATGTGTTTTATCAAGATAGTATTTCATGGACATATAGCTTTATAGGAACATCTAAATCATTTATGTAGGCTTTTGATTTCCCATTTGAAGAAGAAAGTGAACCTGAAGATGACCTAGAAGAAGGAATGGCCATCCAAGTTGAGCAGCTCCATGAACAAGACCAAATACAAGATGACCTTTCTTCAAGAGATAGTTGTGAGGATAATTCATATAAGGTCATTGCTAAAATAGAGTCTGTAAATGAAGAAGAAGAATTGATATAAATGGATATGGATCAAGTACAAGATGATCTTTCTTCAAAAGGTAGCTAGAAAGACAACCCACATAGAATTATTTTTGAAATGGAGAATACTCCTGAAGAATATGATCACTAGTAAAAGTCATACCATGATTTCTTAAATGGAATTAAAGAGCCAGAGATGGTGGATGATGGGATAGGATAACATATGGATGCTTCATCTAAGGATTTCACTAATGATCTAGAGTCCCCAAAAGATGATATTATTTTGGAGGCCCTAAACCAAGATAATTTGTAACTTGATTGGACAAAAGAGTTACCTTTCTTCACCAAGGATGGAGATGAAGTAGATGAAATAGATTAGGAATTATTGTATGACTTCATCAAAAGGTCAGGAGTATGGGACCAACATGTTTCTGATGGGAGTCCAAATGAACATCATCCAATTGATCAGGATGAAGAAGCCTTTTGGGATGACTTGGAATATTTTGTGTAAATATTGGTAGTCCATGTCCATCTTAGAAATAACCTAATGAACACATTAATGTAAAGATACTAGCTGAGCTAATATTATTGAGTGAAGATGATGTAAGCCACTATTTGTCTATATATGAAGCATGACTAGCACTCCTACTAAAAAGTAGAAGAATTTGGGAAGAAGATGATTGGATCTTAGATTCATATCTTAAATCCATGCATCTAAGAATGTTGATAGGAGACCAAGCTATGTAACCTATAAGACACAAGCATACAAGTGTTCCTATCCACAAGAAAAGGCCATTGAATGGAAGTAATCATGCTTCAAGGTTTTGTAGTAGATTAAATAATTTTCCATTTGATTTGGGAGGTGAGTACTTTATGTAGTTAGTATAGGGCTTAATTTATTTTATTTATTGTCCTTTGTGTCTTGATTTTTTTCCTTCTTGTCCTTTTTTTGTATGTAGTGTCTATATATATTTGTTTGTTTTCTTTTGCTTTGTTCCTTGCTTTTAAATACGTCCTTTTAGATAGCCCTCAGCTCAAGTTTCATCTAATTGATTAGAAACTCCATAATTCAGAAATGTAGCTATGAATCTTAAACTAGTGTTGACCATGGGTTCAAAATACAAGTTTTGTGCTATAGTTTAGAAAAACTAGTAAGGACTAGTGAGCAGGTTAACTATTCCATAAAGTCTTAAACATTGTTTTGATCCAAATGTGGTTTTAAGAAAAATTGCATATGTGGGATGAAAGTCTAAACTATTAGGACATGGTTATGCTTGTAATTAAAAAACATTAATTACCTGGGACAAAATTTATAGCCAAGGATGATTGTCTAAAAATCAAACACTTGACCAAATCCCTAAACTTGGCTAACCTCATTCCCAACCTTTCCTAGAAAGTCAAAATGACTTGAAAAAATACAAAAATAAGAGATTAGTTCAAAATCAAAAGATTTCTAAGCAGAGGTGATTTTGGTAATCTCCATTGGGGCTATGGATGCCTAGATGGTAGTGGAGAAAGGCCTTGAGTGGAGCCAAAGGCATCTCTATCAAGGCTATGGATGCCTAGATGGCAACAAAGCAATGCCAAAGCCTTATTTGAGCTAAAGCATGGTTCTTAATTAATACTTAAACATGATAAAAGTTAATATTAATGACTAAATTCAAGAACTTATAAGTTATTCTCTAAATCCTTTGGAAATTAGTAAGTGGAATCAAAGCACACACACAGCATGACTAAATTTTGATGTTTAATACTAATTTTGCATGTGCAATATTTATTCTAACCATGAACTAATCTTAATAATGGTGTTTGATTAAATGGAATAAGTAGCTTAATTATTATTCTAAACTAGAATCTCTAAATTCTAAGATATTTCTATGTTTCCCCTAGAAGTCACCATTTGTTGAGGTCAACATACCCCCATTTCTGAAAAATGGGGACCCTTGTGCCAAATTATGCAAATTTGTACCTTGAAATAGAAAATATGCTTGACCAAATTGTCATTAATATGTTTGCACAGTAATTGTATTTAAAGATCATCCACACTTGGTTTGGTTAGCATATTTGCACTTGATTCTGGTTTGCCCTTGTCTAAATTTGCTAACTTTAGATCTCTATGTTTTCCAACTGCAGGTACACTAAGGTCTACTCGGAATTAACAATGCTTGAGTTTCATGATTTTAATGATAACTTGATTTTTTACTAGCCTTTGATCTATTAAAAGTCCAATTGAATCCATGTTTAAGCTTCCTAAAACCCTAGCCTAATGTTTTACCTAGACCTCTTAATTTAAATTTAAAATTGGTAGGAGCTTTTATTTAAATTTAAGCAAGAACAAATTGAATACCATGGACTTAGTTTAATTTTTGTCCTAAAGCTTGGTCATGTTTTTTAACATAACCACACCTTAGGCTAAAAATATTATGTTTGGTCTATTTTATGCCCCGTGGTCCCTTTGTTATAAGTCTTGGCCTAAAGTCTTACCCTAAGGTTTATCATATTTATTAATATGATAAAAAACTTAGCCTAAAACTTTAGGTTGTCTTTGTTATTCACAAGCTCCTTTTATTTTATGCCCTAGTCCAAAGTCTTTATGCTAAGTCTCATTTAATTCACAAGGTCTCACGTGTTATGTTTTCAACCATAGTCTAAAGTCTTTAACCTAAGTTATTTACATGTCTTGACCCTTGCTTAAACATTGTGCATCTTCGTAGGATCAATGATTCACATTTACTCAGTTAGATATGATCGAATAAAGCGTAACCAATTAAATTTTCAATGACACTTCCAAGATGGTGAGGAAGTGACAAATGTCACCTTCTTGATAAAATACTTCTGAGCAGCCAATGGTGGTGCATCCCACAGATCATGATCGAACAGCTCGTATTGATTCGTACCCACTGGATCCAATGAAGCAAGATCAATGAATAATTTTTAATGAAGCTTCGAGTTAATGAGAGACTACCACATGGTGAAAGTGTATGAGCAAATAAAACTAATAATATGTAGAGCTTAGAAGGACTATGGGATTGCCAAGTGGCACAACCTCAGAGCCTAGTATAGATTAAAGCTTGAGCACCTTTTAGAGATCAATGAACCACATTGATCCATGCAAAATGATCTAATGGCATGAGGTAAAGTTGACTTTGTAGAGGATATATAGTTCATTAGTGATGTAAAGACATAAATAAACATGTTTGAATACAATCTAAGCTCATAAGTTGAACACAGGGATGTTATTAAAGCTTCTTGTAAACCTACTCAAACATCAAATGGGCCTATAAAAAACATGTGAAAGTCCTAATTATTCCTTTTTGCATCATATGAGTGTCTGCTTGAAGATGATTTGACCTAGAATCGATTAGTGGGAATTTTAAGGGGATTTACAGTAATGGTAACCTAAAAGGATGTTTCTAGTGACAGGATTCATGGAGTCCATCTGTAATGGACAAGATCTGATCTTCATGATTTGACTCTTTACTTTGAATAATCCTTGGTCTTTGATTAGTTAATTATATCCATATCTAAAACATGTAAAATCTTAGTCTTAAAATGTTTAACCTAGGTTCTTTTTTAAAAGGAGATTCAAATTTATGTGGATAACATTTTTATTATAGACTTAGTTTAAAACTTTAACTTAGGTCCTAGTTGTATTTATTAATATTGTTAAGGCCTTGATCAAAAGTCTTTTGCTAGTCCTTTATGTTTTAAATGATCATGCTTTTATCCCATCCCAAGTTGCTAAAAATTGTTACTTGTGTTTTGTAGGTTTAATGGAATTTCATTTGGGGGTGAACATCCTTAGAGCTTTGTGCTTCAACGTCATAATTGATATTTTTTAGCCTATGGCCTATCAAAGAATAACTTGATCTATTTTATCCATACTAAAGCCATAATATAAGGCTTTAACCTAGGTCCCCTTTTGAATTAAATCCTAACTTGAATGGGAATAATTATCCATGTAATAGACTTTCTTAATTTCCATGCTTGGTCTCTTTTATATCCCATGGCCCCTTGGTCTATGTTACTATTGACATGGTCTACCTATGCAAGGTCCATCTATTATCCTAGACTTAGCCAACAGTTTTAAATTGCATTTATGTAATAAAAACCTTAGGCTAAACCTTATGTCATGTCTTCTATTTGAAGGGTCCCTTTTTATTATGTTTCTAGTTTACGCTAAAGACTTATGCTATGACTTTTACTATTTGAAGGGGTCCTTTTTAGATGCTTCAAACTTAGCTTAAAAACCTTAGATTAAAGTATTCATATTTATTAATATGAATAAAACATTGGTCCCTAGCTTAAAACCCAAGCAAGTTCTAGATGATCGATGATAAGCATTACAATGTACACATCCGATCGACAGAGCGTAACAAGCCAAGACTTCAACAGAGTCATGTTAAATCTCAAGAAATTTATAGAGATCAACGGTGATGTTTACTTATAGATCAAGATTGGATGGTGCATGATCAAAGAAGACTTTTTAACAGAGCTTGAGAGGCCCATAGGACTGCCAAGTGACACAACCTCAGGGCCCAATACATATTGTGACCAATGGCATTCAAACCCTAGGATCAAGATCAATGGCCTATGTCAATCTGTGTAAGGCTAATATAATGGTGCAAGGTGAAGGGAAGATTTTAAAAGGTAATGGTCATTATTTGAACATTGATAAGTAGTTTTGACATGAAAGTACTATAGGGATGCCATGTAGGTGCCAGGATGATTCCATATAAGCAAAAAGCAATAAGAACTAAAGATCTAGTAGAACTGTTAAAATCAAAATACCATTACATGATCTAAGGCATAATGCTCACTTAAGTCCAAATGCTACTACCATTTAAGAACTATAAAATCTTCATAAAAACCTTAGTTCGACCTCATGATCACCATAATCAAGTCAGAAGTTGAACTACCTTCAATTTGAGCATAATTCAATCCAAGAGTGGACTATAGACCACTAGTGAGAAATTAAATAGTTCACAACCATGAGCAATCGGTAAAATAGATTGTCTATAGACCAGTCTATTGAAAGGAAAAGGTCATTTGTTCTAGAGTGCAATAAAAGGGACACTTATCCCATACACTTGTACAAATATAATTAGATAAGACTAACCAACATACCACTTTGATCTTATATAAAAGGGGTATTTTCGATTGTAAAAAGGAGAAGGGAGATCTTAGAGCCAAATTACTTTGTAAACTAGGATTAATTAATATAATCAAGGAATTCTGTAAAGATTGTCTAGTATTTACTTGTGTTCATTATTATCATGGCTTCTCTCTCAGTTCTCTAGTTTTACTTTCAGATTTGAATGGTTCCTATGAATTCTGGATGTGTATCTTGAATGTAGAATTGCTAATTTGTGCCAATGCTAGATTAGTTGAAATTTCTTAGTCTTATTTCATTTTTTGTACTTCTTTTGCATTGGGATAATGTTGTTTTCTTGTAGAAGTGAATCTTTAAAGTGAGCATGGTTCCCATTTACATCATTTCATGCCTTCTTTAGAAGCTTTCCTGATGTATGTTGTGATTTGGGATTAAGTTATTTCACTTCATACATTGATGAAATGCATGGTCGGATGAGATTTGAAATTTCTCATAATGTTTGGAACAAAGACCATCACATCTCTCTTTTCTACCCTACCCTTCCTTCTGCTTCTTTTTTAACTGGATCACTTTAGCTTATATTGTCATTATAAATATCCTTCTTAAATTAGTTCTTAGATTATTTATTTATCATAATTCATTGTTCTTAGCATAGTATATTGCATATTTTACATAGATCTATTATTTGGCTACAGTGGCTCCCAACCACCAAATTTTATAAATATTATGAAGTAGTCACTTGTTCTACCTCTATTCCACCAATAGATAATAGTATTATCATAACCCACAACTCATGCATTATATTCTTAGGAATTTTTAAATGAGAAGTGTTTTTTACACACTCTAGGTACCTATGGTACACATTTAGGCATCAATAGTGTGTCTGCTTCCCTTCCACCTATCACCTTTTCAACTTTTTGTTTATTATTTTTTGCTATCTTCATGGATTTCTTGGGGCCACATGGTCTTGTGTTCAATATTACCATCACTCTAGGGTTCTGGGCTCTTGGGATGGTGACAAGTGTCATAATCCTAAGGGCTCAGGGTCACAGAGCTTTACATTATTGGTATACTCCTAGGTTAGCAGGATTTCAACATGTGGATAGATCCCACTACTCTTCTCATTTGAAAATGACCATACAAATAACTCTATCGATGTCACCTTTGGGTTAGCATGATTTTGACACATGGATGGCTCTCACTTCTCCACTCACCTAGCATTGACCATATAAATAACTCTATTGACATCACCTATGTTTTAGTGAGATTTTAACATGTGGATGGCTCTTGCTACTTCACTCATCTGGTAATGACCATACAAGGAACTCTACTAATGTCACCTCTGAGTTATAAAAATTTCACAAAATGGATGACTCCTATTGCTCCTGGGCATTAGAAAGTCTTAGCTATTTGAAAATATTTGATTTTAAAAGATTTCCATTTTTGTGAACAAAGGTAAAGTAAAACTAGACTCAAAAACAATTAGTAGGTTAGTCAAAAACCAAAATCCATCAAATAATGAATATCAACTGAGTAAAACATATAAAAACATAGACTTAACATGAGAAGTGCAAAACCAATTTTAACTCAAAATGAAATCTACTACAAGTAAAGCCCAACCTTGATTTTCAATAAAGACTTAAAATAGATAAACATCATTCTAAATGAAATAAAAATGATTTAATAGCTAAATAAGCATTTCAAAATAAAAACATGATCATCTAGATTAGAATATGAACTGAAAACACATCAAACATGGCCATCATATAGCCAAAAATCTCAACATTGTAGCACAAGGCATAATCTTCTAGATAGGATAATGAGGGATAATTTGATTATACCAAAGCCCATATTTGCCTTAAATTTTGAAATTACATGAAGTATATAACCTTGGTATGCATACACATACAAGACTAACAAAATAAAATTGGTATGCTAAATTAAGAGGGTCCCCATGTGATATTTTGAAAATGGGTTGTGTTGGACCCAATAAATTATGACTTCTATGATAAGAATGTTGCTCAACATTCAGAACCTAGACTGTAAATCATCAAGCTCAATAAGAAACACAAAACCATAAACAAGTCCTTCAGACAAAAAGATAAAGATGAAATCACTAAAGTCTACTTCAATATGTGGCATACTAAGATTCAGATCTACCTACTACCATCAGTGTGTTAGAAGTGATTTATTCTTTTATGCCTCTTACATTCATGTAAATAAATTTAAACTTGTCTAAAATAATCAAAAATTCTAAGAATGACAATTTGGATGTTTGGTTTGGGGGGGAAATGACATGGGCATTGCTCAACTTCTAGCTAGATGTATATAGCCCCAATAAATATACCTTTGGTCCCACTCATGGCCTTGTTCCATTACCAACCAGGCTAAAATCCTATGATGGAGATTGCATGAATCACCCTTTTGAGGAATGAATTTTGATTTTGAATTTTTTTCAATTTCCTTTTTGATTTTTTTTTTGAAAGTATTTTATTATTCAATCTATTGAGGTTTGGGGACCAATCCATGGGGATAATGATAGACTCATAAAATTCATAACTATTAAGACAAATATAAATCAATTCAATATTTGCATTTTACTTCTAATTGTGAAATTAAGTGCAATTTAATGGCTTCGAAAATAAAATGAAATGTTTCTAAAATTTACATATTCTATTTTTAATCATAGGCCTTTAAATTTTGAAAATATGAAAGAATAGGTTGTGAATGATTTGATGATTGTATTGATCAAAAGTAGAAGTTTATATACAATGATAAATAGTTACAAATATGTAACCGGTTGTCTAATTGCTAACAATAGATCTATAATGTATTCCACCTAATCATCTAAGCACCTAACCACTATGATAACCAATCATTAATCAATGAATTATAATTACATTCACTAAACAATGTAATATGTCAAGTTATGCCAACATTCCCCCCTTTATTACATTGTTTTTACAAACATCATATTTCCTAATAGTGGTCCCCCCTTTATTTCAAACACTGTAAAAATATTTACACTTTGTGTATCCTACTCACTTTCTAAGATGGCATACCATCTTTATGGCTTCATGGTCTTGGTGTCACCTTGGTATTTCCTTGTAGGATTACCACAAACCTAGAAGTGATAGGAGTACATCTCTCTGCTAACACCTTTAGTGGATTCTAGGATTACCGCAAACCCATATGGTTTTTTGCCATAGGTTGACCACAAACTTAGAGGTGGTAGGAGGTCTCAACTATTTTATACACTTTAGTGGTTTCTCGTATTTCCAAAAACATTTTTCCAAGAACCAAGTGCTACTTTAATGTTTTTTTTCCCCATAACTTTCTTCATGAAGAGGTACCAAACTGAAAAATAATGCTTAGTATTTTATTGAAAAACACACTACAAAACATAAAACAAACACACCAAAAATTTTCACCATAGCAATGATGTGACCCCATCATAGGTGAATCATGAGAGGATGTTAATTATCCTCTAACCTCTATGTATCCTCCAGCCTCCAATTAAAAGAAGCTGCTTACTTAGCTAAATATCTTAATGAAGCTCATATGCATGTCATTTTTTAGGATAAAACTCTCCCACTGATACATATGACTTAGGACGTTGGGTTCACCCGATAATGCACCCATATAAGAGATTTTTTACTTTGCAAATACTGACAATGAACCCAAAAAAAATATTGACATACATTTAACAAAAAAATGACTCCAAATTAAGTTGATCATAACTTGCATGAAATACAATATTCATTGTTATGAATTAAATAATTATATCCCTAGTACTAAACTAACGACATACTTAAAGGACACTTTGAATTTTAAACTCTAAAATAATGACTCTCACCTAACTATCACAAATTTTAACCAATGACCAAAAGTATTACTTTTGATGAGACATAAAACACTAAAATATCTACATAACTATAAAGTTTATGATGGACCATAAAATAAACCAAATCAACTTAAATAACTATAAACAAAATTTGACACTTATTCAACTTTAACTCTTTAATGAGACAAAATAAAAGACCTAACTTAAGACCTAAAATATGACTTTTGAAATTATAATTGGATGATCATAGCAATAGAGTTGATGAGCTAAGGTGGATGTGAAGGATGTTGAAGTCGATACGCCAAATTGATCATAGGAAGATGGTGGGTGGAGTTAGATTGGGTATACAGTTATAGCATGTCCTCAAAATTTAATATTGTAATTTTGAATATCAATACAAAAAAATCTTTAGTTTCAATATATATAACTATGATTTCTCTGATCAAAATTGCAAGATAATTTGTGATCGATGTTGGATTTCAATGCAGCCATAAAAAACTTTGTAATACAAAAGCTTTGAAGGATGTAATGAAAAATGAGAGTGCATATAAGGGAAATGAAAATAGAATTGAAATGTTGAAATCATGAATTGGGTTAGATGCTATGATCTATAAAAATTTGATTACGCAATATGCCTAAGTAGATATATTGATGCTTCAATATGAGGACATAATTTATTAGGTCTATTATGCATTGAGATCCTCACACTACTACATTATCAATTCTTCCACAGTAGGTATCTACCAAGAAAATGAATTATCTAATTTTTCCAAACTCATTTTATAGGATTTCACTTCTATGTTGCATGACTTCTGATGGTTGTTCTCTGCTACATCACTCAGATGACTTCTACACTAGATGATGGCTTCTACTGTACTGGGTTTTCATTCATAGGGCAGAGTAACAATATAACTTCCCCTTAAAGAGTCATTAGACTTCCATCATAGGATTATAAAGTGCTTTGATACCAAAATGAAGAAATAAAATGTGAATACAATGCTTTATTCAATAACAAGTGGATGAATATATACAATGAGAAATGGTTCATAACTGTAAGGAATCAGTTCATAACTATATAACGGTTATAGAAATATATCACCATTGTATATATTCATCCTCTTGTTATTTAATAAAGCATTGTATTTGAATTCTATTTCTTCATTTTGGTATCAATGCATTTTATAATCCTACGATGGAAGTGCAACGACTCTTTAAGGGGCAGTTGTATTGTTGCTCTACCCTGTGAATGAAAACCCAGTACAATAGAAGTTTATATATAATGATAAATAGTTACCAAACATGTAATTTATTACCTAAATTCTAATAATAGCTGTATAATGTATTCCACCTAATCACCTAAGAATTTAACCGCTATGCTAACTAATCATTAATAAGCAAACTATAATTACATTCATTAAACAATGTAATATGTCAAGCTACGCCAACAAAATACACAAATAAAATTATAGTAGCCTATGTAACTATTCAAAGATGATTCATATTATAATTTCTAAACAACTAAAAAAATCTCATATTTTATTATCCATCATTTGAAGTTCCTCACTTGTGGGAACATAAGGACACAACATTATTGTGGCATAGTGTTATCAAGAACTCTGTTGTTTATTATTTTAAGATCTAATTTTATTTTTGTGTTGATAGTCTAGTCCTCATGAAAATAAAGAAACAAGATGTAACAAGGGAAATGCAAGAATGTCAATACTATATTTTTAGGAATTGACTTCTTATGTCAATCATATGAACAACTCTAATCACTATTTGAAAAAACATACCATAAGCCAGCAAATGATCAAAATATGCAAAAAATCTTAAACCAATTAGAAAGGGAAAACCATAACACATGAAATAAATAAACCAACAAAATCAAATTAATCTAAATCAAAACTACACTAAAACAAACACACAAACAAGGAAATGAAAACTATGTATAAAATATATACATAAAGGAACCTAAATATCTTTACTCAAACATGATATTGGATGGAGAAACCATGAAGTAATGCTTTGAGTGCTATCCATTAACTGGTAGTGGCAAGTCTTTGCCCTGGAGATCTTTCAATCTAAATGCATTCTATCCCAAAATCTCAAATACTTGATAAGGACCAATCCATAAAAGACTGAACTTAGCATGTTGACCCTTTTTATCATGTGTTTATCCCATAACAATACCAAATACGAAATTCAAAATGGTTTAACTTATGCTTTATTATCAAACCATATCTTCATAATAGATTGAGATTTATTAAAAATTTATAAAGCTTCATCTCATCTATCTTATAATTGGATCAAATCCAATAATCTAGACTAACTTCCTGGATCTGCTTCCATGTATTCTTGTATGAATTGATAAATGGGATTCTTAAGTTATATTGGGAAAATTCTCTCTACTCCATAAATAAGAAAGAAAGTGGAGTTATCCAAGCTTTTTTTTTGCCCTTTTCTATGAGCCCATATTGCATATTTAACGAGCACATACCAATTGTAGGGGTTTGGGTCTATTGTTTCCTTTATGGCATTTATCAAATTCTTATTGGTAGACTTTGCCAAACGATTTCCTTGGGGATAATAGTTTGAAGAGAACTTCAATGTAATTTCACTATTATAAGCCCACTCAATCATATCTATTGATTGAAAATTAGGTTCATTGTCATAGATAAGTGACAGAGGAGTCCCAAATTGAGTTGCAATATATTCTTCTAAAAATTCAATAACTTCTTCAGCTATTTTGTTTTTATCACTTGAGCTTTGATATACCTTGTCCAATAGTTCATTGCAATGAGAATGAACTTGTGACCAATTGATGAGTCAAGATTAATGACTCCAATAAATTTTGGTCCCCATTGGGCAAAGGGGTGGTCTTTATTATTGGTTTCAGTAGTATAGGAACATGAATCTCCCTCTTAACAAAGATATGACATGAATGACAAGTGTTCACATCCACATAAGCATCTTTGAATAATGTTGGATAATAGTAGCTGACTCTAAAAATTATGTGTGTTATGACATTACCAAAATGATGACCACTTCCCATCTTATCATGAAATTAATTCATCACTTCTTGTGCTTCATCCTCGTATAAACATCTCAAGTAAATCCCTTCATGATTTTTTGTGGTATTGCTTAACCCTAAAATGAAATGTTGTGGGTATGTATTTCACTTTAAGCTTAGGTTTAAGAATATAAAAAGGAAATGGCACAAGGGTGATAATAAAATCTATACTAATCCAATTAAAAATGAAACTCAAATATAATCTTACACTAATTTTATTATGCTAAGATAGTCTAAATATAGAAAGTACAAGTAGGCTAGATATAGAAATGATAAAGAAGAGAATACTTATCTTTTCTAATACTAATGTAGTTTTGGATCTTGAATAGGCTAAAAGTAGGCAAGAAGATAGTTTTGGAACAGTTGTTAGATTTTTGATCTGATGTCTCTAACTATCAGGATAGTTGCATCATCCCTGGATGGTTGCATCAACTTTACTATTTAAGTCTAGCAATAGTGTGTTGTACAAAATATCTAGTGAAATAAAATGTGACCACCTAGATGTTTCTAGGTTTATATTTGCCTTTGCTTTAGTGTATTTAGATTTAGGACATGGACTATCACTCCTTATGAAATGGCAAAACCTTAGTTTTCCATATTCAATGTGACCTTGGTGGAAATAATGGCTTAGTCGGCATACGATGTCAAGTTGAACCCAATGACTCCACTATCAAAGGATGATACCTACATAACCAATACTTTGAAGAGGGCTTCAGGTTGATGTTATTTTATCATATGTGTTGTCTTGTTTTTGAATCATGTAATGTGCGTAAAGCAAGTATAATAGTGACCTAGCTTTTAACTTGGCAAATCAGGTTCTTGGGCTACTCCTTTAATAATTCAAACATGTAGATGTGTTGTACCTATTATTGGTATGGAAATAGGGAAGGTTTGATCAATTTAATGTTTGATATAGTGTTTTTTGATAAGTTCCTTATTCTCTTTGGTATTTCTAGGTGATGGATGAATGAGGGTTGATCTTGTATTTATATCAATCCCTTTGGAGTAATAACTCTCATTAAAGCACTTAAATCGACCATTAAGATACATTTAATTTGAAAATTGGATGACTTTAGGGCACTAAACACTTGAATAAAGGTATAAATTAACATTGACACTACTATCTATCCTGAACATTAGTGTCTATGGAATTAAAAAATAGGTACAGGATCAGAACTTGTAGTGGTGTAAGAAAAGTATATTTTAAACATCTTGGGCAAGATATAATGTTTATCTTAGCAATAAAAGACTAGTCAAAATAAGAGATAGGCCAAGGGGTACAAGATAGAGTAGATATGAGGCTTTTAGAAGTAAGGAGAGTGTATAACTAAGAGGATCAACCAAGGTCTAAGTTTTCAAGTGTACAAGACTGAGGTATTACATAATTATGAAATGTCATCTACATTTGCCTCCCTACCTACACCCCCATTGATATAGTAATGAAATTACTAGTTTAAATGAAAATGATAAGCACATGGGTTTGTATGCACATCTTAGCTTTGCTTGAGTTGAATTTGAGTGCTTTGTTGGTGACTGACCTGAAACCAAGAACATATTACAGTGTAAAATCAGTGCATATAATTTGGGTTAAAAGTACTTGAAATTGATTAAAATTGAAAGAGTAAGGTTTAGGAGTACATGTGTGTTGATGTAACCACCTTAACTATTGGCAAGTTATTTTGAAAAATATATATTGTTGTAAGGACTCTAAAACTGAGATTAGGATAAATATAGATAAATCTTTAAAGTGCATATATTTAAGGAGATAGAGAGAGAGAGAGGGAGGGAGATATATATATATATATATATATATATTGGAAGGCACATGCCCCCAACTTTAGAGTAAAATTGAGTTCCCACCTGGTAGTTGAGATTAGCTAAACCATGTAACCCAATGATACTTACAACCTAGTGCCCCCACTATATGTGGAGAAATATAAAAAATATAATAAGTGCCAATGTGGAGGACATGTTTTCAAAACATGCCCCCACTATAAACTGGATATGTTGAATATTGAATAAGTGTGGAGAATATGTTTTCAAAGCATGGCCCCATTGAATTTTTGAATTGATATAAGTACCATATACTAAATAAATGTGGATAACATGATTCCTATTATAGCCAAAATTTACACCCCTAGAGAATTTAAGTAAACCTTCTCAAATTTGGGATAACATGGAACTATGTTTGCCTATAGATAAGCTACTTCAAGAGATATATCTCTAGATTTGAAAGGGATAACTCCATTGATATATATTTTAGGCTCACACAACACTGAGGATAATAACTATTAGAGGTGAAAAGGGAAGAAAGAAACATAAATCAACCTACACTAATGAGGGCGATACACCAAAGATAAGTCCATAAAATACACTTGCATTTGCACTAAGAAAGAAGACTACTAAAACTGACCTCAACTCTATATAGTTATAGCATAAGTATTTCTCATAGAGTTAGATTTTTATGCATATCTAGAGGTGGGTGAAAAGGAGGTCTGATCCTAGACACTACTAATCCATCTCACACTTCAAAACACACTTAACATGCAAGAGCAGAATGGAAGCAAGGAGAAGACATTCATCACTTATCAACCAAGTACACTATTTGACATACTTAGGCAAGAGTTACAAAGATAAAATCAACTTTATAAAACTTTATTTAAGGTAAAACAAGATGTCAAATTGGCAAGGCTTCACCATACCAATTGTGGATGCTTACAAAACCCAAAATGGATTTCATATATAGAGCATAAGAGAGGAGAGAGAAGAAGAGAAGTGTAATGGTCACAAGTCCAAGTGTTAAAACTTGGAAACCAGTTAGAATTAAAAAGAATGATTTGAAAAAGAGGTTAGTAATTTGTCATGAACATGTGTCAATCTAAAACACAGCACCTTCCTCAAGTTGGTATAGAGCTCTTCATTGTCTTACTTGAAACTACCTTGATGATGAAGAGTCACTTGATTGCTTAAAACTAACTTATAATTACTTGACACATATGTATTAACATGGGAATTTGTAAATAAGATCATTAACAGTCATATAATCCCTTCAACTTATAGCCTCCCATTTGCCAATTGTTACTCACACTCTAGTAGTCATTCATTATCCCTTTAGGCCTAAATCTTCACACTTGTCACTTAAGTGACATGCACACACCCAAAGAGGTTTGTTTAATATGTGGTAGGAAAATAAATTAGACCTTATTTGTCTTTTGGTCTATCATATATACCTCAATGAAACTCAAATAACACTTCTCACTTTCATACTTTGATAGTCACTTTCTCCTCACTATGCCATTCGAGACTGCCTTCAATGAACAGTCTAACAGAGGTAATTTTATACATCACTAAGGTGAGAGATGAGTATGAGAATTTAGAATAATTTTCTAAACACATTCCATAATTTCCTTCATTCACCTATTCCTTTTTTTACCTGTGAAACATATCAAAACCTATAAAATAGACTGAATTAGGCATGTTTCTATAAGTGATGGTATAGAATAACTAAATTTCAAAGATCCTGAGGGAGTGATAGACATGCCCAAATTACTTCCCAGGTGAATTGACCCCTTTTTAATGCATTTCCATTCATATTTTCTCTATCAGGTTCCTAAGAGGGTTTTAGGAGGGTTTTTAGACATTCAAATTATTAGTGATGATTCATAAAGGTTAAACGTTTAAACTTCAAACCAATTCCACTAAGTTGGAGTATAGGATGCCCCTCAACTCTTCCCAATTACTTGAGGCATCATGCATGCCATTCCTATAGATATGAATGAAATAACATGACTCTCGAAGTACTGTAATGCATTTTGAATAGGCCTAAGATAGATTTAGGCCAAAATGACCAGTCTTGAGTTTTTCTTTACAAACCAATGGGTTAAATCAGTCCTCCACTCTCCCCTAAGGGTTCTCACATGATTTTTAAATATAATATGGTCATATGAGTCTCATTAGAGGCCATGAGGGTTTAGGCCTAGTTCTAAGCCTAGTAGACCTAGACTATATCTTCTACATATATGACCAACTTTGAGGTTTTTAGTGACTGTAAGGCCTCTTAACACCTTTTTCATATCCAAATAAACCTTTTACATCTTCCCATGAAGTCTTAAGACTCTTAATTTCATCCTTTTATCATTCATGTACTATAGGTTTGAATGTTACCTTGACTGTGGAGTGCCCTATGTCTGAGACAAAATATAGGGCACTTCCCCTATTCATCTGACTTGAAGGAGATCATAGTAGCCTAGTTTACATCATGATGAAATTATTCACAAGGTTTAAAATCTTGGTCACCTTTCTATAGCTCTTAACACTATAAACCCTCAAGACTAGCTTTTATGACAGTGATTATAGAGGCCAGTTTGCTTTATCTTTGTTGTCTCCTTACTTATGAAGATCACATGGAAATGTGTTATCATCACTATGGGATTGATCCTTTATGTGATCATCCACTTTACCTTTACCCACTTTTCCAAACTAGCATTCTCCATTTGCTAAGCTAGTTTGTAGTATGTGTTATCTACATCACCTGCAGGTTACAATTTAGAATTCATAAGGTTCTTGTAGGTGCTCATTTATGTGTGACTATTGTGTTTCACCCCATTCAAAATTCACAAGGTTCTTATAGGTACTCATTTATGTTTGACTACTGTGTTTCACCCCTCTACTTACTTCTAAGGTTATTGAGGGTATCTCACACCTAGATATATTCATCTTTATCTATTATCCAAGCTTGTATCTTTCCCTAGCTTAGACTGGTCTATAGATTTCAATTCAAACTGTAGGTGTGCATTTTAAGGAAGTTGTGAGATTTTTTTAGGTGTTTGTTTCATGCCTAAGTACTATGTCCCATACCTTTTATCCCTCTTAAAGTCATTAGGGATATCTCACACTTGAATGATTTCATTTATGCCTTAAGACCATGTTACCATTCTACTATCATCTATACACTATGATTTGCTTATAAGCTACATGTTTATTTTGGCCTAAAAGGCACTGTAGTTATTGAATGTTTTGATTAGGGCTTGATTGACATTGAAACCTTCCTACATCATCAACTTATCTTGACTTGACAACTTCCTCCTATGATAATAGGTGACCTCTAAGCCAAATTTACAAGAAGGAAAACATTTAAACTCACACAAACCTCATATTCTTCATCAACAGAATGACATTGTATGTAGCAGAAACCTTCTTTAGAGAGATTGAGCTAAACAGTCTCATTTGTAACTTTATTCAATTTTTATTATAAATGACTTTCTAGAAGGTTTAATCTGACTGTGTATAGGACCTTTAAGGTTTTTAGACTAATCTATAAAACCTCTCATAGAATTCTTAGTGACTCTAAGGGTTAAAAACTTATGAACCTCTTTGTTTAGGGCAAAACTCTCACCTTGATTATAGGTCACTTATCAATAAATTTGGCTATGTATATTCTTGGATTATCTTTCACAACCAACTTCTAACTTTTCTTCACTACTTATTTTATAGTGTTTCCATCTTGATAATATCCTCAAAACATTGAAACTTAAATCTTCATCAATACTTTGTCTCAGAGCCCATTTCAAACTGGTTGTAGGTGACAGTCATAAGAATATTTGACTGTGTAAGACTTTTTAGGCTTCTTAGATCTTTTATATCACCTTTCAAACCTCCAATGGTTCTATATCATGTTATTATTGAAGTCTTCAACACACTTTCAATGTCTTGGAATGTTCAAAGCTATCACTCATTTATTGTTTAAGGTGCACTTTCAGTGCTTAATTGTATCAAGTGTCTAAGACCCTACATTCCATCAATGATCCTTTTGAGACCAAAGTTTTAGATGGATAATATGATCAACCATAGTCTTTAAGGTTGTAAATAAACATGTTAGCCATGACTTGGATCTACTCACAGAAGGGTAAGCTTTGTAACTGATGAAACATTATTCTACAGACTTTAGTGAAGCATAAGGAGATGGTTTTGCATGTTTCTTCATAACCACACATGAAAAATAGGTTATAAACAACTTGAAAAGCATGAAAATGCTCTTTTAACCTGCATACACTAATTGGTACACAAAAACCAATGCAAAAGATGAGAAAAAACTAAGGTTTTAGGGTTATGTAAGTAGTTTTAAAGCATCAACTATCTTAAATATTTTTCATAGAGTATAGACCAACAAACCAAAAATTATTGTCTTAAAAAGGAAGTACAAAAGGATTACTAATAGCCACCAAGTTCACTTATCTCAACTCCTCTTTAGTTCGTACTAAATAAAAATCGTTGACCTATTTTGACTTGTCTAAAAGAAAGATGAGAGAGAGAGGTTAGTTTTTTCCATTTTTGGATGTTTTTTAACCACCTAAGCTTGGAATTTAATTGTGGGAATCTCAAGAGACTTCCTTGAATCCTTCCCATGTGCCAATTATGTCATATAGTTTGTATAACATCAGAAACTCCATTTTTCCCAAGTGATATTCTTGCTTTAACATTGAACCTACCACATTTTTAGTTTTAAATAGTTCCCTAACATTCTCTGACATATTGTACATTATATTCATTATTTACACCTTTATCTTTTGGTTAGAAATTTTACATTTCATAAAATGACCCAAAAGGTGGTCTAAAAAGGACATCAAGGCAAATGACACATATGACCAGGGTAAAACATGTTATGTGATCTTTAAAAAGTTACTATACCTCTCTTAGGACCATGTTGACCATGTTCAAACCTATAAGACCTCATGAAAGTTTGAATTTTTAAGGAGGGATTGACCAAATTTGACCTAAGGGTAAAATAGTCAACACTTTCTAGGCATGACCCCACTGAATCTAAAAATTATGAACGTGTGAAATCCATGTGCATATAATATGCCCCCACTAAATTTACAAATTGATATAAGTACCAAATACTAAAATCATGTGGATAACATGCTTCCAAATCATGCCCCCACTAAATCTAAGAACTGTGCCAAGTGTGGAAAGCATTCTTCCAAATCATGTCCCCAATGATATGCCCCCCTTTTGAGGTGATGGAAAAATACTAGGAGTTACCTCACCTCAAAAGGGTAAGACAATTATCAAATATGTAAAGTTAATCATGTAACATGTAGAAAGAACATGTGCAGTAAATGTATCATTGCATCACATAGAACCAATGTGATCACATTAAGGATTAGAAGGGTAACACCGAGTTATATTATCATTAAGATCATGTATGTAACTAGTATTAAAGGATAATGTTAAAACTAGTGGGGTTTTATTTTTAATAAATAAATTTTGAATAAATGATTGTTGAATAAATGGTTTTTGAATAAATGGTTTAACAATTTGAGTATCTATGTATGAAAATTCAATCACACCATAGGTTGGAGTTTCATTCTTGGAAATGGATTTTCTTGTTTTTCCCATCATAGGCAACCTGTGGGATATAAACTGGGAAAAATTTACACATATTTTCTTGCTCATTATAAAAATATGTATTTTGATCATTTTGTAACATTACCATTTGGGATTATTATTTCAAAATTTCTTGTTTTGGATCATTCTTTGGAATATTTGGTATATCTTTTAGAGAATTTGGAACATTGGAAACTTGCACATCATGTGAAGGCTCATCCACCTTTAATGATGTATCATTTGAATCTTGAGGTGGATTTGGTAAAGGTTTTTCCTTTTGTCTTAGAGGGTAAATTTTTAACCCTAAAATGAAATGTTGTGAGTATATATTTCACTTTATGCTTAGGGTTAAGAATATATAAATAACATGGCACAAAGGTTATAATCAAATCTATAGTAGGCCAATTAAATGTTAAACTTGTATATAAACATACACTAAATGTATTATGTTGAGATAGTCTAAATATGTAAATTATAACTAAGATAGATATAGAAATGATAAATAAGAGAGTACTTAGCTTGTTTTGATGCTAATGTAGTTCTAGATCTGGAACAGGTTGAAAGTAAGTAGGAAGATAGTTCTAAAATAGTTATTAGATTCTAGATCTAATGTCTCTATCCATTAGGATAGTTATATCAGCCTTGAATGGTTACATTGGCACTAATATCTAATTCTAATGATATTATCTTGTATATAATATCTGGTGAAATAAAATGTGACCACATGTATGTTTCTGGGTTTGGCTTCACCTTCACTCTAGTGCATTCAAATCTAGGTCATGAACTGTCACTCCTTATGAAATGGTAAAACCCTAACTTTCCCTCTTTAATGTGACCTTGGTGAAAAAATGGGTTGGTGCTCATATGGTTTCATGTTGACCCCAATGACCCTGTTGATAAAGGATGTTTCTTACATAGCCAATACTCTAAACAAGGCCTCAACCAGTATAGTTATCCCCTATGTGTTGTCTTATGTGTGAATCATGAAATGTGTGTAAAGTAAGTACAACAGTGACCTAGCTTGTAACTTGGAAAATTGATCTCTTTGGTTTCTCCTTTAGTACTTCAAACCTATAGATGTGTTTTGCCTATGACTGGTATGGAAATAGGGAAGCTTTAATCAATTTAATGCTTGATAGAGTGATTTTTAATAAGTGCCTTGGTTTCTTTGGTATTTTCTAAATGGTGAATTAATGAGGGTTGATCTTGTATTTATATCAATCCCTCTAGAGTAATAAGTCACATTAAATCACATGGGCTAACCATTAGGATACATTTCATTTGTAAATTGGATGACTTTAGGGAACTACACACTTGTGTCAAGGAATGACAGTAACATCAATGCTATTGTTTGTCTTGGACATTAGTGTCTAAGTAGTAGTAAAACATGTATAGGATAAGAACTTTCAAGGGTGTAATATAAGTATATTTTAAGCATTTTAGATAAGATATAATATATGTGTCATCAACATAAAATTATTCGGACTAAGAGATAAGACAAAGGGAACAACACAGAGCATATGCAAGGCTTTAAAAATCAAAGAGAGTATATAACTAAGAGGAGTATCCAAGATCTAAGTTTTCCAAGTGTATAAGACTGAGGTGCTACATAATCACAAAATATAATCTACAAGTATAAAACTCCTCTTTACAACATGTAGTGTACAACCTTCAATCTTAGTGATCTTATATGTGTTCTATCAAAATAGTTTGCTGACTTTCCATAAAGCAAATAATGAACAATTGAATCATACCATAAACCAAATTAAACTTAAAATTAATCTACTTCTATAATGGATATGTTGGCATCTACTTATAAAATTAGCTAAGACAAACCATGACCGCATACCAATTTTACAGGTTTCACTTCGATGTCATATTCATGAAGTTTAGCAAACCATCATCCTCTTCTCTCACCTAGTTCAATTTATCCTAGAATTTGTTTGACTATAGGGTCTAGAACTATGACATGTACCTTGTTTTTCAATATCTAATGACAAAGAGTTTCTATTGCCTTCACCAATACATATGCTTATTTATCTAAACCAGTGTATTTCAGTTCAGCCTCTTTCAAATATGTGCTCATAAAAGCTATGGAGTGCTCTTCATCTTCAAACCTTTGTGTCAACACTGATGCAATTATGTGATTAGAAGTGAAAGAATAAAGATAGAAATCTTTAGCATAATTTTGGCTAACCAATATAGGAGCTTACATAATTGCATCCTTAATATCTTGAAATGCATTCTTCAAATAAGTATCACATTACATATTATCTTCCTATTTTAATATAGCATTTAGGAGTTTAGTGATCTCAACAAAACCAAAAATAAACTTTCATACAAAATTGATCTTGCCAAAAAATGATTTCAGCTCTTTCTTAATTTTTGGTAGCTGAATTTTTGAAATAACATTAGCTCATTTTGGATCAATTGACATACCGTCTTTGGTGATATTGTAACTTAGAATCTTATATTGACTTGCATAGAAAACATATTTTTTTAGATTAAGAGATATGCCAAACCTTCTTAGAATTTGAATACCTTCTCTAGATATCTTAAATGATATGATCTGTATTTGGAAAATACAGTCAAGTCATCTATGTATACTATTATGCACTTAACAATTAGGCCTTTGAAAGTAATGTCCATAGCTCACTGAAATGTAGCACTGATATTAAGCAAATAAAATGTCATTTTTTTGTATGCATAGGTTCCCCACTTAGTGGTGAATATTTTTTTGGCTCTATCTACCTTATATACTAAGATTTGGTTGTATCTCAAGAATTGATCCAAAAAGGACATCATCTCTAAAACACTGACCTGTTGAATGACTTCATCGAGTGAAAGCAAGGGGTGGTTGTTTTTATCTAAGGCACGATTGAGATTTCTAAAATGTACATAAAGGTATATTTATCCATTTTTATTCCTCATAGGTACTAGGTTTATCACCCAAGTTGAATGGCACACCAAGAAGATAATGCTAGGTAATAACATATTTTGGACTTCAGAATGAGTGGTTCTAAGACTGGATTGAGTGGCCTTTGACGTTGCCTAAAATATATTTGATTAGGTTTCAAGGGAATGTGATGTGTCATAACTTGAGGTTCAAACATCTTTAGGTCCTCATTGCTCCATGTTATGACATATTGATAGTGAAATAGCATTTTCTTCAATATTTACATCTCTTCATTGATGCATTTAAGTCCAACCTCCACATTGTTTAGGCTTGTCTATAGTTCCCATGTTCATAATTTTTGACTCTTAACTCAATCAAAACTCCTTTCCTAATCTAGTTGTTATGTTGTCTAGGTCATATAATCTCTTGAGTGATAATATCCCTTTTGAAATATGATTATCCTTTAGCTACTCCATTAGAATTATATTGTTGTTCTTTAAAATCAAGTCTTTCTTCTTTTTTAATCACTTATGCATCAAAAGTGTTGCAATTAGACAAGAGATCAATAATTCACTTATTATCTTAAAAATCTTGGAAATGTTTAACATTATTAGGTACAGAAGGACAGGAAATCAATTCTACTAAAAAAAATTGTAAGTCAAGCTTGTTTAATGGTGTGAGGTTAGTAGGTAAGATGGCTAATGAATCAATAATTGCATTTTGATCTCTAGGGATGACTAAAATTTTAAAATAATTAAAAGATTTAATCAAGTCCCAAGCATGATGTTTGTGTTTATTTAAATATAAAATCTTGCAGTGAAACTTGTTATGCACCTACTTGAAAATCAATTTAGAATCACTAAAAACTCTTAATTTATATACATCATACCTAATTGCAAATTGCAGACCCAAGACTAAAGCTTCATACTCTGTCATGTTGTAAGTACAAGGAAATTGTTATATAAATGTTTCAACATGTTTTTATCATTGGGATAAATGAGGACAATACTAAACCCAGCTTCTTGTTTGGATCATGCTCCATCCAAATAAAGTGACCACATACCTTAATTATGATCATGATTAGACCTTTTCTTCTTTGTTATTTTGGTTGATAAAGTATAGACACCTGCCTTTGTAGAGGTGAACTAACTTGCTAATTGATTGCATTGCTTTTGTTATCATCAATTTTATTCATGTATCTCTATCAATTCTAATTTGATTTGATACTTCTCTCCATGATAACCACATGTGGGAAAATTCAATTGTCATATAGCCATTGAGTGATATTGACCAATCTGTACTTAATAACATGATATATGCTTTTGGCATCTCAACTACTTGTATGACTATAAATTGTTAGACTCTTGGTTCAACTTGTAGCTGCATATGAACATTCAAAAACTCACTCACAACCTTGACTTCAGACTTATCTAACTAAACTACCACCTTATTTGATTTCATGGGAACTAATCCTAACTTCTTATAAATTCCTACAAGAATAGCATTAGTTGATGCACCAAATTATACAAGACAATTGTGAAGATTCTTATCAAAAATTCTAATTGTAAGAAGGAATGGTGGAAATTTAGCTTGAGTGTTATGTATTATAACGTTTGTATTTGTTGTGCTCTTTTGTTTAGGCCAACTACCCTTGTCCATGAGATACTTAAGAAGCAAATCCCTTGTTCAATGATATGGGCTAGTTCATGGAGAGTTATGTTTACTTTAATCCTTTTCATGTATTCTAAGATGTTATAACTAGTTTTGTTAGTGGAGGGTTGATTGTCACTCAAATTTGGTGGAGGTGGATCATTTCTAGCCTTAGAATCAAGTGGTCTAGTAAGATTGTTTGGTGGGGTTGAGGTAGTCAAGGTTTGATGTGTTCTACTCCTAAGAGTATAGTTTCCTTTGTAGTATTGTTGGAAAGCTTGAATATCATTAGTGTTTTATTAAGGCTCATTATATTTTGTATTAGGGAAATTTAGAGTTTATAATACCATGGTTGTATTAGAAGACTTTGATGAATTAGAAACATCAAAATTACTTGAAGCATTATGTTCAATCAATACAACTTCATATTCATCAGTTTCTTTCTACATAATGTCAAAGGCTAGACAAAACTCAACACAATCAAGTTCTCTATGTTGGGTTGTGTTGTGCACACGATACCAATTAGGCAAAGCAATCTCCATGATATTAATCTTAGGTAGCTTGTTGAATATGGACTCAAGATACTTACCAAATCTATTGAAGGGTTTATAATTACATTTATAAGTGAAATTCAAAGTTGAATTTTTAGTACTTAAACTTCTTACTTATTTTTGCAAATTTAGAAAATCATTGCTCAATATTTTAACCATTCTCTAGATTGTGTTTAACTTAGGTTTGGATGAATCTTGAAGATAATTATGTAGATTGTTGGTTGTTGTTGTAACTAATTCTTGATTGTAAGACTGAGGCATCACCTCACTACTAGTTGGATTAAGGAATCCTAAATTATAATAAGGGGAATCATGAGCCAATAGAAACTAATTTGTAATTAGAAGAGGTTGAGGCAATGGCACATTATAATTTATAAATGAGATTAGGTTTAGAGCTGACATGTTTGGGAAAATAATGGGGATGGGAGCCAACATGTGTCCTTGTGGATTGAGTTTTTTGTCTACTTTGATTACTTATGCATATGCAAGAGGCAAGTTGGTGGTTTTTGGATTTCCCCTTATGAAAGTGGTATTCCATAGGTCTAAGGCATTTTTGAACATCTCTACGGGTAATCAAGCATCTAACCTATACAAATTATTTATCATATTATACATTTTCTATAAATATGCATTAAAATTATGTATGGGCTCATTGGATTCCCTTCTCATGCAAGTACATTTTTGGTATAATACTTTTGGATCTACCACCTAACCAAACTAGGATAAAAACATGGTATTCAATTGATTCTCTCCCGTAATTGAAGTTTTAGGGAGGTTAAGGAACCAGTCATAAGCTTGATCAAGTAAGGTGAAGGGAAATAACATACAAGCTACATCCTCATGTTCAACATTGAGCAACTTGAGAGATGTTTCATATGATGTAATGTGCTCTTTTTCTATCCTTCCAGTGTTTAGAGTGAACTTTAGAAAATAACACTTAGGTTTTCTAGGTAAATCATGCACATCATTGGAAACATTTATGGTTGATCTAACTAACCATGTTGTAACCATTTGGATTGGTCTATTGGTGATAAACTATGGGGATGATTTGGTTGGGTAAACTAATCTCCTGGGTTTACCATGCTCAGATCTAGGATGTATATATGCTTGAAGAGGAGAAAAAATAATTTTCTTTGTCCCAACCTAATTCCAATTTGTGTGACTCTTTAAAAGACTCCTGAGTGACAAACCATAATCTCTTGTTAGTATGGTTTTAAGCACATAATAGCTACAATCATAAAGATTACTTACTAATATTAATCAATGAATAATCTCAGAGCTTATGGAGGTTCAATATTAGAAAGACTATAAGATTCAAAATATAGTGCTTGGGTCCTCCTTCTAGCGCCAATTTTTGTTAGGCTAAAATTGTGACTCACTCAAACACAGTTATGAATTAATTGTGTGAATGAACAAAAAATAGTCAAAAACTCATGGGATAAAAGAGTCCTCTTGTTTTTAGGATCTACTAGTGATCTAAGGGCCAAGAAACTTCCAAAATATTATAGCATGGGTAGACTGTGATTGTTTCCACTAAAAGTTCAAATGTTTTCTTCTAGATATTCAATATCTCATTGTTGGTTACTCTATGGATGGGTTGTTTACAATGTAAATAGATAAATCATTTCTCATTAAAAAAATGTAAAAGAGAGGGAAGAGTAGGGTAGAAAAGATATAAACCCTTGATTAAGACATGTCTTTCAATACTTAAAAATTAGATTACTATGGTCTGTAGTTAATCATTGGGCAACAAATCTAGCTATTACACAAATTAAAACACCACAATGAGCAAGACTCCAAGGAATAATATCTAAACATGAAATCTAGAAATATATTCATAGAAATAAATTGCACCAACCTATAGCTATTTTCAAACCATGACCAATGTAAGCCTCAAGATAACCATAATGAAATCTCAAATCTAATTAAATTAGCTACTACACAATCTATATGTATATCTACTCTCACACCAATATTATCAATAAAAAACCTTGCATATATTACCTATAAAATCAAGACCTTTGGCAAACCATCAAGACAAAACTAGTAAGAAGGGCAGGTGGAATCCTAGCTTAATCTCAATAGAGTTTTGTTACTCAAATGTGTCGACCCTAGCAAACAATCAAAATCCAAAATCATGAGGACAATACGTGTAATCTTGGTATTATTCTAAAAACATTTTGGGATCTATTTTGTCAATATTTTACAATAGTAAACAATGTTGTTTATATAAGCAATGATAATCTATCATGGATGTGGTGTACAACCATAAATTAAATGCTCTTGATACAAACATTAAAGGGAATAACTAATTAGAAATCAGTCTTATGTGATAACACATCAATGAAGGATAAGGATCCAATCATGGCACAAGTCCTAGGTACATCTTCTAGTATGGAAGTGGATTCAATCTCCAACTCACTCCAATCTTCTTATTCCACTCTAGTATTTAATTTCTTCCACTAATTAATCATTGATCTAAATAGGTGGAGACATCTCATTATAAACCAATCCCAATGATAAAGCCATTGGATTTTTACTATAGTTTCATTTATTCCACATGTTTATACTTATTCTTAAGATAATAAATCCCCTTTCATGTGCACCATTTCTTATTAAATATTGATGCCTAAGCAATATAAAATAATGGATTGTTCCCACTATAAATAGATGCATTTAGTTCTCTTGATAAACATACTAATACCCTTTTCCTTTGGGTTGACTCTACCTTGGATCTATGAATAACCTTATCAATTTCAGCCTCTTATTTCACCCAAATCTTTGCCAATGCTTTGGGCATTACCATCTCCATTTTCATATTGTCTTCTTTTAATCAGCTTATGAGACCAGTGATGTAGGTTCTTTTCAATATATTTTGTGTTTTGAATGATCTAAAATGTTTGAATTTATATCTTGAATTCACATACTATCCTTTGATTATTGTCTTTGATTTCAATCAAACACAAGTTGTCACTTGCTTGTCACATGGTATTTACCTTGGATGTCAAATTTTTACCCATTATGTGTTGAGGAGATGTTTGTGTGTCTAGTTCCCTACCACTTGTTACCTTTTCAATTTTTTGCTAATTCTCCTTCACTATCTTCATGGATTTATCAGGGCCACACGGTCCTGGGTTCAATACTACCATCACTTTAGGATTTTGAGCTCCCAAGATGGTGATAAGTGATACAATCCTAGGGGTTTGGGTTAATAAAGTTTTACATTAATGGTATAGAGTGGTCGAGATTAGATACTCACCAAATGGATATATATAAACTAGATATATATATGTTCCTCTCCTAATTAGAATTGGAATGGGAGACTCAAGTGAGTGATTACTCCATCTCCCCATTGGAATGGGAGACTCAATATTAGATACTTGTTCTTGAGTTAGCAGGATTTCAACACATGGATAGTTATCGCTACTTTTCTCTCCCAAAAATGACCATACAAGGAACTCTACTAATGTCACCTCCAAGTTAGAAAAATTTTAACATGTGGATAGTTCTCAATGCTCCACTCATCTAGTAATGACCATATAAGTAACTCTACTAAAAAAATCTATGGATTAATGAGATTTTGTCACATGGATGTCTCTCATTACTCTACTCACCTGGTAATGACCATACAAATAAATTTATTGATGTCACCTTTGTGTTAGTTGGATTTTGACATATGGATGGCTCTCACTGCTCTGCTTAACTGACAATGATCATACAAGGAACTTTATTGACATCACCTCTGAGTTAGTGGGATTTTGACACATGAATGGCTCTAACTACTCTTGAGCATTAAAAGTACTTAGTCATTTGAAAATATTTGATTATGGAAGATTTCCATTTCTACGAACAAATATAAAGCAAAAGTAGACTTGAAAAACAATCAATAGGTTAGTCAAAAACCAAAATCCATAAAAATATGAATAACAACTAAGCAAAACATATAACAACACAGACTTAATATGAGAAGTGCAAAACTAGTTTCAACTCAAAATGAAATCTACTATAAGTAAATCCCAAAACGTAAATAGATCATGCTTTTCAATGAAGACTTAAATTACACAAACATCATTCTTAATCTAATAAAAATTCTTTAACAACTACATAAGCATTTCAAATTAATAGCATGATCATCTAGATTAGAGTCTCAACTAAATACACATGAAACATGACCATCATATAGCCAAAAATCTCAATAGTGTAGCACAAGGAAAATGATTCTAGGTAGGATAATGAGGGATAATTCGATTATACTAGAGCTAATATTTTCCTTGACTTTAGAAATTACATGAAGTATATAAATCTGATATGTATACATATGCAAGACCAAGAAAAGAAAATCACTATCTAAAGTAAGAGGGTCCCCATGTGAGATTTTGAATATGGGCATGTCAGACACAACAATAATTAAGAGAGATTGTATTTCTACAATCCAACAAATTAAGAAATAGAATTATGGTTAAAAATATAAAATATTTTTTATCAATGTTTCAGAACACACTTTATGAACTATCATCAGGACAAGAAAATAAGAGAATAGATGAGCGGAATGCATACTCAAACTTCTTTTTGAAGGTGATGACAATGAAGTGCCATAATGACTAGTATTTGGGAAAATTCCTTTATTATCTAAAATAATCTCTAATTTATTAAAAATTAATTTTAATTATTGATACTAAAGAGTGAAAGGAAACTTGCCTACAAAAAAGTAGCTGCAAAAAAAAGTTTGGGGGAAAAAATAGATATATATTTACTAATAATCTAGATGGAAGAACCTAGAGTTTAAATGTTAAAGTTTTAATTAGATGTTGCCAACCTAGAATAATAAAACTGCAAGTTGTAGGGAGAAGATAAAATATTAATATTAAATAAAATAAATAAAAGTAAGAAAGGGTAGACAAAAGTGCTTACTGGAAGGCCAACCTTAGGAAGGGTATGAAAGTATGAAGAACATAAAATAAAACTAGAATGAACATGATCTTGAACATACTTAAAACCATGATGAAAACCACTTGGTACAAAAATAAAGAGTCTACTCATGAGGTTGACTTGATACAAGGGGTCATTTTTTAATTAAGTTAATAACCAATCCCCATGATTGGTTTAATTCTAAACCATCATCGTTGTTCAAGTTGTTATCACATTTGTAAATTTATATTACTTCTCTTAGATGCCATTTTAAGAAGTGGTCTTTTATGGCTAACACCTTGATAATCTCAATCAAATATGATGATGTGTTTTTACATAATGTTCTACCAAATTCAACTTAACCATTATTTCCTTATAAATGTCACAAACATGTTTATTTACCCTCATGTTGATGGAGTGACCCATCTCTCCAATGTATGACATCCCATAATAAAAATCAATTTTGTACACTCCACTTCTAAGAGTTGGTTAGAAATTATCTTTGGGTGACCTAATTAACCTCGTAAGTTTTTTATGATGAAGAAAGGTTGTATGGATGTTCTTACCCCTCAATTTTTTGTAATTATATTGGAAAATCCCTTAACATATGAGAGTAATTTTATACGTCTATTAAGTTTGTCATCCCTGATTCTAGGTTTGATATGAGAAATCCTAGAAAAATTGAAGTCTCTATAAATCTTTCTACTTTTGTAAACATTCTTTTTGAAATAATCAATCAAATGTTTGATCATGTCCTTTAAATGATCATTATCACAAATTCTCAAAGCTCTCATAGCTAAGGTTTTGAGGACCCCCATTTTTTGAGAAGGATGATGGTGTGAATTTGCATGCAGGGATAGATCAGTGTGGGTTTATTTTCTATAAACCTATCAAGATAAATATCCATCTAGTTTCCTAGAGAGGAGGATGTCTAGGAAGGGAAGTTTTACATTAGATGTAAGTTCCTTTATGAACTTGATGTTATGAACAACCTTATTTAAGTGGGTATGGAAATATTCTATTTTTTCCAAATGATGTGGCCAGTTAACATGAGTGTCATCTATGTATCTTATACACCATTTCGGTTTCAAAAGGAACAATTTTAGAGTAAATTATTCAAAAAAATCCATATACAAATTGGCTACCATAAAGGAAAGAGGGTAACCCATTACAACACCTTCTGTTTGTTTATAAAGAAAAAATAATTGACTTCGAACAAAGTGCCACTAGTGCAATCATCTCTTCATCATCGTGACTACCTACTACCTTCATTGTATCATCAAGGAGGAATTTTATGAAAATAGATACCATGTCAAAACTAAGTAAAATATTCTCATTTAAGACCTTTTTATCCTTAATAAAATTCACAAAACCTATGGAGTCTTTGATAAAGGAATAAGTATTGCCTATTAATGGTTTTAATTTTTTGGCTAGGAAGGAAGCTAAGGCATAAGTAAGTAAGTTTATGGTGTCGACTATAGGTCTCAATGAGACTCCTTCCTTGTGTATCTTTTGGGGTGCCATAAATTTTGGGAGTGATATATTTTTTATCAAAGAGAAGTTTCTTAATGTTTTCATCCAAATATGATTGATTTATAGTTTTCTTAACCAATTTGAAGGTTTTTAAAACTACGTTCGAAACTAATACTCTAAGCTCTCGTTATTATATAAATGGTCAAGCATCTTCAAGTTATAATCACTCTTGTTAAAAACAACAGTTGCACTCCCTTTATCATCTTTAGTAATCACAATATTATTGTTCCTATTGGGATTCTTCAAAGCAAACCATTTATCCCTAACTCTTTCATTTGATAGATAAAAATCACATAATTATTAGTTTAAATGAATGTGTAACTCCTTGTTTAAATATCCTTTACACTTATACTTAGTGTGCCTATAGGGTTTTTCAAACTTTTCATTTTCCACCTTAGATGACCTAGGCCCTCATTTGCCTACCATGGTTCCTTACCTTTTTTAATTTGCTTTTAACCATCCCCTTTATTTATCTTGCTATCTTGGTAATACTGTATTACATTAATTCTAATATTAGAGACCTAGTTAGGGTCATTTCCTTATATTGATTGCCTAGAGGATTTGGAACCGTCTCTATTGATGTTTTTTAATAAATGTTCCTCTTGTTAGGTTTAACAAATCCATTTGGGCATATCCTTATAGATTACGTATCAATGGTCTTTATTTTATTTAACTTATTTGAGTCTGACTTTCTTAGATAAGATAAATTACAGGTCAATCCTAGCTCATTGCATACATTTTATTGAACCCGATGTGAACCAACCATTGATTTTTCTCTTTCATCAAACTATATTGATGTAGGTCGATATAATTTTATTCTTGTCTTTTTCAATAAACTACATTAACTCAAGTCGATCCAATCTATTTTTTGTGTGTTTTCAAGAAACTACATCGACTTAGGTTGATACAATTTTAACTTTATATTTTTATATCAAGACACATTGATGTAGATCGATAGTCTTACACTAATATTTTCATTATTTTATTCAGTCAACCAACTATATTATCCAAGTTTAATCTAGTTTTATTTACCAAGTTATTTTCTACCCAACTATATCAACCTTATCTAATATATTTTTATTTACTCATTTTTCCATTCAACTTTATTAACCAACTCGCATTAGTTTTATATCTAAAATTTTAATTTTGTCAACATTTATTTTACTCAAACAACTATATTTCCCTTGCCCGATTTAGTTCTAGATTCATTTTAATATCTCTCTATTAAACTTATCAACCTTGATGATATAGTTATGTTTTTGCATCTTTGTAATAACTCTATCGACCATGTTTGATCTAGTTTATTCTTCCTATTTTTATTTATATTTACACACCTTGTATCAATAAACCTTGATATAGTTTTATATTACATGAACAACTACATTAGCTTGCATCGATATAGTTATATGTTTTCAATTTTTAATAAAAGCAACACAAATAAACTTTCCATTTCAACAATTAATCAAACATTTTCTTTCAAATTGACTGCTTATTTCTTCACTAAATGTTGTAAATTGATTGTGAGTATTGATTTTTGACTTTTATTTCCTCTTTTTTGGCTTTCCCTATAAATTGTGTTCTTGTAATTTTTAAACTATGTAGTTATTGTCATGAAGGGTTATGTAGTGTTTTATTTACAATCCTTGTTTATTATTTATAAACATCATGACGTGAGGGGATTACCCCAATAATCATAGCCATAATAAGGAGATAAACACAAATTTTAGTTTTCACATACCTCACAATAATGGGGATTAGGGGGGGCTATGCCCTATAAATTTAAGGGAAGGCCCTTAAGGAAACACTTAGGATCCCATTTTCATTAAACCTTAGGAATCTAGCCACTCATCAAATTATTTAGTGTACTATTTAGTAGATAGTATCAGGAAGTTACTCTCAGCTTACCCTTGAAACCAAGTTTATTAGGCTATGGGAATGATACTTCTTCCATATTTAGTGCTATAAAATATTTGGATGACACTATCTAGTAAACAAATAAGTATATTTGAGAGCCTAAAAATTAGTCACACCCTTATAGTGCATCTACTTAATATTCATTTTAAATAAATAGTTAGTAAAAATATTTAAGTTTTTAATTAGTTAATTTTTATTGTATTATGTACTATAGAATATATCAGCCATTATCAATACAATTATATGTTATGTGTTCTAACTACACTGGCCAACACTAATTTAGTTGTATCTATGTGAACATACTACATTAACTAGGTTTGATATAGTCTACTAAGTTTACTTTTCCTCTACCTTAGTTTATAAAATTGTATCACTGGCCAACACGAATTTAGTTGTATTTGTGTGAGCATACTGCATCAACCAGGTTTGATATAGTCTACTGAGTTTACTTTTCCTCTGCCTTAGGTTATAAAATTATATCACCCAAGATCAATACAGTTTATTTATAATATTGTTAAATTTTCCCTATATTTGACTACATCAACCATGCTCAATATATTTTTATCTCTACCTTTCATTCTGTATAACTACATTGACCGTAGTTGATCTAATACATTTTTTTATCAATGTATTACAGACTAGATTGACTATGCTTGAAATAGTATATGTTTTACATCTCTATTTGTGTCACTACATCAACCATGATCGATATAATACATTTTTAGATCCTAATTCATATTTATCAAAATTATTAACTCCATTAACCCAACTCAATATGATTATTCTCTCTATGGAAGTTCTCTATTCTTAACCCTAATTACATCAGCCTTGGTCGATCTAGTATATTTTAGTCAATACAGTTCATTAACATTTAATGTTTAAACTACTATATCATGTTAGGATGATAACATTCATTTGTTTTAATCAATCACATATTTTATCAATTTTCTAATCCAATTAACATCATGAAATCACCTATTAGAATCCTTCTTAATAGTCTTAACCCATTCAGATTTTACATTAGTTGTTCTTTCCTACCTACTTTGTCTACCAATGAAGACCATACTTCATAGTGTAACTACTAATGGTAGATTAGAAATCTAAAAGAGGTTAGTCAATCTGTCAGTGAACAAAATCAAAATGAACTTGAAGAACTAGCATCTCAAACCTAATCCATAGATTGATCTATGTGAAAAACAAGCATGAATTACACATTAGAAGATAAAAAAATGTGTATACCTCCTTAGAACATTTGTTTAATAACCGATCTTAAGAGGTTGAGATCAGCTTGTAGGCTATGGAGTCTTTGGTAATTCTTAATTTTGTGTGTGGGAAGAACCTATCCTTATCTACACTTGATTCTTGGCTTGGCTTGGCTTGAATTTGGCATGAGAATTGGTTAAAGCTCCTTATATAATTTGACAGAGTAAGTTTGCATGAATAATCTTGAGAAATGAGAGGAGGCTTATATTTTAGATTTCTTGAATCATTTTAAATCATTTATCTTATCTCAATATGGAAGGTTGAGAATCAATCCTTGCCCTCGTCAATATAGGAGGTTGAAAGTGTAAGAGACTCCATTAATGGAGACTTTGATTATGTAAGAGGGGTGTAAGATATTCAAATGATAACCCCTTTGTGTGTGTAAGTGAGGTGTAAGAACTTATCTTGAATATGTAAGTAAACTGTAAGACATGTCATAACCTTTGTTTTCTCACACACATTGCCTTATGATGTCATCAATTTGTGATGCAATATTCCAATTTTGAATTTAAGAAAATAGGATAATGCCAAATCCATGGATTTTCCTATTAGAGTAATGATTAGAATTAATTAATTGGTATTAATCAATAATTAGAAGAATGGTGGATTTTTGCAATGTTTATTTGTCAATCAAGTATTCACTTAATTATCCTGTGAAGACACTTACAAAGGGTTGAATTAATTAAGGATACATTTGGTAAGATTAATGATATAATATAATCTATTACAATTTTGGAATAAATTGGCAGTTGTGTGGGTATATTAGGTCTAATGGTGATTTTTGGTTAAATTTTCATGTGATTATATAAAATCTCTCTTGATTACAATTTAGACATGGAAGTGAATAAAATGAAGGATCTACATTTCCCCCTATTTGAGAAGGCATTGTGAGACACTAGGCATAGTAACATCTTATCAAAGAATGACAAAATTGTTAAGAAAAAATTTGATAATGCTTGAAGAGTTATGTCTTCACTATTCTCTTTCACTAATTATGAGTTGATAAACTCAAATTGATGCCCCAAAGGGTGCTTGATTAGCCTTGGATTCCCCCTCGAGGGGACGGTTGGGAAAGAAGTTGAAACAAATAAGCCCTCAAAAAAGAGAGCAAGAAACAAGAATGGGAGAAAAGTATGAACTTAGAATTAGAAGAAAGACTAAATGATGGAATAGGCCCTAATAATGTCTCCCAATAGGGTAGATTTTGATCACTGATTAAATTTATTTTCCCAAATGGGGTGGATTTTGATCATTGATTAAGTTAATTTGCCCAAGTAGGGTAGATTTAATCATTGATTAGTCTAAAAGGTTTTCCCCAGTAGGATAGATTCATGTTTTAATAACTGATGATTAGTTAATTGATCAATTAGTTGGCAAACATAGCTCAAGGGTATAAGGTGTTTCATAGGTTAAAGATGAGTGGGTGAAAATTTAGGTGAGATGGTAGATTTATTGTTTCAAATAATGAAGAAGCCACCAAAAATTAGGCACACAAGAATGGCCAAAGGTAATGATGACAAAATTATTATGACTCTTTGTATACACTCATTTGTTAATATTTATCACCAGTAGCATAAATATTAGTCATGGTTTTTAGTGATTTGGTTGTAGGAAAGTAGACAAGGAGAGCTTTTGTTGTAACATTGCTTGTGAAACTTCTACCACTTAATTTTTTGATGGTAATAAATGGTATACACCGTGACATAAACACCATGATGACCAAGTTGTAATGTGCATAAAGACTAACCCTCGATCCAATAGATAATTTAAAACAATGCACCAATGATAAAAACCATGATGATAATTTTTTCATATGTCAATGGATGGAATCAAGTACAACTACATAACAAGAAGCACCGTGATGATGATCCTACCAACACAAGGGACTAAGTTCAGTCAACAATAGAAAAATAAAACAAACAAGTAAGAAAAGAAGCAAAAAAACATAAATTGAAAATAAAAACAACAAAAATCATCTTATTGCTCAAGAAGAAAAGCAAAGAAATGCAACAAGAACAATAAAAATAATAATCATTGTTGATGAACACACCATAAAATAAGCAATTAATGAATCTTTTGTGCATGTGTTAATGTAAGGTGTTACTCTTGGATATTTCCCTAAACTCTAAAGGGAATATGATAGGTCAAGATGACAACCTAGATAAGAGGGGGGAATAGAAGAAAAAGGAAGGGGTGGCCAAGCTATCTCCAAATGCCCCATGTAAGTGGACATTGCCTACATAATACAATGGACTTTAGGCCAAATGTAGTTTTCCTAGGGATATGGGAAAGAAGAAAAATGATGACAAGTATAATATTTTATTAAAGAAGAAGAAAATTGGAAAGGGACACTCACAAAATGGTGAGTGTTGAGATAAATCAAGAAAAATGGAATGAAAATAAGATTGGTTGAGTTGACCTGAGATAACCCATGCATCCAAGCATTGCCTACATAGTCTGTTGGGACCTCATGCTAATGTAGTACTCCTAGAAATGGGATCATAAATGAAGGAATGGAAATGGTAAATTATAAATGATCATGGTTGGATACGGGGTTCCCACCCAACAAATGTGACAAAGTGTGACATCTAGAATAGAGCCAAAGTCCACTAGTGAATAGGATGACAAAAAAGCAAATATTTTATGGCTTAATATCTCTCATGGAGATTTTAAGCACTATTTTGAACTTTTTTACTTTTAGGATATTTTGGGATTTTCAAAATTTTAGGGTTTTTTATATTATTTTAAATGTTTTTAGGTTTTTGTATCGCAACTCAATGGAGGATTATAAGATGAAAAATGTTTTAACTCATAAAACAGTGAGAGCATGGCTTAGGTTTCTCAAAAAATAATGAGAGTGTGGCTTAAATTGCTCATAAAATAATGACAACATGGAAAAAGGGTGACCAAGCTAACCTCAAAAATTAAGTGTTGATTACATAGTCCAAGTGGACCTCAGGTCAATGTAATTTAACCTTAACGTAAGATATTATGAATCAACAACATGGTGGAAAATAGGAATGGCATATAGACAAGATAGATGGTACATGATTTAACAAGAGCCAAAAGATAAAATTCAAATACCATCATACAGGGAGATCATACGTAAGCTACTCTGAGATACCACTTGTGCTAGATGTGTTGATGGTGACCAAATCTAAATAATCTGCTTGAAACCTTATTTAAATTTTGGCATCTGAAATAATTTACTATAATGATGAACTAGAGTCAAGATCAAGATTAGTATTAGGATGAGGTAATAAGATCAAAATGGATTGACTTGACTAGAAGTGGGATGAAGGGAGGGTGTTTTTAGGTCATGCCCCCAAGTAGGGGTCCTCATAAACAATGTTCAAGCAAATCAAGTATAAAGATGCTTGAGATGCATAATATCCATGGGCTCATCTAGCACTTCCCCATACAGTGTATCCAATATGTATGCTCTAGATCCATAATTTGATGTGATGATGAATGGGCCCAACCAATTCAGCTCAAACTTTCCTTTCTTTTCATAGGCAACATTGATATTCTTCTGGTTCTCTTTCAGGATAGGATCACCAAGTTTAAAGTCTTTATGTTTGATACGCTTGTTATAACTACAACACAACCTATTTTGATAGGCCTGTGGATTATTCAAAGAAACTACCCATTTTTCATCAAGTAGTTCTAATTCTTGTAGATGAGAGACTCTGTATTTCTCCTCATCAATGATATCCTAAAATGAAATGCATAAGGAACGCAACTCGATCTCAATAGGGAGAATAGATTCAATGTTATAAATAAGGGAATATGGTGTGGCTCATGTTGGGTTTCAGGTATTAAAATAGTAGGCCCAAAGGGTGGGAAATAGTTACAAATTCCAATTATGGCCAAATTCATTTAATGGTTTTTTTAAGGATTTGGATAAGGGTTTTGTTAGATGCTTCAACTTGGCCATTACTTTGAGGAAAATAAGTAGTGAAAAAGTGTTGTTTGATATGGTATTTGGCATAGAGGACTTTGATGTCCTTTTTTTTAAAGGAGCTACCATTGTCAAAAATGAGGTTAGAGGGAATGCCAAAGCGGCAAATGATATGATTTAGGATAAATTTTAAAATCTACTTACCAGTTACATAAGTGAGTGGAATGGATTCAACCCACTTTATAACATATTTAGTTGCAGTAAGGATGTGTTTATGGCCATCTAAAGAAACAATATTTATTTTCCCTATAAGATCAAGTCTCCATATGTAAAATGACCATGACATAGTGATTGATTGAAGTGGTTCAGCCAATGCATGAATGAGATTGGCATGTTTCTGACAAGCCACATGATTTTTTACATAAGCACATGCATCAACCTCCATAGTGGGCTAGTAATACCCTATACACAAGAGTTTATTAGAAAGCCCAGTCCACTGATGTGGGCCCCATAAATCCCTTTGCATACTTATTTAATCTCTAATTTATATGTTGTTGAAGCTAAACAATAAAGTAAAGTTCTATCATAATTTTTATGATAGAGTGTGGCAGAGAGAATGTTATAATGGGAGGTATTATGAATGAAGGATTTTTGTTTGTTATGAGAAAGGTTAGAAGGGACAATATTATCAAGAAGGTACGCATATATATTAGATTACCATGGTGAGTTGGGACCAAAAATAACACATACCATTTCAGATTTGAAATGTTCGCGAGATAGCCTTAAGATATGTTTGATGAGGAATTGGTAATCTAGAGCATGATCTACAATTGATATTAGTGAACTAATTGTCATCAATGCATCTATAGTCCTATTATTGGCTCTTGGTATTTGTTTAACTAGATATGTTCAAAGATCTATTTAAGATGGTCCACCATATGTTTTTAAGGAATAAGCTTGTCATCTTTGGTCTAGTATTACTCTACCATTTGGTTAATAATAAGCTAAGAATCTCCATGAATGTGTAAAATTTTGATATTTTGTTGTACTGCTAGATGAAAAACTATGACTAGTGCTTCAGACTTTGTTATATTTTTAGTATAAGAAAAACCAATGTGGAATGCTTTGGGAATGAGATCCCCTTATGGTGTTATGAATAGAATATTGGCTCTTAGACCACAATAAGTGTAAGATCTATCAAATTAAAGGGTCTAGTGTTTAAGCTCAAAAGAATTATCATCTAAATTCATGATTGACTCATAACGTAAATTGAAAATCAATGGCTTAGTATCTGATAAGGTGCTTCAACAAGTTGATCTATAAGTGCTTTCCCTTTGATGGCATTTTGATGTACATATTGAATCTCAAATTCACTCAATATCATGATCTATTTGGCCATAGGACCAATCAAAGTTACCTTGCAAAGTAGGTTTTTGAGTGGGTCCACTTTGGCAATGACAATGGTCTTGTTATTGAGCATATAATGTCATAACTTTTGGGTCCTAAACACCATGGATAAATAGGCTTTTTCAACTAAGTTATAATTATGTTCATAGGCAACCAATGTGCAGTTTAAGTAGTATACAACTCTTTCTTTCCCCTAATTATTATGTTGTGCTAGGAGTGCCCCCAGGGCACATTCAGTTGTTGAGATGTAAAGAAGCAATGACTTTTCAAGTGTAGGTGAAGCTAGAACATGTGGATTTGCCATATATTCTTTTAACTACTCAAAGGCCTATTGACAATTGGTATTCCATGAGAAAATGGTACATTTATTAAGAATACAAGTAAATGGATGACATTTGTGTGCCAACTAAGAAATAAATCACTTAATGGATTGAATCTTGGCTTGTGGGTTTCAAAGATGCTTTAGATTATAAGGTGGAGGCATTTCCATAATGGCCTTAACCTTGGATGGATCAACTTTAAGGCCCCTGTGGGAGACAATGAAACCTAGAAATTTGTCAAAGGTAACACCAAAGATGCACTTTTTAGGGTTAATCCTTACCTTATATTGATGAAGCTTCTTAAAGATTCTTCATAACACATTTGGATGCCCTACTCTAGTCTTGAATTTTCTCTTAATATCATCCACGTAATCTTCAAAAATATTGTGCATCATGTCATGTAAAATGATAATCATTATACATTAGTATGCGGCACCAACATTCTTGAGGCCAAATGGCGTCACTTGACAGAAAAGTGTTCCCAATGGAGTTGTAAAAATTATCTTATGTTGGCCTTCAGGTGATATTTTGATCTGATTATATCCAGAAAATCCATCTGTAAGATATAGTATCTCATACCCTACTGTAGAATCCATAATCATAGACATGTTGTATAAAGGCAAATCATCCTTTGGTCATGCTTTATTGATATCTCAGAAATTGGCACAGAATCAGATTCCTTATAGCTTTTTGTTGACTGGGACTATATTGGATATTCACTATGAATAATCTATAGGATGGATACACCTCACCTCCAATAATTTTTATAATTCTTTCTTGACAATTACAACTATGTAAGGGTGCATTTTTCTCAACTTCTACTTGATTATCTTGGCATCAGGGTGTACAACAAGGTGATGTATAACTAAATCAGGGTCTAAGCTAGGCATATATGAATAAGACCAAGAAAAAATATCAATAAACTCCTAAAGGAGGGTAGTAAGAAGCTCGTGTTCCTCTTTAGTGAGGGATGTTCCATGTTTGATCCATTTAGGATCTATAAGTGTTCTAATATTGACTTCGGTGGTATCTTCCACAAGCAGTATGGAACCATTTTCTAGAATATTTGGCAATGTGGTACATTGGTATTCTTCTCCACCTAATGGCTTGACTGACTCATTGATTTCACCCATGCAAGAATAATTTAAATCACCAAGGTCTAGCAAAGGCAATATTGTAAAGGCATGCAGGAAATTCTAAGCTAATTGATCAAAGACTTTATAATCTTCTGAACTGATTCCTAGTCAACATGAAGTTCTAAGACTGGAGGAGCTTGGGATTCATTTGAAAGAGGGTGAACTTCCTAGTCCAATAGTGCTTCAAGACCTTCTTCCCTCTCTCTCTTGAAAGATTTTTTCACCATGGGACTCATATTTTTCTTTATTTTTTCCTTGGTCCAAAATCTCCTTAAAGATGTTTTCACTCTGGGACCTCAATGTTTGATTTTTTGTTTCTTTTTATTTGTGACTAAGTTCATCTACTCTCCAAAATAGGATCAGGGTCTAATGTAATAGTAAATCCCTATTTATGATCACCAAGTGGCTAACCATCTCTGAGGCTTAAGAATTCAAAGATTGCCTCATTGTTCTAAAAATCATCCAATGGTATGTATGAGTCTTGTTGGTCCTACTCGATCAATTGGGGATGATGGAGAAAAAGAGGGGAATAAGATGGAATAGAAGTGGTCTTATATATGGTATTAGGTTCAAATAGGTTAGTGTCAACTAATTCATCATAAATACTATAATAGGACTCTACATCATTATCAGCATTGTCAATGTTAGATGATAAATTAGTGTCACTCTTGAGATCTAATGGATCACCCTCAGGAATTTTGTATCTAGTCAGTATTGTAAGTGTTAGACGATAAATTAGTGTCACTCTTGAGATCTACCTTGAGTTTTTTTATTTTTGGTAATAGATACTGGCTTAATAAGTCCTTGTTGTTTTTCCCCTAGGACTTTTCCCTTATAGGCTTGGTTATCTATTATCTGATTTGGAATAGGATACTTTATGTTTTGGTTTTGGTGACAAAATCATCATTATATAACCATGAATCATCATCGGCTTTGATTTTTGTCTACTCTTATGAAGTGGTTTAATTGAAAACCATGGGTCCTTTTTGACAAGAATCATCCTTCCTACACCATTTGATTTTGGTAATTTTCACATTAGGTCTATTGTATGATTTAGGCATCTTAGGCAACTTCATTGTATGGAAAGCATTACCAATTTTATATTCCCCAAGGCCATTGTCTTGAATAGTAATATGATAAGTTATTTCAATGGATAATGTAGATGAATTGGAGGCAAGAGTACTTAGATACACTTAATTGGACTCAGTTAGTTGATCAACTACATTCTTGTCCTTTTTGGGGGCAGGCTCTATGCCAAGGTGATAGTTGTAGCTTTCATACTCCACTTCTAAATGTTTGTGTAATTGGTATGATCATAAGTAACCAAGAATAGTAACTTCTAATCTTGAATTTGGAAATTTAATACATTGATGGAGAGTAGAAGATACAACACATACTTAAAGAATCTATGGTCACCTAAGGAGCAAATTATATGATAGTTCTAAGTCAAGAACATGGCAAAGAGTATTGTGGGTTAGAGGCCTGACAATAATAGGAAAATAAATGGTGCTCTAATATTCTTGATCCTCATTATCATATGATTTGATAGTAATGGTATCTAACTATATATTTGTTGTTGTGTAGCCCAAGTGTTTGACAGACTTTAAAGTTACAATATTTAGCCCCAAATGATTATCTGAGGACTCATTTAATTTTATGCTAGGAAATGATTGCTTCTATGTAAAATGGATTATTATGCTAAGGTCTAAGGGATGACATATCAGTTCAATTAGAATTAAGTCATTGGCATGGATCTAATGGCTCACAAGTATTTGAAATTCATCAGGTGCAATGTCACTTGGGACCTTAGATTGACTCAGAAGCTCATTCAATATGTTCTTGTGGGCATTTAACATACGTAGAAGATCTAAAATAGAAATTTATGTCAGTGTCTTTTACAGTTGTTCCATAATATCATAGGGTTTGTCATTAATATGAATAAATGACTTGGTTTTCTGAGGTAAAAGGCCTTGAATGGTATTTTTGGAGGAAGAATGTATAGGACCTTGAATGGTAACTTAGAACATCGAGTTATGATTGTGTAACATTGAGTCATGGGGGGTTATTATAATTAGAATAAGGTGAGTAAGGGACTAGAATGGTAACTCTTGCTTGTTGATTAGTGTCTGGGCTATTATGAACCAAAGGAGGCTTATCAGTAAATATAGGTGGAGGTCCTAAAATGGATGGCAAAGGTCATAAGGTACTATTGTAATTTATCTTAGGGTTGATCTTAATGTTGACTATATGTCCACTATTAATATGACCTATAACATTATAGTCATAAGGGACATTATTTTATTTAACTTGATTAGAATGGGCATCCTGACCTTGATTCTAGTTTTAATACTACTGATTTTGCCTCTGATTCTGATTGTTATGAGGTTTATCATGATTTTATTATTAGCTTCATGTTGATTATGGTTTTGGTTATTGTTAAAGTTATGTTATGGAAAATGGTTTTGATAAATACCCAAATTCTGATTAGACGTTGTGGCCATATTATCCAACTCTATTTCACCACTTTCAATCAAGTCTTGGATGAGATGGTGAAGCTACATGCATATGTGAATAGAATGAAATTTAACCCAATGATAATCACAAAATTTATTATCCTTATACCAATCATGTTTAGGCTAAATTTTTAGAAATGGTTTGGGCATTGGCCAAATGATCATGTTAGAAACAACCAATTTTTAGAAAACCATCTCAATAGGCTCACCAAGATTACTAAAAAATATATTGTGATAATGACCTCTTCTTGGAGGGGTATTTTTAAAGTGAGAGGTTGAGTAGATGGGGTTCTAAATAGGAAGTGGTTGGACTATTTTCACGTGCCAAGATTCAGTTACTCCATATCCTACAACATTTTTGTTTCTATTAAATGGTTGGGCTTCTTTAATGTACTTATGCTTGTGCAGGAGCTCATGTTTGAGACTTATTTTGAGCTTAATTTTAATAGTAGATCGTGATTATCCCTTTGTTTATTATGGCATGCTCAATCTATATTCCCTTGGAAATTACTTATTCAAATGTAAAAGCATAATAAAGCTCAAGATTATGAGTTATATCATACTATAGGTTGGAAGTAAACATCATAGCCAATTATTTATTGAGTATATTATGTGGGATTTGATTGGCTAATGAGTGCCACCATTGTAAATCACTAACAAAGTTCTATCCTCTTCATTGTTTAGCTTGATATAAATCAACCATAGTTTGTTCATGTTCGACATTAAAAGATAAATATTGCACAAATATCTCTAACAAGTCATCAAAATTATCAATGAAATTTTTAGGTAGACCAAGGAACCATTTTAAAATGTGCCCTACCAAACTATGAGAAAACAAGTGAAGTAGATAAATATTTTTATATGCAACTTCTTGACATGCAACAAATAACTCTTTTAGATATTCCTTGGGATCACCTTTCACCTTGTATTTTTTAAATTTGGGCATCTTAAAATGATGCAACAAAAAGTATCTAAAGATAACTCATATCAAATGGATAGAAGTATATGTCATCTAGTTTAAATTTTTTATTCCAATTTCCTACTTGAATGGGTTAGATTGCATGTTTAATCTCTTGTAAATATTAAAATATGGGACCAAAATGAGAGAAAGTGGGCACATTTTATTGAGTATTCAAGGGTAAATTATTTTGACCTGGATAAAAGGGTGGTATAGAATATTGGGGAATCTATACATGATTGGATATACCAATAATATTTACTCTTTGATTAGAGTTATACTACTAATAAGGGACTTATTATTGGTAAGGCACTTGCTATTGAGTGTTGTGTTGATTTAGAGGGAACTGAGGCCTGAATGGAGGAATGTTTTATTGGGTATTAACTAGAATTTGTTGAGATTAGAGAGGAATATGTTGTTGATTCTTAGGAATCTATCAAATAGGGGAACCTATTATTAGTTAAGTGGTATGTGTTGTTGGCTTGAAGAGGCCCCTTATTGAATAGAAGCAATAAGTGGTTGATTAATTGAAATATGTTGTTGATTAGACAACATTTCTTAGGGATTATTTGGCACTTGTTGAAGTGGGGGATTTTTTACCACTTTTTGAGGTGGACTATTGGTTACCACTTATTGAAGTGGTGGATTATTACTTACAACATGTTATTGCAGACTATTGGTTGTCACTTATTGAAGTGGTGGATTATTACTTTCAAACTATTATTGCAAACTAGGCATGGTTGCAATGAGTTGCTCCAAAACACCAAGAATATTAAGAAAAATGGTTTGTTGGGAATATATAAGAGTTTTTTATTAAGTTATAAAGTGAACTTGATGTGGGTTGGGGTATCCCTTTTAAGATTTATCCACCATATGTTAGAAATAATCTATGGACAGATTCGAAATAGGATTAGTTACTAGATTACTTTCAGATATAGGTGTGTTAATATCCAATGCATTAAGGGAGATAGTAAGAGCAGCTAAAGCCTATTTAGATTATTGGAGTTGAGTGTCAATAAGTTGACTTTGAGAAGACTAGTTAATGAGTTGACTCTTTCCCTTATTGGACACTACAAGATCTTGATTACAAACTATTATAAGTTTGAGTTTGGTCAAAAGTGCTTTGATTGTCTAATAGCTCAAGAAGTAATTCTTTGGGAATTCTAAAAAAATAGCATAAGTCCAATATGGGAAATCCAAGGTAAAAATTTCTCCCCATTTCTAATAATATAACAAGATGTTCATCCTTATTTTCCAAGAGTTGTCATGAAAACTGATCTTATCTATACTCGACACTAGGTGGAACATTCACAAGAAATGTTGGATCAAGTCTATGCTCGGTATAAAATGTTACATGTGAAGGATATAGTTGGTATTGGCCTTGTTCAACATTAGGTGATAAAACCCTAAGGTATGGGTTATACTATTCAAGTTCAGTGTTAGATGGCATGTTAGCAAGGTATTGTTGATCTTCCTCATCCTCTACATAGAGGGCATACCCATATGGATTGTATACTACCTCTTCATCAAAGGAGGGGTTATATATGGCCCCACTACATGTGTACTTAGGCATGTTTAGGATTATTATCTTCATCTTGAAATAGGTTTAGATACTTGAAACTTGTCTTGATTTGGTATGTGACTTTACTTGGAATAACAATTGGGAATGTTTTTAAGAAATATTTCTTGTTTGTATCAAGGTAAATGTCAAATTAGAATGCACCAATAAAAGGATACATTAATGTAAATGGTTTCAACAAGAAAGGCTATGTGAATCGAAATTGCCTCCTAAAAGGTGCTCACAAGGTTTAGGTATGATGGTTTATGGTGTAAATGTTCAATACTTAGAATGTTGGAAGTGTTTGAACTTGGTCTAATTTAAAGGCTTTGGTCTTGGAAACTTGACTTAGACTTTTGTAACTTTGGAACCCTAAGTTGTATCTAACTTTTTTTAATCATCTAAAAATGACACTTGAGTTCTAAGAATGCTACTTGAGATCACCCATCCCTAGCTTATCCCTAGACCTATCTTAGGGCCTATTTTCACACTTATCTAGCCTTTGTTTGGTCCACAAGTGTCCCTAAACATCCCAAAAGTAGTCCCAAACCCTCATTTTGACATCCTAGCACTTCGTGCCTTAGCTTTTCCCACTTGGACACTAAAGCCATAATAAGGATAGTAGCACCACATGGTGCTAGTGTCCCAATTTTAGTGTTATTGTCCTTTCCCTCCTTTTTCCACCAACGGATATCTTTTCAAATCTAAGACCACCTAGGGTTAGACTAGACTTATTTTAACACCCACACAAGCAATAAAATAGTATATATACATGAATTTTATCCTTTTAACCACTAGAAGGAAATGAGATGCAAATTACACATATAAACTCAAAACAAGTTGTGCATAATCAAGGTTATCAATCCCTATTATGCCCTATTTCTACATATAATCATCTATAACATTCTTAAGCTTGGATTACTCAGATTTCCAATCTCAAGCACATTCAAAGCACTCAATTCAACATTCATACTAGATTCACTTGCACTTGTACTAGCACTTAAGTGGGGAGAACTACATCAAGCTTGATCCCTCTTCAGAGTATTGGTATGTAAGTGACTCTCAACACAATGAGATGTTAAGGATGTCCAACCTACCCCAATAATAACACACTTTATTATTTGTATCAACTAAATTCCCTGAGAATATGTAGGATTAGGGTTTTCACATAAAATTATTCAAAACAGATCATATACAAAGATCCAAAACTCATAATCACAGGAATAAGATTGATAGACCCAGACACAGGTACACCCAAAATCTCATAATAGTTCTACCCAGAAGACACTACCACCAAAATAAGGACACTAGTGCCACATGGCACTACTATCCAATTAGGATGTTACTATCTAGGAAGGATTTTCACACTTGGGTTACATTTATGACACTTAGATTAGCCTATGTCTTAGTTTTTAGCCTCCATATCTCCCATTTCAGTTGTTTTCCAACTAAGTTCTTATTTACATTATTAATTATTATTTTTAGAAAGGTCAAATTAAGTTAATTCTATTATAGATCAGTGGTTATATATTATTGTATATTTATACCCTAGTTTATTATGCTTAGCTCTTTAACAACATGGGATTTACATATCTCTAAGTCTTAAAAGGTCAAAACATTTGGTGAACCTGACTTTCTTTAAATACTACTCAAACCTTAACCCTAGATAACCCTAGGGTTTATGTTCCAACCTTCTAAGACCCACACTTAGATTTCAAACCCCTATATTTTTATTATTTGTATTTCATATAATCTTGATAATAATGATAGATGAAGTTTATCATTTTTTAATACAAATTTTTCTATTTTCCTTTGCATGCTTGTTTCCTTTCATTTGGAATGAATTCAAAGATGACATAAACACATATGTACATGATGCTTTAAATCAATTAAAATATATATCATATTTCATAGCATTTTATATTTCTCTTATGTGGAATTCCATTAATAAACAAACCCTTACACACATAGAGGATTTAGTACATAAGCTAACTCCTATGTTTCAAGTTTCAATGTCATATCTAATGCATAGGAAAAAATCTCCTTCTCCTTTTCATCTCCATGAGGGTGATAACTACTTTCCCTCTAACCAATTCCATGTTATCACTCTTCCACGAGATGAATCAGCCTATAATATTTTTATTAATACCCATACTCAGCCTATCCACACATCTCCCCTATAGGGTGTGTGCCTATATGTTCAATCAAAAGCAACTAGAGTTTGCACTTATAAGGCTCTAAGGGATCAAATTATTAGTATGATCAAGTTAATTTCAAAATTACAAACTCAAAATCAACTATCACATGAAAATATTATAACATTGAAAAATCAGATTACAGGACAATACAAGAAATCATGTATATGCATCTTCACCTAGTCAATTTATGGTAAGTAATGTTACATATCAAAACAAGAAATCACAACAAAGTAAATCTATAACTAGTGATTCAAAAAACATTAAGAGATAAAAAAGAGTTCATGTGAGGTACTAAGGGAAATGATTAAAGCTAAGTCGATCAACGTACTTCCTCTACACCTAGTAAGGAGATCCAAATATTATTATGCATATCATATAATGCATGGGCACCACACTGATTCATGTTTAGAATTAAAAAGGAAAATACAATAGATAATGGATACAAATGACTCAAACAATGACACATCATCCAAACAACATATAATGTCACAACTACAAATTCATAAAGCATCAAATTTAGAAACAATACAAAAGTGTTTACCAATGCATAACACAAAATAACAAAAAGTTCACAAGGCACAATTAGAGGAAGAAACAGTACAATAAGAAAAGTTAAAGCAAGTAAAAGATGCAAATCTACCTCTCAAAAATGAGGCTCAACTTTCAAAGTAATATGGGTTTGGTCAAAAGTATATACAATAATTTGATTGTCACGGTCAAGGTTTGGGCAAGCAGGCCCACAACATCACCACTCTTATTCTAGTAGTTGATAATGTTGGTCAATAAAGTTTGGGATTTATTAAACATCCTAAGTTAAATCATTCATAGATACATTTTATCAAGGCAAAATATCTAGATACATAGGAAATGTTACAAAGAGAGTAAGAACTTAAGTTGCAAAGTCAAAATTATGTTAAGCCAATAAACATTCTCAAAAGAGGCTTTCTAGAAAAAGAGCCTCCACAACACCATATGCCTACAATAAGCATAGTTTCAAAGGGTAAAATCACAATTAATATCATAAAGTATACTTTAGAATGGTCAACTTCACATTGTAAGGCAATTCCCTATGCTCATTCAAATGCAACAAGAGTCAACACTAGCATTCCATGTAATTATGGTTATTATTGTATCGATAATGAAAAATACTCAGATTCATACTGCAACACCATTCAACTATAGCATAACAATCACACTACATGAGAAATTACCATACATATTTTTGACACAAGCCACAGTGATAGTGAATCTCCCATGAGACTCATCGATTAGTATTGTTCCACCCTTCTTGTACATACTTTCTTTATTTCTTGCTCTTTGTATATAGTTTCATTTTCATGTTGCTTGTACATAGCTTATATCTATAAAATACAAAAATAATATAATATGCCAAAACACAAAAACAATCAAACACTTACTTAGAAAATACAAAATTATAGATTGTATGCATTTTTATATTTACATTTATTATATTTTATAGACACTACATATGTTAGCTATCTTAGTATAGTCAATTTTACCATACATATATGATTCATTTGTTCTTGTCAAGTGCTCATAAATTGTCACAAAACTTAGGTCCACTACACTGATCTAGATTTGTTATTACCTACTCACCAGGAGAATACACATAGATACATGGGTTCCTCATTTGATACATTCACTCATTTTGGGGAACCCTATACATAGTTTCAATTGCCAGGTTACATCTTTATAAAATTTACATCACATATTTAACATTATTATATCTTGATATTTATCATGCTACACCTACTCATATTTTTTGTCAACTACTACTACTTTAGACTCAACCTATGTACATCTTAGCTCTTACATAATTTTGTATTACATGTTCATGCATACTTTAATTTCTAGCTTTCTTAGTTTAAACATGATTTTATATTTATAATTCTTTTAGTCGAGTGCATTTTAATATGCCATTGCTATATGGATTTACACCACTTATTTTTATTGTATATATTCTTTAGACATGTTCCCATGTCCTTGTGTGTGCTTTCCTAATTGTGTATGCGACATTTGAAGATATCCTTCCATGTGGCTCTAAGTCAACTTGCTTGTTGTTTGTGTATATGGACATTTGAACATGTCCTTTTATGTCTCACCTTCTCATATTTAGTGACATGTGCCCATGTCCCTTGTATTGTGGTCATTGAGCCTACTTTATGTGCCTCATGTGTGTTGTATGTATGCTTTCTTGTAAGTTTCACAGCCATGACATTTGTCTCTTACTTGTTACACACTTTATTTTTAGATGCCATGAGAGACCTCATGTATCTCCCCTTAATACTTAGGTGTTGTGATGGACATCATGCCCCATCTCCCTAGGTATCTACTTAGTTATTACTCAGATTTATTATTCACATATATTGTTACATCTATCTTGACAGCCTTATGAATGCTAGATCTAACATACATCATACATTACAAATTTATACTCATATTATCTTACATTGTAATGTTATGTATACACACTATATTGGTTTATTATGTAGATATCAGATATGCTCTGGTGAACATACTTATTGTAATGCTTTTTATTTTAATGATAATTATTGCATAGGTTTAATAACTCCCCTCAAAAGAGGGGCATTAACAGGGTTTTATCATAAAAATCAAGCTATCTAGATGCACTCAAAGTACAATTTTTAGTACATAGGATTAGCACATAGAAATTAGACTCAATAAAACATAGTAGGAAACAATGATAAAGAGATCAATTATAGTTGCACAAAAATTAAAATAGTCATACATTAGCACCTAAATTAGGACACTAGTGCCACATGGCACCACTATCTAAGATATGGCACTATTGTCCAATAGCTTTGGTTTTATAAAATTTTAGATTGGCCAAAAAAGTTCAATAGTCTAGGTTTGTACAGATTCAATTACAGTTTACTAGTTTTGGTTTAGTTTAGCTCAGATTCACACCAATTTTTTTAGATTGGGGGCATCATGTGTGAAATGATCATTCCCATTTCAATCTAGGTACTTAGATATAGATTACTATAACTTATTCTAGAATTTATATGCTCAAATATCAAATTTGGGAGTATGTGCACAACACATTATTTACATATGCTCACTTACACACCAGTTGATCAGATGGAAGGACAAACTTCATGTCATTTTTTATAATATATGCATCAAACACTAGGTTCCATGTTACATACTAGATTCATGCCTTACTCCATTTGTAGTCATTAGCATTCTTGAGTGGCCTAGAGTCACCTACTATACCTAAGTAGATGCAGAGTTGACATCTCTAGTTAGAAATTTCCAGTTACATCACATAGTTTTTATTTTGGATGCATCTACTACACATGGTTATGAATGATGGAGTCATAGTCTACTTGATTTCTTGAGCCACCTACATGAGAGGGTTAGACAGACCATTATTCCAATCTAAGATATTCATAGGTCATGGCCCACCAAACAGGGATGGGAAATGATGGAATCAAAACTGGATTGAGTTATTGAGCCACCCACACATGGGGATTGAGCAAGCCATCAACTCAGTCCAAGCTATTCATTTATTAATCACTATATACATGTACACACATAGGTTATCACCAAGTTTATGAATTGGTTCACATACCCAGTGAGGTGTATTCATTAATTTGCTCTCTCTTATCTCTTTACATAATTTTGTCTCTTTACTTAGTTTTGTCTTTACTTTTGATATCTCTTAAGTAATGATTGATCTATGCATGTTTCATTTTTAGGGCATACAATGGAGTATGCTTCACATATTTATATCCATATTCATAGGATTCACCTCTTTGGTAATTCCAAGTACACTTCTTTTTCATTTATCCTAGTCATTTTGCTTTGTTGCATTTCTAGAATAAGGCGGGGGGGGAGATGTAATCACCTAAAAATGACACTTGAGTGCTAAGATTTTTATCTGAGATCACCCATCCATACCTTAACCCTAGACTTATCTTATGGCCTATTTTCACACTTATTTATCCTTTGTATGGGCCAAAAATGTCCCTAGACATCCCAAAAGTAGTCTTAGACCCTTATTTTGACATCTTAGTCCTCTATGACTTAGTATCTATCCCCTGGACACTAGCATTGTAATAAGAATAGTAGAACTACATGGCGCTAGTGTCCCAAATTTGGTGTTACTATCTTTTCCCTCCTTTTTTCACTAATGAATATATTTTCAAATCTAATACACCTAGGGTCAGCCTAGACCTCTTTTAACACTCGCACAAGCCCTCTAACTGGAAATGAGATGCAAATTATGCATATAAACTTAGAATAAGTTATGCAAAATCAAGGTTTAGCCCTCTAACCACTAAATGAAAATAAGATGCAAATTATGCATATAAACTTAGAATAAGTTATTCACAATCAAGGTTATCAATATCTATTTTGCATTACTTTTGCATACAACCATCTACAACATTCATAAGCTCATATTACTCAAATTTCCAATCTCAAGCACATTTAAAGCACTTAAATTAACATTCATACTAGCTTCATTTGCACTTATACTAGCACTTATGTAGTGATAACTACATCAAGATTGATCCCTCTTCAAAGTATTGGTATGTAGACAACTCTCATCATAACAGGGTATTGAGGATGTCCAGCCTACCCTACTAACAACACACTTAACTACTTGTATTAATAGGATGCCTTAAAAATATAGAGGATTAGGGTTTTCATATAAAATTATTCAAAATGGATCATATACATAGATATAAGTCTTGTATGTGTCAGAATAGGATTGATAGACCGAGACACAGGTGCACCCAAAAGCTCAAAATAGTTATGTACAGATGACACTATCACCAAAATAGGGACACTAGTGCTACATGGTGCTACTATCTAATTAGAACACTAATATCTAAGAATGTTTTTAACACCTAGTTTCTATTTTTGACAATTAGACCAACCTCTACCTTAGTTTTTAGTCTCCAAATCTCCTTTTTTAGTCATTTTTCAACTAAGTTCTTATTTACATTATTGATTGTTATTTTTAGAAGGGTCAAATTAAGTCAATTATGTTACAGATTAGTGGCTATATGTATTGCATATTTATACTCTGATTTACTATGCTCAATTCTTTAACAACATAGGATTTACATTCTTCTAAGTCCTAAGAGGTTAAAACACCTTGGAACAAAGGTGGTTTTGGATAATACCGAATCAAGTTTTAATTAGACTTAGACTTTTGATGTATAAATGGAGTTAACCTATTTATTGACTTTAGAACAAGTTGACTTTGGATTTAGAAAATAACTAATTTTGGTTGACATTGGAATAGTTTTACTATAATTAAATCTTGACCTTGGAATAGGAATTGGTTTGACTAGAATCAAAATAAGACTGGCGGCATAATGACATAATTTGAATAATAGTTGGGTTTTGGCTTTGAAAAAATTGTTTGACTTTGGAATTGAAGCTTGCCTTTGGAATTAGAACTTGACCTTTGTAATTTGGATTAGACATGGAATTAGAATTAGACCTAAAATTTGGTTTAGGTTTGAAACAAAATGGACAACATAACAACATGATTTGGACAAGAATTTGGAACCTTGGTATTGAAGTGGTTTGAAGTTGGCAATTTGGTTTAGGATAAGACTTTGATTTTGATTTGGGCAACCTAATGATGTGGTTTAGAAAAGAAAGGTAGGTATTTAGACCAAGTTTGACATGTTACTTTTGTTTGACCCAGAATTTTGGCAAAGTAACACCTTGTGTGTGTATAAAAATGGTTTGGATTTAGACTTGGTTTTGTGTTGGTTTTAAGTATAAACAAGGTTTTAGCTCAATAATCAAGCAATAACACACAAGCATGACAAGGCAATTATAATAACTGACATAGGTTTGCATCACATCCATTCAAACCTTCAATATACTTATCTTGAGAGGGGATTATAAAATTTAAGATTAATTAAGAAAATTATTGTAATTATTGGTGGGGTTTTTAATCCCACCCTTCTCTCAAAAGGTTTATATGAGCAAGGTAATATTTGGGTGATGTTACTCTTACACCCTTGCATCAATGGATGTTTTGTGATAAAAGAAGGTCTTAAAATATTTTACTTGGATTTCTAGATAGTCCTGATATAACTTGTAGTATGTGGGCACAAAAATATATGTCAATTGAATGTCAAGATTTAATGGGTCATTCACCAAAAGGTCTAGTCCCTTCATGACCACTTCATCCCTAAGAATTTTAGTGAAGTGTTACCATAACAATCAAGTTCTGAGGGACCTTTTAGATAGGATACCATTGACATAACCTAAATTTGAGTACCCCATCAGATAATGGAGTTGGGATGATGCTAGGATGTGACTTTCTAGTCAATGCACCCTAAGACCTATGAGATGGCGATGAACTCCACCCCACGTGACTAAAAGAAAAATAAAGGTATAAGATAAATAATAACTTTGCATTTATGAGTCACCCAAAAAAGGGGAGAGCATACATGTAAAAGAACCTCACAAGTCACTCAAGCGATCAAGAAGCAAAAACTTGCATGAAAAGAAATAACTTAGAAAATAAACAAGATATTCTTATAACCCAAATGAAAATGTGAATTTATTTAAAGCCCAAATCGAGATGTGTAAGAAAAATAAATTGCTATGATTATAATCAAAAACACATTTTTTTATGAAGATCCTACAACACAAAGGATTATAAGTTTGAAAAATATGATTTTGATCTAGCAAGGAGCTTGAAAATAATTTTGCTTAAGTCTCAAATTTATTTTGCCACAATGATTTCACAATTTTGCAATCTGATTTCACTACTCAATCAACCAAATTCATTATTTTCCAAAACAAAACACAAAAAGATCAAAATGATTTGGCTGCTAATAATAACAATTTTGTTGATGTTGACTTCAATTTCACTATTAGGGTTGACGATTTCACTAATGTTGTCTTGCACATAAAATAAAAAACGGCATAAAATAATTTCACTATTGAAGTCGACAATTTCACTAAAGTTAGTTACAATTTCACAAATACTGTTGAACAATTTTGCTCTAGAAAAAATGATTTTACTGAAGTTTCCTATAATTTTGTTGCTTTACAAATGTAGTCAAAATATTAAAACAGAATAAAAAAGGCAAGAAAAATTGAATTTTAGCAAACAAAGAGATGAACAGTGACGTTTACAATGCACAAAAACAATTTCATGAATCTACAATATGATTTTGTTGAACTTATCTATGCATTTATGATTATGCAGAAAACAAAGTTAGAACAAAAAATGGTACAAGAAAGATTTCATGAATTACAAATGATTTTACTACGGTGAAAATGATTTCACCAAAGTTTCTTATAATTTCTTAATTAGGTCAAAAAAGAGAAAATAGTACAAAATGATTTCACCTCTATAATTGACAATTTTATTTAGGATGGCTTGGATTTCATAGTTAGGACATGCATAGAATATAACTAATTAGAAGCAATGATTTAACCACTACAAGTGATGGTTTCACTGAAGTTTACCTTGATTTCATAGTTAGGACCTATATAGAACATAATAGAATTAAAAGCAATGATTTTTCTATTGTAAGTGATGATTTTGTTAAAGTTTGTGTCGATGTCATAGTTATGAGTTCACAGTTATGCATAATGATTTTTTTATTATGACCTACCATAAAAATTTTAAAAATGGAAGAAAATTGAGTGAATTAACTTGTTTTTAAGGCTAATTGTGGTAATTAGAGGAATGTAAATGGTCTAAAAGAGCTTATGGGGTGCATCATATCCTTCAGGTCCCACCAGGCATGTCATTATGTATATTAAAAGTCTAATAGAGGTTAGTTAATCTGTTATTAAATAAAATCAAAACAAACATGAAGAACTAGCATCTCAAGCCTAATTCCTAGGTTGATATATGTGGAAACAAGCAAGAAATGCATATTAGAATTAAAAACAATATTTATACCTACTTAGAATACTTGCTTGAGAACCAATCTTAAGAGGTTGAGTTCAGCTCGTAGGCTATGGAGTCTTTGAAAATGCTTGATTTCACATGTGGGAAGCACTCTCCTTATCTACACTTGATTCTTGGCTTGACTTGGCTTTGGCATGAGAATTGGTTGAAGCTATTTATATAATTTGACAACGTAAGTTTGCATGAATAAGATTGATAAATGAGAGGAGTGAGGCTTGTATTTATATATTTTTTAAATCATTATAAACCATTCATCTCATCTCAAGATGGAGGGTTGATAATAAATCCTCACCCCCATCAATATAGGAGGTTAAAAGTGTAAAAGACTCTATTAATGAAGACTTGGAATATGTAAGAGGGGTGTAAGATATTCAATTGATAACCCTTTTGTGTGTGTAAGTGAGGTGTAATAACTTGTCTTGATTGTGTAAATAAAGTGTAAGACATGTCATAACCTTTGCTTGCTTGCATACTTTGCCTTGTGATGTCTTAAATTTTTGATACAATATTCTGATTTTGAATTTAGGAAAATGAGATAATTCTAAATCTATGGATTTTCCTTTTTAGAGGATTGATTAGACTTGATTAAGTGGGATTAATCAATAATTATAATAATTGTGACTTTTTTAAATGTTTATTTCTCAATCAAGTATTCACTTTATTATCTTGTGAAGACACTTGCAAAGGGTTGATTTAATTCAAGATGCATTTAGTAATATTAATGAAGCAATACAATCCATTACCCCAATCAGGGATGTGTCATTTTAATTTTGTGTTAAATTGGTAGTTGTGGGGGTAAATTAGGTCCAGTGGTGATTTCCAATTAAATTTGCATGTGATTACATAAAATTGCTCTTGATTGCAGTTTAGACATGGAAGTGATTAAAATGAAGTGTCTACACCAACAACCATCTAGATCTGTCAACTGTAGCATGGTTCAAATCACTTAAAATGATGATCTAGATGATTCTCATATCTTCAAAAACCTTGATGATAATACCATTTATACCCCTTACATGAATTATACTTTATACAAACTTCCCTACTTCACCATTGGGGTAATTAATACTAACCTTGGAAACCCCCCTCTAGGGAATCTTCTTATCACTAATCTTGGGAATTCTCCTCCTAGCAATACTGAGACTCCACCCCTACTAATAATCAAAATCAATCTATTGATAAAACTTAAATTATTGCACAAATGGTTCAACAAATGAATGATACGCATATAAACAACAATTCCTAAATGCTCTAAATGCAAAAGCATATCCTGTAAATGCCAAGTCAAACTCCCATCATCATGTCTCAACATTATTTAAATTATGTTCCTCCTCCTCTTCAATATGCAAATGGGAATATCATCCCTCAACCTCTCATGCATAATAAAATGCTTAAACATATTCAAAGGGAACCTTTAGCTTCATTTGTATCAAAATATATGGGAAACATTTCTCCAACTATTACATATGATGGAGCTAAGGATCTGACTGTTTTCCTTAAATATTTTGGTAATCTCTACAAGGAATGGGTCCAAACTAATACCTTTATTACTACTAAAATTCTTGTTAAAATATTTATGAGAGATGATATAGAATGGTATAGTCAACTCCCTTAACATTCCATTTTACAACTATAATATTTAATCAATGCTCTAGTTAAGGAATTTCAACACACTAATCTTCCTTAAAATAGCCTTAGCCATTTCATCAATGCTAAGTAATTACTTAACTAATATGCTCATACCTTCATCAAACAATGGAAATCATTGGCTCAAAAAACATATCATAACAAAAGTGATGATAATCTTTTTAATCTCTTTATCATTGCCCTTAAACCTTCTCTTCAATTCAAGGTTCATATTTTCTCATGACTCATTTTGAATCTTCTCATAATCTCATCAATTATTCTTTCCAAACTTTAACTAACACAATAACATTTACCAAATGTAACTCTATGCCTCCTCAAACCAAAATAGGAGTAAACAAATTTGATATTTAAATTCCCTCCTACCCACCCTTGAATGTGTTAAAAATGAGGAAGTTATTATCCCCATCTAAACCTTCCACCCACACTACCACCACTCTTCCATCATGGTATGATCCTAAAAACATTGTTGGTTCCATGTTGATATTGGTCACTCTCATGAGACATGTTGTGCACTTCCAAAATTTGTGGTTTTGACATGTTAGGAGATACTTTGGATCATGATGCTATGATCAAGACTTATCGTATTGACTATCTTAAATCTTCTCAAATGAGAAATTTTTCCAAATATACAACTATAAAATCTCAAAAATCTTCTTCTAATCCTAATACACAACATCCAAATGAAAATATTTGTGTTATTAATGCTAATTATAATCAATATTATATTAATTCACAATATGTGAATATAGGTCAAGCCAGTTATCATTGTAATCCTACTCACAAGGATCCCATCACCAAACCTAATAAGCCTTCTATCGAGGAACAACTTCTTAAAGATGCTATAACTACTCCTTTGTCATCTTAAAAACCAACCACTAGTGATGAGCCACTTCCACAACCAAAACCTCAACCACATTCCTCCATCCCTATAAAGAATATCACTTCTAATCAACCTAGGCCTCATGTTGATTCTTCCTCTTCTCAACCTCATGGGAACTTCTTAGATGAACTTCATTCAATGCCTTACAAAATTCCTCTTATGGAATTAGTTATAAATTATCCTTTTCATCGCAAGTTCCCTATGCAATAATTTTAAGACATCAAAGAGACCCCATTTAATGATTATAAGATACTTAATTTACCTTTTGATGGTCCTCCATCCATAAAGGTTCACACTATTGAAATGATTTCTTCTTCCCCAAAACCCACCATAGAATTCCCTGAAGATGATATGTTTAATGATGAAATTTTTTTTCAAGCTGATGATCCACCCTTATTAAAATTGGAATCAGTAATACTTTAATTAGAAAAGTATTGGTAGATGAAGGTTCATACATTAATGTTACTTATCTTTGTTTAATCTAACAAATCGAATATTCCAAAGAAAACTTCAAACAAACTAGCCTTACTTGTCATGGATTTGATAAAACCAATCAAAAATTACTTGGTTGTTTTTGGCTCCCCCTAATAATTGGACCCAAAATAATTTGAACTAAACATATGGTCCTTGATCTTCCTTGATATTATAACATGTTGTTAGCTCATCTATGGACTCATTGTATGAGATCTATCACATCTTCTAGTAGCCAATGTATCAAATTTATCCATAATGAAAAATGTTAAAAGCATGAAGCAGATCCAAACCCTTGGAACAACCAACTTGTAAATCCTAAATCTCAATATTGCATTCCTATGATTGTTCGTATTAATAGTCCTCCTCTTCTTGAATTCATCAACATAAATTCTGATTTACATGTCACTCTTATAAATTCGAACAATGATGAACTTAATGAATTGTAAAATATTTGAAATACCACTAGATTACCCGCTATATATCAAAATGGCTCCCTCCTATGCTTCCATGAGATTATAACATTCACTTAATTAATGATGTTACTAATAGACTTTCCCCATGCAATGCATATAAAGCCTATCACATAACAGATGATTTAACTTGTAATGATTATGGGGTAGCCAAACTTTTTCAATATCCTTTAGCCATGTCTCCTCATACTTTTAGTAATGTAGGTGTGTCCACTACCAATATCCCTATCAAAACTGATGCATGCACTATTTATCCATCTTATGACGATGCCTATATTATGTCCTAAGCCTAACCATGATACTTGGATCGAATTCATTACCAAACGACCATAGACAAAATACATGCCTTCAATTGTGATGTTCATGTCATTCATATATCATCTGATATTAAATCAGAACCTAAAGGTTGTGTACCCCCTACCAATCCACCCTTGATAGTTACTTCATGGGTTGTTTAAGATTTTTTAAGACTAAAACATCTAATGGCATTGATCAACTTGATATCATTTAGCTCACTTTTTCATATATAAACATTGTCAACTAGATTAATAGTGTTCACATTATTTCTCATCTTTCTTACTAAGTTGACCAACTTGACATAGTTTAATCATTAGTATCTGACTGCATCAACCACACCCAATACTAGGTCGATATAATTATTTCTGACTCATCACCTCTAGTAGCCTATATTGACCAATTCATATAGTTGATAATGTTCATATTATTTATAATTGTACCAAATAACATGAAGTAGTTTTGCCTCATATTACTATACTAGATTATATCAATCATCCCGATACAATCAAATCATAATCTCTACCTTCTACTTAACCTCTTGAAATTACATTAGATGCTAAGGCTAATGCCATCAAATGAATACATTTTAAGTTTGACACCAAAGGTAATCAAATTCTAGATCTTTAATTAGTTATTAAATATTATGGACATCTACCCACACTTTATAGTGATGAATCTATATTAGATTTACTCCATGATAGAGAGCCTCAACTTCCACACCAACATCAAAATCTTGGCCATTTTTTAGGAAAAATCTCCTTGTTTCAATACTTTTATTATTAGTATTGATCCCAAAACACATCATGTTTCCAAGCTTCCTCTAGCTCCATATCATTTACAAGATGGAATTGTCATGCTTATTGAAGAAATTGTTACAATCAATTATGGTACTATGGCCATTCCTAGACCCATACTTGTCTCTAAATAACTTCATCCTAAAGAACATGATAGCTATAGTATTTTATTTGATAAATATCATGAATCCTTTGCTTGGTTATATGAATACATGTCTATTATTGATCCTACTATTATGGTTCATAACATTATCACCTATCCTGATGCAAAACCCATGCATCAAAAGCAATGTAAATTCCCTTCTAATATTTCTACCCCATGTCATAAATAAATCATCAAGCTTATGGATGTTAATTTCATTAAACCTATAGATTACTCAAAATGGGTTTATAACATTATTCTTATTCACAAGAAAGTCACTATGGTCATTCACATATGTATAGACTTTCATAATAATAACTTAACATATCCTAGAGACAACTTTCATTTACCATCAATTGATGCCATTGTTGATTATACGACCGGTTATGAAAAGGATAATTTTTTAGGATATAATTAGATTCATATCACTCCTTAAGATCAACATAAAACTACATTCACCACTAAAAAGAGAATGTATTATTACATTAAAATGCCCTTCGGCCTCAAAAATATTGGATCTACTTAACAATGTGCAATGACCCATATTTTTCTTGACTTTATTCATAAAATAATTGAAACTTATGTGTATGATCTTATTTCTAAATCTAAGAGTCACAAAAATCATCTTCATGACCTTGTCATCATCTTTTATTGACTGAGTAAAAAGTCAGACTCAATCCTTACAAATGTGTTTTCAGTGTTACTTCTAGAAAAATATTAGGATTTATAGTGTCCCTTAAAGGGATTGATGTTGATCCCACTAAAATCAAAGCAATAGTCAACATGCATGTTCCTAATTCTATTCTAGATATATGAACATATATCGATAAACTCAGTGCAATCCAACAATTTATTCCTAAGATGGATTATTATATATATTTCTTAAATTCACTCCTTAAGAAGGATAATGCTCTTGAATAGACCAATGCATGTAAAAAAACTATAGATAACATGAAAGAATCCTTACTTCATCCTCCTACTCTAAAACCACCTTATAATGATTTCCCTCACATGATTTATACTTTATCTACCTCCATATCAATTGGGAAAATGCTCATTCAACAAGAGGAAATATGATGATATTATGTTATATATTACATCAACTATAATTTGTTAGATTATGAGACTTATTACATGAAAGTAGAATGTGACTATCTCACCATTTATTTTGTAGCTGAAAATATTTGACATTGTATGCTTTATCAAAGTACTTATGTTATTGTACATTTTTATCCATTTCTTCTCCAAAGCTTTCTTAATTATATATAGAATTGGAAAATTAATGATTCTCTTAATGGAATTTGACTTAAGAATTGTCACATAAAAATCAATTTAGGGCCAAGTGATTGCCACTCAACTTGCTTCCACTCTTATGTCAGCTACTAATCACCTTCAAGACACCCTTCTTAATGAAGATATCCTTTTTATTGAAGGTCTTAATCAAGCCATTTCACTTAAACATTATTTTCCTGATTTTTTTTTTAATCTCAAGGCAAAAAACTTGGAAGAACAAAAGATGGACACTTCATTTTGATGGTGCCAAATGTCTTCAAGGAGTTGGGTCAGGTTGCGTTTTAGCTGACCCCCATGGTAAAATCATACCTCTAGCTTTTTGATTAAACTTTTAAGTCACTAATAACATGGTTGAATATGAATCTCTCATCTTACAGATGTAAGAAATAATCAATTTAGACATCCCATATTTACATGCCCTAGGAGATTCACAACTCATATGCCATCAAGTTAGTGGTGATTATCAATGCAAAAGTGAAAATTTCATTGCATATCATCAACTTGATACCACTCTTTCCAAATAATTATCATCATTTACTATTGAAGCAATCCCACAAGAATAAATTGTTATAAATAATTCTCTTATTTCATTAACTTCTTTCTTTTACCCTCATCAAGCACTTCATGATTCATAATTGCTTATTCATAAGAGGAAGTCACCCTCTAATTTAAAATCCAAGAATAATTCTCTTATCTACCACATCAATGTTGTCACTACTCAACAAAACTTGTGGTAAAAATAAAATATATAATTCATTGAATATCATACTTATACTACAGAGGTTGATTCACATGAAAATACCTAAATTTGTAAGCAAGCATGCAAATACATCATTCAATATGATATCATTTATTATTACAATGTTGAATGTACCTTGCTTTATTATGTTACTCAAGTTGAATTTCCTACCCTTCTTGAGCTATCACATGGGGCCATCTATGGTGGTCACTATAGAGGACACATTACAACCCATAAGTGCCTACACATAGGATATTTATTGTCTAACTTTGAAAAAGATGCCATTACATTTTCTAAAAAGTGTAATCCTTTCCAACTTCATGATGATATAATTCATTTTTATCTTGCTTAAATTCAAACCTTGGAGTCTCCTTGGCCATTTTCTATGTGGGAATTAGATCTCATTGGTAAATTACCTAGATCACAAGATGATAATTTCTTCATCATTATTACCACTAAAATTTTTACCAAGTGTGTTGAATTTATGCCTCTTGTAAATGTTATTGGCATTAATATTTCAAAATCCATTCTTAATCAAATAATATGTCATTTTATAATTCCTCAATACATCATTTTTAACAATGGTGGGAATTTTAAAAACAAAGACATGAAACAACTATGTGCAAAATTCAAAACCACACAAAAAAATACACACCATATCATCCTTAGTGTAATGGTCAAGTTGATTCCACTAATAAAATATTTAACAAGATATTAAAAAGTACTATTATGGATTCTCTCTCTAACTAGCATCTCAAGATTTATCACACACTTTGGGCTTATCGTACTAACATTTGTACTGCCACTAGGACAATTCCCTTCTCATTAGTATATGGTTCTGAAGTTGTCTTACCACTAGAATTTGAGTTACCTTCCTTGCATATTTATTTTCATGGCATCATTCCTAATTAATATCTTTTTGAATCCCATCTTCATGCCTTAGACTTCCTTGATGAGTGATGTATGGGTGCATTATTACATAATCACCAATACAAAGCTTGCATCACTAAATAACATAACATAAAATTCAAAGTATTTACTTTGAATATTGGAGACTTAGTGCTTAAGTTAGATTAAACCAATGATAAATAAGGCAAGTATGCCTAAAAGTGGTGGGGTCCTTACCTAGTCAAAGACAATTTTGGACTTAGTACTTATAGATTACAAACTAGTGAAGGACACATCTTCAAATAACTCAGCAATGATTAGTTTTTGAATAAAAAATTTACTTGATTACATGTTATTTAAGTATTTATCTCCTAGTGTGTTTTAATTTCATGTTTGTACTTATTCTTATATATACTCTAGAGCTAACATTTCTTATAGGTCTTACTTAGACTTTCTATTATGCTGCATAACATCAACTCTACTTCTTTACACATATCCAAGTTTATATTTTTACACATTAAGCCTTAGTTCCTAGCTTTAGTCCTTTGGTATTTTTATATTTTTAACACCACTTGGTTTTTAGTTTATGAGTTTTCATCCTAATACCATATATAGGACCTTATTATTCTTCATAAGCACCAATTTTATTATTTAACCAACATTAGAATCTTTTCAAGTCTCTAGTTCCCTTTTATCACTTTATCTACTATTTGGTTCATTTATGTTAATTGTGCATCTCAACTCTTCACTTTGTGAGTTGCATGGTAAGACATTAGTTAAGGCCCTCCTTACAAACACCCATCATTTCATTATATTTACATATTGCTTTTATTCCTTACCTGAGCTACATGTCTTCCCTAAAAGATAAAGCAATGGTCAAGAGTTGTGTTTTATATTGCTTAAAGTCATTCATATTATTTTTTGGTAGAAATATAATAATTTATTCTCATGTCTTCATTCACATATATCATTTCTCATGATGATGATTCATGCCTACCTATCATTATACCATCTTCATTTTAAAAAAATTTATAATTTGGGGTAACCCGATTATATTATGCTCATTTCCATCATCCACATCACTTTGTATACACTAAAGTTAGTTTCGTGATTGCATTTTTTCTCACATTCAAGTCTAGGAATCTTATATACCATGGTCTTTAGGTTATCTTCTTTAACCACTAAGTGTAAGTTCTCTCGTGATAGTTGTTTTTATCACCCATGCTTGGTTTTCCAAATCTATATGGAGGAATAATAAAATCCAAAAGAGTTAAAATCCATATCATACAACAAAAGGCAATGATTAAAACCAAATATAATCTTAGAATTTAGATCACACCAAAAGACATGATCTTTATTTGACACACCTCCTATCTTATTTGAAACCCAAATTCCACAGTTGGCCTCATAATAGAGCCGAGGTCCACTGGGGTGTGGTAGGCCAATAAACTAGGATAAGAGGTCTCATTATCATATATATTCATCGTGTCACCTACTTTCTCATGTAAGTACCTAATCTTCATAGTAGACCGATAACTCTATAATGGGTCCTGAGGAATGGGGAACACATTATGGGAAGGTAGATCCATTTTAATTTTCATGCATACTATCCTTCATGGGATGATACTTATACTTCACTAGTCATCCCAAACTTACATGGTTTGGTCGAGTTTTCTAAAGGTTATTGATGTCAAAAGTATTTTAGTCTCACCAACTTAATGTGAATTTTTTATTTTCGATATAGAATATGCTTTCACCTTGGCACCACCCTCTCTCCCCCACTACCCATATCATTTCCACCCTTAACATGCAAGTTTATTTCTAAATATCTTCCCAACTTCTACATCTCTTATTCTCCATTTCTTTTTCGACATGTTTAGAATATTATAATTGTTTGCCTATCTATCACTAGAATAAAATTTGCATCTTCAATTTATTATGAGATGATCTCTTGGTTATTTCCTTATCTTTCTTAGATCTCTCTCAATTATGTTTGGTACTTTGAGTTTCTATTTACCTTTTTGCATGCCACTTAGTCTTGTTTCTTTCTCATTTTTCATCATTTTTCCATCTTTGATTAAGTATGGATTGTTACTTCTCTTTCATAAATGTTGTTTACATTTAATCATTTCCCATTTTTTTCCATGTTCATTTGAGTATGGATTGTTACTTCTTGTAGATGATATTTTTTATTATGTAGCACCCCAATCTTGTACACTTGGCAAACTCAGACCTTGGATGTTCCTCTTAATTCTACAAATGCCTTGCTTTTACAAGCCTCACATATGCTCATTCTTGTGTCCTTTGGGGCTTATCTCTTAATTTTAATAGTATTATATTGATGACATAGACATATTATCTTGCCCAAAATGCTTAAAATGTACTCATCTTACACCTTTACAAGTTATGATCATGTACCTATTTTCTTGCTCTCTCAACACTAATGTCTTGGACAGACAATAGCATCAACATTACTATCCTACCTAAATATAAGTGTTCAATGCCCTAAAGTCATTAGATTTGTAAATAAAATGTATTCCAATTGTCAACCTAAGTGATTGAATGAGAGTTATCTCCTAATAAGATTGGTATAAATACAATATCAACCCTCTTTCATTCCTCACCTAGCTTTCAGACAAAGAGACCAAGGCACTTATCAAAATCACTCTATTAAGCATTTAATTGATCAAATCTTCCCTATTTCCACACCAATCATAGGTATAACACATTTATACGTCTAAAGTATTAAAGGATCAATCATAAGGTCTTAATTTCCAAGTTATGAGCCAGATTACTATTGCATTTGATTTATACACATTGAAGGATTCACACATAAGACAACACATAAGAGATAACTACATGAGTCTGAGGCACTCTTATATAGGATTGGATATGTAAGTAGTTCCCTTTGACAATGAGTTCATTATGGGTCAATTTGACATTGTGTGCCCACTAACCCATTTTTCCCAGGGTATCATTCAAAGGCAAAAAGGAGTGAACCGAGGGTTTTGATCAATAAAGTAATAGTGATAGCATTTGCATAATATGTAAATACATTAAGAAAAAGGTGACAAAAAACCCAAAAAAAAATAACTGATAGATTTGAGAAAAGAGCTATATTTTGGTCTAAACATTATCATCAACCTTAGTACAGTATCATCGATGTAGGTGTCCTACTTAGATGCAAGTGTCAAGTGGTCAAACATAGTCAAAACTCAGAATGAATAGAACCCTTATCTTTGTTACAGTCTTGTGATGATTCTTGATCATTGTCATACTCCATAATAAAACATCAAACAAGATATGCTCTCTCTTTTATCCCTTAGCCACTTTGTACTTGTATTTATTTGAACATGTTAAATTAAGAAAATCTATATTATTGACTATAATTTAGTGTAAATCTAAATATTTTCATTCCTTTCAAACAAATTTAATTTATTGGGTATTATCTTTTAAAATTCTAAAATCATTTAAACATTCGGTGAACCCATCCTATGTTTGTTGAACTAAAACCCTAGTTTGCATATTAGTGTTTACACCTTCTTTGAAAGTTTATCTCAATTTTTTGTATTTTATTTTTAGATTTGATTTCTCTCCTATTTATGTGGAAATAATTAGGCATGCTTAGTTACATTATTTTTTAGCCCTAGTAATTGTATGCTTCATGTTTTTCCTTAAACTTATACCCTTTATGGAGTCCAAAATGGCAGATCATGTACAACCCCATCCCTTTGATTGCTTTTTTAACCTACCTGATGATCAATATATTACATATGAAAATCTTGTAGAAAACTAAAAATAGGATAAAGCCTCTTTTGCTTACAATTATGATAATGAAGAAACTAATTATGTAAATGAAAATCTAACTGAGCAAGGTAGTGATAATGATATTTCTACTTATGAGTTTGAATGTAATGGTATCCCTCTTGACCATGACAACTCTACTATTCCTTTACTTGTTAATGATGAAGAGTTTTAAGAGCCAATAAATATGCAAAATGATATTATTCCTAATGTTTAAAATCAAATTATTACATCTCCACCATATTTAGTTATCTCAACAAGTGACTGTGAGTCTCCCCTTTCAAATGTTGAAAAAGTCAAAGAAGTTGAAAGTTCTTCCTCTATCTCTGATGATGAAAATATTGATGAAATCAAGTATATGTCTCCTTCCCTAAATAATACCAATTTTACAAATTCCATTCCTTTTTTGCATGATTCAAAAGAAAACATTCAAATTTACTCTCCCACATTAGTTTGTGATGATCCAAATACATGTCTTGTGTCTTCCATAGTGGTAGTTGAATTAAAAAAAAGAGCACAAATTAAAATCCTAAGGAAATACTCACACAACATGCATTATTTGGGGACACACAAAATATTCCAAATCTATTTGATGTATCTTTCATAAAGGTCAAACCACATAAATTCAAGCAACAAAAAAACATGTTTCCAAAAGATTCCATAATGAAAGAATTTCCTAAGACAAATAGCAAAGATGTAAATGATAGTTATGTCAATATTCCTTTCTCACACAACAATGAGGAACCTAAAGTAGAAAGTGATATTGTATTACTTACTCCACTAGTATGTCTTGAAACTTTAAGCAATGTAGCACCTTGTAATGATAATGATAATCACCTTTGTGCTATCCAACATGATATACTCCATAATTTAACCATGGATAACCCTTCACAAAAGGAAGTACAACCATGTGATGATCCCCCACTTGATAATGAAAAAAAATATATTACTCTTATGTTTCATGTGCATGGTAATTTACAGCCACTAGAAAAAGCTTCAACCTCTCCTTATGATATGTTATCTATTATGACTACCATTGGATATTTGTGACAACAATTCAATACTCTTAAATTACAATTTTCTTCTCATAAAGCTATTTTTAAGGAGAATATGTTAACAAATCAACCTAATACTAAGGATGTATTTAAGTATACTTATCCTTTAAACTTCATTTTGCCTAAGTTCTCATCCTTTGGTGGTTAAGGAAATTATTATATCCATTTACAACAATATATACACTCTTTTGAACATTGGGCCCAAAATGGAAGCTCACTATTAAAGGCTTTTCATAATAACTTAATAGAAGGAGCTCTTGATTGGTTTTATTCTCTTCCAAATGGTTTATTATCAACTTTCAAACAACTTGAAGATGTATTCTATCACATTTTCATAATTATACCTTACCTAAATTACCATTGGAACATTTACAATCATTGAAACAAATAAAAAATGAGCCTATACAAAATTACGTGATTCAATTTAAGGATGTTATATATTTTTTACATTATACACCATCAAATTTGGAAGTACAATTTATATTTAGTAGAGGTCTTCTTTCTCCACTCAGAGAAAGAGCATTATATAGTCCATTTGCTTAATTTGAGACCTTATATTGGGATGTACACAAATATGTGTGTGTTCTAATGAATACCAAACCTGAGTTGCCTATTTCTCCATTCAAACTCAAAAATGGTAAAAACATTGTTTACAAACCAAGCAAACAAGTTAAAAAGAATCATGAGTCAATTCAAATACCTCCTATAAAACCAAATAAACATGTCAAAGAGCAAACAATAAAGGTACTAAACAAAGGAAATAACATGTTTTTAGAGTACATCCCATAGTTAGACCATTTACCACTATAAAACAATGACCTCTTTAGTTTTATTGGTACCAAGATAGACCACATGAAATATTGTGCACTCTATTGGATAAAAGAATGATAACACTTCCTCCTAATTCACATTATCCACAACATTGATTTGAAAAGGTAAAAGGACAACACTTTTGCACTTACCATGGTATTAATATACATCAAGATAATTAATGTTTTGCTCTTGAGCAAAAGTTTATATAGTTAGCCAATCGAGGAATCATTGCATATCTAAAAGACATATCTAAATTTAATCCACATACTTCTCTTAGAGACTCATCTAAGAGGTTTGAGCCATCCCATGCTACTACTTATGAGGAACACATGGTCCATCTATCTTCACAGAAGATTACCAATAGTAAAAATCCTTCTCGTAGTGTACTCTCTCCCAAGATTAATCTCTCCCACATTGATCCTACCATGAAACCATTGGTCAATCAAGTCCATCATACAGAGATATAGGGAGAAGGTAAACTTACACAATATATGTGGGTACCTAAAAAGATACACACATATTCATAGGATATTTCTACAAATACTTCAAAGATGATTATTGAAGCACAACCCACAATCCCATTTCCATATGATCATTACAGTCAGGCTTGCTTATATCCATCTAGATTTCATTGCATACGGTGATTTATTTATTACTAAATATAATACATGCATATCAAAAGTATACATATTTATTACATAATTTACCATATCCAAACATACATTACAAAAACAAATGCAAGCAACTAAATGTACACTATCATGTGAGCTAAGGATACCAAATATAAACCTACCAAAGAACCATGATACAAATTCCTAATTTTACTATGCACCATGTTCAAACATCTAGAGCACCTACACATGTACCCATTACTTTTATTCAAAATAAACCATAGAATACCCAACAATGGGTTCCATGAAACCCTACTCTTATTATCTCTCCTAGACCATAGAGTCCTATTTTACGTGCGTAGATTGTCTTAGATACTATAGTAACATATATTGCACCTATACATCCTCCTCGACAATGTCGTAAGATTATTACACAAAGTTCATAGTGGGGATATATATATGACCATCCATTAGATGGAATCATAGGTTTGTCTTTCCCATTCAAATATTCCAAAAATATTAAATTAATATAAAAACATACAAAAATTCAAAATATTTTCGGCACCTACATGTTTTATTAACTCCTTGGCATCTATGTGTCAGCTCTAAGCATATTCAGGTACTTTTACATACACATTTGTCATGATTCTACTTGAAGTGTGATACAAACATACACACACATTATTTTTTCCTATTTCGAGTGTTGGGCCTTCCCTCTACTCATGTCACATGGACATTGGGAGCATTCACTTTTCTAATCTTGATACACATAGGTTATATAACTTGATGATCGCTCTACATTATCATGTTTAAACTTACATATGTATTTACACATGCCTATTATTCTATGATTATATCATACACATGGTACTTTATATGTTATACATTTGACATACTTTTCTAGCACATTTGATCCATGAACCACTGTGACATGTTTATTCTGGTTGTTTATGCTTTATTTTATGCACTTTTTTTAGTATCTTGTCTTGCTTGTTCGAGCATTTGAATACGTTCCTATGCTTACAGTCCCTGTGCCTATGTATACTTTTATTGACATTTACATATGTCATTGCTTGTTATATGGACATTTGAATAAGTCATTCCTTGATTTTTAGACATTTGATAAGTCATGTCCATTTGATTTTGCAGCATTTGAACATGCCCCTTACTTGGGATCTCCTAAGACCTTTGTTTCTTGACTTGCTTTTGAGTGCTCTTGTGTGTGTGCTTGTTTACTTATTAAGCTTGTATTGTTACTATCTAAACATTTCCATGATCGTTATCATGCATTTTAGGCCTACATGTGATCACATTGATTCTATGCGTTTTATGATACATTTACCTTTGCACATTCTTCTACATACTACATGTTTACATTCACATATTTTACAATTGTCTTACCCTTTTGAGGTGGGGTAACTTCCAAGTGTTATTTTTCCCTCACCTCAAAGATGTTTACTTGTTAAGCTTGTATTGTTACTATCTAAACATTGATATGATCTTTATCATGCATTTTAGGCCTACATGTGATCACATTGATTCTATGTGTTTTATGATACATTTACCTATGCACATTCTTATACATACTACATGTTTACATTCACATATTTTACAATTGTCTTACCTTTTTGAGGTGGGGTAACTTCCAAGTGTTATTTTTCCCTCACCTCAAAGATGGGGTATATTATGGGAAGCATTTTCTCCACACTTGGCATAGTTTATATATTTAGTGGGGTATGCTTTGAAAGCATATTCTATACATTCATTCAGTATGGTACTTATATCAATTCACAAATTCAGTGGGGGCATGCTTTGGAAGCATGTTCTCCATCCCTATTAAGTATTCAACATCTCTAGTTTACAGTGGGGGCATGTTTTAAAAACATGCCCTCCACATTGGTACTTATATTAGTTTCAATTTTATTAATATATAGTGGGAAAATGCTTTGAAAGCATGTCCTCCACACTTACACAGTTATCCAAATTGGCCAAAGCACACAGTTATTTGATTTGAATACACATTTGAGGTAAAATTCAATACATTGGTACCATTTTTATACATAATTTCAACATGAGACATATCTAAGGCATATATGTTATGCAACATGCATCCAATATTACAAAATTCAAATCAATTTTAGATTATAAAACCATTGCACATACTAATACCTTGTGATTTTTTACAGACTTTATCAAACCAATTTATTACAGTAGTTAATTCACCTTTTGGTATGGTTGAGATGATTAAATCACTCGATCTTGCCAAGTTTTCAAGTTAGACTTGATCATCCAACCTCACTAGGTTATAAGTATCATCGGGTTGCATGGTTGAGCTAATCTTAACTACCAAGGGCCAACTCACTTTTGCTCTCAAGTTGCTCTCTCTCTCTCTCTCTCTCTCTCTCTCTCTCTCTCTCTCTATCTCTCTCTCTATATATATATATATATCCTTAGATATATATAATATATATATATATATATTATATATATTTATCCTAATCTTAGTTTCAGATCCTTACAATGATACATCTTTTGTAAAAATAACTTGACAATACGCAAGGTGGTTACATCGATACGCAGGTGTACTCATAAACCTTACTCTTTTAATTTCAATATATTTCAAGTAATTTTAAACTAGATTATATGCACTAATTTTACACTATAACATGTTCTTGGTTACAGGTCAATCACCAATAAAGCACTCAAATTCAACTCAAGTAAAGACAAGGTGTGCATACATAACCAAGTACTTATTCATTTCCTTTAAACTAGAAATTTCATTATTAGATTAAATGGGGGGAAATGTAGACAATATTTTGTGATTATGTAACACCTCAATCTTATACACTTGATAAACTTATACCTTAATTATTCCTCTTAATTCTACACATGCCTTGTTTCTACCAGCCTCATATCTATTTTATCTTGTGCCCCTTGGCATATCTCTTTGTCTAACCAAAATTATCAAATACACATCTTATCTTGTCCAAAATGCTTAAAATATAGTTATATTACACCTCTGCAAGTTATGAGCATGTACCTATTTTCTTGCTCTTTCAATGCTAATGTTTGGGATAGACAGTAGCATCGACATTACTATCCTACCCCGATGTAAGTGTATAGTGCCCTAAAATCACATAATTTACAAATGAAACATATCCTAATGATTGGCCTAAGTGTTTTTATGCAAGTTATCTCTCAATATGATTGATATAAATACAATATCAACCCTCATTCATTCCTCACCTAATAATTAGACCAAGATATTAAGACACTTATCAAAAACACTCTATCAAGCATTCAATTGATCAAAGCTTTCTTATTTCCATACCAGTAATAGGTACATCACATCTACAGGTATGAAGTGATAAATGAGAAATCATGAGTTCTTTTTTTTTAAGTTACAAGTTATGTCACTATTGTACTTGTTTTATACACATTGCATGATTCACACATGAGCCAACACTTAGAGGAGAAATACATGAGTTTGATGCCCTCTTCTATAGTATTGTCTATGTAGGTAGCACCCTTTGATAGTGAGGTCATTATGGGTCAGCTTGACATTGTGTGCCTACTAACCCATTTTTTCCAAGGTATCATTTAAGGGTAAAGAGGAGTGAACCTAGGGTTTTATCAATAAACTAAGAGTGATAACTTGTGTTCAATATTTATAGACATTAGGTGAAAGGCAAAAAAAAAACCCTAAAAAATGCAACTGACAAATTCAAAAATGGAGCTATATTGTGGTCTAGACACTATCATCAACATTAGGACACTATCATCAATACAAGTGTCCTACTTGAATGCAAATGTCTAGTGGTCAAACACAGTTAGAACTTAGAATGAATAGAACCTAGATCTCTATTACAATCCTATGGTTATTTTTTATCATTGTCATACTCCATAATAGAACATCAAATAATATGTGCTCTCTCTTTTATCCCTTAGCCACTTTATACTTGTATTTATTTGCACATGCTAAATTAAGAAATTATGTATTATTGATTGTACTTAGGTGCAAATCTAAATATTATCATTCTTTTCAAACAACTTTAATTGCTTTGATATTATCTTATAAAACTCTAAAAGCATAAAACACTTCTCTTACATTTATGTTGATTACATTATTTTATTTCATGATTCCTTGGTTTGTGTTTAACCCTAAAATCTAGATTAAGGAATCTAGGGTTAAAGGGAATAGAGATACTAGGGCACAAGGGTGATAAACTATCTCTATAGCAGGCTAATTAATTTACAAACTTAGATAAATAATATTCTAAATTTAAATACTGAGATATGCTAAAAATAGTAAGTACAACCAATGATTGATTTTGTAATAAATAGAAAAATAATGGTACTTAGCTAGATTATTATGTGCACTCAAATTTGATATGGAACAGGCTAGAAATAGTCTAGATCTAGATTCTAGATCAGTCATCAGATTCTAAAAATTTGACTTATGTAGCCTTAGACACTTATGTCAACCTCAGACATTTGTGTTGATGCTTTTGTCTAACTTGGACGCATATGTCTTGTATATAATAATTTTTTGATATGGATGCAACCACTTGGGATATTTTGGGTTCTATGTTAATTTCACTCTAGTGCCTTTAAATCTGGCTCATGGACTATCACTCCTTGTCAAATATCCAAAACCCTAGTTCGCCATCTTCATAGTAAATATGGGAAAATGGGTTAATGGGCTCACAATGTCAAACTAACCCCAAAGACCCATCTATTAGTGGGTATTGTCTACATAGTCACTACTCTAAAGAGGGCCTTATCCTCATGTAGTTATCCCCTACAAGTGAAATTGTGTGTGCATAAGGATGTAATATGTGATAAGTAAGTATAATAGTGACCTAGCTTGTGACTTGGAAAATATGTCTCATGGGATACTCTCTTTAGTACTTCAGACCTGTAGATGTGTTTTTCCTATGACTGGTATGGAAATAGGGGTAAATATGGGAGATTTTCTTTCTTGAATGCTTTTGGTAAGTTACCTTGTGATTTGTTAGGTTTGTGTTAGGTGAGGAATGAATGATGATTGATCATGCATATATACCAATCTTTTTAGAGAATATCTTGCATTAAATCACTTGAGGATGTAGAGAGGATTACAAAGTAAGTTAGTCAAGAATTAGTCCATAAATAATGAAACATGCATAAAGAACTAACTAACCAAGCCTATCTATTCCTATGGGAATTACAAAGGATAGTAAGAAACAAATGAAAGAAAGCAACACCATATTACCTTCCCAAATGGATTCACCATACCCATGTGGCTCAAAAACATGTTCTCCCTTGATCAAGCATCCTTGTCTTTGTCAACAATAGTGGTAAGCTCCTCCAATGCCTCAAGAACACTCCATAAAACCTAGGCTCTTGATTTTAAATCACTAAACTAGCCTATCAATGAAGCTTTGTGGAAACAAATTAACATTATAACTTTTCAATATTCAAGCTTTGAAGATATTCGAGCATAATAACATTGTGCCATAATAACTTAGAAATGATGTTCATGGCCTCTCTATTTATAGATTTTTGAGATTGGTCAGGATCAACCATGACCGTCCATCTCAAGATTGAGATGTGTGGCCATGGATAATCCTAATATTTGGAATTAAATCCATAAATATCCTCAAGATAAATAAGCATTAAAGAGGCATGGGAGGCATTAAATAGGCATGGGTGACCCATAATCTTGATATTTTATGCACTTATGGCTTGATGGATGCCACCCCATAGATGACGTCACTAGGTGATGCAGATAATAGGAATCAATTTTTAAAAATAAATATTCAACAACTCTCATGGAAATTTACTTAAGCTCTTGATTTAGATTAATTAGCCTTAAACAAGGTTAATCAATATTTGTGTAATTATTTGAAAATTGGCCCTCAATTGATCAAAATAGTCAAAAAGTCATATTACTAGGTTATAATTTAATTCAAGAAGAATTAGAAGGTGACGTTAGATGCATTGGAATCGTATTTTCATTTAGGATGTTTCCAATAGAAAATAACAAAGGTACATGATGTGTACCAATGAATTAAAAGAAAAGAGTGATCCAAGGCACTAAATGGCGAAATGGTCATTTTGACTTGAAATGATCTGATCAAAGCTAGCTGGCCCATAAAATGCATTGCCCTATTTAGGGATACTTTGACCTAAACTGGAACTTGTAAGTGACAAGTTTGAACCATTTAGCACATTTTATGGATTTTGACCTAAAATGTGCATTTGAGTGCAATTCGATTAAGATTAACAATTTCAACACAAATGGTGTTAGGAATTGGATGTCTACATTTTGCTCCTGTTTGAGAAGGCATAGCGAGACATTCAGGCAAAGCAACATCTTTTCAAAGAAAAGAGTTGTCAAGAATAAATTGGAACAGACCCATGATGCCCCCTCTAGAGGACATATTAGGATGAAAGAAAATGGACTCTTGAAAAGAGAGAGAAAGTGAGAGATTAACCCACGGAATAGATCACATCCAGAAGAGCTAATGCTTGCACACGTGATTACCATCAATGATCAAAATATAATTAGAGGTATAATAGGCCTAAGAGACAGGGGGAATGGGAAAGATACAATTCATAAATGTAAGGGACACACTGTAAACATACCCAATTTGAGAGTATAAGCTACGCGCTTATGGCATTGATCAATCCTAAGACAAGTTGCACACTAAAATATTGCCATCATGGGCTTTAATGTAGAGAGCTTATAATTAGAGGAAAAGAGAGACGTTCTTCTTTATGAAGGGAAGCACCACTAGAATGAGGTCTCCAAAGAGAATATAATAAGTACTTCAGTAGAGCAGATTTGATCATGATTTAAATAGTTTTGCCCCAGTAGGGCAAATCTTAATCATTGATAAAGAATAAATAATGATTTGCCCCTATAGATCTGATTTGATTCGGATGTTGTTTAGATGTTGTTCCCCAACATGGGCAATTGGCAAGCAAAAAAATCTCAAGGATATAATTGAAAAGATAGGTTAAAATGAGTGGGTGTAAACGTACATGCGATGGTGTAATGGCTTAGAAACCCATATACAACCAAGCATATGAGAATGCACAAAGTGATGAAAGAGATGAAAAGAAGAATGGAAATAGCTGAGCTAACCTTAATAGAAATTGAGCATTGCCTACATATTTCCAAGGACTCATGCTCCAACATGAACTTCAAGCCAATGTAGTTCACCCAAGTTTGGGAGAGAATGGAAGGAGGAATGATGAAAAATGACCAAGAATTGATTAGACTAATAATGTATGCGAAGAGATGCACGTCTAAGCATAGACAAAAAAGCCCAAAATGCATGCTACCTAGAAGCCTAATTCCATATCATGAGCCTAGGTTTTGCAAAGTGTTCTTGAGAATCATTCATCAGAGCTAATGTTGATGTTAAGATGTTGAGACCTAAGCATAAAGTATTTGCTATAGCAAAAGAAATTAGGCATCATAAGTATGAATAAATTAGAATGACGTAAGATTCCAATTGTGCTAAGCCAATTTAAATGTGAATATCTATAACTAAAGATAATGGTAAAATAATGACCAAAACTAGAGTTACAATGATTTACATTTAAACAAAAAAGCAAAAGACAAAGAAAAAGATAAACATAAATGAACCTAACTTGAAATCAAGATATGATCTTAAGTAGGAACAAAATGTTTTAAAAACAAAAGTCAATAACGTCTTAATGACATGAGACCAAGATATGAATAATCAAGATCCATGTGGACCATAAAGGCATTTTTGAACACAAAAGAGAAAAGCAAAATCAAACAAAAAAATAATCAAGGAAACATAAGACCATGAATGGAACAAGAAGTAATAAAAATAGAGAAGGAGAAGAAATAAAAGGAGAGGTGCTAAATCATGACAAAACACCAAGAAAACTCAAATAAACACACATAAAAAAAAACCAAGTTAGTGTGGTTTAAATAAAAATGTTTATACATGTGCGGTAGAGGCATTACTTTCCACCACATCATAACAAAGAACAATGACATGATAATTGTTCCCTAATTAAAGAGGAACAATGACAAAAGAAATGGGGGAAGAGAAGAAAAAGAAAAGGTTGGTTACGCTGACTCTAGATGTATAAAACAAGTGGATGCAACCTACATAGTTCCATGGATGCATGTTCCAACATGAACTTTACGCCAAATGTAGTTCTCACCAAAAATGGAATAAAAGAAAAATGATGATCAGACCATCATGATTAATGTTATAGAATAAATGAAAGATATGACAAAAAAATGAGAATGGTCTAGAAAACAAGAAGCTGATGAAATAAGAAAGAATGATCTTGCAAAATAGTAAGTGCATGGGCTAAAATGAAATTAACTAGTGTTTTTATGCTTGTAAAATGGCAAGAGCATTCAAACTTAACAGTTACTTGCAAGATGACGAGAGTAGTTCAAACTTAATAGTTGCTCGCAAGATGATGAGAGCAGTTTAAACTTAATAGTTGCTTACAAAACGGTGGGAGTTTTCAAACTTAATAGTTGCTCATAAAATGGTGAGAGCATTCAAACTTAATAGTTGCTCACAAAATGGTGAGAGCATGGGATGGTATAACAGGAATGCACAAATGTACAAAAGTGTGAGATAATGTTTTTGTTCTTTTATGGATCATGTTCTAATGTTTTTAGTATTTTCAAAGTATTTCTAATGTTTTCTTTGGTGTTTTTGGAATAAAATATGCATAAGGTGGGACCATATAGTCGAGGAGATGCACATCTTGAGAGTAGAGGTTCCAATAAGATAGCTAAGCCAGCTATAACGGCCCATGCTCATAAATCAGCGAGAGTGAGGCTCTTGATAAAATAAGAAAGAATAGTAAATATGAGAATTGAGAAGATGCAACTGTTCACTTGTTTGAAGCTACACAAGATGGTCCTGGTTGAGCTGCATTATAGAACTATTGCTAAAGATGTTCAAAATGCCCATGAGACATAATCGAGATCATAATTGGTCAAGGGACAAAAAGTGTTCAAGCTTATAACATGTCCTAGATAAAATAAAGAATATGCATCTCAAAGAGAGAAAACTATAATGGGAAGAAGAATGTGTTTAGAGTGACAAGGGCTCAAACCTTTACTATCGAGATTTATGAAAAATGGACCAGGGTAGTATAAATGTGTTAAAAGTAAGATAAAAAAGTGGGATAAAATTATGATAGCACAAATTGCCCCCAAGTTAGGGATCTTATAGACAATGGTTCAAATTTATTCATGCATAGAATCTCTTAAGATGTATGATGTTCATGGGCTCTGAAAGTTATTCACAATTAGGTTTAGCCAATCGATATGCTCCTGATCTATAGTTTGTTGTGACAATATATGGCCCTAACTAATTAGGCTGAAACTTGCCTTTCTTTTTGGGTTCAACATTCATGATCTTCTGGTTTTATTTAAAAACTAAGTCACCAATCTCAAATTCTTGAGGGATAATGCATTTGTTGTAGCTTATCCATAATTTATTATGATAGGCCTACAAGTTTTCTAGGGCATCCAAGCGCTTATCATCAAGAAGTTCTAGTTGTTACAGTCATGAAGCTCTATAGTCTTCATCATCTTCAATGTGCTCTAATGATATTCTTAATGATGGGATCTCGATCTCAATTGAGATGATAGCCTCAGTGCCAACAACAAGGGAGCATGGAGTAGCTCCAGTTGGGGTACGATGATTGGTTTGATAAGTCTAGAGGGTAGGAAAAAGTTGCAAATGCTAATTATGGCTAGCATCATTGACAATCTTTTTTAAGATGGCTAGAATGATTTTATTTGATGCCTCAGCTTGTCCATTACCTTGTGAGTTATATGGAGTGGATTTCTTGTGCTTGATCTTGAATTTTACACAAAGTGATTTCACATTTTGGTTCATAAAGGATCCACCATTATCAGATATAACATGGGTTAGAATGCCATATCAACAAATGATATGGTAATGAATGAATTTGGCTATTTGTTTCTCAGTAATATAAGTGAGAGGAATGGCCTCAATCCACTTGGTAAAGTACTTGGTTGTAGTAAAAATGTGCTTATGGCCATCTGAAGATGTCGAGTTAATTTTGCCAATGAGATTGAGACCCCATGTTGAGAATGACTATGGTGTTGTAATTAGCTACAGTGGTAAGGAAGGTACATGTATCAAATTACTATGATGTTGATAAGGAACACACTTATTTACATAATTATAGGCATCTGTCACCATTTTGGGCCAATAATAGCCTGTTCTGAGAAGTTTCTTTGCTAGGACTACACCATTGGTATGGGCCCCACACATTGCTTCATGAACCTCCTTTAGTGCCAGCTTGGATTCTCCCAAAGATAAACAACGAAGAAGCATTCCATCATAGCCTTTTTGATAAAGCATGTTTCTAAGGAAGATATAACATGTTAAGCGATGAAGAAAAAGTTTTTATTGGTTGTTGGAAAGGTTGGCAGGAAATACAAGACTATGGAAATAGTTATAAAAATCTTGGTACCATGGTAGCTCAGGTGAGGGATTAGGATCAACAATGGTGCATATGCTCTCTGAATCTGATAGAATATGCACTGACTGAAGAAGATTTTTAATTAGGAATTGATACTCTTTAGCACTGTCATACATTTGAATCATGGAACCAATTATTGCCATGGCATTAGTGAATTTTTTTGACTCATGGAACTTGCTAAAACTACAGAAATTTAAAATGTGTTTTAAGGATATCAACAATTTTCTTATAAGGAACAAGTTTATCATCTCTTGTTTGATACTAATTAGTTATTTGATTTATGATTAGCCACAAATCTCCATAGACCTTTAAGCTTTGAATTTCCCATTGTATGGCAAGATGGATCCCTACAATCAATGCCTCATATTTAGCCATATTATGTGTACACTAGAATTATATATGGAATGCTTTGGGGATCAGATCCCCCTATGGCGTGAACAACAATATGCCAGCTCCAAACCCTCAAGATGTGAAGGATCCATCAAAATAGAGTGTCCATTGTTTAGGTTCTTATGATGTTTGTTTTATCATCATGATAAAATCATCTAGAAGGTCAAAGTTGAGGGGTTGAGTGGTCATAATATGAGCTTCTACAAGTTGGTCTGCAAAAGCTTGTCCTTTGATAGCCTTATATTCTGGTACCCAATATCAAACTAACTGAGAAGCATAATCCATTTAGCCATGCATCCTTGAATAACTGCTTTAGATAAAAGGAACTTGAGAGGATCTACCTTGGTGATAATAATAGTTTTGTTATTTAGCATATAATGTCACAATTTCTGAGTGGCAAACACCTTAGCTAAACATGCCTTCTCAATAGGCATATAATTATGTTCATAGGCTACCAATGTGTGGCTTAATTAATAAACCACATTTTCCTTACCATGATCATCATGTTGAGCCAAAAGTGCCCCTAGTGCATGTTTCATGGCTGATATATAAAGAAGCAATGGCTTTGCTTGTGTTGGAGGTCATAAGACCGAGGGATTGGCCAAGTATGTTTTAAGCTTTGCAAATTCTCTCTGATAATATTCATCCCACTAAAATGCTACCCCTTTTCTTAAGAGATGGGTAAATGGGTGGCACTTATCTACCAATTGAGAAATAAACCTATGTATAGACTGGATGTAAGCCTCACAACTATTTAAGATTATTTGGTGGAGGCATTTCCATAATAGCGGTGACCTTTGCAAGGTCAACCTCAATCCCTCATTGTGATACAATGAACCCTATCAATTTTCATGATGTGACTCCAAAGACACATTTCTTAGGATTTAAACAAACTTTATACGCACGAAGCCTCTCAAATATTCTTCATAGAATGCCAAGGTGTCCAACTCTTGTTCTTGATTTTGTTAGTATATCATCAACATAGTCCTCGAGAATGTCATGCATCATGTCATGGAAGATGATAGTCATTGCACATTGATATGTGGCTCCAGCATTCTTCAAACCAAATGGCATGACTTGGTAGTAGAATGTCTCCCACAGAGTGGTGAATGTGGTCTTATTTTGATCTTTAGGGGCTATCTTGATATGATTATAACCAAAAAATCCATCCATTAAGGATAGCATCTCGTACCCAGCAGTTGAGTCGATAATCATGTCGATGTTGGGTAGAGGAAAATCATCTTTGGGGCATGCTTTGTTGATATCATGAAAATCAATACAAACACATATGCCTAAGGTCTTTTTACTTACTGGCACTATGTTAGAAATCCATTTAGAGTAGTTTAATGGTCTAATAAAATTGGCTCCTAACAACTTTTCCAACTCGGTCTTAACCAAAAGGGTAATGCGTAGATGCATCTTTCTCAACTTTTGCTTGACTAGTTTAGCATCAGGGTAAACAACAAGATGATGCATAATTAAATCTTGATCTAGGCCTGGCATGTCAGAATATGCCCATGCAAAGATGTCTATATAATCCTTAATAATGGATATAATATGTTTATGTTCTGCTTTAGTTAGGGAAGCTCCAAGATAAACAATTTTGGGATCCTCATGGGTTCCCAAATTCTCTTTTACTATGCTTTCTATAAGGAGTGTGGATTTGTCCTCTAGAATTGTAGGCAATGTATGGTCATGATCATCTTCTTCTGTTATATCTTCTTATTGTTCCTCCCAAAGATCTAGATAATATGAACAATCAAAATCTGCCTTCTTAAGTAAAGGCCAATTGGCAAAGACCTCTAGAAAATCAAGAGCAAGATGCTCAAATATTTGATGTTGTTCTAAAGAGATGCTTGTACTAGCTATAGAACTTGGGCTAGATGGACTTTCTACGTTCTGATGGGATGAGCAAACTTTCTTGTCTAGGAGTGCCTGAAATAGGTTTTCACTTAAAGGCTTATCTTTTTCTTTACTTTTTACCTGATCAACAAGTGCCTTAAAGAGGTTTTCACCTAAAGATATCAATGTTTGTTCTTTATTATGACCAAGAAATTTTGTCTACTTTCCAAAGTAGGTAGAAGAATTTAATGAAAAATCAAAACCCTACTTATGATTCCAAATGGGGAATTCATCTTGTAAGCCCATGTATTTTGTAATCGATTCTTCATTTTAGAACTCATCGAGGCATATGACCAAATTTTATTGATCCTAATTTATGTGTTCAGGATGTCAAAAGCATAGGTTATAGTGAGGGTTTCCTTCGGGATATAATGTCCTGCTTCAGAAAGGGAAGCACCGCTAGGATGGGTTTTTGCTTCAGGACGAGAAGCTCCAATAAGTGTTATGGTTAATATGGCATTCGAATCAAACAAATCTGAATCATCAAGCTCATTGAAAAGGCTATAATCAGATGTTGTGTCACTGCTATGAGTCTCGTTACTAGTCACTTTGGAAGAGTCACTACCAAATATTATAAGGTCATCCTCTAGTGGTTTAAATCTGAGACCATCATTCCAATTAACAACTCTAGCTGATAAGGGTTCTAAAATTCTTTATGCTTGTGGGCCAAGACCTTTCCCTGTATAATTAAGATGATCCATTATCTTGTTAGGGATAAGATACTTGGGATTCTAAAAATAATCCACAAGGCCTTCAAAATATAACCAATCTCCCTCGGTAAAAGCCTTTCGATCTTTCTTAGGTGCAATCACAAGAACAAAAACCATAAGAGGTTTTGGTTGCTTCTTCTTTGGTTGCCAAATTTGATCGGGTCTATTAGGAGTCTGGGATGTTTTAGGTTTACCACATGTTTTAAGGGATTTTGGTAATTTTTCAATATGGAGGATGTCCTTTAGATGATATGTGGAAATGCCTGCATCTTTAATAATTACCTATTTGGCTAGAGCTGCTAGAAATGGATCAATTGAAGTGGAGGCTAGATCACCAGGGCCTATTCAATTAGATAGAGATGGATGAGAAATGATGGCTTTGTTCTTCTTTACAATGAATTCAGAACCAAAGCAATAGTTATAATTATGAGACTCTACTTCAAGATGTTTATAGTATGACTACTGATCAATAGGAATAGTAACCTCGATCCCATCATGGGGAAACTTAAGGCATTGGTGAAGAGTATATGGAATTGTCTGCATTTCACAGATCCAAAGACAACAAAGAAGTATGTTATAAATAATCTCAATAGCTATAATATGGAATAATGTGTGATGAGAAATAGACCCAACCATGACTGGTAACTAAATTGTACCAGATGACTCCCTCTCGACATTGTCATAAGCCTTAATTGTAATAGTCTTTGGATGAATGTCTTTGTCCATGTAACCCAATTGTCACACTAATTTAAGAGATATGATAATCAGCCCTGAACCATTATCTATAAGAACCCACTTGATCTTATGATCTGCAATGATTATCTCAATGTATAGTGGATTATTGTGGTTCAGGCCAAGGGTGGACATGTCCTTTTGATCAAATATAATTTGCCATAATAAAGACAAATGTCCAACTAGGCTCTGGAACTGATCAAGGTTTATATCATTAGGCACAACATACTCTTGTAAAATTTTGTTGAAGATGGTGCTATGGACATCGGATGTCTACAAGAGTTCTAATATGGAAATTTGTGTAGGGGTTTTATCTAATTGATATGTTATACTATATGGCCTTTAAACTATGGATTGAACTAGTTTAGTCTTTGTTGGGATAGTATTCAGCTTTGGAACCATTGGCACAATTTTCTCATTGGGTTTATGGAAAGAAGTGGGTGAAAGGCCCTGAATCGTAACTTATGGGAATCTAGTTGTGACTGCACAACCTAGAAGTGGTAAGGAGTTATTATAATTAGAAGAACAATACTGTTGTTCAAGATTAGTAACCCATGAAAATAGAGTAGCAACATGATGATGTGAATTCAACATGGTATGACTAGGGGGAGAGGGTGCTAACCCTATAATGATGGGTCTCGTGTTCTGAAGAACACAAGATTGGCCATGTGACATTACAATAATAGTGAAAATGTGGGTTGCAAAAAAGCATCCCATAATGTTATTGTAGTCATAACTTACATTGTTATAAGCCGTATTATTAGTGTGGGCATTATGATCTTGATTATGCTCATCACGATTCTGACCTTGTTATTGGTTCTGATTCTATCTTTATCCTTGATTGTGACCATTTTGATTATTCCTCAGTGGTGGTGGATCATGTCGAGGAAAGGGATCTTTGTAGATTCCCATATCCTAATTTGTGTCATGATTAGGGGCCAACTTAATTTTTAGCTCACCATTTTCAATAAAGTCTTTAATAATATGCCACAATTGAATGCAACGATATGCACCATGACTAGCAACATGATGAAAGTTACACCATTTATTCTCTTTGTACCAATCTAGTTTTGGTTAATATTGAGGAAATGGCCTTGATACTGGCTATATAATTAAATTAGCTACAATGAGCTTTTGTAACATTGTTTCAACTGATTCTCTTAGCTTGATAAAGACTCTAAAATTGTTATGAAATGTTCTTCATGGAGGTTGTCTCGACAAAGTAGGTAGTGGATTTGAGGGAGTTAATTATACATTTGGAGGAGGCATAGCTTGTACCATTTATACATGTCTTATTTTTATCACCCCATTCCCAATCACATTCTTATTTTTGTGAAATCCCTTAGACTTATCCTGCGTAACTATTTGAGGAGCTGGTGATTTAGTCTGATTAGACACTTGTCCTTGCATAAAAATCTTAACAAGGCCTCTAGCAATAAGAGCCTTCTCAATTTGCACACCTTTGTCAATTTTTTTTTATAAATGACTTAGCACAAGCTAACTATAGCTTATGTGCAACTTCAAGATGCAAATTTTGTTCAAAGATATCAGCCAACTATTTATCTAGTAAATTGTGTTGAAAGTGGCCTACCAACACTCTCCACCTTTACAGCTATGTAGCAAAACTTTCACCATCATGTTGTTTGGCTTTGCATACGTCAACAATGGTCAATTCATGTTCTATGTTATATGAGAAAAGGTTAATGAACTTTTTTGATAAGTTTTTCTAGTCCACAACTGATCCCTTGGGTAGTTTAAGTAGTCAATCAAGAGTGTGCCCTGCTAAACTTCACAGAAATAGTCATAGTAAGTACTCGCTACTATAAGCAACCTCTTGACACAAGGTAAATAATGCTTATATGTGTTCATGTGGATCTCCTTTCCCTTTGGATTTGTCAAATTTAGGTGCCTCAAAATGAGGTGGAAAGGGGTTTTTGAGAATAGATAAGTCGAATGGATATGGGCATATCTCATCAAATTTGTACTTTTTGACTCTATATTCATCTCTGATCTTTGGATAATTTCCTTCATAGAATTCCATTCTTGCATGTTTGGTGTTTTTTTGGATTGGATAAGATGTTTTTGGGGTGGAATGTACCCCTAATTCTGTTGTTGTTGGGGTGGAATGTGCCCTTGGTTTTGTTGTTATTGGGGTGGAATGTTCCCCTGGTTTTGTTGTTGTTGGGGTGGAATGTGCCCCGACTTTTGTGTGGATCTATAGGTAGTGTATACCTTTCAATCCATGATTTGGTTCTGATTTACTACTTGAGTTGAGAACATACCCTATTGATTCTTAGATTGTAAAACATTCCCTAAATTTGGTTGTTTTGTACTTTGTTAATTTTGGAAATTTCTATGTTTATTTACCAATCTTTGGGTTGGTTGAAAAGAACTAGCCAAATTGTCTTGAGGTATTTCCTCAATTAGAACTGAATGTTTAGGTTTCTAAGTTTGTAAAGTAACAAGAGGTTCTTGATGATTAAAAAATGTATGTTTCGTATCAAATGGAACATCTTGTAAGGTCTCTTGTGACTTTAATTGTTCGTTTAGATTTCCTTGGTCCACTATGGTAATGTTCTCATCCAATGCTTGTTACGTACTTTTAGCCATATCTTCATGTTCTTTCAAAGCATTATTATGAATTGAAATGGCAACTACGGAGTCTATTAAGTCTGTGATAACTTGATATGCATATCGTTGACTTATTATCTTGATCTTCTCTAGAACATCCAGATTTATGGGTTTTGATTCTATTTGTATTTATTTTCCTTTGTTAGAGGAAGAAGGTATATCTATTTGTGAAAAAGCTTGCTCTTGCCATCATTGTTCTCCTTCTCTAACTAAGGTATGCAATTGTTTTGTAGGAAAATTAGAAGGTAGTCTAGCACCTGATTCTATCAATCTAAGAAGGGCTTCATCTTGATCTTCTTAGGGTTGATATTCATTGTAATCATCTTTGAATCCTACTATTGTGGGGATATCATCAAAAACAACGGGGTTATCTTGACCATCATAAAATTTCTCTTCATAACTAAGGCCATAAGAGGCCCCACTACGAGTGAACCTTTGATTCATGTCTAAAAAGAGTTGTTATGTGTGTTTGAATAACTTTGGACCAATGTTTGGCAACCAATCAAAGTATGCTTTGGCTCTCTCTCAAATAAATAACCAAGGTACCAATGAGACTATAAAAGGAGGGTGGTTTGAAACCACACACAATTTAGAAGATTTGGTTCATGAGTTTACTCAACCTTTGGTAAAGTTTAAATTGTATAGATCAGAATAAAGTAAGGTAACTCAAAGACCCAAGGTGAAAACTACTACACCAAAGCCTAGATCTTTGTGATACACCCACACTACAAAAGCTAGCTTCAACTTTGACAAGTTGACCCTAGAAGTTTAGAGGAAAGATCTCTAGATTATGAAGAAGACAAAATGAACTAAGCAACTCAAGATGTAAAAACATACGTGAATCACTAAGTATAAAGCTAGGACCAAATAGCAGCACAACATCAGCACATGATTTTATTGGGATAAAATATGTTCTAGGACTCAAAGCATGAGTGATATGCAAGATGACTTGAGTCCACCAAGATGATAATGTGATTTTGAGTCTTTAATAAATGACCTTCAATCCAAATAGAAAATTGAACCCAAGTTAAAATAAGCTTAGTGCATAAAGGGTGAACCCGCTTTGACGCACTAACCCTTATAACTCAAAAAGGTTCAATTTCAAATGTGGATTATAAATGAAGGATTTAAACAAATTGGGTAAAAGATCTAGACTCAATTGGGTAGCATGACTGCACCAAAGTGGATGACATAACACAAAGCTTTTGATAACAATTTAAACAAGGAAAAGATGAATTTTTCATTTGGACAATGTAATGCCTCCCTTGCTTAAAAAAATTGAGGACAATGTGTTTTGGTTAAGTTCATTGAGTTAAGAAGTAGTTTTAGACACAAATCAAGACCAAGTAAGCTAATGATAAAAAATAAACGTCTTAAGTCTAAACTAACAAGGTATGGAAAACTAGGGTCTACTAAACTAGCAAGGTTTCGATCATTCTAGGGAATCAATTGCACAATGAATTTCATGTCAAATGATGTAAAAGACAAGCATGGAAATTAGGTGACTACAACATTGGCTAGTTGTAAAAAGGTTTAGTCTTTTTTACAACCACTACATCCTGTTGTTTACTCAATGTAGTGTGATGTCTAAATGTAGATACGTCCCATGTACAACTCTAAATGAGACAAATGAAGTCAATGATGGGAGGTGAAACCCAAGGTTAAAGCTTCCTTAAAGAACTCTTAGGAGGTAATGATGTCCCCCTCACAGGCCAAGTTTGCATGAAAATAAAGAAAGCATAAAATACAAAGACTTTAGGTTCGTTTTAAAGATCACTCAAACTTTGGCAAGTTTTTGGAGAGTGCTTTAGGCAACATTCTTTCTAAGCCTTAGACTAGGCTATTTGCAATAGGAATGGTGATTTTGATTCCAAGGGTTCCCTATAGGGGACAAATGGAAGAACATACACACAAAATTTCTCTTTTTTGCCCAACAAAACCTAAGTAAATAACTATTGCAAGCAATAATTGACAAGTGTGTTCAATTTTAAACCCAAATGAAATGTTTGGTGGTGTTCATTTGACCACTTGGTCTTAGTTGCAAAACTTTGAAAACATTCACCAAAACATCTAAATTCTTTGTTAAACACCTAAAAAAAAGTTCCTAATTCATTTTTAAGCATGCAAAAGGTGATTTAAACATGTTTTTATTAAAGTAAAAGCTTGTTCATGTAGCAAAAAATGTTAACATGTCTCTTAACTTTGAAGATTTTTTAGCTTGAAACAATGAACTTTGAATAAGTAGCTCTCAGGTCTGTGTTTTTTGAAAAACACAGTGCCCAATGTCGGTTATTACCAGTGACGTCAATTATGGCTAACCAAGATCTAACTGATGTCAGTTTTCCTGACCAACGTCAGTTAAGCCAAGTAACTGATGTCGATATTTCTACCGACATTGGTTACTATGTAAAAATTATGGCAACCAAAAATGGCAAAATAAAGTTAGAAAATCAATTCGCAAGAGTTTTAAGAGCTCAAATAAATATTTTAGACTTGTAAAAGGATCTCCTTCAGGTGTGAGATGCATCTAGTCCCATCAGGCGTGCCAAGATATAGAGAGGATTACAAAGCAAGTTAGTCAAGCACTAGTCCATAAACAATGAAACATGCATAAAGAACTAACTAACCAAGTCTATCTATTGCTATGGAAATTACAAAAGATAACAAGAAACAAATGAAATAAATCAATACCATATTACCTTCCCAAAAGGATTCACCATACCCATGTGGCTCAAAAACATGTTCTCCCTTGATCAAGCATCCTTGTCTTTGTCAACAATAATGGTAAGCTCCTCTAATGCCTCAAGAACACTCCATAAAATCTAGGCTCTTGATTGTAAATCACTAAACTAGCCTATCAATGAAGCTTTGTGGAAACAAATTAGCATTATAACCTTGCAATATTCAAGCTTTGAAGATATTCGAGCATAATAACATTGTGCCATAATAGCTTAGAAATGATGTTCATGGCCTCTCTATTTATAGATTTTTGAGATTGGTCAGGATCAACCATGACCGTCCATCTCAAGATTGAGATGTGTGGCCATGGATAATCCTAATATTTGAAATTAAATCCATAAATATCTTCAAGATAAATAAGCATTAAAGAGGCATGGGAGGCATTAACTAGGCATGGGTGACCCATAATCCTGATATTTTATGCACTTATGGCTTGATGGATGCCACCCCATAGATGATGTCACTAGGTGATGCAGATAATATGAATCAATTTTCAAAAATAAATATTCAACAACTCTCATGGAAATTCACTTAAGCTCTTGATTTGGATTAATTATCCTTAAACAAGGTTAATCAACATTTGTGTAATTATTTGAAAATTGGCCCTTAATTAATCAAAATGGTCAGAAAGTCATATTAATGGGTCATAATTTAACTCAAGAAGAATCAACAGGTGATGTTAAATGCGTTGGAATTATATTCCCATTTAGGATGTTGCCAACAACAAATAGCAAAGGTACATGACATGTACTAATGAATTAAAAGAAAAGAGTGATCCAGGGCACTAAATAGTGAAATGGTCAATTTGACTCAAAATGATCTAATCAAAGTTAGTTATCCCATAAAATGCATTACCCTATTTAGGGATACTTTGACCTAAACTGGTACTTGTAAGTGACAAGTTCGAACCATTTAGCACGTTTTATGGATTTTGACCTAAAATGTGCATTTGAGTGCAATTCGAGTAAGATAGACAATTTTAACACAAATGGTGTTAGGAATTGGATGTCTACAAAGGTGACCATAGGAATGTGTTTCATTTGTAAATTAGATGACTTTAGGGCACCAGACACTTGCATTGGGATAGGACACTTATATTGATGTAGGCTTCTAACTATGATGCAAGTGTTCAAGCAGCTAGAAAATAGTCACAGATCTAAAACTTCTAAAAATAGAAGATAAGAAAGTTTATAGCATTTTGAGCATGATAGAAGGTTTGAGTAATCAGAATAACATTGCTCAAACTAAGAGATAAACAATGGGCAGATATAGATAGTAGATATGAGCCTTTTGGTAGTAATAAAATGTCTAAAAGTGAGAGGAACAACCAAAGTTTATATTTTACAAGTACACAAGATTGAGGTGCTATATAGTTCATAAATAGTGTCTACATTCCCCCCTTTAATCTAGTAATGAAATTGCTAGTTTACAGGAAAATAAACTTGTACCTAGGTGTGTATAACACACCTTACCTTTGCATGATCCAAACTTGAGTGATTTGCTAGTAACTAACCTACAACCAAGAACATGTTACAGTATATAATCAATTCATATTGTAGACACTTGAAAACTACACACAACTTTTGATGTCAAACTACCTCTTGACCCTCATCCAACCTCACGTCTAGTGGACCACTTAGTCAATTAGAGTCATTTACTAATTTAACCACATCAAACCCCTAACTTAACATGTTTAACTGAACTATATAATTCAACTTGCTTTAACCTTTTTTTTTTGGCCCCTCGACTGCTAATGGTTGGCCTAACTGTCGATAGTCAGATCCCCAAACCTATTTTAAAGTATTAAAGTAATGAAAACTTTGTGTGAGATAAACATCTTCCTAAACAACAACTTGATTTTAAAACTTGCTTTAAAATAGCGTGAATTAACAACTTTATCCCCGTATCAAATTAGTAACTTCCTCCATCATAATTAGCAACTTCATCCTACAAAAGGAGAAGAGGAGGAAGTGAAATGGATCTACAATCCACAATTTAGAATCTCGCATCCAAGTTCTCTTGCATACAGGTATTCAACTTCCCTTCAGCAAGTAAGTAACATCATTGAATACTCAAAGCTCTAGTGGAATCACTTTTGAAAGCTAAGTAATGTCACTTTGGCCAAATCACTTTAGCATTCCACCATCAAGTTTCAAGTATTTTTTTATTATTTGTCTCATTTCTGACCTCCTAGCCCTATCAAACCCATCAATATCTAATTTTCTACCCTTCAATCCTATAAATGACCTTTGTTTGCCCAAATATCCAATTTGCACCTCTTTTTTTTATCATTACCAGATTTGCATAGGTAACCATCGATGGTCACTTCAACCATCGACAGATTACCCAACCACTGATGGTTAGCCTAAAGCACTAATGATTCACCTAACCATTTATGGACATCATGGCACAAAATCACAATAAGTTATTTATAGCCCTGTAACCCTAATCAAACCCAACTTTCTCTGTTTTTGCCTAATTGTAGTGCTTTTTTTATTTTTTGGACTAGACCACGACCATTTTAGCATGAGTATTTACTTTCTTTTACTATTTTAGTTGTTTTCTTTAAACAAAATCATTTATTTTCTCTTCCTTGCATGCATTTACTTTCATATCATTGAATGTAAGTATCCTTTCTTTTCATTGTTATCAAGTTCACCACTATAATAGTGGATTGACAGCCTCTCAACAAGAAATATGCTTCTCGAATCTAGCTCATGCTAGGTAGTCCACTCATATATTTCCTAACAACCCCTTTTTCTAGTGGCTTTCTTATCTACAGGTTATTCCTTCCAAGCTAAAAAGGATTTCCCATCATCGTCTAGATTAACACGTGCACTTTACAAGGTATTCTTATACACACCCTATTACTAGTTTCAACACTTTATTTTCAAAATTAAGAAATGAGTGAAATTGACTAAAACATTTTGGCATGCCCGGTGGGACCCAGTTCCCTTTCTCTTCCTTTATTTTATGCTCATCGAATGAAATCTAAAAATTTCCTTTTGAGCTTAAAATAAACCTCTTACATACATTGATTTCCTGCTTGTCTTAGTTCATCTAGTAACTTAAAGGGCAAAGTAATTAATCATACCTTTCTCACTTGTTATCACACACTAAGCCAAAACACAAAATAATTAACACATCAAAACATACATGTGACAAGGCCTGACTAGGATTTAATCACCTAGTGGCAACCTTACCCCTTCTTGGCTATCCTACTTGGATTTTACCACCAAGGGGAGAACCAACTTAGCTCTCTAGTTGAGTATAAATTATGAACTCAATATATTTTGGCTAAGCACCCGACACTCTTACCACTGTGAGACCGTGAAGTGAGGGGGTAGGCCCCAATACCAAGCCACATACAAAAGTTCAACATAGAATTTTTCTCTTGAGTACCTAAACAACATGAAACTAACCTTATATTGTCTCTCTAATACTCGATCTACAAGCCAAATTCCCTTCTCACAGTTTCTAAGCATAATCCAAAAGTGATCTAAAAAGAATCCTAGGTTTTTAAATGCACTTTTAGTGTATGCATTGTTTGCCTTGATTTTTTTTTCTTTTGTTTGCTCTTTGTTTGAGGTTTGAGTTTCACTATATTATTTATTATTTTCTCACTTGGTCTTTACTAGACAACAACTAAGATACCAAACCAATCAACCACCACCTTCTTCTTCTTCCTCCATAGAATACAATTCTAATGACGAGGGCTCACCTCATCTTTCTCCCCCTCCTACCAGAATCCTAGTTGTTTCTAAGGGTGATGCAGACTTCACTGCCTTCCTTGATAACAATCCAATGGCCATTCAATATTATATTAACAACTTACCTCACCGTACCTCTATTGCTTTAGTTTCTCCTACAGACCCTCTTTATGATATGCCTCCCCATTTATGGTGGACACCACCTCAACCCAACCCTTGTTGCCACCTCTTCTTACTCCAACATCCCATCTACCACTACCCAAACCTAATCCAATATTCCAACCTCCAACCAAACACCTCCTACCATACCCAACACTTCTCGTATAGGTTCAAACTTACCTCTAGTTACCTATACTCCACCTACCATGGGGTTATCTTCTACCCCAATTTCTACCCTTCCCCTTATCTCAACCAATCCACTAACTTCCACACCATTTTAGAACTTGGTGTTTTCTATACCTCAAACACTTTCACCCATTAGCACTAGAGTCACTACTCAACCTCAACCTACCCAACCTCAACCCACTACCTCAGCCATACCTTTAAGTCAACCCACATCTATCCCTCAATAAGTACCCATGACAACTTATCAATATGTCTCTAACCCACAAGGGTACATAACACCTTCTACTCAACCATTGGTTTCAATCAACCCCTATGTGACACCATCTCAACCTCTTGTGACCACTTACCAATATGTGGCTTCTTCAGCACCTTCTATCACTTATCCAAACATAGCTACCACCCAACCTCAACAAAATGTGCCCCTTAATTATGCACCTTCCCAACCCTAACCAGATTTGATCAAGATGTTAATGGACAAAATAACCAACTTAGAGTCATCCATATCCAAGTCTCATAACCTTTTATCCTATGGTCAAATTTTTAACAAACCCATTCATCCATTTGTTCCCATTCATTCTTACCCTCCCCAATGGGAATTACCCATCTTTTCAAAATTCCAAGGCAAGGAGGACCCCCAACAACATTTGAGAGCATTATGTCATTCTTGTTATTTGATCACATACAATGACACTCTCCTTCTTTGAATTTTCCCCATGTCCTTATCAGGACCCACCCTTGATTGGTACAGTGCTCTTCCCACGCACTCCATATTTTCTTTCTCTCAACTGGCTCAAATATTTTTAGAACATTTCTCGATAAATATATCTAAAAAGGTTTCTATTACTGACCTCTATTCCATCAAGAGATTTGATGACGAGTCAATTGTTGATTTTGTTGATGGATGGAGAGGCCTCATCAACCAACTTTATTTCTCCTTGGGCCAACCCAAATTGTTTAAACTCTTCTCTCAAGGTTGTACCAAACATATTGCCCCCACTCTTCAAGTTCAAACCTTCAAAACTTTTGATGAGGCATTCACCATGGCACATAAACTAGAAAATTGGGCCATTGATGAAGGGAAATTGAAACTATGAAACAAGAATTCTAGATTTAAATCCAATGACCCTTCCTCCACCAAAACCACTAACCAATGCAATACTAAAGTGAAAGCATCTACAAACTTGTTTGTTCTAAAAACTGCTCCACCTCCAACTGTCAACCAACCACCTTGAAACAATTCTTTTAACCCTCTTTATCAACAAAACTGAAATGAAAACCAAGCTCTTCCAAAATAATATACTCCCATTGGAGAATTGTATGCATCAGTTTTGGATAAATTACTCAAAGCCAACCTCATCCAACTTCTACCTATTAAACCACCCCAATAATTTGATGCTTCTCGCCCCATGTGTGGGTGGTATAATGAAAATGACCATTGTGGTATAATGCAAAACCTTCAAAAGTCTTGTCCAAAATTTGATTGATAGTGGAGAACTTGCATTTGATAATCCTCAATGCACCTCCCAATTAGTCCCTTGACATTTTCTGCAAGCCTTTTCCTAATCATGCTCCTTCTACCCAACACCATGATAACCAACCTGAATCATCTCACTCTCATGAGGCACATACAATCAATGTTATTAATAACAAGCCCATTATTAAAGAGACCATTACCTCAATCACCTAAATGGAAACAGTGAACTTGCCCCCTATTTCTTTGGATACTCAAATAGAGGAATTAACCACCCCTTTGTCTTCACTTGATAAGACCTTAGATTTATCTACCTCTCTTTTGATGGAAACACTAAATGAGACAACCTCTGTTATAACCATTTCTTCTTATTCCACTCCACCCATTTGGGTAGAAGAACTACCCTCCATTTCTTTGAATACCCAAGCAATGAAAGTAACTCTATCTGATACCATACTTACTTCCCCTATCATTAAATCATCCATGCCCTCTTTGGAAACTCTCCCAAACCAAGAGAAGGTTACCTCATCTACCCAACCACTAATTTTGAAACCATCCACCAAAGACAACAATGAAAAAACCATTCCCTCTTTTGCACCAAAGGGCTTAAGCTTTGAAACCAATGACCAAGGAACTAATCCCATCTACAAGCCCTTTTTTAGGCTAGTTCAAAGTTTAGAGTTCACTTCCCAACCCAACTTTGATAGATCCGCCTTTTGGCATCATCTTGGACTCCCTTACCAAAAAAAATATGAATCCTTAACTTCACTTGAATCCACCCTTAAACCCATTATGACCCCTTCACCAAATACTTCTTCCAAAACCATAAATGAACCATCCCAACCACCTCTACCTAAAATTACCAAATCACCTTACACTTCTCTCACCAAACCAATCAAAAACCCAGGAATTCTTCCCACACCTAGTCATGCTCATCCCCCTTTGAGGTTGGACTTAACCCCATCTAGTCCACCAACGTAACCCCCAACCAAACCAACTAAGGTATAATTACCCAAACCTCCACCTTGAACTAGACCCATACCACCTCCTTCCCACTTACCTTCCATCTTAGGACCCCATTCATCTACCATTCCAGTTACTTATCCCTCCTCTAAAAAACCATCCCCCTTTTCTCCACCTACACCTATCAAACCCTCTAGTTCTCCATCATTTTTAACCAACATATCTACTTCTACTTTCCCACCTATAATCAAACCTTCATCATCTAAGTCTTCCATATCCAAATCTCTGACTCTCAAACCAACCATAACCAAGCAAACCCAACCAAAACCACTAACTAAAACCATTCCTCCAACCACAACTTCCATAGTAAAGCCTACGCCTAAGAAGGTTCCCACTCCTAAAACCAAAAACCCAACACCTCTCACACTGTTGAATGAATCCTGCTCAACTGTCTTACAAAGATTGTTACAAACTTCCTCCATTACCCTACCACCTATCAAACCATTATACCCTTCCAATACCAAACCTTCTTGGTTCAATGATAACTTGATCTATGCATATCATAGGGCACGGAGAAATGTAAAGCTCTCCAAGGACTCGTTCATAACCTATATGATGAGGAAGATTTGTTATCAGATGAACCCTTCTTACCCCCATTACCAATCTTACCATCCACCAAACCTACCCAACATTTACCTACTCTCCTACTCCCACCCAAGATTGAGGAGGAACTGAAGCAAACATCAAACCCAACAAACCTCCTTATCCACACTATTCATGTGGTTACTCGATCCCAAACCCAATAGAAAGATAAGGGAAAAGATAAGGCATTCATTCTATGGACTTACCCTTCCAACCAAAACCAAACACCTACACCTTCACATATACCACCACCAAAGCCCAAAGTATCCATTTTGGGACCATCTACCTCCAACCCATCTGAGTCCATCCAGTGTATCATGTTGAAAGAACTTCACCAGACACTGGTGAAAATGAGCCTTTATGAACTAGTCAACACCTCACCCCACCATCACCAAGCACTAATTGAGGCTCTATAATCTATAGAGGTTCATCTAGATGATCCTCAACCTCTTTCACCCTTTGTAGGAGCCCTCAAACTTTCTGCCCTCATCATCTTTCAAGATTATGAAATACCTCCTGCTCATCCTAAGGATTTTGATCCTCCCCTTTTTATGATAAAATACATCAATCAAACCTACATCAAAAGGGTGATGATTGATGGAGGAGCTATCATCAACATTATCTCCTCCCATGCATATGACCAACTTCAACTACCCAAAAATATCATGTCAGAAAGTATAATGATCCTTCACTCTTTTAATGATACCATGGCCACCACCTTAAGGACTATTATCCTCCACATTCACTTGGGGCCCCATACCATTCTTGAACTATTCTATGTTATAGAGGGTAAGTTCCAATATAATGTCTTACTTGGACACTCTTGGATCCATGGTATGAATTGTATCCCTTCCACCTTACACTGATATGTCAAATTTGAGCATGAGGGATAAGTTATTACCATCAAAGCTAACCCTAGCCCATTTTCCTATTACAATATGACATACCAGCCTAATGATGTTCTTATTCCTCCTTCATACACCTCACCATCAACTATCAACAACACTATCTCATTGCCAACTAAATCCCACAACACTCCTACCCACAATGATGATGAAGCATGTTGGGTGAATATTTTGTCATCAACTAGCTAATGGCAATATGGTTATATCAACCACATCATAAGGAGATTTATATGGCAAAATGGATGTGGTGACCACAGCCAAAATGAGACAAATCTCTCCTCTCAGCAAGGGGAGGTTCCCTATAACTATAGAATACTAATATAAGTTGAAAATAGACATAGGGGTGAAATCATACCATCCATCTCTCTTTTTTCAGAGATGATGTTCACAAAATAGAGGAGAATTCTGGTGTAATTACTGAAGGCACTTCTCTTTTTTCAGAAATGATATTCCGCAAACAGCAAGAAATCTTCTTGGGTAGTAACTGTAACCACAAGAAACCCATGAAAGCACAAAGTCTTTCATTGCTTCTCCCACTGATTTAGGATAAGGAAATCATAGAATGAAGTGTAGCCCAAAGTCTCCACTACATACTACAATATATTGAAAGATTTTACAAAGGATAAGGAGAGCTCAAAGTCTCTCCAGTATCCTTTACACAAAACACATATTGAAGACAATAATGGTAGCACAAAGTCTCCCATAGTTGGCTTCTGGACATCTTCTAGCTTATTTCCACTTGTTCTACTTATTTAATTAAATGAACAAGACTGTATTTAGGAAAAAGACATAAGAATGATTTCCTAGATAACACAAGTTATTTCAACACAAAGTCTGAAAGGTCACTTGCTTTCTCATTCACTTAACAAAATATGATTAACAGTCTGAGCTCAAAGTCTCAGGAATGCCTTTTAATTTGGGCAAAGCTTTGCTTCTAATAACAAAGAGATCTCTCTTGACTCAAAATGAGAGATTACGATATATAGCATCCAAAGAAAGACTTGGGTGCTTATTTTCATGAAATGGCCCATGTTGCATTGAATACATTGAATATTCTATGAAAAGGCCATGTTGGAACAGGTTATTAGCCTTGACTTTAGCATTCTAAATCATCTCAAATGTCTTCTCCTAAGCATGGGTTGCCTAGTCTTCTTTATGATGCTTACACGGTTGTCCATTCATCTTTACTTAATGAAGAAAAATAGGCTGCGCCATTGAATGTTTGTGTTCTCTGAGGTCCACCTAGTGGACTATTCCTCCTATTAGAATAACTCTTCTACAGATATTTATGGATTTTTTGTAGTCATTCCCTCTTTCTTTGCCACATTTTGTCTCTTCTTGGTGATCTGAGCTCTCGGGGCTATCTTCTCGCTTTCAGCTGGCGCCTTCAGCGCCTTTCTTGGCTGGTCACTGAGTTTGTTCTCAATCTTTTGAAAATCCATTTATTCCATTACCCTAAATTAGACATCTACAAGGACATCATTGGTCGCTTGAACCTCTTTGAACCTTAAACCTTGAACTCCAATGGTTCAATGGTTCAATCTTCAACAGTTCAAACATGTAAACGGCCACGTTCACTTAGTTTTCTTTTGTACGCTCAAGGCACTTGTTCTACTTATTTAATTAAATGGACAAGACTGTATTTAGGAAAAAGACATAAGAATAATTTCCTAGATAACACAAGCTATTTCAACACAAAGTTTGAAAGGTCACTTGCTTTCTGATTCAACTGTAACAAAATATGATTAACACTTCAGCTCAAATTCTCATGAATGCATTTCAATTTGGGTAGAGCTTCGCTTCTAATCACAAAGGGATCTCCTTGACTCAAAATGAGAGATTACAATATATAACATCAAAGAAAGGCTGGGCCTTGTTTTCATGAAATGACCCATGCTGCATTGAATACATTAAAAATTCTGTGAAAGGCCCATGCTAGAATAGGTTATCAGCCTTAACTTTGGCATTTAAATCATCTCAATTGTCTTCTCCTAAGCATGGGTTGCCTGGTCACTTTATGATGCTTACATGGTTGTCCATTCACATTTACTTAATGAAGAAAAATAGGCCATGCCATTAAATGTTTGTGTTCTCTGAGGTCCACTTGGTGGACTGTTCCACCTACTAGAATAACTCTTTTGTAGATATTTCTAGATTTTATATAGTCATTTTCTCTTTCCTTACCACGTTTTGTCTCTTCTTGGTGATCTGAGCTCTCAAGGCTATCTTCTCACTTTCAGTTGGCACCTTCAGCTCCTTTTTTGGCTGGTCACTGAGTTTGTTCTCAGGTCTTTTAAAAATCCAATAGTTATTCCATTACCCTAAATTTGACATTTGTGGGGACGTCATCGGTCACTTAAACCTCTTTGAACCTTGAACCTTGAACCTTGAACTGATTTTGGTTCAATATTCAATGGTTTAACGGTTCAATGATTCAATGTTTTGTAAAGGAATATGTTCACTTAGTTTTCTTTTGTGTGCTCAAGGTGTCGTTGAACCAATTCTTTGAACCATTTGGTTGAACCTTTTTTTGGAATCTTTTGCTTCATCCATTTGCTCGAAGTTTTCACTTGAACTTTAAACTTTTGGACCTTTTGGAGGTGGGGTTCAATGGTTCAATGGTTCATTCTTACTCTTTGGATCCTTTTATTCTTTAAGATGTTGAATTCGTTGAACTCTTTGAACCTTTTAGAGTTTAAGGTTCAACGGTTCATTCTAACTCTTTGAAACCCACCATTGACTTTTGATTGAACCTCAACGTTGAACCATCCTCAAAACACTTAGGAAATGCCTTAAGTTTTTTAAACTGTCCCTTTGAGAAAGCCTCCTATTGAACCTGTGATTTCCTTCTGAAAAGGCTTGAGTGTTTGAAAAACTTAACTGCTCAGAACATTTTTTGATAAAAAAAGAGAGCATTTTGGCCTACAAGACCAAAATGATCAGCATGTTGTCCACAAAAACAAGTGACAAATTTTGAACAACAAAGCATCAACTAGCTCAACCATCCCTTCATCCTAAATTCTAATTGAGGACACCTTGCAATTCACATTTCAATGACTCTTTCTTGAGGAGTATCACCTTTTAGCCTTATATGTTTTCCCTACTGTGTAAGAATATGGGAATCTCAAATATGACTCTTCTTATGATCCCAACATCAGAACCATCATCCCTTTTGGGTTCCCCAATAATCAAATAAATTTCATCTATAGGGACTTGATCAGCCACTTCTCACTCTTACCACTACCCCATTCATCTGACCATTCCACTACTAATTTTTCTTACCTAGACAAACCAACCTTTGCCAAAGCTTACCTTTATAGGTGCACTTAGAAGGGGTTTGGTCTTAACCTCTATAAACATGGACCTCATGAGTTACCCATAATCAAAACTTATAAACCTCATAAGTTCTTTGGCCTTGGTTTGTACCACTAGAAGAACCCACCTCACCAAAACCAATCACCACCATCGATGAAGAACTTCCATCCTTACCATCCCCATCTCCCTCCAAATTTGAGGACTTTGATGTCATCCCATCCAACTTTTTTTTTAATCAATACTATTAGTTTATGCCCCCAAACCTATCAAAAGGACGATCAAACTAAAACCTTTACTCTCATCCATCCTGAAATGATTGAATGTGATTATCCTACCATCAACACCATCCAATGTCAAGATGATGATTTCATTCTCACCTATCTTAGTGTAGGGGATTCTTCAATTCATAAATCTCTCCCTCTTGAGAACCAAACTATGTTGAATGAATCTAATATGGATGTCAACTTGGGAACTCTAGATAACCCTTGTATTGTCAAAATTGGCCAATCCTTAAATTCTATGGAGCAACAAGACTACCCTTCTTTCCTTTGAGACTGTAGCATAGCATTTACATGATCCTATCAAGATATGCCCAAAATTGACCCTTCTATTACCCTTCACAACATTGTTACTCATCATGAGGTAAGTTAGTTTGGCAAAAGCTTTAAGAATACAATAAGTTCCCTGAGTATCATCTCCACCAATACCCCTAATAGCAGGTATGGAAATTGTCCATGAATGGAATCTGGTAATGCAAAACAAGTCACTACCATCATCATCATTGTCAACAAGTTTATCTTTTGAGCCCTCTAATACAATTCTTGATCACAACCCCTGTATGCCACCTGGCATGATCTTGATTTGCAACTCCATATATAAGGTCCATATAGTAATCTCTATCCTCACTCTCTAAATGATAGATTAGCTCCCCCCGAATAGGTGGCCATGTGATCCTAGTCACATGCTCCAATAATATGGTCATCTCTCTAGTCGACAACATGAAAGTGTTCATCACTAGGTCCCATCTCTTGATGAGCATGATGATCATAGTCGTATCCTATGGTAGGTATTGATAATGTATCATAGCCCCTGGGCCAACTGTCTCCATGTGCCTCCACTCCACTACAATCATCGTGTCTTGAACCTTGACAAAGATCTTAAGGACTTGGTCCCTCATCTAAATCTAATCATGAGCTTGTACAATAATCACATTAGCCTAAACACTTCATTTTCCAAAAATCACTATCACCATAAACCTACCATTTTCAAACTATCTAACCTTTAACACTCACTACATGCCTCTACCATTATCTACACAAATTGTTAACACCTAAATACTTCTATCTCAAACACTAACCCTATTTCTCATAACTCTCCTTTGCCCTACATTTAACCTTTACCACATACTTGATGGATCTCTTCAAAAATTTCAACCTCTTACCCTTTCCTGATTTTAGTACTTTAACATTTAAGAATTTCAAACACTTTCCATGACATTCAAAAAATTCACACAAATATAATCTTTTCTATCAATATTTTCCTACCCACTCCCAACACCCTTCAGGCCACCACCAGTTCATTGAACCATTGACAATCCCTTAGGGTCCTCTCACCCTTAGTGTTCGATCGATCGTAGTTGGGTCAAACTATCTATGGTCACTATGTGTGACTACTAGTGACAAAACCCTAACACCTCTTCTGCCCTAAAAATACCACAAAACTCACCAAAATCCCAATTTGAATTATCTAACCATATTTTACAACCCATTACAAACCCCAAACACCCTTCCAATCAAAGTTTCACCCCTAAATTTGCCTACTTTTAACAACAACCTAAAACTAGGGCATCGTGGCCTGGGGATATTTTGACTCACCCTATCTACCCCACCTCAACCTACTCAATCTAACTCCACGACTTATATAATTCAACCACACTATCAACTTCAAAATAACCCTACCTCATTTTATGATCACTGACATGGTCGGAGTCCTCATACCACTGCTTGGTCGCATCCTTGTCTACCCTCCATCTAGTCAACACTCAATCATGACTCAAACACATAATCACCCACTCATAATTCTCTACCTCAGTAAGATCCATGCCTAATGACCAAATGGCAAAATGCTCTACTTCCAAGCACACAAAAACAAAAGTCAAATGGTAAAAATGAATTACCATTTTCCTTTTATCTTTATTTTTTAGGGTTTTGCCTGATCATCAATGGTCAAGGTGACTATTGATGATCGATCCCAAGGACAACCTTAACCATCAATGGTTGGGTCCCCTAGTCTTTTGCCCACTTTTTCAAAAAGAACTCCCACTTAAACTCTAACCTTTGGAAGAACTACATTTGACCTGAAGTTTTTTTTGGATTTCATGTCCATGAAACTATGTAGGCAACGTTTACTTACCTAGTGCATTTGGAGTTAGCTCGGCTATCCCCTGCCAACCCATACCCAACCAACCAACTCTTACACTATGTCCACCTTGATGTTGGTCATTTTTAACCTGGATAATTTGCATGTTTTATGATGACCTTTGGATGGTCACTTTGATTGCACCAACCAACCTTGCCATGTTGAAATTTTGAACTTTGCACCACTTCATACATGACCCGACCAATTGCATTATTTCACAGGAGCACTTTCTACCCTGGATACTTGCAACCAATGCTGACCTTGTCTAGATAGCTTGATAATCATGACCCAATCAGCTATTACCAACATTGTGGATCAATTACCCCTATCACATGTCCCTATATAAATGAATGTATTTTTACCAACATTGGCAACTTTGGTCTTTATGTGATCTTGGTTATCACCCTTAGTCACATTTTACGTGCGTGTTTGCATCTCAAATGCCCAACCTTTTATGTCACTCACCTTGTGATTACCCATTTACCATTTATCAAATGCTGACCTAATTTTGCTTTCACCTCATCAACTCTAGTTTGAGGGGGAACACCTCCTCCCATACTTGGGGCAATTAGACCTTGACCAACCATCTATTTTTATTTTGTAGCTTGTAAAATCAAATTACACAACAAAAAGGGGCAAAATGTAGACACTCAAAAATTACACATGACAACTTTTGATGTAAAACTACCTCTTGACCCTCATCTGACCTTGCATCTAGTGGACCACTTAGTCAATTAGACTCGTTTACTAATTTAACCATATCAAACCCCTAATTTAACATGTTTAACTAAACCATTTAATTCAACTTGATTTAACCTATTTTCTTCTTGCCCCTCTACCACTGATGGTTAGGCTAACCATCGATGGTTGCCCAAACTATCGACGGTCAGATCCCCAAACCTATTTTAAAGTATTAAAGTAATGACATCTTTGTGTGAGATAAACATCTTCCTAAATGACAACTTGCTTTTAAAACTTACTTTAAAACATCATGAATTGACAACTTTATCCCCTATTAAATTAGTAACTTCCTCCATCATAATTAGCAACTTCGTCCTACAAAAGGAGAAGAGGAGGAAGTGAAATGGATTTGCAATCCATAATCCAAAATCTTGCATCTAATCTCTCTTACATATAGGTATTCAACTTCCCTTCAGCAAGTAAGCAACATCATTAGAGACCTGAAGCTCTATCAAAATCACTTTCAAAAGCCAAAGTATTGTCACTCTGACCAAATCACTTCAGCATTCCACCATCAAGTTTCATGTATCTTTAGCTTATTTGTCTCATTTATGACCTCTTGCCCCTATTAGACCCATAAATATCTTATTTTCTACCCCTTAATCTTGTAACATGCCTTTATTTGCCCAAATACCCAATCTACACCTCCTTTTCTAGTCGTTTATAGATTTGCACAAGTAATCGTTGATGGTTAGCATAACCATCGACGATCACTTCAATTGTTGACAGTTACCCAACCACCGATGGTCAGCCTAAACTGTCGATGGTTTACTTGATCACCAATGGTCACTGTGGCATAAAAGCACAAAAATTTATTTGTAGCCCTGTAACCCTAATCAAACCCAACTTTCTCTATTTTTGCCTAATTATATCCCCTTTTCTGATTTTTTGGACCAAACCCTGACCATTTTAGCATAAGTATTGACCCATTTTTGCTATTTTATTTGTTTTCTTTAAAAAGAAGCATTTGTTTTCTCTTCCTTGCATGTATTTTATTTCATATCATTGATTGTCATCAACTTAATTATTATAACAGTGGATTAACAGCCTCCCAACAAGCAATACATTTCTCAGATATAGCTCGTGCTAGGCAATCCACTCATTTATTTCCTAACAACCCCCTTTTCTAGTGTCTTTCTTATCTGTAGGTTATTCCTTCCAAGCCAAAGAGGAGTTCCCATCATCATCTAGATTCACATTCACACTTTACCAGGTATTCTTATACACACCCTATTACTAGTTTCATTACTTTATTTCTAAAATTAAAAAATGAGTGAAATTGACTAAAACAAATATAATATGAAATTGAATGCATTGAAATGATTAAAAATAAAGAGAACAAGGTTTAGGAGTATAATGTATCGATACAATTACCTTACCTTTTGGTAACTTATTTTGAAAAGATGTATCATTATGAATCATTGAAACTAATATTATGACATGTATAAATCTAGTAAGTACATAAATATAGAAATATTGAAGGATGAATGCCCCCAACCTTGGAAAAAAAGGTGAGTTTCTACCCAATAGTTGAGATTAGCTCAAACATGCAACCCAATCATATTTATAACCTAGTGAGTGTGAGTGAAGTGAACCAAGTCAACTCACACTATAAATATAGTGAGGTTGGATGATGTAATCAATTCTAACCTATAAAATTTACAAGATTGAGTGATTTAATCACCTCAACCATACAAAAACTAAACCAACTACTGTCAGTAGATTATATCAATACAGTCCATAACAGTCCAACCTAGTGAGCTAAAATCTGTAGAAGTGTTTAGAATCTAAAAGCTATTTTTACTTTACAATTTAAGGTGCTCTTTTGCATGGAATATGCACTTGATATATGTTTCATGCTAAAACTTGGGTATAATAATGGTATTAATGTATAAAATTCTTCCACAACTATGTACATGAATCATATAACTATGAATTTTGGCCAATTTGCAAATTGTGTAAGTGTGTAAAACATGTTTCCACAATATTCCCCCACTATAATCTAAAATTGAAAACCAGTGTAAATGTGGAGAAGAAATTTTCATAACATGCCCCCACTGTATATGCGAAACTGAGAACTATTGTGAGTGTGAACATGTTTTCAAAACATGCTCCCACTTAATATGAATTTGTGAATAATGTAGAAGCCATGATTCTATGGCATGCTCCCACTAATATACCCCACCCTTTGAGGTGATGAGAAGTAACAAATAGTAGTTACCTTACCTCAAAAGGATAATATAACCGTATAATATGTGTATGAACCATGTAACATATAAGATTAGCATGTCTAAGTAGATATATCATTGAAACAAACATAATGTGATCACATAAAGTCTTAAGATGCATGATATAGATCATGGTAACATCTAGATAGTAATAGTACAAGCTCAACAAGCAATCAAACACACACACACAAGAGCACTCAAAATTGAATCAAAAGATAATGGTCCAAGGAGACCTCATACAAGGGGCATGTTCAAATGTCTCACAATCGAGGAACATGACCTAGTCAAATATCCACAAAGCAAGTAATGCCATATTCAAATGTTAACATACAACAAACCATGACATATGCAAATGTAACAATAAACAAACATAGGTACGTGGGAAAAAATCAATGGAGCATATTTAAATGCTCAGATAAGTAATACAATGCATGACAATAACAAGCAAGGAACACACTTGAGGAAGTGTAAAAAGGAAAGCATGGACAATAGACAACCAACATAAACATAACATATTATCCCATGGATCATATGTGTTATAAAAAAGTGTTGAGTACATAGCATATCAAGTACACTACAAAATATATAAGCATGGATAAAGGAATGTGTAAGTACATAATCTCAGACATGATAATGTAAAGTGACCATAGAATAATATAACATGGATGTATCATGATTAAAGAAGCGGATTCCCCCAATGTCTAATGACATGAGTAGAGGGAAGGCCTAACATCCAAAAGTGCATAGATCATGTATTTGTGTATGCCTAAATTACATTCAAATGATGTGTGAAACACGTGTATATAGAAATAAATGATATGTTATCTACCAACATGGAACCGACAACATATATGTCAAGGAGTTAATAAAACATGTAAATTATGGAGAAAAAAATGGATATTTTTGAAGTGTGTTGATTTTTTATGGTATTTTTGAAATATTTGCAAAGAAAGAACTATCCTACAATCTCATCCAATGAATGTTCATAGGTATTTCTCCATTGAGAACCTAGTGCAATAAATCAATGGTACTGCTAAGGAGCATGTATAGGTTTAATATTTGTCACTGTAGAATCTGTAATGCTCTACACATGTATAATATGACTATATGGTCATGAAGATACAATGAAGGCATGGGGTTTCATGGAACCCATCGTTGAGTGCCCTATGGTTTCTTTGAAAAAATAGTAATAGGAACATGTTTAGGTGCTCTGTATATCTGAATATGATGTGTAGTAGATGAGGATTTCATGGAACTCACTTTGGATCTATGACGCAATTGTCTCTCAAGTATCGATCATCGAGGAAATCAATTTGCCTGTTGCTTACCCTTTCACATAAGATAAAGCTTAATAGGTTTGATAATTAATTATCTAGGTATAAACTTCTCTTGTTTAAGTGGATGTCCATATAGAATTCTAGAAACTATAATTATCTGATTATCATGAATATATTTAACACACCCATACATTATCAAAGGTACTACTCAAAGTGTATGTATCAAAGGTCATCCCAATAACATATCAAAGACACTCACAGAAGGTATAATTGAGAAAGTAATAACCAAATGCGTGGGACCCACTTGTAAAGGTAGTTCAATCTCACCAAGAACTTGTTGCAAGGTCCCATCAAATGCTCTAACTAATCTGGTCGAAGGATGTAAATCATTACTTGTATAATATAAATGCATAAGTAGTGTCATGGTATAAAAGTTCTCTCTTGCACCATTATTAATCATAGCAATATGTATAGGTTGGTGATCAAGGTATGCTCAAATGAATAAAGAATGAAGATCATAATCATCATCCACAATCTCGTTGTCATCAAAAGTAATAAAGGGCTTCTAAACCATAAGAGGTGTATGTTGCAAATAAGTATTAATAATCCCATCCAATGGTTTTCCATAATGTGATGGAGGAGGATGTGCATTATATGCCATTTATACCTCTAGATCCTTCTTATAATGGTCTTGCAAAGGATTTTTGAATATTTTTTGCTACTGGTGATCACCAGGTTGTGAACCTAATTCCTTTGGAGGAACATCAAATGTAATCTTTTGGTCATCAATGAGGTCTTGGATCTTATGATTCAAGATAAAACATTTATTCGTAGAATGCCCAAGGCCTTGGTGATAGTAACAATAAGCATTAACATCATACCCTTTTGGTATAGGTCTACTCATATCAACCTCTATAGGATGAGGGAGAAATATGAGGTGACACTTTACAAGTCATGGGAGTAATGAAGCAAGAGACTTAGGTAAGCATGAAAATTATCTCCTTGGTGTGTTGGATAAGACAAGCTATTTAGGTGGTTGTGACACCACATTAACATTGGTAGTTGTTTCATTTTAGGTTTAGGAGGCTTTACCTTGTAACTTGGCTTGATAGTAAACTTAGTATTAGATGTATATGTAGTTGGTGTGTTTGCTACATACTTAAGTTTGTTCAATGAGATAAGTTCCATTTCACAACTATGAATAATTTGACATAAGTAATTGAAAGATTTAAATGTTTTGAAAATAATGGACTCATGTAACGGGTAAACAAACTTTGTTTGAATATGTCTTGCAACTCTTTGTCCATCGTTATATTGGTCATTTTAGCTAACATTATCTTCTACCTTAAGACATATTCATTGATAGTTTCATTGGTTCCTTATTTTATTTTTTCAATTTCAGCATAGGAAACCTTTTCAGTGATATTGATAGAGAAGTGTGCCAAAATTTGATCTACAAGGGGTTTGAATGCCTTTATTGATTGGAGAGGTAAATCATAGAATCACCTCAAATCATAGTATTTAAAGCTCCTTGGAAATAATATGGTCAAAAGTTTATCATTGGAAACATAATCAAGGCATGCCACATAAAAATATCGAAGATGTTGTTTAGGGTCACCCTTTCTATCATAAAATGTGAATTCAGGTGTAATAAAACCAATTGGTGAGGGGTGCAAAGATATCTCTAGTGCACAATGATTATGCAACACCTCTTGTGAATCAATAGCACAAGGTGATTTTATAGAATTTTGTTCAATATTTGTAACCTTGGTTTGAAAAAGTTTTATAGTTTAAAAATGAGCTTGTACCTCCTGGTCTTTAAGGTTGGATATTTGAGAAGTCACCAAAGGAGGTGTACCCATAGGTTTGGTAGATATAGGTGTTGAAATTAGCAATTGGGTTGAAGTACTAAGGTTTCCCATGTGAGATGTGGAAATAGTAGTTTTAGGGAATAAATGTTGCAAAACATAATTCATGCCTCCACTATATGTTAGTAGATTGATTGGAATGGAATCAATTGTGATACCTTCTAAATATTCACCATCATTCAGTGATGAAACCTTAGCCTTAACATGCTTACTGATTTCATCTCTTGTAAAATACAAAAATGCATCTATTAAGCGCTTGTTGTTATTAAGATGAGTAACTAATGTTTCTTTACCTTCCATTTGAAAATGTTTTTTTTGATTAAGATGTTCCATTGTTTACAAATGAAGAAATTATAAGTGGAAACAAAGTACAACAAATTGAAACCCTAACTAACTAAAAACCCTAAGAATTAGAAAAATTGCATTCATATAGATCAGGTTCCTCAAATGTTTAACCCTAAAATATAGAATAAAAAATTTAGGGTTAAAGGGGATAGAGATAGCCTAGGGCACAAATGTGAAAAATAATCTATATATTAGGCCAGTTAATTTGCAAACTCATATAAACAGTATTCTAAATTTAAATATTGATATATATTAAAAATAGTAAGTATAACCAATGATTGGTATTGTAATAAATGAAAAAATAATGGTACTTAGCTGGATTACTGTGCACATTAAGATTTGATATAGAACATATTGGAAATATAATAGATTTGAATTTTGGATTAGTCATCATATTTTATAAATTTAATTTTTGTGGCCTTGGACACTTGTGTCGACCTCAAATAGTTATGTCGATGTTTCTATATAACCTGTATGCAGGTGTCCTATACAAAATACCTGCTAAATCTAGATACAACCCCCTGGGATAGTTTAGTTTTTGTGCCACCTTCACTCTAGTGCATTTAGATATGGCTCATGGACTATCGCTCCTTGTCTAATAGCCAAAACCATATTTCTTCATCTTCATATTGATTGTGAGAAAAATGGGTTAGTGTGCTCATAGTGTCAAGTTAACCCCAAAGACCCCTCTTTTAGTAGGTGTTGCCTACATAACGACTACTCTGAAGAGGGCCTTAGACTCATGTAGTTCTCCCCTACATGTGGGCTTGTGTGTCCACAAGGATGTAATATGTGATAAATAAGTACAATAATGACCAAGTTTATAACTTGGAAAATACGGATCATGGGCTACTCCTTTAGTACTTCAGACCTATAGATGTGTTGTCCCTATGACTAATATATAAATAGGGAAAATATAGAAGTTTTTCTCACTTAAATGCTTGATTGAATGCTTTCGATAAGTTGCCTTTTGAGTTGTTAAGTATATGTTAGGTGAGGAATGAATGAGGATTGATCATGCATATATACCAATCCTTTTGGATAATATCTTGCATTAAAGCACTTATGATGACCATATGGATATACTTCATTTGAATATTGGATGACTTTACGGCACTAGATACTTGCATCAAGATATGACACTTATGTTGACGTAGGCATTTGATTGGAATGTAAATGTTTGGGTAGCTAGAAAATAGGCACAAGCCCAAAACTCGTAGAAATAGAAAATAAGCAAGTTTATAACATTTTGAGCATGATAAAAGGTCCAAGTCATCAGAATAACATTGGTCAGACTATGAGATAAGCAATAAGCACAATGAGATAGCAAATGCAAGCCTTTCAACAGTGGGAAAAGGTCTAGAATTGATGGGAACAACCAAAGTTTGTATTTGTTAAGTGTACAAGATTGAGGTGCTATATAATTCAGAAATAATTTCTACAATTTGATCTGGATTGTTACTTTTTTTACTTTGGATACATTTTTTGGGTTTTTGGTCATTAGTAGCCTTGGATTTGTGGTTACTTGATTTTCCCTTTTTCCTGTCATTTATATTGGTTTTTTGGTCCTAACTTAGCCTTTGTCATCTTGGCTTACCAATTTTCTAAGTACTTAAATTTGTCATGAAAGTTTTCATTTACTCTGATCTTCCTGCAATTATTCGTTTTGCTCTCTAGCCTTGTATACATAGGGTTTATCTAATGTAATTATTGTGCCCTCTAAAATCAAGACTACAAATACATCATGCAACCATTTAATGACAAAGGTAAGTCAAAGTATATATATGGTACTTTCACTTATTTCACTTCCAACATTCCTTCCACTATTTCATTTTGAGCTAGCTCAATTATTGTATAGTTATGTTCTCTTCTTGAAGCATCATCACATGTTACACTCTAGTAACACGTGATGAGCTGTGAGTGGGGCATATGTATACACATAGTATTCTTAAAATTTATTATTTATTGACTCTTTCTCTCTTGTAGCAACTTGTCCAGTTTCAATCTCTCTGAGTACACACCTTGAAGGGTGCATGGGGAAAGGGGTGGGTAAACCATTGGTGCTTCATGAGAGACATTGTTGTTTAATCTATCATGCCTATATCCACTACAACTCCCTCATACTTGATACCCTAAGAAATCTTCCTCCTTTTAACTCCTACCTATAGCAAGACCCATATTTTATGACTATATCAGCCTAGCTCAATGTAGTATTTCTTCATTCCTACCAATTTTCAAACTAAGTCGGCCCATGTCGATGTAGTTTGAAAGTTACGATAGATGCTTCACAACTAAGTCAGCCTTGGTTGACCTAGTTCGAGGTCAAACTATTATATTTTTAACTACATTGAGGCTGGGCAATATCATCAATTAAGACTTTAGGAAGGGTTAAGGTCACACATCATTATAAATGCATGCCACCATTTCAATCCAATTGAGAGGAACATTCATTTTCACATTGTTAATGTTTGATAATCTACTTAAGTCTACATTTGGAGAAGCCATTGCTTATATCTTGTTTTGGAGGAAAAAAAATTATCTTGTAGAATCTTGAATGCAATAGGAGAAGTCCTTTTAGCCTAGATCTTGATTCAATCTTTGTGATCCTTACAACCACAACAATCTCTTACAAAACACCATTGGCCAAGGGGGAGGTTGAGGCTCGATAGGTTTTGTTCAAGGTCAGTACATTCTAACCCTGGCTCTTTCATTTGATAGATTGAATTTACATAATTACTAAATTGAATGAATGTATAACTCTTTGTCTCAATTTCCTCTGCACTTATACTTAGTGTGGCTATAGGGTTTTTCAAACTTGCCATTTCCCACCTTAGGTGACGTAGGCCCTCATTTGCCTGCCATGGTTCTTTACCCATTTTAGTTTATTTTTAACCACCCCACTTTTTTGTGTTGCTAGCTTGGCAATACTAAATTAGATTAATTCTAATATTAGATATCTCACTAGGGTCATTCCATTATATTGATCGCCTAGAGGTTATAAAACCCTCTCTATTGACGTTGCGTAATAAGTGCTCATCTTTTTAGGTTTAGAGGATCTACTTGGTCAAATCCTGACACATTAAGTATCAATGGGTTCTACTTGATTTACCTTCTCTAAGTTTGAATATCTTAGATATGATAAGTTGTGGTTTAATCCTAACTCATTTCATACAATTCCTACCATGTTATTAGTAATTGTAGTTACAAAAGTAAATATGTTTCTAGAGCCTTCAAATCTGCTAGGATTTCTCATATTAGACCTAAAATTAGGGATATCAACGTTAATAGGCCTACAACCTTCCTCATGTATGTTGAGAGAATTTCCAATAAACATGAATTTTTTTGAGTCATAAGAACATCCATGCGACCTTTCTTCCTCACATAAAAATTAAGAGGTTAATCAAGTTGTCCAAAGATAATTTAGAACCAACTCTTAGAAGTGGATCATATAAAATTGATTATTCTCAAGGGATGTCATGCATTAGAGAGACAAGTTGCTCTATCAACACAAGGGTAAATGAACATGTCGCTGACATGAATAGGGAAAAAGTGGTTAAGTTGGCTTTGGCATAACACTCTGAAAAAAGTCATCATATTTGTACTGAGAATACCAATGTATTGGCCATAGAAGACCACTTATTCAAACAACATCTAATATAGACAATATATATTTGTAAATGTGATAACAACTTAAACAGAGACAATGGTTTAAAATTAAACCAATCACGGGGACTAAGTATTAATTAAAAAATGACCCCTTGTATTAGGTCAACCTCACGAGTAGGTTCTTTGTTTTTGCACTGGGTGGTTTTTGTAATGGTTTTTAACATGTTCGAGATCCTACTCTTTCTAATTTTCTTTTCCATTCTTCATACTTTCACAACCTTTTTAAGGTTGGCCTTCATCTTTGTCTAACCTCTCTCACTTTGGTTTATTTTAATTAATATCGATATTTTATCTTCTCCCTTCATCTTTTAGTTATAGTATTCCAAGTCAACAACATCTAAATAAAACTTTGAACTGTAGGTTCTCCCATCTAAGTTCTTTTTTTTTTTTTTTTGTGTGTGTGTGTAGTGTGTGTGTGTGTGTGTATATATATATATATATAATTTCTCTCAAAAAAAATCTATAGCTACCTTTTTGTAGGCAAGTTTCCTTTCACTCTTTAATATCAATAATTAAAATCAATATTTAATAAATCAACTATTATTTTAAATAATAAAGGATTTTGCCTAACTACATGTCATTATGACACTGCACTATCATCACCTTTAAAAAGAAGTTTAAGTCAACAATTTACTCATTTATTCTCTCATCTTGATGATGGTGCACGAAGTTTGATCCAAAATATTGATGAAAATTATCTTACATGGTTTTAACCAAAAATTTGCTTCTTAATAGGAGTATAGTTCTTAATTTATATATATATATATATTTATATATATATATATATATGAGTAAAATTGCAGTTTTGCATACAAGATTTATTTGAAATGGCCCAGGGTTTGAGAAAAAAAGAGAGATATAATTCTTAAAAAGTTTATATATATATATTATATATATATATATATATATATATATATATATATATATATATATATATGAGTAAAATTGCAGTTTTGTATACAAGATTGATTTGAAATGGACCAGGGTTTGAGAAAAAAAGAGATATAATTCTTAAAAACTTTTACAATATTCTTATATTTGCATTTTAACTTTCTAGCATAATTCCTATCGATGTACCTATTGTAAAGGGGGAAATTATTATATTGGTTAAATTGGTCCCCTTGTTGAATATTATAAACATTAATCGAATGGAGCACGGACAAAACAATCTTCTCAACCATAAATTAGCAAAATTAAGATCTAATACTTCAATACATTTTCATTTTTCCTCTTGATTAACAATAAAAAATAGGAAGGGCACACCACAAAAGGATTTAACATAAAGTTAGATGAAAGGTTAATTGAAGAAATTTTCATTACAAAAGACATCATTCAAGGGATTAAAAAGCTAGTAATGGGTAAAACCCAAGACATAGATAACCTATAAGCAGATCATATAAGATGGGGGGCATATATCATAACACCTCAAATAAAAAAAAATTTCAACGAGATCATCCGAAACAACTTCCTAACATAATGGACAACCAACGTAACCATACCCTTGCTTAAAAGTGAAGATGTAAATAACCCCTCAAATTATTGAACTATTATGGTCAATCCACTTTTTGCAAAACTATTTTAGAGTATGATAGAATGAAGAATTAGCAGTTGGTTAGAGGAAAAATGAAAGAGGGCAAAGGGGCAAGCAGGGTTTAGGCCCAAACACTCTACTCTTGATCATTGTGTCATGCTTGGACACCTAGTTGAAAAGGTGTGGAATAAAAAAGGGGATGCATATTGTTGCTTTGTAGACTTCAAAAAGGCATTTGAATACCAAGGAGCAAGCTATGGAGTAGAATGAAAGAGTTAGGGGTCCCAATGCACTATAGGGAAATGATTAACAACTTGTATGATCAAGTCAAGGCTAAAATCAAAATGGAAGCAAGGCCATTTGAATGTTTTGGGAGTGATATAAACATCAAACAATGTTGCCCTCTACCCCCAAAGTTATTTATGCTTTACATTGATAAGCTAGAAGATTGGATAAACAAATTCAAAGGAGAGGGGGCCCACTTGGCAATTATGTGGTGAAACTTTTGCTTTATGCCAATGCCTTAATTGTAATAGTAGAGACAATCCAAGATTTAAGAGGCCATTTCATGGCTCTAGAGTTCTTTTGTAAGGAAGTAGGATCGCAAGTAAATACTGACAAAACCAAAATTATGATTTCCTCAATGAAGAGGAAGGAACAACACCTCGATTTTTTAGTTTGCAGAAAGGTCTCTTGAAGTGGTGTTAGAATACAAGTATCTAGGCCTCCTCTTTCACAACAAGCTCATATGGGATACTTGCAAGATGAAAAGAATACAAAGCAGCTAGAGAGCTTTTTATGTGCTCCTAAACAGATGCAGGAATGTTGAGTTATGGGTCTAAAAAACCACTAGGGTCTTATTTGAAATACTTGTCACACTAGTGGTATTATATCGCTGCAAGGTGTAGGCTAGCGGAACGACAAGTTTAAAATGGAGCCAAATCGAGAAGATTCAAAAGCATCTAATCACAAACAATTTTAGGATTAAGGACTCAATGTCATATGAAATCACTATTGTCGAAACATGAACTTTCCCTTTAGATGCAACTACTATGATTAGGCTACTATGTTACTTTAAAAAAACAGAAAGAATGAAGATGGACATATGGCCTAGGGATGCAACAAAGAAAGTGCTACACAGGGGGAATAATACTTGGATGACACAAAACCACGAGTGGATGAATAAATGAGATATCAACTTAAATGAAAGACATAACTATAACAACGACATAAAAATTACGTGAAATAAAAATTGAGAATGGTAATGTGGAGAAAGGGGACAAACAAGAAAAGACAACACTATATCTTAGTGTTCAACCCGACTTATGAACATAATGAAAAAGTATATATAGGGGCTGAAATCAAATGAACGGAAAATATCCTCATTGCTTAATTGAGAACTAACTCTCACAAGCTTTGTTGCGAGATAGATAGATAGATGACTCCTAAAGAACAATGGGAAGAGAGGGTTTGTACTTTTTACACCACAAAGGTGGTCGAAACAGAGGAGCACTTCATCCTTGAATGTCCTCAATACACATACATTCAAACCAAATATGTAAAAAATTTAATAGCTGGTTGCATGGTGGATATATTTAAAGAAAAAATAATAAAAAGTTTGGGGAGATGTTAATCTAGATTCATAAAAGGTGGAGTAACGTTCTAAAAGATACATCGGGTCTTAGGAATCTTTGCATGGTTTGAGCAATTGGTGTAATCAGTGGTCCCATAGACCTCCCAAAACCATTTCATTTCATTTTAGGGAGATGCTTAAAATAAGGAGGGAGAAGTTTAAAATAAGGAGTGTAATCTTTGAGGGAGAAGTTTAAAATAAACATGTGGACAACGCAGATAGGGAGGAAAAAGTAGTACTATATAACCAAGTTTAACGTCAATTATGATCATGACCAAAAAACCTACATAGGAGTAAAAATTAAATGGAGAATGAAGATGTTAATAGAACAATTGAGAATGGGGTCACATCGACTTTGATGTGAGACGGGTAGGTGGAAGATCCCAAAAGAAAAGTAGGAAGAGAGAATATGTCCTATGTGCACATCAGGTATGGGTAAGACATAACAACATTATCTTATGGAATGCTCTGCCTATAACGACATCTGAAGCTAAATACATGGGTAGCCTATAGGGAGTATTTATACTCACTATATTCGAGGGTGAGAACACTAATAAAAACAAAGAATTTTTAATCAAAATCCACAATGGGAGAGTGAACCTTCAAATGCAGAACAACAAGACACTTGGGAACTAGAATCAAAGAAACTCAAAGCCACTCTCTTTTTCCAATAATTTCTTCAATCCTTTAAATCATAATTTTTGATTTGAGGTTCCATAAGATATTTTTGGTCCAACCTTGACGAGTATTAAAATATCTATCTTCTATCTATCTTCAAAGTGCAATAAATATTACAGAAATACCTTGGCGGGGGCAAAAACAGCAAGAAAAATGACCAAGAACAATGAAAAGGGAGGACCAGGCAGGGCTCTGGTAAAGCAGCGTAATCAGGAGGCAGCCGAGGCAAAGAAGCACGGCTATGGCAAGACAAAGCATGTATTGGAATCGGTCACGGATGTCAAGGACATTGAACTCGTGGTGGATGAAGCAGAGGAGGCGGGTCGTGTCTTCTCCGCTCAAAATCCAGCTCCCGACCTTGTCATTAACCTGTGAGTACACATACACATTGTATATACATTTGCTAAGGGTTTGATGGCTTGCCAAAGTTCTGTCCTTTTTATCCAATGTTTATAGTCGCTGAAACGGGTCAGGGTTTTGGATTCAAGGGCGGGGAGCTGCTCCATCTATTTCTTAAAAATGGCTCTAAAGAGATCGATTATATGGGTTGAATAAGTTTTTTTTAATTTTTCGATAGGGTAAAGTTTCGGACACGCCGTTAGATAAATTCTCTCAGTGCACCATCAATCTTAAAGCACATTTTGGATCAGATGAGATGTCCGAGGGGTTTCTCTTCTGCTAAAATTCGTTTGGCCTTCCAGTTGCTGGCCTTATCATGACCATATTAACATGAGGAGCACGCCCAGCTGGGCTTGAACTCTGGTCATCATTATGGTATTTGCCCTCCCTTATCATGACCATATTAATAGGAAGAGCATGCCCGGCGGGGCTTGAACCCTGGTCATCATTATGGTTTTTGCTCTGCCTTACCATATCAGGAAACTACAACCGCTGTACTAGAAACAAGTCTATTATTATTATTATTATTATTATCGTCAAGAAGGAATAAGTTCCCCTTGTGGACTAACCTTTGGCGTCGATGCCAGACTCAGAGATATTTTTTCCTTTAAATCTATCCATGATTGCATCCAGCGTCTTCGGCTTAGTTACACTAACGGGCTATTTGGATGGGGTACTTGAAACATTTTTCAACAATTAATCTTGTTTGCTGTGGATTTGAACCTTGGGCTCTGTTATGAAAGCTCGGATGCTTTTATCACTTTTAATTCATCCCATTCAACAGGTGTTGAATAAGGTTTTAAGTTACTGATATTTGATAATATTGGGCTGACCTTGCAAAATTTTGAGCAGTGTTTCCTATATTTAAAAAAAAATGTTACTGATACTTGATGTTATTGGAAGCGAAGGAAAAAGATTGAGACTATAAATGGTAGGGAACTTGTAAAGAACCACCCATTTTTTGAAGTTTAGAAATCTTGCCCAATATTTTTCAATATTTAATTTGTTATGTTTTATATCTGGTGAAAATGTGAAAATATTTTTGATTTTCCTCAAGGTTGTATTTTTTCATTTGATTAACGTTCAAAATTTTGCCTAGTAAATGGCTGTGCAGTGTAAATGTATGATGTCTAAATTTTGTTTTCAGCACACAGCAGAAAATGGACAGAAAGTGCAAATAGCCACAGCAATTCATTATGAATGCTGCTGATTTGATATTGTCATCCCTCATTTGTGGATAGCCGTGCCAGGCCTTTTTCTATTGATGCTCCTTGCTGATGACACCATCCTTACTTTGTGGATGGATTGAATATTAATTTAGCAACCATCTCCTCTTATTTCATGGTTAATTTGGTCCTTTGCTGGGATGACATATGGATTACTTGCATGATAATGAGATGTCTATTGGCTTGGTCCCTTTGAGATGCCCATAGTACTCATGAGATGCGTACAAGCTTTGCTGATTCGGAGATTCCGACATGTTTCTACTTTCTAATACATTGATGTGTACATGCTTGGAGATGATTCTTGTAGAGTGCTTGTATCTGCTTCTACATCTACGGTCACCTCTCTTTATATGCATCTATCTTGATGAGTTTATGTTATTCTCCTAAAGTTTCCCAGACAGTGAGTGTGGCATGTTGTGGACAATCCAAATCCCGGATTACAGATTCTGATATGCGATTCTTCGGCTTCATGTTGAAGAGTCCCTTTCTCAGCTGGCATTGGATTTGGTATCATTGGATTGTTTCAAGGTCTCCTTCTAACTCAAAGTGCAAGCTCCTTTACTAGCTAACTTTGGATTTGATATCACTAGATTATTATGAGGTTGTGGAGGCTGACATGACTGGCTTCGGATTTGGTATCACTAGATTATTATAAGGTTGTGGAGGCTGACCTAACCAGCTTCGGATTTGGAATTACTAGATTATTCTGAGTTTTTGGAGGCTGACTTGACTAGATTCGGATTTTGGATCTTGACATATGCATGTCAGTTCTGAAGACCCTGCTCTGCCATGGACTCTACCTACGCTTCAATCAAACTTTCAATGTTGCTTACTATGAAGTAAATAAATTAGTGTTTAATCAAACTTATAAAGAAACTGTATCCATACTTGTTTTACGAGGTGCAAATGCTTTGCAAAGTTGCATTTAATAATATGAAATAAATTAATAAGTTCCATCACATGTAATAAAAAGACTATACAGTCAGAGTCCTTTGAATAAGGTATGCACCTCAATTCTCCCATATTGAAGTTGCTTTTGGCAGTGGTTGATAATTTTATTTTTGCAAATTTGTTCCGTACATGTCATGATTTCAGTCTTTGTTAGGTGGTGGAAATTGTAACTTGGGTCAAGTCGAAAGCAATACTTGAATTTTCAATGTCCTATGTGTTGAATTTTTTCGAATATGCTCTAGTCGAAAGCGATATATATTTTTTGTTTCATCATCTACTTTATTTAAATTACACACATTATAGATTCTTTGTTCCCAAATTGTCTTTGGGAAGGTCTATCTATTATTATAAAAAAATATTGTTAATGGAAATGATTGTGCAAGATTTCTAAACTTATAAAAATGTACGATTGATTAAAAGTCACCCTACCATTGACGCCCTAGGGTGCATCATTTACTTCTAATAACATTAAGCATCAATAACATATTTAACAAAATAGAGAAAAGACTGCTGAAAAAATTTAAGGGTGGTTCGATGTCATCAAACATCATGATCCTAGACTTTATTCAACCTGCAAATTGTAACCCCCAACTTTACAGCTATTTCTCATAAATTTGTAGGGCATCTTCCTGCCGTTAAATACCAAATTGACCCTGTTTCATTTTATTAAATACTGAAGCATATCCAATGTTTATTTAACATAACTTTTAACATATCCAACCTTCTGAACAAGTAAACACCCTTTGATGGGTCCTACAGACGGCTTTGGCCTTGTTAGCACTTGAATCTGTCTATAGGCAAATTCACCAGCTATAGTATGTGGATTGTAAAGTTCCTCCAATATACAGGGGATAACTGATAAGAGAAATATAAACATGTACAACCGTAAAAGTTATTGGATCTTCTGATATTTGTATCCAAAAAGACATTTAAATATGCAAAAGATAATGCGAGATTGCATACAAGACAAAGTAAATGACTGAGCTTGGTATTCTCATGCACAATGAACCACTGGAAAGTAAATGACAATTTTCCAAAATCAGACTTTCAGCAACATGCAATTTAGATAAATAAATTCAGAAACTACAGATATTAGTGAGCTCAAGTTAACTGAACAACCTTTATAGAATGATAATTCAAGACACAATAACATAAAGTTTATGCTTGCAAATAAATTTAAATAAATTCTTCAGCAGAAGATATCTAAGTAGTTTTTGAAAATGTCTTTTGGTAGTTATCTAACTACCTTCAAACCAACAAATGTTAACAAACTTTGGAACAATTTAAAAGTAAACAACGATGTAATTGTAATTTAACATGCCCGATTGGCTAATCTGACATGTAAATTATGACGTGGCATCTCTTGGGTCTCCAACATGCTAGATTTTGCTATAATATTTCGATTTAGCTAGCACTTCCTTGACATGAGTTTGGAATCCAGCCTTTAGATACTTTAGTGCATGACTTGCACCATCAATTGAGAAGACTGGGAAATGCATTTTCTCGGTGAATTCATCAATGTCATTCAGAATATTTGTATATTCATCGCTCTCTTTGGTCATTTCTGTAATAATTTTGTGTACCTTTTTAAGTGAGAGAGTGAGATGCCATTCATCTGTTTGGTCTTCTGAGGTGTCTTTGAATATTGTTAATGGCTACCAGCTTTTGAGAGATTTTTTTGGACATTTCCAACATGCCATCGGTAAACGTATTCCACAAATCCTTATCCGTTCAATCTGCAAATTGATTTCCTAGTTCTTCATATCGATTATTTATTTCACCATACACTTTGACTGATTTATCTACAACCTTCATATTCGTTACCATAATTTCTTAAGCATATGATATAAATGGATGGTCATGTTGGCTGATCTCACCAACTTTGGGCAAAGCATTCTTATAAAGGAGAAGTCTGAGTAAGTCAGGGGTTACCTTAGGATCTTTTGATGCAACCGGCCTGAGCAAATAAATTATGTATGAGCCCAGTTGACTATCCTGGCTCTTCAGGTCTGCCTTTGAATATTCATCTGTAACAATTTGCTTCCTGGTGAGATTATACGTGTTCTCCAAATGTTGGAGTACTCCATCTTGATTCAACTTGGAGATTGTGCATGGATGTGGCTTGATACTCCTCAAGAGAGCTCAGTTTCTTTTCTCAGCTTATCTTTCTGGATGTCAACTCTTAGCAGCAGGATGTAATCCAACTATAGCTTATGGTAGAAAGAAATACTGCACTTTTTTTCATCAAATTTGTGATGAAATCTTAAAGGCAATTACTGTTTGTGCAAGGGTTTAGGGACTAAACAGTCGGATGGCGACTTTTTGTATGGTAGCTAAAGATGTACGGTTCTTAGTTCGAATAGCATTTCACATGCAGGAATCACACATTAACGATTTGCAAAACCTTACCACAATATATTTGATAACAAGATATTTTAGCTTGTTTCATTCCTCCAGGCAAGCATCCTATTGGGTTTTTAGTACTTAGCAGGTAATTTGTAATTTTTAGCAAGTTTGGCTATCATTAGCTCTATTAATCGCTTGGACATCATTGAGAATACCTTCAAAGTTGTCTACTTTAGGAACAGAGGCAGATAATTTGCTAAGTGCAGCCAAAGAGTTCCAATTAAAGGTAAAGATAAAGGCAAGTCTTTAGGTCCCACCTAGCCATCATGTATATTTAGCTGACGAGGCCTCAAGGTGTAGCTTTTTAGCTTGTGACAGAGCTTGGGAGTAAGTACAGGCCTCACCGATATACCTACACTGTCTGAGTTTTTGGAGAGTTGCTTCCATTAGATCAAGTGGCCGGAACAGAAAGTTCCTAGAATGATGTCTACTGTACTTCTACTCTCACCCAATACTTCTTTTTTCCTTATTGCTGAGCAAGAGTTGGGTAACTTTATAGGAATTGCCAAATTGACAAGGAGACACAATGGACCATAGATGTTTGATGTCAGGTACATTCTATTGCACACTTATTTCTTGATTACCAAGTTGAAATCATCCTCCTTTGATGTTTTATTTGATTGGGGAAAAAATTTACTATTTAGTGTCTCTTATTTCCATCCATTTTGTTCTTGGTCATTAGCTTTGTTTCTATCTTATTTCCATCCATTCAGTCTTATTTATATTGTGTAATATGGAGCGTAGATTGATTGAGGCTGGTTTCATTATTTGTACTTTGAATTGGTGCACTGTAGGCATTCCCTAGTGATGTTCTACCTTCTGCTGCTTTTTCATTTTTATTGGTGAACATAGGCAAGAAGGTAGAGATGTTAACTATAACATTTTTTTTTTGGTTCTTCCTCTGGATAAATTGCCTTAATTTTGATGGCAGCATTTACTGATTTACATGTCAGTTTGTTAAAACAACGGTCATACTGCAAAATATATCAGTTCTGTGGCATTTTTAGGGAATGATTATTGTACCCTGCTAAGAGTTATTGCAGTTATAGGTTATTTTTTCATTGTTCTTAAATTTGATCTGTTTGTTATGTAAAATATCTATGATAAACTGACCAGGTATATTTGTTCATATTGGTTTTTAATTTTTGTTCATATTTTGTATGTCTTTATGAACAAGGGATATCGGAAGTTTACTATGGGAAAATGTTTTATGAGGACCTTTAATAGGGCTTTCTAGAAGCCAGTACAACATATACTATATTAAATGTCTTGATGTATATGATTTGACTTGTTCTTGGAAAAATTGTATTAAAAGTTTAAGTTTTGCAGTGACTTGAATTCAGCAAGTAATGGTTTGAATCCTGAGGAGAAGAAGAAACAGCAGAAAGCAGAAGAGGCCCTCTATGAAGAAAGTATTCGAGTCCCTAGAAGGTACCCTCCTACATTGTATTTTTATAACCAATTATGTTGGTGGTGATGATTTTTACTTCAAAAGATGTTTTATTTATGTTCCAATTTATTGCTTTTGGAAGCATGGCATGTGGAAGTTCCTAAAATCTGTTACAGTTGTAGAAAAGCCCTAAAACTTGCAAAAACTGCCCAAGAGCAAATTGAAGTCTTTCATAATAAGATTCAACATGTCGCATTTCCATCCTAGTATGACTTTTGTTTCTCTGCTTTAAGCGCAATTAGAATGCATCAAAATGAATATAACAGTTTGTTTGCATTGGAAGCATTAGTTAAGTCGTAGACTCTTCTCCATTGTGCACCTTCCTTTCAGCCAGAGAGTAAAGATGGAACAAACTTTAGTGTAGGTTCTAATGTTACCGATATCAACTGTTAAATTTCCTTCAAGAGAGCCTATGTCATATTACATGTGTTTAATGGTGTTTATTTGTCATACTTTTATGAACAATAAAAATTATCTGCACGGTTGACACAAGCTTTACAATCTTACAGGAAATCATTGTATGTCAAGCCACATATATGAAAACAGAAAATGACAAGGCTAACTTGTGTGACCATCCGTATGGTCTAAAGTTAAACCTATCAATCAAATTTGCCTTAAGAAGAGACCAAATCATGCCGCAAGATTTGAGTTTGCCTAGAGATCTAAATTATCCATACTATGTGAGAAAAAATTAGCGATCTGCACTCTTCTTATATATGTGCCTATATCTTTGCACACACATGCACACATTTATATACACTTTTCAAATGCTCTCTTAAGAAGAGAGCAAATTGTGATGCAAGATTTGAGTTCGCTTAGAAATATAAATTATCCATACCATAGTATACATAACTGTAACCGGCGAGTACTCGCCGTGGGGATTTCTTTTAATTGGAGAGTAACCGATGGGTGGGGTTGAATAACTGGGAATAACCGACAAAGGAAAAAAATACTTAAATTTATCAAAAAAAACATAAATTTTATAGATATTATAGTTGCAAAATATATCAAATGAGTCTATAAAACATTGGGAAAGTGTTTTCTATTAAATTTGAACACAAATAAAGTACAAAATCACATAATCATGCGATTACAATTGTGACACTGTCAAGTTGTCAACAACAAAGTGATACAATGAATATATACAAGAATCTACAAGAATACAAGTACAAATTACAAGAATCTATAACTTTCTCTTCCCAGCTCTCTGAAAAACTAAGGGACACTAAGAAAGTCTAGTCCTCCCACTTGGCTGCCCCTCCTCTCTACCTAAAACGTTGTGGCTCCACCCCAGCCTCAGCCTCAGCCTCATCCTCATCTTCAAGGATGTCCTTTAATTCAATGTCTCCTCTTGTTGTAGTTGAACCCTTCATGGCTTGTCTCTTGAAATCAACAATCCCGTCCTTTGTGAACATGGAGGCCTCCTCCAGTGCAGTCTAATCACTGTAGGGATTGATCTCATCTAGTTCGATATGAACCTGTGATGTGTTCTCCAACTTCTTTGTGTGAAGACGATGGTTGTATTGCACAAAAATCAGGTCATTGAAATGTTGTTGGTTTATTTTGCTGTGCCTTTTCATGTGAATGGTGTCAAACAAACTCCAGTTGCGCTCACATCCATAAAAGCTACAAGGCTGAGATAAAATGCGGAGGGCTAGCCTTTGAAGATTTGGGGTATTTCCACTCCAATCTTTCCACCACGACCTTGCAAACAATATATTCAAAACTTTGCAAGCAATTAATAATAATAAATTTGTAACTGGTAAGGTACAAGTAAAGACTTCATTTTCTATTACCTGGTGATTGCATGGCTCTCCTTCGGATAGCTAGGGTTGAAGAAAAGAGCCTCCTCTTAGTCTGCTTGTAGTTTTGCAACTTTGAAATGATGAGGTCTCTCACCTCAACGTTAAGTGTCATACCCTCAATGCATGTTGAGATCCCTCCATAACCTCCTCAATAGCATCTGTGAAGCCATTGGAGTAGAAAAACCTAGGGTTAAGGTAGTACCTTGCCGCATGAATGGTTTGGTGGAGTTGATTGTTCCACCTCTAATCAATCAATTCCCTAATGGGATCAAATCTGGCACGATCCCTTTATAATAGTTTTAGATGGCCTCTTTGGCTTTATCCATGGCCTCATAAAATAGTCCATTGGATTTTACTACCCATCCACCACGCGCAAAACCTTCACCAAAGGCTTCAACACCTACAAAGTTACAAACAAATTAAAGTTACAAATTTATAAATAAAATAAATACTAAGTTTAAAAAATTGAAAATAAGAGAATTGACTTGAAATTTAAATTTAAATTTCAAGTTACTTTGACAATCTCTGTAGCTCTCTTTCTGAAGGCTTCACTAAAAATTACCTTCCCAACTTTGACTCCATCAATGTTTTTCGAATATGACGAGTCCATCCATGCTTGTCTCACAAACATTTACGTTAAACAAGTCAACAAATTGCAAATACTTTGCACTGTAAGAAAGTGCATTGCAAATCTGGGACACCTGCTCGAAAAAACTCTTTTCCCTTGGTGCGCTCTTTCATCAAGTTGAGAACCCAAAGGTGAGTGTATATATATTTTGTGATCTCTCTAGCTGCTTTTACAACTAGTCGCACCAAATCAAGTTTGCCTATGTCCTACAAAAGAATGTCAAGGTAATGTGCTGCGCAAGGGGTCCAAAAGATTGATGGATGTCTCTCTTTGAAAAGTCTTCCAGTCGCCACATATGTTGTCGTATTGTCTGTGACAACTTGGGCAACATTCTTGATGCCCACCTCTAAAGCAACCTGCTTGAGCATCAAGCTCAAAGTTTTTGTATTCTTTATCTTGTTAGATGCATCAATGGATTTGAAAAAAACTAGCTCACCATTTGAAGATGCCAAAAAGTTGATGAGGGTGCGGTTGTTTCCGTTTGTTCATCCATCGAAAAGAATGGTGCATTCGAACTTATGCCACAACCTCTTCTGATGTTCTACAATTACCTTTGCATCTTCAACTGCATTTTGGAGCAACTTCTCACTCAACTCTTTTGAAGATGGTGCCTTGTACCATTTCCCTGCAACTATCAATGTTGTTATCAAATATTCTCAATACGGGCTCCTCACCATGTTGAAGGGAAGATTGTTGAAATACCAAAAATTTGCATATGCTTTATATGCTTCTGCATGTGCTTTATCGTTTCATTCTGTTCTTTGCAGCAAAGGTTGTGCCCCAGGTGTGATTCTAGGCACAAAAAATGAGTGTATTTGTGTAGAACTTGATGAAAATATGTCATGGCGTTTTCGTGGCCTATGGGTAAAGCCCACAATTTTTGTCATAGCTGTCTTAGCTTCTTTTGTCGATGTGGAAGCAATGGCCACAATGTAAGCTCTCCTGTCATCTCTCGTTTTGCTTCTTTTGTGACACGGAGACAAGGCGTGACATCATGGCAAAGAATGCATGAAAGGTGGCACTTGAGGCGATTGATGTTTGCTGACATATTTTTTGTGCAAAACGAACAAATTGAAACCATTTGGGACGATCCAACCCACATGGCATATTTTCAAGCAGCACTGCAAGAATTAAGGGGAGTTGTTTGCCAACCATTGACTGAATCTGACCCCGATGCACTGATGGATACCATTGTTTGCTAATAGTATTCCTACAAACATTTTCAAAACAACATTAAAATATAAAAAAATAAAAATGTTAAACACAAATTAAAATACAACATTTAAAAAAATAGCCTTACATCGTAAACTTGTAAATTTAATCTTAAACATCTTGATGTAACCCTAGAGGCAAGGATAAAATATTGAAGACATTGAGAACGATTCTCTACAATAAATAAATTATAATGATAAACGGAAACTATACTAGTTAAGATAAGATAAGATAAATATATTAATGTCCAACTAATAACCACAAAAGTAGGTCAAAGGGACTGTAGATTACAAAAATGTGTTAGGAAAAAGCGAGAAACCAAAAAGGTCTCCAAAAACAAGAAAAACACTACTGAAAGAAATAGTATAAAAACATGGCAAAGAGTGACTACATTCAGAGCCAAACCACCAAAGGACCTAACCACGCTCAAGTCCAAAGAAGGGAGCAAATGAAATGAGCAATCTGCAAGAATCTGTAAACATCGGGAGCACGAGGATGATACATAAGATAGAAGAATCGGTTAAAAAACAACATTTTTAAACAAAAATTATGCATAAATTGTATTTAGCATTCCACAGAATTGAACAGAATGCATGAATATTTACCAAACATGTTTAAATTAAATTAACATTTTTTTACATGCTAGGAAATTTAAAAAAAAACAAAACTACTAACCTGAAAATATGTTTGCTGAATTCTCCTTCCAAATTTGCTCTTGAAAGCTCCAAATTTTGTGTGAATGCAATGAGGCGGTGTGTTTCAATTTATAAGACAAATCTCCTTGTTTTTTCGTCTTTTAGCAGTGTTTGCCAGCCTGGATGTGTACAGGATGCGTACAGGCTTGCAGGGGAGTACTCGCAAGTACTTGGCGAGTACTCGGCACGTACTCGCTGCAGGCAAAAAAACTGCAGTAAAAAAAAAATTGTGAGTAATCGTTGCAGGTTTTTTCCGGCGAATACCCGAGTAACTGGCAAGTACTCACCGGTTATGTAAACTATGATCCATACTGTTTGTGAAAAAGTTAGCAATCTGCACCCTTCTTATATATGTGCCTATATCGTAGGACACACATGCACACATTTATATACACATTCTAAACACTCATGTTTATGTGCTTTTATGTCATCGTGCTTATGCAAATATCCACATGCACACTTGTTTGTTCAGGCAGACTCAGTTCTTTGTATGTGCATGTGTGCACGTACAAATATGTATGTGTTGCAATGCATGTGTACGTACATACACGAAGCATAGTAGCTAAGCAAGGCTTGACTCACAATAATTGGCTTGGCGAATCATTCTTGGGGTTGCCTTGCTGATACTTGGTATTTGATTCAGCTGCACTTCAATAAAAAACCAAGGAAAAAACATCATTTTAACTTATTTTTTCTGTCTTGGAGGTTGTTTTTGACAGAGAAAAGATGTATTTGACATAAAGCAAATTACTAGCAGACTTGATATTTATGAACATATTTCACCTTCCATTTTATACAGAATTTCAGACTCTTCAATCTGGACTTGGTTTTCAGTGGCTCCTTTCCTGCTTTTTGATTGCTTGTTTTCCATCTCTTACGTGTATATCATAATCCAAGGATTTTCAACACTTTACACTGTTTTGGAACTTTCAAAACTAAAATACTGGTTTCTTATTTAGTGCAATTGAGCAATTGAATTATGTTTAGTTATTTAGCACACATTTAGATCTTTTGTTTATTTAGATGTCATTGAAGTTAATCTCTTTTTGAATAGTTTTTTTGGGTGAAAATTGCAAAATTTTACGTAATTTCAATTTTTTGAGTTTTGTTTGCATGCATATATACTTTCCTGCATGCACAAGCATGCTTGCATTTCATTCTTGAAAAGGCTTGTAAAATGTTTGAGATCTAAGGTTGGGCATGCACCACTCACATATTTCCTAAGAGGTTAAAATTTCAATAACGGAAAACGGGCAGAAAAGGTGGGCTAGCTATATATTAGAAAAGAAATATTTAATTAGTATTTGAATTTAAGCTAGAGCTCAAATGTTCCTGGCCGGAATAATTTTGTCTTATGCAAGCAAATATAACAAGCGCTGGCTAGGCTGCTTATTTCACAGAAATCATAAATTTCAAACTGCAACAAATTGCTAGAGAGTTCCAACAAGCTAGCTTGAGCAGTCTGGGTTAGCAGTATTATTTCTACTGGTTATAATCAAATTGGATTCTGATGCAGGAGCATCAGGAAAATGCCAATGTAATTATGTAAATAACTCACTTTGTCATGCCATAAATACTTCAGAGGTCATAGGGGTCATGTGAAAGGCCAATAAGCATACTTAGAATGGTTCAATTGTGGTTTTGTAGACTATTTGGAATTTCCCTCCAAAATGTTGTATTTAAATATTTAAATTATTGTGAAGCTTTGTGGAGGCTGTGACCGTTTTGAATGGGGTAGGAACTTGACAAAAGGGTCCTAGAGACCTATTGGTTAATGTAAAAGATCTCAACCTATGCAAACCCATCAAAGAAATATCTAGAAAAGTCTATTGCTACGTTGGAGAAGGGATAAAGGTCAAAGAAAGCAAGACTAAAATTGGGTCTTGAGAGAATCTTAGAAATATCCTCATCCAAGGCTAAGTTTGTACATTGAGATAAGTTTCCTGTCATGTTGGTAGAGGTTAAACAAAGAAAATAAACAAGTATAAGTCGTACCAAGTCTTACGAGTGAGGGGTGGAGTGATTGAGACAAAATAAGGCCTTTAGGCCTCAATCTGTATAATGGTATATAGGCCTGTGGTTTTTTGTGTGTATGTACATAAATATTGTTCAATAAAGAATAGTGTTCTCGCAATTTGAGATTTCATTCTATTCCTCCTGTATATGAAGACATACCTCCTATATATGATGTATTGTAGGGATCAGGAAGACTATATATGCATCTAAGATTATGACTGCATGAAGGTAGTTCAAGTTTGTCAACAGAGTTACAAGGGGCTGAAATTTGTTTTGAGAATTGATTATCAGAAGAATTGGATGTGGTTCCATATATATGAGAACAAAATAACTATTGAAAGTGTAGAAAAAAACGTGTTTGAAGAATAGAAGAATGACGTGAAGACCCTTCTTGAAGTGGAGATAAGTAAAGAAAGTGCCAGACTTTGTGAATAATTATTAAGAAGTTCTTAGGATTGAGTTCTTTATATGACTGCAAATAAAGTTTGTGAGAGGGCCTGAGATTATAGCTGGTCTAAGGTGCAAATAATTCATAAAAGGTATGATATGAAGGCTTTTTAGTCTCTGATTAAATCTGTTCATTTATTTTCTATCGGGTCAAGGAATAAGGTCGATGCACAACGTATTGTAATTGGGACATGTTTCACATTTTGATTGCCTGTGGAAATTAGAACAAGATCTCGGTTAGTTGTAAAATGCATGGAAAATCCCGATTGAACATATGGATATTTGAAATGGATTCCAAATAATTAAAATGTGATTTGTCATCAAGTATCCTCATAAAGAATGATGCAGTCCAATTTGCTTTCAAATTGATGAAATTGATTCTGGTGTTTATATAAATATCTGCCTGGTCTAAATTGTGATTGAAAAGTGGTTCTAGTTGAGAAGAAATTTCATTGGATTCCCTGTGTGAATAAAAGTACATTGCTTTGAGTAGAAGTTTGAATTAAACAAGGAATAGTTGAATGTATAAAATAATGTTGTAACTGGACTGTGAGCCAGAATGAAAAGTTTCTAAACGCATTGAGCATTATGAGAAGGACTAAGACATTGAATGGACTGATCTTATAATCAGATAAAGGAGGAAATGAATAGTGTTATCAGACTAGACTAAAATAGAGTAGACCAAATAAATAAGATCAGTTTATGCATTGAAAAAGGGACTTGGATGATAAAATTAGTTGAAGCTTGCTATCAGATTCTTATGCAATTATCAATAATAACTATTTTAATTATCCATCAGTTTGAGGGTTTAACCCTTTGTATAATCAGTAAAAGCACACAAAAAATGTGCAAAGAATATAATATGCTTCTTTCCCCGCAATTTTTTATGAAACTATGAATTTAGTTAAGGGAAGATTTTAATTGACAATAAGGACGCATGTTTCCTGCTTAATATTTTTGTACAACCGTGGGCCATGTCAAAAGTTTTGGGAAGAGTAGGTTATGCTACTTGTTATTTTGACAACTTACCAAGCCATAAGTATAGACACAACTGCTTTTGTCAGATGCAATTTGTACCAAAAAAAAGTTGATGGGTGGGTTGCCACATATGTTGAATATTGAGACAATCTGTGAATGCAGATCTGATGCCATTATGAGCAACAATTTTTGGAAGTTGCCAGCCAAATTGTAGAAGAGAAATGTTTTCAACACATTAACATCCCCTTCCGCATCATTGTATAGCAGTGTCAGGAGACTCCTCCATGAGGGACTTTTGTTACCATGATCTCACAAAATCTACGTTACTGGTTCGTGGGTTTTTACCTGCGATACAGGGCCTGGTTTGCACCGGGTTCTGGTGCGGAATTGAAATGCTGTCTTCAATGCCTAGGGTTTGTCTTGGGGCACCCAGGTTCGCTCGGGTTCTTCTACCAGAATAACCCAAGCAAACCCGGGTGCCCCAGGACAAATTCTCGGCAAACCTGGACAGAATTTGCAAGCAAAAGCAGTCAAAAACGGGAAACAGTCCACCGGTAATGTAGGTTTTTCCCTTTCCCTTCAATCTGGTTGTTGTTGCCATGTGTCAGTGATTGCAGTCTTAGGAAGAAAGACAAATCCAGTTGCATACAACAAAAAACACCGTGTGCACTGTTGGGTCAGCTAAGTGGTTCTCTGGTTTTTCGTTTCACTGTCCCTCTCTGAAATGCTGCTGTAAAAAGCCAAAAATCACTGCCTTTGCCTAAAGAAGATAAAAATGCCTCCTATCACCTCTGCAATACCTCTGCACCTCTGCTGTAGCTCTCGATCTGATACCTGCTGCTGTAGATCTGTGATCTGTTGTAGAAATCCCTCTGTCGCTGCCATTACCCTTTCGTGCTTAGCCTAGTTTAGATATATTTTCTCTTATGTTTAATAAAATGTTCATTTTGGAAAAATATATGTTAGGTTAGAATATATTTGTAATTTTTTAATGATAATTTTAGAGTGGAGTGGGTGAACTTGAACTCCATGCATGAGAAGAAAGTAATTAGTATTGCCAAGGTCATGACACATAGCAATGACCAATAATTTTTTTTTTTACACATTAATGATAATTTTATAGCTTTAAATATGATACATTAATCACTTAATATATATATTTTATGTTGATGTTGCTGTTTTCAATGAAGAGCAAGATGATTATGAATATGATTTTTGATGCAATAAATAATAATTGATATTTATGGTTAATATTATCATGACATTTGGCATTCGGTTTGTATTTCACTATTTTGTGGTTATTTTGTTTTTATATGCATACTATGTGGTTAATGTCACTTAATTTCCATTAATTAGGCTATAATTTCTATATTTTTTATTTTTTATATATACTTTTGTATGGCCGCCAAGCCATACCCAAGGCAAAAAAAATCACTGTACCAGTGAAACTGGTTTTTCGAACCTGAACCCGAATCCAAAACGAACCTGGGTCTTCCACTACATTGAGGGTGCTTATAGTGAGATTTTTCAGAGTTCACTAAAATATTTGCCTTGGGAATTGCTAGCCTGTTTTAACATATATAAATCCATCATCCATGTAGAGGTATTGGATTCACTAGAAATATGGATTGAATTCTTACTGCACTCTATTCCCACAAGTTGGCATGCTCACATCTTTCATTAGAAAAAACATTTTTCACTGTTAGAACTTAGGTTCTAGATGCAGATGTTCCTACTTGCTGATCACGGACAATTTTTAACAGAATCTGTGGTTAGAACTTCACTTTGCATTGCAGTGAGAAAGAATTTATACCATTGTTTGATCAACTGCTTACTTGTAGATGTTTTTATCCCATAGTTTACCTAGGGCATCTTTACAATCATGTAGCCAGGAAAATTACACATTATCTACATAAAGGAAGAGACAATTGAAAGTCTGGCTATATCTACTATCTTGTTTGTCATTTCATTAACTCTGATTAACCCAATGAAAGTGGAACAAAGCTGACCTTACTGCTTTATTTCTGTCACGACAAGGCAGTACTAATAAATCTTCTGTCATTCCTCACATAGCTTTCAGTAAACATATGACCTTCGGTACTTCTAAGTTATATACAGGTGTAAAACCTAAAGCTGCCAATGCCAAGTTCTTCCTTGTAAACCATGGAATACGAGTTCATAGGAAGAAACATGTCCATACTTCTCTATCCCTCATAAAAATGTGGCTTTTGGAGACATATATTCACACTAGAGTACCAAAGACACCCCTGAGTTGATCTGGCATTGACCTCTCAGAAAATGATCTTTAGTAGATTGGTTTTGTCTTGTTGAGATTAGAAGCAGCACTTGCTTAAACAAATAATTTGTAGGAGGGAGCTGTTTGGTAACCACCGAATAAGGGTCCCTATTACCAAATAAGTTTGTCTTAAATGATAAGCAGATGCAATGCACGATCCCCTTAACGGTCGGTGTTTGTCAGTTTGTTTGAATTGCTCATCCATTTTCCAACAAGACTTTTCTATCATTCTATGCTTTTTAACATGCCTTTCATTTTTTATAACTACTCCTAGCAGGCTATTTGAGATTTGAACAAGACAGAAGTGCATTTGTTATTACTTTATCTTAGTATTTATTACAAAATTTAATAACTATAAATCTGTATTTTAGAATGTCTTCCTGTGTCTTAAGTGTACTTGAATTAGATAAATTCATTCCATGGTCCTTGATTTCTATATAGATTTGATAATACAAGGATTTGGATGACACGGATGTATATCCTGATAATTGCTTATGTTATGACAATACAGGCCACCATGGCATGCAAATATGGCTGCAGAAGAACTTGATACTAGAGAAAGGCAGTCATTTTTGAATTGGCGCAGGAGCCTTGCCAGGTATTTTTCAAATGACGTGCCTTTTAAGTTTGGTCCTGATTAGAGCATATTCAATTCCATTTTCACAAATTGTTGATTATATGGGGTGTTCATCATCTGTATAGTGATTTCGAGAATCCAATACAGGCTAGTGATTTTGAGAATCCGATACTGTCTCTAATATATGCTAGCACCTAAACGAATATGGGCATCAATGATAATTAAGAATTAATTGTGCAGTACCTTGCAATTCACTTTATTCTTGAACATAATGCAATTCCAAGCTCTTAGAAGTTAGATTTGTCCATATCATGACATCCTAAGAAAATCTGTATTTGTCAATGCTTATTTTAATACAGTTGCATGGCAACTCTCAGCAGTAATGTCCATGTAAAGAGCCCAATTAAAGAGCCTATTTGTAATATTGCACTCATTCTCATTAATGTTGAGGAGGAGGAGAGAGAACAAAGAAAGGGTCGATATTAATGTCTGAATAACAAGAAACCCAATAGAAAGTTACTGAATTCAAAGAAACAGAACCCCTCCAATCACTTGCAATAGAAATTGAGATTCACTCTTCTAATTCTGCAAACAATCAGCAGTAATAATAATTGTTGCTACTAACTAGAACCTAGCAACCCTATTTCTATTGTTTAGTAAGAAGAAAGATAGTTCTTTTGCACTTCGACCTGACAAGGGTTTTTACACTGGCCATATATGCATTTGTATACACATATATCCCCAAAAGCATCAGTTTTCTAGTCTTGAACTTTTGGATGCATCCACTAGAGGTTCGTGAACAGACTCATTATCCAAACCCAAATTCTGAACCTGATTTGAATTCCTGGTACACTTTGGCTAATTTGGTTCCGACTCAGAAGAGTTGAAATCTACATCTAGAAGCTTGCTTAAGTACTTGCATATGTTTTCATCCCTAGGTGAATGGCCAGCAACTGTTGAAACGGGGTTGGAGAAGGCAGAAAGATTATCTGTTTATAATTGAATTAAAATTGTAAAGCTTTAAACAATATTTTGTGAAGTTTGTCTTTCAGGAAATTTCAATTAATTTGCTGTTACAAAATACATATTTCAATCAGCTTCTTTCCGTGCGGTTATAAAATAATTCAAACTCTTAGTATCACGACTGAAGATTTCTTACTAGTTTTACTAGTTAGTCAACCTTGCAGCGGAATATTCTATTTGATTTAAGCTTCGCTTCGATGTACTTCCACAATATCTCTAATTTAGCATTTTATTTATTTTATATATGTTCCAAGATCTAGTATTTGAGAAATCTTTCTGATTACACGTCCTGCGAACTTTTCCAATTAGGATGCTAAAGTATACTCACTTCACATTTTATGAGTGTGTGTGTGTGCATGCGCATACTTACTTTACAATTAGTAAGAATCTTGAAAGAACATCAAATTAGTTAATACCTCACTTTTAAGGATGAAATGCTCTTCAATTCCCAGTTTTTGAACTCGTGAGGCAGAAAATTCTTTATTAAGAATTAAAAAGCCAACTTGTTCTTGATTTATTTTGCCTCAGTACTTGCACTCATGGAGAACATAACTAACTGGAGAACATAATTAACTGGATTATGGTTGTTCTTGTCTCCCTCTCGAAATTATACAACAATTAATTCCAAGGGCAATTAATATGCCTCAATTTTAGTAGTTGCATTTATTCATGATAAACAGAATAATTTCTGTCTCAAGCCGACCAGTTGTTCCTTGAAATTTATATATTTACTCAAAATTTGAAATCGATATTTCCTCACTGATCCTCTATCTGAAGATGGGTGAAATATATCTCACCCCAAATATCAAAGAAAAAATGCACGTGCAGTAAATACAGAAGATAAAACTATATGAATACCTGTGAAAGCCTTCGGTCATTAATGTTCATTATTCTTCATCTCTATTTAGGGCTGTTCTATGTTTACAGAAATTCACCTTGTGGATGTTAGTTCAATTTGTTCGCTTTTAGCTCTGGCACTCAATGATAAATGGGATGATGTTTGTCTATGCATTTATCTTTCGTCTGGGGTGCATTCCAGCTGTACAGAAATACACTGGAAGGATGGGGGTTAAACTTTTTGTTATTCGTACAACCCTACATACACGATTCATAACAAAATAGATGATGGTCACTTGTGTCTATTATCCCTCCCATTATCCCTCCCAGTTTCATTCATATTGCTAACAAATACACAAGAAGTACAATAATATGGGGAAGCACTTTTTATGGTTGATGTTATTATTTTCCAAGCATGTTGTGTTTGGATTTGTATTGTACTACTTGCATTGCTTCTATGGTTCCGGAGTATGCGCTTCAAATTTTAACTGAATTTCAGGAGGCATCAGGTACATAAATACCACACGGAAAAATTCAGCTCTCTGTTTCTTTATGGCAGCCTTTGACATTGAATATTATATTAGTATTCAATGTATGGGATTAGTTTTACAATATTCAGGGAATGGCACATCAATTGTGGGGTATTTTAATTTATAGCGCTAATGTGGTTGATTGTTATGGATTTCAGGTTGGAGGGGAATGAAAAACTAGTAATTACACCTTTTGAAAAGAATATTGACATATGGAGGCAGCTTTGGCGAGTGCTTGAGCGAAGTGATCTAGTACAGTTTTTAATCTTTATCCTTGTTCATTTGTTTATTGTGAACTTTGTGTACGGTTAAGTGTGAAGGATGCAGGTCTTCAATAAGCTTATGGTAATGTGCAAATTTAAAATGAAGCTAAAACATTTCAATCCTGAATAACTTGCATTGTAGTTTTTCTACAGTGAATCTTATTGGAATTTCCATGTCAAGTGAAACATCGGAGTTTTCTGATCACCTTACTTGAGATCATGGTAACATTGTTTTGTTAAAAATACACATAAAGAAGCAAAATTTGTTCAAGAGCTTTGCCATAGACAAAATTTCAATGATCTTTTAAACTAAAATAATTATCTGACTATAGTAATTTTTAGTTCCAGTAGCTTCAAACTGTCTGAAATAAAATTTTCCATTATTAATTGTAATTTTAATTTCAATTAATAGGGTAATTTTATAATTTCGAGAGTGTTTAATTTATATGCAGGAAGTTGGGGATGATGCTCATCCCTTGTGCAAATGTATATGAAGATTTCAGTTATGATCTCTTTCTATTGGAATTTAATCTTAAGTAGCTTGGGTCACTAATTAATCTTTTTTCAAATTGTTATCTGTTTGGTTTGTGTTTCTCCTTCATCTATATATCATATAGGTGGTTGTGCACATGTTGCTTTGGCGGAAACTAAACTGAATTTTTCAAATGAATATAACTGATAATGATCTCTTCTTTCGGCCTATCACAAAAGGAAGTTTCTGCTAGAGAGCGTGAGTACATTGTTTTGCTTAAATACATGTTTCCTTCCTCAGAGAGCTTCAGGGATTCATTTGCTATGATGTTTCTAATCAGATCATATCTGTAGATCGTTACATTCGCACATTTTAGTTAACAACTAACAATAATTTTATGTTCCAGGTGGTTACAGTGGTGGATGGCCGCAATCCATTATTTTACCGTTGCCCTGATTTAGAGGTCAGTTGTCTGTTCTTTCCAACTATAGCATCAAACTTATTATGAGCTGCAGTGGTCTTATGGATAAAGAAACAGATAAATGATTTATATGGTCAAAATGAAGGGGGCTTCTATAATGACATTTCAGTAACCAGTCCAATTCCTTGCTATTTGAAATGACACTATATGCAGGTCATGATTTGATAGAAGATACCTGAGCTTGTAAATAGATTACACTAGTGCATTTGTATAAGCTTCTGAGTAAATGAACATATTCCCAAGCCTCTTCAATAGGCCCTCAGGCTTTCTGTGACCACAAATAGCCACAGAAACATTCCTCTTTTATGATTATTTTTTGAAAAATAATAACTGTTGTGATGGAAAGAACTGCATGATGATTGAACAAGACCTCGAAAATCCTTCCTGCATAGCATTATTGATTGTAGGCTGAAGATGAGCAGTGTTTTAATTCTTCAAGTTCTGGCCGAAAGTGCTGCTTTATTTTGTGTAAAAGTGCATATTATCGACTGCAAAAGAGCCAAAAAGAGTTGTGATCTGTGCAGAGTCCTGGTCATTCATGCGGTTCATGATGGTTGTTCAGGAGCTCCTATGTTTCCCAGCTAAGACTAGCTAATTGCTGGAGACGCACATGCATGCTCGTCAATATCTGACCAGACTTTGCAGTAACTTGCCTGTAGTAACTGTTTAATCATAACTGCAAGGCTCCCACTAATATTCAGACTTGCAAAATTTTAATGGAGTTTCAGATGTTGGCCATGTAAAGTGCTTGTCCTTTATGTAGCAGAAAGTTACATAAAAGACTTCCTATTTCCATGAATGTTTGCTCATAAGGTTGCATTGAATCTGACATTTACTTTCTCAAGTTCGGAGCTCAATTTTTTCTCTAAGGACACGCTTTTTAGTGGATTTGTATCTGTCAAAATTCAGGAGATGTGAGTGAATGCCTTGTTTACAAGTTGTTACTTTCAACTGCAGGAATATGTGCGGGAGATTGATTCTCATAAGCGGACAATGTTACTTGTGAATAAAGCAGATCTTTTGCCAGTATATATGAGGTGGTTTCTGCTAGGCAAGACTTGATTTTTTTGGTTGGGCACTTTTATCATGATGATGTTGTTAACATAACCTTAGCATAAATATGGACGAGTGCTAATTGTTTGTATGGCCTTTGAAACTGCAGGGCAAAATGGGCAAAGTATTTTCATTCACAGGGGATATCATATTTATTCTGGTCTGCTAAAGCTGCTTCATTTGCTTTAGAAGGTAAAGAACAAAGGGGGAATTCAGAAAGTTGTGTCGATTCCACAGAAGAGCTACAAACGTTGGGTGTTTCAGTCGAAGATATCAAAATATATGGCCAAGAAGAGCTTCTGAACCGTTTACAAAGAGAGGCAGAAACAATTTCAACAACTAGAAACACTTCCACTGAACCTGGCAAGCAGGGTCAGCCTATCCTGAGCCATCATTCAAGTCGTGACTCAGCTCATTTTGAGAGTGATGCATCTACTAGTAACTCCAGTATTTTGCATTCTGCTTCTACACGTGTTGTTGTAGGGTTTGTTGGCTATCCTAATGTGGGGAAAAGCTCCACAATTAATGCATTGGTTGGAGAGAAGAAAACTGGAGTCACATCAACACCAGGGAAGACCAAGCACTTTCAAACACTTATAATTTCTAACAAGCTTATGCTTTGTGACTGTCCTGGTCTAGTTTTTCCTAGTTTTTCCAGCTCCAGAGCTGATATGGTTGCTTCCGGGGTTTTGCCTATTGATCGGATGACTGATCATAGGACAGCTATACAAGTTGTAGTCAACAAGGTTCCTAGACATATTTTGGAAAATATTTATAGGATATCGTTGCCTAAACCTAAACCATATGAGCCACAGGATAGACCCCCAGCAGCTTTCGAGCTACTAAGGACATATTCTCATTCCAGGGGATATGTTGGGACAGGAGGTTTGCCAGATGAGACAAGGGCAGCCCGGCAAATTTTGAAAGACTACATAGATGGCAGGCTACCTCACTTTGAAATGCCACCAGAGACGGCAAATAGTATGAAAGGCAAAGACATAAAAGATTCTACTTCTCTGGAATTGCAAGGAGATGTTTATAGAGTGGGACTGGATGAGGTAGATTTGGATATCCATGATGGTCTACTAGGATCTACTTCCTCTGAAGAGGTTGATCATGCATTTGTTGATGACCAACTTTCTCGGCTTGTAAATGTTGGCTCCAATGAAGAAGCTAAAAGAGGACAGCTTTTAGATGTAGTGGGTAGCACAAGTCTAGAGGGTGTATTAGATGACCTTGATGCATTTGATTCTGTAAATGGCATAGGACCAGTGGATTCTGAAAGGAAGAAAAATACAGAGAAAGAGCATGCTCCACATAAAATGCATAAAAAACCACAAAGGAAAAAGGATCGCTCTTGGCGAGCAAGTAATGACGACAGTGATGGCATGCCTGCTGCAAAAGTGGTACAGAAGGCAGTAAGTCATGGTGCAGCTAGACAACTCCCGAAGATCCAGTGAGCGTAGCCAGTGATTATTGGGATGGCATGTCTTCTGCATAAGCTTTAACATAGCTAGTTGTTATGTTGCTGATTTACTACATTGAAGAATGCTATCAGAATTTATGACTCGATTTTTAATGTTTTATTAGTGCATTGTAAAATACTATGTCATCCGGATCATAATATAGTGCTTTTACTTTGGGCATTTCAGTGACAGCTTTTCTTGGGCAAAAACAGGCAAGCTCTAAAAAATGATATTCTTATCTTAGTTGTCATGTGGCATGCCTGTGTAGAATCAAGATTTTATTAGTGTATTGTAAAATTCTATATTATCTGGATCATAATGTTTTACTTTGGGCATTTCGGTGACAGCTTTTCTTGTCCAAAAACAGGTTAGCAGTAGAAAATGATATTCTTTATCTCACTTGAAACTTGGTCATTCTTTGATATATTGAAAATAAAATGGGCATATTGCTCTACTTTATATTGCGATTGGGTTTCATTATATATTGTTGATAACCTTTAGTCATTACAGTTTGAGTGCTATATTTGGCATGGATGCTTTTTAATGTGCTTTCAGTATCTCTAAACAGGTAAGCATTATGAGAAAGGCAAACAAAGATGAGAGAAAAACTCAGAAAATTGAGAGGGCTTGCTGTGCTATTATCCATTCAAATCAGAAATGAAATGGGTGTATGCATAAAGAGAGATGACCATCTATCTGATTGTCAACTAAGCTTTAACTACAAGGTTAACTAGTAAATCGCGATGTTATATTTTAATAGTGTGCATTTATTGCTCATGTCAATGTACTTTAATATTATATGTACTTTAAGATGGAATATCAGTTAATAATTGCGTGTGACAGATATTACATTTATAATTTATGAAATTTCGACATGTTAACTTTCATTTTATAAATTGGTAGAGACTGTGAAGGACTTTTGGTCATGCCAAACTTTGTATGCTTATTGTATATGACTTCCGGTTAAAGATACAGACTACACTCTTTTATCACGAAATAGGAAGACCTATTATCTGGGCTAGATTATGCGATCCACTATGGTTCAGATACATCCAATTGGCATTTAGCTTGCTTACTGTGTAAGCAGATGATTTCTATGGATTTGTAGAAAGAGGTGATTTTTTTTCATTTATGGTTTTGAGGCTATGTTTTTGTTTTTATGCTCTTCTATGATAAACGGCAGATGCGAGAGAAGTCTGTTTGTTCTATTTTCATTTTATTGTGATTTTGTAAGCTTGCATATAAACTTGGAAAATCACTGTAGGAGAGACGAGGCATTGTTTAAATTTCCCCCATAAACGAAATTTGCATATAAACTTGTGTAATCATAACAATGTATAAAGATGTGAGGGTCCTTTCAGGGTGATGAAGTAGACTCCTTTGCAAATTTAAGAGTGATCAAATTTGACAAAGTCACAAACTAAATAAAATACAAGTTGAAAATATTAAAAAATAGTTTGATAAAGCTATACTCTTTTGTGGATCTATATAGTTAAAAATTGTAAATTAATAATTTATATGCAATATAATTAAATATATAAATGAAAAAAACTTAAACTTTGCAGGTTAAACATGTTTTCATTGGCTCATTTTCTACTTCATTGCAATTGTGTTCAAAATTATTTTGTTTGCTAGGAGGTTGGGCATTGTCCATGTCAAGGGAGAGTCAAAAAGATTTATAGGGGTGGTGGAGGCTTAGGGGAGTGTTGAGTCTATAAAGATGTCCTCAACTCATTAATTAAATTCCTAGACCCCAATCATATTGGTAGGTGGTTGAGTGTACACATAAATGACCTTCGTTGAGGGAGTTCTTCGACCTCAATCCTAGAGCTTGGAGTGAGGGGTTACTATTGCTCACCTTGATTAGATGGTGTAAGGGTATCCAAGGTGTATCGACAATCTTGCATCATTGAAAAAAAAAAAAAAAAGAAGTCATTTCAAAATTTGGTAGCATTTATTTGGGTAAACATTTTGTCAAACCCTTGACATATATGTGGCGATGGTTTGAAGTCCTCATCCGACTTTAGACAAAACAAATTATATAGATTTTATAGGTTTTGTATGGAGATGGTGTGGTAACAAAAGTTTGGAACCATATAAAATAGATTGAGAGTTAAAAACCCAAGAAAATATTTCAATAACGACACAAAAAGAAGCCAAAAATGTTTTTGAAGATTGTTGTTCTTATTCCACGATTAGAGGAGTCTAAGGGGTTCCCAAACCTATTGGAAATATTGCATGAAATAAGAGTTACAAGAAGAAAAATAGAAAAACAATGAAAACAAAGAGGAAAAGGGCACGTCTCTAGTGGTGTGCAGGTTGTAGTGGATTGCCATCCATTCCAAAATGTAAATCCATATTTGAGTTGGGTTTTTTGTATACACGATGAGGGAAAAACATCATTGGGTATTTCCTTTTCAGTAATGAGAATATGAGCTTTTAAATTTTATGCCTATGTTTGATAAAATACCTAAGAGCGTATTTGGATTGTTGTAGTTGAAGAAAAGAGTAGTTGAACATGTGGTAGGTCATCGTGAAGTGTTTGTGGCTTGAAACTCATGTAATAATAGAATGGAATCCATTTCATGAATTTTGGTGATGAATTGTGTATGTGTGCATGTCTTGGGAAGCCTTAAAAACTGTATTTCAATCAAAATAATAGTTTGGATTATGTTTGGGTTCTATATGAGGTTGGAAAAAATGTTTGGATTATGTTTGGGTTCTATATGAGGTTGGAAAAAATGTTAAAATGGGTTGTGAGAATCATTTAGAATACCCATACCCCCAATCTCATCTCTCATATAGCTAGATTTACTAGTTAATATTTTTTTGTTAAAAGACAAAAAATTCAAATTTCATGCAAATGGGCACCAAAAGGGAAGGATAACATGAATTGGGTAAGATAAAAAAGGAGAAGTTGTCTTTTCGCTATTAGGATTTGGTTGCCATTTATTTGGTCCCCGACTTAACCTGCATCAATTGGTATTAAAGCAAGGTTTCCTTGTTGGTTAAAGTTTTGTGACTCTCTAATGAGTTTGTTGCAAGGGTGAGGAAGTCTTACAATTGCAACAATTGCAATGAGAGAAATTGAGTGTTCTCCATCTGAATAAGATGAGTAAAGAACATAGTGTTGTCAAAATGACACACAAATGAGGTAAAGCACTTGGACTTATAGAATTGACAAAGATATTGTGAGGATTTTATGAAAGATTGGATGTTAAGGAGATTGCACAAGGTAGAGGAGTAGTGAAAGACATGAGAAAAGACGAAAGTAAAGCACCCAAAGTTTAGAATGAAGAGTTGGTTGCAAATATGGGAAAAGGAAGAACTAAAAGACGAAAGTTGTTCTCCACAATGTGTTGATGGGTAGATAACAAAGAGTGGCAAATATGGTTAAGAAAAAGAATCAATGAAGTGATGAAGAGTAAATCAAACTCACCAATTGTAGCATTGGAAGGGATGTTGGAAGAAATGGTGTCCAAATTGGATGCATTGGAAATATTATTGTGAGTAGAGGAAAGAAAATTATTGAGAAAAATAAGCTCGTAGAGTTAAGAGGAGAAGATCCTGATAGAGTAAAGAGGTTAGCATAGGTCATGGTGAAAGAAAAAGGTAAGCCCACGAGTAATATAAATTTTTTTGTGGTAGAAAGAGCCCAAAAGAGCTAATGAAATGGACAGTAAAGTTGGATTTTTTTTTGAAGAGAAGTGTATTGAAGACCCCAAGAGGGTAGTGATTGCAAGCATAAGATTGTACAGAGTAGCAGTTGTGTATTGGAGAGATCTCCATGAGAGAAGACAAACAGAAAGAAAAGAAGAGGTAAGAAGAGTGGTTGAGGGAGCTTCAAGAATTGAGGCTTGAGAGTGAAGAGAAGAGGATTGCCTTGAGAAGCAATAGGAGGGTGAAGTTTGCATGTGAGCATCCCTTTGAGAATGAAAAAGGCTATGCGCAATTTATGAAGGATTATTTCTTCATGAAGAAAAATCAAGAAAGAGATATTGCAGCAGTAGTGTTGCACAAAGACGATGGTACAACTAAGATACCAATGAAGGAAAATCAAATGAGAAATGTCAAATCCCATGATTAGTCTAATGTTGATTTGTTTGTAGGTAAAAAAGAGTGCAAATCCATAAATAAGAAGAAAGTATAAGAGAAGTTGCCATGTGAGTGTTGGGTCATTTATGATCAAAGGTAGTTTTCATAGATCAAGAATCCAAGAGAAGTTAGTCAATTGTTAGTGAATCAAAATCAAAACAACTTGAAGACATAACATCTCAAGCCTAATCCCTAGGTTGAGTTATGGGAAAAACAAACAAGATATGCAATCGGAAGATAAAAGAACCATGCTTTTACCTCCTTGAAGATTTGCTTATAGTCCGATCTAAAGAGGCGAAGCTCGGCTTGTAGATGTAAAAGTCTTTGTCAATGCTTGAATTCTCATGTGAGTAGCATCTCTCCTTATCTACACTTGATTTGGCTTCTGCTTGGCATGAGAGTGAGAAAGCTTCTTGTGTAATTCGACAACATAAGTTTGTATGGAGAAGCTTCTTTAAATGGCAGGTGTAAGGCTCTTATTTATAAATTTTTTTAATCATTGTGAACCATTCATCTCATCTTAATATGGAGGGTTGAGGATCAATCCTCAAATCTATGATTACACATATGGAATGTATAAGAGAGGCCATTTAAGGCTTTTTGGAGTATGGAAGGCATATTGGAAGAAAAGTGTAGTCATTGGTCCTTTTGGAGTGTGTAAGAGAGGCCATTTAAGGCCTTTTGAAGTATGAAAGACACATTGGAAAAAAAAGTGCAGTGATTGGTCCTCTTGGAGTATGTAAGAGAGGTGTAACAACTTTTTTTAAGTGTGTAAATAAAATGTAAGACATGTCATAACCTTTATTTTCTTGCACAATTTTCTTAATGATGTCATCCAATTGTGAAGCAATATTCTATTTATAATTTAAAAAAAAATAGGATAATTTCAAATCCATGGATTTTCCTATTAGAGGAATAATTAGACTTGATTAAGTGGGATTAATCACCAATTAGAATAAATGTGGATTTTACAATATTTATATTTACCAATCAAGTATTCACTTAATTGCCTTGTGATTATACTTGCAAAGGATTGATTTAATTTAAGATGTACTAAACAAGATTAATGATGCAATATGATCGATTGCTCCAATTAGGGATGTATCATTATGATTTTGGGTTAAAAGGACAATTGTACAAAAAAATTAGTTTCAATGGTGATTTCTGGTTAGTTTTACGTGTAATTACAAAAATTTGCTTTAAATGTAGTTTAGACTCGGAAGTGGTTAAAATGAAGTGTCTATATTTTGTCCCTGTTTGAGAAGGTGTTGTGAGACACTAAACACAATAACGTCTTTTCAAAGAATGAAAAATTCATTAAGAATAAATTTGATAACGCTTGAAGAATGACATCTTCACTCTTCTCCTTTCATATTTAAAGTTTATGAGTCGATATACTTAGATTGATGCCCTAAAGGGTGTTTGATTAGCCCTGGATGCCCCCTCGAGAGGATGGTTGGGGAAGAAGTTGAAATAGATGGGCCCTAAAAAAAAAGAGGAAGAAGCAAGAATGGGAGAAATATGCGAGCTTGAAATTAGAATAAAGACTAAATGATGGACTTGGCCCCAAAAAGGGCGGTCTTAGTTGATCACAATAGTGTGCCCTAACAAGGCAAATTTGATCATAGATGCAAGGAGATTCCCTAGTAGGGAAAATTTGATTGTTGATTGACTTAAATGGTTTGCCCCAGTAGGGCAGATTTTCATTTTGAGAGATGATGATAAGGCATGTTAATGAATTGGTTGGGGGATAGTAGACAAGGAGAGCTTTTGCTACAACATTGTTGAGTAGACTTTTAGATCTTGATTTTTGATATATCACCTGAATGGTATGCACCATGATATAAAACACCATAATGACTAGGCCATAATGTGCATAAATATCAACCCCCAATCCAATAGACAACTGAAAATAATGTACTAATGATAAAAACCATGATGACAATGCTAACATATGCCAAAGGATGGACTTAAGTACAATAGCGTGACAAGAAGCACCATGATGATAACCTTGCCAACATAGTGGACTGAGTCGAGATGATAACAAAAAAAATGATACTAACAAGCATGCAACAAAGCAAGCAAACAAAAACTGAAAAGAAAAGCAACATTAAGCATCCAATTTGTTCAAGTATAGAAACACACCAAGAACAATAAAAAATAATTATTATTAACAAACACACAAACACACAATAAAATAAGCAATTAGGGAATCATTTGTGCATGTGAATGTAAGGATTTACTCTTGTAAATTTTTCCCCTAAGCTCTGAAGGAAAACTAACATGACAAGATGGCAACTTGGACAGAAGGGGGAATTAAAAAAGGAAGGGATGGTCAAATTGAGTCCAAATATCCAATGTAAGTAGACGTTGCCTTCATAGTCCCATGGACTTTAGGCCAAATGTAGTTATCCTAAGGATATGGAAAAGAATAAAAATGATGATAAGAGATTTGATTATAAAAGAAGAATAGGAAAAATTAAACTCATAAAATGATGAGAACATTTTGATGTAAATCGAGAAAAATCAAATGGCAATAAGATTGGCTTAGTTGACCCTAGATGCTCCATGCATCCAAACATTATCTACATAGTCTGTATAGACCTCAGGTTGATTTAGTTGTCCCATAAATGGGACCATAAATGGGAGTGAAAATGATCATGAATGAAAATAGTAAATGGAAATGATCATGGTTGGATAAGGGGTTCCCACCCGAAAAATACGACAAATTGCACCATCCAGAACAGAGCCAAAGGCCACTAGCGAACATGATGACAAAGCAAGCATAAATTTTACCGATTAATATCTCTTGTGGATATTTTGAGCCCATTTTTGAATTTTTTTGGTTTTTAGGTTATTTTGGGATTTTAAAAATTTTAGGATTTTTAAACTATTTTGAATGTTTTTGGGTTTTTGGCATCTCAACTCAACAGATGCAAAAAGATTTAACTCATAAAATGATGAAAGCGTGGATTAAATTTCTCGTAAAATGATGAGAACGTGGCTTAGGTTATTCAAAAAATAATGAGAGTGTGCCTTAGGTGTGATTGAGCTGACCTCGAAAATTGAGCACTACCTACATAGTCCAAATGGACCTCAGATCAATGTAGTTCAACTCTAATAGAAATTACCATGAATCAATAATAGGGTTAAAAATAGGAATACCATATGAACATAACAAATGGTATAGGGTTTAACAAGAGCTAAAAGATGCATTTAAAAGACCATCATATAGGGAAATTATGTGAGAGATACTCTAAGATACCACCTATCCTAGATGTGTTGATGGTGACCAAATCTAAATAATTTTATTGAAACTTTCTTTGAATTTTGACATCTGGAATCATCTACTATATTGATAAACCATAATCAAGATCAAGAATGGTAATAGGATGATATAATAAGTTCAAGATGAACTAACTTAATTTAGAAAATGGGATGAATAAAGGGGATTTTTAGGTCATGCCCCAAGTAGGGGTCCTCATAGACAATGTTCAATTAAATCAAGTGTAGAAATGATTGAGATGCATAATATTCCTTGGCTCATCCATCTCTTGTTTATTTAGTGTAGCCAATTTGTATGTTTTAGATCCATAATTTGTTGTGATGATGAATGGGCGCAACTAATTAGGCTCAAATTTGCACTTCTTTTCACAGGCAACATTAGTATTCTTTTGATTTTATTTCAGGACTAAGTCACCAAGCTCAAAGTCTCTATGTTTGATGCACTTGTTGTAGCTATGGCATACCCTGTTATGGTAGGTCTGGAAATTGTTCAAAACCACTACTCATTTTTTCATCAAGTAGGTCTAATTATTGAAATTGAGACTTTGTATTCCTCATTAATGATATTCTGTAATTAATTGCGTCAAGAAGGTAAATCAATCTTGATAGAGACAATAACTTTCATGCTATAAAAAAGGGAGTACGATGTGGCTCCAGTTGGGATGTAGGTATTGGTACAGTAAGCCTAGAGGGCAAGAAATAATTGCAAATACCAATCACAACCAAAAGCATTAATAATATTTTTAAGGATTTGGATCAGGGTTTTGTTATATGTTTCAGCTTGGCCATTGCTTTGAGGAAAATAGGCAGTGGGAAAGTGTTGTTTGATCTAGTATTTGGCATAAAGGGCTTTGAAGTCCTTATTTTTAAAGGAGCCACCATTATTGAAAATGAGATCAAAGGGAATGCCAAAGTGACAAATGAGATCGTCGAGGATGAAATTTTAAATCTGCTTCCCAATTATGTAGGTGAGTGGATTGGATTCAAGCCACTTTGTAAAAAATTCAGTTGTAGTAAGGACATGTTTATGGCCATCTGATGAAGCAGGATTGATTTTACGTACAAAATTGAGTCCCCATGTAGAAAATGGCCATGGTGTAGTGATCGGTTAAAGTGGTTGTGTTGGTGCATGATTGTTAAGCACAAAATATACTGAGAGGGGGGGGTGATTCAGTATATTATATATATTTTACTTAATCTGATTTCTTTTCTTTAACCATTTAATCACACATTCAAGATATGCAATAAAATTGAAATAATAACATGCACCACACGAGAGAGAGAGAGAGAGAGAGAGAGAGAGAGAGAGAGAGAGAGAGAGAGAGAGAGAGAGAGAGAGAGAGAGAGAGAGAGAGAGAGAGAGAGAGACATCATATTTTTACGTGAAAACCCAAATTGAGAAAAACCACAGAGAACAATCTCAAGTATATGAATGAGCACCAACTCAAATTACAAAGTTCGCAAGCACCAACTTGCAGGAGTACCAACCCCTTTGCCGAGCACCAACACAACAACTATTTGTGAGCACCAACCCTTTACAAAGATTTGTGATCACTAACCCATAGGAGCACCAAGCCCTCTTGTGTATAAAACACAACTATCTCTCAATGTTGCTTACTCAACAAATGATAAAACTCTACAATATCTATCGCTTTTCTCTCCTCTAAAACAAATACAAACCATGCACTCTCTTGCATATTACAAATGGATTCTCAAGCCTTTATTTATAGCTTTCCAAATGACCTTTGGCATTCACCCTTTGTGACCCTTCAATCCTCATGGAAAATGGCACCAAACTTGCATGACCCTTCGTATCCTTGTATTTGAAAAGTCACATGGTGGCCCTTCATAAGCAAATGCATCCTTTCCTCTTTTGTCTTTATCTTGGTGACTTTTTCGTATTCCTCAAAATGTCCCTTCATGGAAAAATGTGTCATACCCTCTTTTGTCTTCACATGGTGACTCTTAGAATTCTTCAAGATGACTCTTCATGAGAAAATGCGTCCCATTCCTCTATCTTTACCCCGTGACTCTTTGACTTCTCCATGGGCCCTCTTTTGACTTATATGCAACCAAAAATATATTTATTAATATTAAATAAATATTAACACACATTAGCCAAGATATGAATATTAAAAACACCATTAAATGCTATGGGGCTTTTATCACCAATACTATACCTTTGACATCAATGACAATATTTCCAACAATCTTCCCCTTTATCATTGATGGCAACTTCAAAATTGAAACTGTCACATCCTTAAACCTATACTGCACATGTCAACTTGCATATACTTCCATCTAAAAAACATATAATAACTCTCCCTTACTGTATAAACTTGTACTTATTCCTTGTACTTGTTTCTACACCTATTTCTGCACCTGTACCTATTCTTCTCCCCCTTTGACATCAATGACAAAGGGCCTATCTTGGAGCTAACACTTAGCTTCCTCTCAACTGATGCTAATCCTCAATGGTAGGAAGTAAAAGAAATTACTTCCAACTTCTTCCATAGATACTCAAATGTGTCTTTTGGTAGTGCTTTTGTGAAAATATCTACAATCTGCTCTGTAGTACTGATATATTCCATCTTAACCTATTGATTTACAACCTACTCTCTCAAAAAGTAATATTTGATAGGAATATGTTTTATTCTTGAATGCATCACTGGATTCTTAGAAATATTAATATCACTTGTGTTGTCACAAAAAATAGAAATAGGTTCATCATATTTTACCTTGATATCTTTCAAAGTTTGCTTCATCCAAAGCACTTGAGTACAACACAATACTGCTGTAATATATTCTACTTCAGCTATAGAAAGTGATACTGAATTCTTCTTTTTACTTAGCCATGATACTAAGCTATCACCGAGGAAGAAAGCTCCTCCACTTGTACTCTTCCTGTCATCCAAGCAACCTGCCCAATATAAATTTGTGTAAGCAACCAAAGTAAAATCTCTACCTGTGGGATACCACAATCCATAATCCAATGTCCCCTTGATATATCTAAATATTCTCTTCACCAACTGAACATGACTATCTTTTGGAGCTGACTGATATCTTGCAACTATACCTACTGCATGCATGCTGTCTAGCCTTGATGTTGTCAAATATAAAAGACTATCAATCATAGATCTATACAAATATTGATCTGCAACAGGTGAATCTTCATCCTTCCTCACCTTATTTTCTATACTCATTAGTGTGCCAACTAGTGCACAATCCTCAAAACCAAATTTCTTTAACATTTCCTTGGCATATTTACTTTGAGATATGAAAATTATTTTATCTAAATAAAATATTTGCAATCCTAAAAAAAATGATAATTCTCCAAGCATAGACATCTCAATTTATTTTTGCATATTATTAGAAAATTCTTTTGTCATCTTTTTAATGTTTCCTCCCAAAATGATGTCTTCAACATATAACATAACAATCAATTGATGCTCACCTTCTATTTTGGTGTAGAGATTACTGTCAACAAATCCTCTCTTGAAACCTTGATCTTGCAAGTACTTATCAAGTCTTGCATACCAAGCTCTAGGAGTTTGTTTCAATTTATACAGTGCTTTCTTCAATCTGCGTACATAGCTACTAATATTTGAGAGGATAAATCCCTTAAACTGCTCAATGTAGACCTCTTCTTCTAGATTCATGTTTAGGAAGGCAAATTTGACATCCATTTGAAACACTTAAAAATTTTTAAACACTACATATGCAAGAAACATTCTAATAGCCTCTAGCCTTGCCACTGGTGCAAAATTTTCTTCAAAATCTATTCCCTCAATCTGAGCATATGCTTTACATACTAATCTTGTTTTATTTTTGGTCACTTTTTAAATTTTCATTCAACTTATTTATGTAAATCCATTTTGTTCCTATCACATTGCGATATTTTGGTCTAGGCACTAATTTTCAAGTATCATTCTTTTCTATCTGATTTATTTCTTCATCCATTACCTTAACCCAATGCTTATCATGTCTAGCTTCTGAAAAAGTTTTAGGCTGAATTTTGGATAACAAAGAGAAATTAACTTGCTCAGATTCACTTACCATCATTCTTCTGGTGCAAATTCCTTCATTTATGTCTTGATGATGTCACTTTCATTATAATTTATTTGGACATATTTGGATGGGGTTTTGGTGTCCTTTTTCTCCTTCTTCTCATGTTCATCTAATTCTTTAAAATCTTCCTCTTCAATGATTTCAGAAATGTCTACTGGATCACTGATTCTTTATGTTCTATCTTCTTTTATCCTGACACTTGCACTTTCAACTATTTTCTTGGTTCTTTTGTTATAAAATTTATAAGCTTTACTTTTGAAAGAATAACCAATAAATATACCTTCATCTGCTTTGGATTCAAACTTACCAAGTTTTTTATCTGTTCTCTTTATGAAGCATTTGCTACCAAAAACTCTAAAATACTCAACTATTATTGGTTTATCTTTCCATAGCTCATAAGGAGTCTTATCACTGTTGAGTCTCAATAATGCACTATTCTGAATATGTACTACTATATCAACTACCTCTCTCCAATATTTATCTGGTATCTTGGATTTATTTAGCATTGTCTTCACCATCTCCTGAATTGTTCTATTTCTCCATTCAACTACTCCATTTTGTTGTGTGGAGTTCTGGCTGCTGAATAATGTCTCTTTATTCCATGGTCTTCACAATACTTAATAAACTCATCTGACATGAATTATCCTCCTTTATTTGATCTTAGAAACTTAATATTCAAATTAGTTTCATTCTCAACTAATGCTTTGAATGCTTTGAAATGTCTGAAAGCTTCTAATTTTTTATTTAAAAACATTACCCAAGTCATATATGAAAAATCATCAATAAACAACATGAAATATTTCTCACCTTGAGTACTTTGAGTTCTCATAGGTCCAAACAAATTAGTGTGAACAATCTCTAACATTTGAGTGGTTGAGTACTCTTTTGTTTTGAACCACCTTCTGGCCTGCTTCTCATGCTGACAAGGTTCATAAAGCGTGTTGGATGGCTTTGTAATCTTTGAAAGATTTTTGATTACTTGATTCTTGCTGATGTTGACAAGATTGTCAAAATTTATGTGTCCCATTCTCTTATGCCATAGCCAACTTTCTTCAATTTGACTCAAACAACATCTTTAACCTTTGATGTATGATAACATATACAAATTATTGCTTGTTCTTTGAGCATCTACAATTAACACATCTGAATATTTTCTCATAATTTCACAACCTTCTACATAAAACTTTAGTGTGTACCCCTGATCACACATTTGACTTACACTTAAAATATTATGCTTAAGACCTTCCACATACAAAACATTTTCAGTTTTAGCTCTACCATTATCCAAACTTAATGTATATTTTCTGACAATTCTGGCAGTAGTATTATCTCTGAATTTCACTGTGTCACCATTGATCTTATTCAAGGTTATGAACTTACTCTTGTCTCTTATCATGTGCCTCAAACATCCACTGTTAATGAGCCATGACTTTTCTTTATTTCTTACATGCAAATTTGTCTGGACCAACATAAACTTTTTAGGTTGTTTCTTCTGCCATGAACCTATCTGAACTTTCTTCTTGATGAATGGAGCCTTGAAACTCTAGTCTTTCTTGATTGACTCAACATGCTTCTATAATATTGGGCTATGTATCTGAAGTTATTGCACTTGTAACATATTATGGCCTCTTCATTAAAACCTGATAGAGGATCAAAAGAGTTGTGGCTTTTGCTTGACTCTGTATGAGTTTCCTTCTTATTTCTAAAATTGTTAGCCCTTTTTTGATATTCTATTTTCTTATGATCATATCCATTACAATAAAAATAATAACTATAAAAATAGGACCTAATTGTGTATCTCTGACCTAATTACCTTTTGTAGCTTTGTTCCTTACAACCTTCTTTGTTTTAGATGTCCTCCGTATTCTTAACTTCTTCCCTTTTTATTTCCTCATTTGTAAGAGCTTCAACATAGCTTTTTTTTTGTTAACCTTGTTTGTGGCCTCCCCTTTCTCTTTTTCAAATTTGATACATGTCTTATCTGACATTGATCTTTGACTTTCTAATATCTTATTCAACATATTAGTGCTATTTTTAAATTTTAAATCATTGACTGCTCTATTCATTGATTGCTTTATTTATTTTCTCAATATCTACTTTTAAAGAAGCAATTTTAATAACATATCTTTCACATTCTTCACTTACTTTTTACAACTATGCTGTTAGATATTTTTCATTCTTCTTGGCTTTTTCAAAGTCTGCTTGTAGATCTTCAATTGTTTCTTTTGACTCCTTTTCATTTTTCTCAATTTGGAGCTTTAATCTTCGATTCTTCTTCTCAAGAGATTTTTAACTCTTGTAAGACACAAACGAGTTCTCCTTCTAGATTCACTTCAGCTTCATCTTATTCTTCTTCTTGATCATCTATACTTTTGCTTGTGGAGGCATCTTCATGTATGGCCATGAATAAAATCTCTTCTTCTTCTTAATCACTGAGTCCACTATCTTCAGCTGAGCTAGGATCTTTAGAATACAAACTCTTCTCGAATCCCTTGAATTTTCTTTTAAAATTATTCTTGTATGTATACTTTCCTTCTTCATTGTTACCATTATCCTTATCTAGGCACTTAGCTGCAAAATGTCCAATCTTTCCATAATTAAAACAATAAAAAGGTAATTTTCTTTGATATCTACCTGTGTCCTTTTTCATCTTGCGTATGAATAGAGCTCCGTTGTCATCTTCATCATCACTAGAATTGTCACTTGATTCTTTAATCTTAGCCTTCTCTTTCTTTGATGTCTTGAAAGTAGCTTCTCTTTGAGGTTTTCTCTTATTCGATCTACATCTCATATGACATAAGAATACCATGTAGCTCATGCATCTTTAGCTTGGCTAAATTCTTCATCTCTTCAATTGCCAAAACTTTTGCTTCATATCTCAATGGTAGAGATCTCAAAACATTTTGTACCACAATTGATTCTTCTAACTTTTCTCCAAGACCTTGAATTCGATTAACTATTTGATCAACCCACAAAAGATAACTTTCTATATTTTCTTCCTCTTCCATCTTCAAACTCTCAAACTATCTTCTAAAAGTCTGAAGCTTAGCTTGATAAACCTTTCCATCACCTTTGTAAATATTATCAAGTTTTACCCAAGTTTCATGATCAGATTTACATTGCATAACTTTAACAAATTTTGATTCACATAAACTACATTAAATAACATTTAAATCTTTAACATTATTTTCACTTGCCTTCTTTTCTGCCGGAGTAGTTACAAGTGTCTGTGGCTCTTCATATTCCTCTACCATTGCTTACCAAATGTCAAATCTAAAGGCCATCAAATAAGTCCTCATCTTTATGCTCCAAAAATCATAATTTGTCCCATCAAAGAAAGGTGCTTTATTTGTAGAAAAACCTTCATATGATCTAGCCATCGTGCTTTCCCTAATCTACCTTCAAGCTGTAAAACTTTTTTAAAAGGAAGCTGCTCTAATACTAATTATTAAGCACAAAATATACTGAGAGGGGGGGTGAATGAGTTTATTATATATATTTTACTTAATTTGATTTTTTTTTTACACATTCAATATATGAAATAAAACTGAAATAATAACATGCACCACATGAATGAGAATGAGAGAGAGAGAGAGAGAGAGAGAGAGAGAGAGAGAGAGACCAGATTTTTACGTGGAAACTAAAGTGGAAAAAAACACATAGAACAATTTTAAGTATATGAATGAGCATCAACTCAAATTACAAAGTTTGCAAGTACTAATTTGCAGGAGCACCAACCCTTTATCGAGCACTAACACTTGAGCACCGACACAACAACTATTTGTGAGCACCAACCTTTTACAATGATTTTTGAGCACTAATGCACAAGAGCACCAACCCCTCTTGTGTATAAAACACAACTATCTCTCAATGTTGTTTACTCAACAAATGATAGAACTCTATAATATCTCCTGCTTTTCTCTCTTTTAAAACAAATACAAACCATGCACTCTCTTGCATATTACAAATGGCTTCTCAAGCCTTTATTTATAGCTTTCCAAATGACCTTTAGCATTCACCCTTTGTGACCCTTCAATTCTCATGGAAAATGGCACCAAAATTGCATGACCCTTCGTATCCTTGCTTTTAAAAAGTCACATGGTGACCCTTCATAAGCAAATGAATCCTTTCCTCTTTTGTCTCTATCTTGGTGACTTTTCGTATTCTTCAAAGTGTCCCTTCATAGAAAAATGTACCATACACTCTTTTGTCTTCATATGGTGACTCTTGGAATTCATCAAGATGACTCTTCATGAGAAAATGCGTCCCATTCCTCTTTTATCTTTTCCTCATGACTCTTTGACTTCTCCATGGACCCTCTTTTGACTTATATGCAACCAAAAATATATTCGTTAATAAATAAGTATTAATGCATATTAGCTAAGATATGAATATTAAAAACACCATTAAATGCTATGGGGCCTTTATCACCAATGCTAGACCTTTGACATCAATGACAATATTTTCAACACTTTTGACAAGCCACACACTTTTTTATATAATCATGTGTATCAACCTCCTTAATGGGCCAATAATACCATGTATGCAGGAGTTTCTTGGCAAGGACCGCCCCATCGATGTGGGCCCCATAAATCCATTTGTGTACTTATCTAAGTGTTAATATAAACTCTACCAAATCTAAAAAATAAAGTAGAGTTCCATCATATCCTATACGGTAGAGTTTGGTAGTGCGAATGGTATAAAGAGAAGTGGTATGAATGAAGGCTTTTTATTTGTTATAGGAAAGGTTAGAAGCAATAATATTAGTATGAAGGTAGGCATATATATTAGAGTACCAAGGAAAGTTGGGACCAACAATATCACATACCATTTCAGATTCATAACATTCATGAGTTGGCCTTAAGAGATGTTCAATAAGAAATTAATAATCTATAGCACGATTTATAATTTCTATCAGTGAACCAATTATTTCCATTATATCAACAATTTTGTTGCTGGCCCTTGGAATATGTTCAAATTGGTTGTGTTCAAAGTTCTATTTAAGATGGTCCACCATATTCTTATAAGGAATAAGCTTGTCGTCTTTGGTTTAGTATTGCTCTATCACCTGGTTAATAATCAACTGAAAGTCTCCACGAACATGTAATTTCTTGATATTCCATTGTACTGCTAGATGAATCCCTTCAATGAGTGATTCATACTCTAAGATATTGTTGGTACAAGAAAAACCAATGTGAAATGCTTTGTGAATGAGATCCCCATGTAAATTTATGAATAAAATACTGGCTCTTGATCCATGAGAAGTGTAGGAACCATCAAAGTAAATGGTCCAATGTCGAGGCTCAAAAGAAATGTCATTGAAAGTCATGATTGAATCATTAGGAAAATTGAAAATAAGTGGCTTGATATCTGACAAGGGTGATTTGATAAATTGATTTGCAAGTCCCTGCCTCTTAATGGCCTTTTGATGAACATATTCAATCTCAAATTCACTCAATAACATGATCCATTTGGCCATACGAGCAGTCAAAGTGGCCTTGGAAAGTATATATTTAAGTGTATCCACTTTGGAAATGATAATAATCTTGTTATTGAGCATATAATGTCATAACTTTTGGTCTATAAACACCATTGCTAAATAGGGGTTTTCAACTGAGCTGTAATTATGTTCATAGGTAACCAATGTGCGACTCAAATAGTATACAACTCATTCTTTCCCCTGATCATTATGTTGTGCTAAGAGTGCCCCCAAGGCATATTCAATTATCAAGATGTATAAAAGCAATAAATTTTCAGGTGTAGGTAGAGCTAGGACAGGTGGATTGGCCAATTATTATTTTAATTATTCAAAGGCTTGTTGACAATAGATATTCCATGAAAAATTGGTAACCCTTTTCAAAAGATGAGTAAAGGGATGGCATATGTCTGCTAACTGAGAAATAAATTACCTGATAAATTAGATATTGCCCTGTAGGCTATGAATTTATTTTAGATTAGAAGGTGGAAGCATTTTTTTAATAGCCTCAACCTTGGATGGATCGACTTCAATGCCCCAATGAGAAACAATAAAACCTAACAATTTCTTAAAGTAATGCCAAAGACACACTTTTCAAGGTTAAGTCTTACTTTGTATCCATAAAATTCTTCAAAGATTCTTTATAATACATCTAGATGTCATGCTCTAGTCTTAGATTTTCATAAAATATGATCCGTGTAATCTTCAACAATATGGTGCATCATGTCATGGAAAATTAAAGTCAAGGCACATTGGTATGTGGCACCAGTATTTTTTAGGCCAAATGGCATCACTTGATACCAAAATGTTCCCCATAGAGTGGTGAACATTGTCTTGTATTGATTTTATGGTGTACTTTTGATCTGATTATATCTTGAGAAGTCATCCATAAGAGAGAGCATCTCATACTCTATCATGGAATCGATAATCATATCAATGTTGGGTAAAAGAAAATCATCCTTTAGGCATGTTTTATTAATATCTTTAAAGTTGGTACATAAACATATTAATTATGGATTTTCGTTAATTGATACCATATTGGATATCCACTCTGAATAATTAATAGGATGGATACACCCTACTTCCAATATTTTTTATAATTCTTTCTTAACAAGAATGACTATTTGAGGGTACATTTTTATCAACTTCTATTTGATTGGCTTGGCATTAAGGTGTAAATAAGGTGATGTACAACCAAAACAAGGTCCAAGCCAAGCATTTATGAATAACACCATGAAAAAATATCAACAAACTCCCAAAAGAGGGCATCAAGAAGCTCACGTTCCTCTTTAGTGAGGGATGCTCTAAGTTTGATCCATTTAGGATCACTAGGTGTTCCAATGTTGACTTCAATGGTATCCTTCACAAGAAATGTGGAACCATCTTCTAAAATAGTCATCAAAGTGGTACATTGGTCTTCATATTCATCTGATGTCTCAAATGGATCATCGAGTTTACCCAAGCAAGAAGAATCTAAATCTACAAGGTTTGGCAAAGGCATGCAAAAAATCTTAAGCTAGTTGATCAAAGATTTTCTAATCATCTAAACTGATTCTTGAGTGGCATGAATTTATGGAACTGGAGGAGGCCTAGGATTCATTTGAAAGAGGGTGAAATTATCTATCCAATGGCACCTAAAATATGTTTTAACCATAGGACTCATCATTTTCTTTGCTTTTACCTTGGTCCAAAAGTGCCTCAAGATGTTTTCATTTTGGGAGTTCAATGTTTGATTTTATTTTTATTTTTCTTTATGACAAAGGAAGTTTACATGCTCTCAAAATTATGAAACATGGTACAATGTAATATAAAATATCTGTTTGTGATCTCCAAGCGAAAAATTATCTTTAAGGCCCATAAATTCATAGATTGCCTCATCATTTTGAAAATCATCTAATGGTATGTGTGAGTCTTGTTGGTCCCAGTCAATCAATTGGGGATGATGGAAGAAAAGAGGGGAATGATATGACACATCAATAATGGTACAAATGGTATTGGGTTCAAATAAATTGGTATCAACCAACTCATCATAGATGCTATAATAGGACTATACATCGTTGTCGGCATTATTTATGTTAGATGATAAATTAGAATCACTCTTGAGATCTAAGGGGTCATCCCCAGGTGGTTTATATCCAATACCTCAATTTAATTTGTGTTTGGAAATTGATACTACCTCAATAAGTCCTTGTTGGTTTCCCCCCAAGCCTTTTTCCTTGTAGGCTTGATTATCCATTATCCTATTTGGAATAGGATACTTTATATTTAGTAGCAAGTGGCAAAATCATCATTGTATAGCTAGGATTCATCATCGGCCTTGATATGTCTTGCTATTTATAAGTGGTTTTTATGAAAACCATGAGTATTTTATGATGAAAATCATCCTTCTTGTGCCATTCCATTTTATGAGTTTTTACTTTAGGCCTACCATATGCTTTAGGCATTTTAAGTAATTTGCCTATATGAAACACATTGTGATGTAGGAGCATCATTGAAAGTATGATAAAATGGCGGTGTTAAGAGTCTTAGATACTTATGGGGTCATTTAAAATCATAATAATTCTTGTTTTATGCATTAGGATTTTGTCTTAGGTCATTTAGAGTCCTTGGAGAATTTCCCTCCAAAACTTAGAATTTGAATTTTCAAATGTTTCTTTTATAAATACATGAATGTTTATAATGGAGAAATGATCATTATGAGTTATATATGTGTTTTAGAGGTATTATGATGTGTATATGATAATATTATATGTTTTCTCAATCTAAGTTATCCAAAGAGCCTGACAAGGCAAATTGTAATTAAAGAATCTTGCAAACAAGGTCATTTACTATCTTAGGAACAAGCAGTTTAGAAGAATCTCAAGACAAATTAAGCCATTATATGCAGAAGTATCCAACAACCTGATTTAATTTAAACCAAAATATAATTATTCGTTCAAGATCTTCAACAATCATAAAAAGGCCAAAAAGTTCATGACTATAGGTGGTTGATAGTTTGCTAAAGCTAAAACAAAGGCATATGTATAGAAAAGTGTGATTTTATTGTGAATATAAAGTGAATTATTGATTAAATTGTTATAATAATATGTTTTATATGTTAATTAATAATATTCAATTCAATTTTAATATATTTTTATATTGAATCCAAGTTCTTATTGTTAAAACCCTTCAATACCCTATTTATGTAAACATACAGTCATGCATAGTCAGTTAGAATAATGTCTAAAGATTTGTACGGGATTGATTACATGATTATATAGGTAATAATATGTTTTTTATACCATATTATGAGTTTTATATCAGTCAAAAAGGTCATATACTTTATGAAAAATCGTTTAGAGTCTCTCTGGTTCTATGTTGACTGAGAAACCCTAAAACAAGGTAAACTCTTAGAAAAAGCCCTTTATCTCAAAATATACCTAGTGAAATACTTTGAAACATTTAGGATAGTTGTTAGAAAAGGTTTAAAATATGTTTTAATAATTTTTGTGAGAAAATACTCTATTTTTATCATGCTATAATTGAGTGTTCTTGTAAACTTGTAAGTAGTCATTGAAAAGGGTCTAAAAAGTGAAGATTGACTGTATTGGACTTGATATTAGATCTAAGATTCATGTGAAGTTTTATTATTATTTTAATAAAAATTTAAAACACTTTAATATAGTTAAATAATTAATTTAACAATTTAACTAATCCAACATGCTTATAAGAAGGCAAATTAGGCCTAAAGAGACCTAAATGAACAATATTGTCATTGAATCTAATTCTTTAGGAAACCAATGAAAGAATTGGTTTATAATTATAATAGATAGTCTAAAAAAATTTCAAATAAGATATATAATAACTCTTTGATGATTATATAATTATAGTACCTCTTTCAAGACCAAATAGGCCCATATACATTATTGTAGCAAAATTAAGATTGAGTAAAGTCTCTTGAACAATTTGGTGATCTGGATGGAGTATTGAACTTGTATTAGATTTGTATCATTGTATTGAGCCTTTCATTTTTGAGGTTAACGAGTCAACAAAAAAATATAGTTGCATGCCTCTTACAATAATTCCTTAAGAAAAATAATTTGGTCTAATAGGCCTATAAAAGCCAAGTTGTTGTCATCTAAGTTTTGCGGTTGGGATTCTTCCTAATCTAAGAAGTTTGAATCAATACCATATATTAGGCCCTAATAGACTTATTCAATAATTTATAATGTGAATTTGGTTATGTTAGGAGTTGACAAAAGAGTCTTATTCAAAGGTAGATCATAGTCTTGAGAGTGAATGCCCTATTTAGGGTCATTGATGTTGTCTTTTATTAGAGTACAAAGATTTAAGCAATTGAGAGATAGTGGTAAAGAGTAAGGCCATTAGTATTTCAATAGCAATACTTAAAAAATATTCTTGTGATAGAATAAGAGGTAATCTAGGTTAGGGAGAGACCTATTTTCACTTTGATCATTAAGCCATTGAAATAGACTAGGATGAGTAAGTGGACCAATTACATTGGAATCAAGTGGTATCAGATCTCAGAAGATCTGAGATAAAGAAGCACATAAAGAGGATTTTATTATACTTATTGTGAAGGTGACCCAAGGAGAGAAAGTAGGTTGAGAAATTAATATTTATGAAGAATATTTGAATAAAGGAGATTATTAAGATGTTGAGAAAATTCTTGTAGAGATGGCACTTAGGATTAAAGGTGCTAAAAAGGGTTAGAGAAGACAATCAACAGAAGAGGAAATGGTGATAGAACTGAGAAACATAAAATAACACTTGAAAGAAGTGTAAAAGGCACAAATAAGGGGTACTATAGGAGGCTAAATCAGTGATGATGAAGAGGAACTACAAGAAGCCCATCAATATCAGAGAAGCAAGAAAGTGTAGAAGAGAGATTTGTAATGGAAATTATGAAGGTAAGTTATAAACCCCAATTTGAAGTTCCCATGTATGATGGAAATATTAATTTAGAAGAATTTGTAGTTTGGATAAGTTATTTAGACAAGTACCTTGATTATGAAAATGTGGATGAGGATAAAAGAGTGAAGTTTGTTGTGACAAGGCTGAAAGGACATGCATCACTATGGTGGGATGCAACACAGGATGATAGAGTAAATAGAGGTAAGCAAAATATTACTTCATGGGACATGATGGTGTCTAAACTCAAATATAAGTTTATACCTAGAGATTATCAAACTAATCTTTTCAGGAAACTTTAGAATTTGAAACAAAGAGATTTGTCAATTAAAGAGTATACTGAAGAATTTTATAGATTCATAAAAAGGGTAGGCCATATTGAAGAAGACATGGAGAAAGTACTTAGGTAGGTCAATGGTTTAAAATTCAATATTCAAGATGAAACTACTTTATTGTCTCCTAGAATAGTGGAAGAAGCTTACCAGCTTACACTCAAAGTAGAGGAAAAGTTAAGTAGGATCCCAAGAGTCATGAGTAGTTATTTCAGAAACAAAAGGTAGCATGGTGAGATCATCCAGATTTATAAAGAAAAGAGATCACCCCTTCAAATCAGGTTCATATTTCAAGAGGAGATCATCCATATAAAATAAAGACATTATATTCAAATGGTAAGGAAGGTTTCTTTGGGGATAAATATTATAAAAATCATGAATTTGGTCACAAACCTTATAAATTCCTCAATTATGTTCAAAGAGGTCATACTAATCGGATTTTACAAGCTAAGAATGAGGAAAGTATAGGATCAAATGAATAATTTAAAAGGAGAATATTATTGTTGATGGATAAGGTGCTTCCCAAGCTAAAGGAGGCAAGTGTAGAACTAGTACAAAGACAAATCTTTTTAGGACTACATGTAAGGTGCAAGGTAAGTGTTGTCAAGTCATTATAGACAGTGGGAGTACTAACAATTTGGTGTATGTTGAGATGGTTAACAAATTGAATCTAAAAAAGGTAAGTCATCCAACTCCATACAAAGTATCTTGGTTACAAAATGGACATAATTATTTTATGAATGAACAATGTAAAGTAGAGTTTCAGATTAGAAGCTATTGGGATGTGGTACTATGTGATGTAGTAAAAATGGATGCTTTTCATATTACTCTAGGTGGTCCATGGCAGTATGACATGAAAGCTTTCCATGATGGAAATATAAACACTTGTACTTTTGAGAAAGAGGGAGAGAAGCATATACTTTTCCCACTAAAGAAAGAAGGAACAACAATAAAAGGCAATGATAAGGTGGTGATGACAAACAACAAAGAGTTCATGTCACAGATAGAAGTAGATGTGGATGACATCATCAATGAGATTTTACAATAATAAAAGGAAGATGGAGAGGAAGATGCAATAATTGATGCAACCATTGAGGTAATTGATTTACCTTTATAAAATTAGGTTTTATTGAATGAGTATGTGAATGTGGAGACTAATGAAATTTTCAGTGAATTATTGTCAATAAGCAACAAAAGTCCTCCAAGAGAGTCTATTGTAGAATCAAATTTACCAAAAGAGATTTAATGGAAGACAATGACAAAGAAAAAGTATTAGATGAACAACACGAGGATGAGGATGAAGAACAAAAGATTGTCTTAAGAGACAATAAGAGGATTCATCATGATTATGCAGAAGGCAACCGGCATCGGCAGGGAGTCGGTCGACGTCTAATTAAGGTTATAAATAGTTTGCATGAGAAGTCTTGAGCTGCGTGTTTTAGATGAAAGAGACAACCCATGTGATGAAGGAAATTGAGAGTCAACATTCATGTGTAAGTAGAAATCCTTCTTACAAGTTGTCCTAGCTGAACACCATCTGTGTGTGAGTTGTGTGTTATTTTGTAGTCTGTTGAAGAAGAATTGTACACTTGAGGTGTGGGAAGCCTCTGTAAGGTGGAAGAGTTGGCATCTCTTTATTGTAACAAAGAATAGGTCTCAAGGACCTAATGAACAATCCTAACAAGTTACAGGTGTGTGTTGTTCTTTTATATAATATGTTTGTTTCTTGTGTAGGTGTAGGTACAAGGAAAGTTAGAGAGATATTGGGAGCTTGGAAGATAAAAAGTGCAATAATGAATGAAGGAGGTACTTTGATTATGACATCGATAGGAAGCCCAAACAAAAGAAGGCTACAAGAAGGAAAGATATTTATTATGCTTACATGGTAATATAAAAAATGGGCTGTATTGTAAAGTTGTAGAATATTTTTATAAAAATATAAAGGATGTGGATCATGGTGTTCAATAATAATTCTGCAAATTTCAAAGCAAAAACACCAAGGTACAACTAAGAGGGTACACAATGGGATTGAAAGAAGATACCTAAAGTATAGCCCAGCCTACTATCTATGCAAAGCCTCTCATAGACCTTGGGATATACAGAGGAGGTTTGAGAAAATACAAGAGGAATAATGATTTAGAAATCCTTCTTACAAGTTGTCCTAGCTATATATAATGGTATTTCATGAACAAGTATTTTCAGCTAATGAAGAATGACAATCACAAATAAAACATTGAATCATGAGCAAGAGGGTACACAATGGGAGATCTAAATGAAAGTTTTTCAAGGTTGGTACTCAGCTAATGATGCAAGAGCATCATTCAAAGTATGATAAAATGATAAAATGATGGTGTAAAGAGTATTAGAACATTAGTGGGTAATTTAAAATCATAATAATTATTTTTTGAGGCATTAGGAGTTTGTCTTAGGTCATTTAGAGTCTTTGGATATTTTCCCTCCAAAACTCAAAATTTGAATTTTCAAATGTTTCTTTTGTAAATTCATGAATGTTTGTAATGCATAAATAATCATGATGAGTTGTAAAGGTGTATTATGGGTATAATAATGTGTCTTTGAGTCTATTAGTTTTTTTTATCAATCTAAGTTATCTAAATATCATAGCAAGGCAAATTATAACTGAATAATTTTGCAAATAATGTCATTTACTACCTTAGGAACAAGTAATTTAGAAGAATCTCAGGAAAAATTAGGCCATTCTACGCTTGGGGAAGTATCCAAAAACCTTATTTACATTAAAATAATAGGAGTCATTCAATATATTCAACATGCATAAAAAGGTCAAAAAGTTCATGACTGCAGGTGATTGATAGTCTGCCAAAGCCACAATAAGGGTATGTGTATAGAAAAGTGTGATTTTATTGTGAATAAAAGGTGCATTGTTGCTTAAATTATTGTAATAATATATATTTTATTTTAATTAATAATATTAAATTCTATTTGAATATATTTTTATCTTTAATCCAAGTTCTTGTTGTTGATAACCCTTTAATACCTTATTTATGCAAACATATAGTCATACACAGTTAGTTATAAGAACATATAAACATTTATATGGGATTGATTACATGATTAGAAATATAATATTATGTTTTTTATCTCCTATTAGGATTATTATATTAATAAAAAAATGCATATACTTTATGAACAATCGTTTAGAGTCTCTGAGGTTCCATGTCGATTGAGAAACCCTATAATAGGGTAAACTCTATGAAAAAGCCATTTATATCAAATTCTATTTGGTGAAATCCTATAAAAATTTGAGGATACTTGATATAAAAGGTTTAATATATGTTTCAATAATTTTTATGAAAAAATACTTTGTTTTTCTCATGCTATAACTGAATGTGTTCTTGTAAACTTGTAGGTAGTCATTGAAAAGGGTCTAGAAAGTGAAGATTGATTGTATTGGCCTTGATATTGGATCTAAGATTCATGTGAAGGTTTATTATTATTTTAATACAATTGTAAAAAACTTTAATAAATTTAACCAAGTCATTTAATATTTTAACCAAGCCAATATGCTTCCAAGAAGGCAGATTAGGCCTAAAGAGACCTAAACGAGCAATATTGTCATTGAGCCTAATTATTTAAGAAACCAATGAAGGAACTAGTTCATCATTATCATAGATAGTAATAAAACATCTCAAATAAGTTATGTAATAAATATTTTATGAGTTTATGATGATAATATCTCTTTCAATACCAAACAAGCCCATACACAATATTGTACCATAATTAAGATTGAGTCAAGTCTCTTGAACAATTTGGTAATCTGGTTGGAGCCTTAAACCTGTATTGGATTTGTATAATTGTCTTGAGCCTTTAATTTAGTTTTTGAGGTTAATTATTCAAAAAAACAAGGTAGTTTTATACCTATTACAACAAGTACTTAAGAGATAAAATTTGGTCTAGTAGGCCTATACAAGCCAAGTTACTATCATCTAAGTTTTGAGGTTGGGATTCTTCAAGATCTAAGAAGTTTCAATCAAGAACATAGATTAGACACTAATAACCTTATTCAAGAATTGATAATGTACACTTGTTTGTGTTAAGAGTTGACAAAAGAGTCTTATTCAAAGGTAGATCATAGTCTTGAGAGTGAACACTCTATTTAGGGTCATTGAGGTTGTCTTTTATCACAGTACAAAGATTTAAGAAATTGAGAGATAGTGGTAAAGAGTAAGGCCATTGGTATTTCAATGTCAATACTTAAAAAATATTATTATGATAGAGTAAGAGGTAATTTAGGTCAGGGAGAGACCTATTTGTAAGATGATCATTGAGCATTGAAATAGAACAAGATGAGTAAGTGGACCACTTACATTGACACCGCATTCCCAATTTTATATTCCCCAAAGTCATTGTTTTGAACTGTAAAATGATTGGCTATTGTAGTAGGTGGGGTAGATGAAGTGGAGGAAAGGGTACTTGGATCCACATAATTGGACTCATTCATTTGATCAACTATCTCCTTGTATTTTTTTAAGGATGGGCTCTATGCCAAAGTAATAGTTGTAACTTTCATATTCTGCTTCCAAGTTTTACATAATTGGTATGACTACAAGTCACCAAAAATAGTAAATTATAACCCAAAATGGGGAATTATAATACACTGATGGAGAGTAGAAGGTACAACATGCACCTCATAAATCCATGGTTTCCTAAGGAGAAAATTATAAGATAGTTCCAAATCAATAACATGCCACATAGAGTCATGGGTTAAAGGCCCAACGATAACATGTAAACAAATGGTACCTTGAGATTCTTTTTCTTCATTATTATAAGCTTTGATAGTGATGGTATCTAGATGAAGATTTGTGGCTATGTAGCCCAAGTGTTTGACAAACTTCAAAGTTATAATATTTAGCCCTGAACCATTGTCTACAAGGACTTGTTTAACTTTATGTCGATAAATGATTACTTTTATGTAGAGCGGGTTATTATGAAAAGGTCCAAGGGATGACATATTCATTTGATAAAAGGTGAGTTGTTGGCATGGAGCTAAATGACTCACAAATGTTTACAATTTGTTAGTTCAATGCCACTTGGGACCTTACACTAACTAAGAAGTTTACTCAATATGTTATTATGGACATTTAACATACGTAAAAGATCTAAAATAGAAATTTGTGCTAGTGTATTTTGTAGTTGTTACAAAATATCATAATTTTTGTCATTAATAAGATCAATTGATTTAGTTTTTCGAAGCAAAAGACCTTGAATAAGATTTTTGGAGGAAGGTGTAGGACCTTGAATGGTAACCCTAGAGCATCGAGTTGTCATTGTATAACCTCGAGTCCACAAAGGTTTATTATAATTAGAAGAGAGAGGGGGGGGATGAAGATTGAAATGGTAACTATAGGATGTTGATTTTTATTTGGGCCATTATGAACCAAAGTAGGATTACCTTAAAATAGAGTTGGAGGTCCTAAAATGGACAACAAAGGTCTTCAGGTGTTGTTGGAAATTTGCTTAGGATTGATCTTAATGGTAGCAAGATGTCCATTAGTGATGAGACCTATAACATTGTAGTCACAAGGGAGAATTTTATAATTAAATTGATTTGAATGGGTATCTTGATCTTGATTTTGATTTTGTTGTTACCGGTTTTGTCTCTAATGTAGAGGTCTATTTTGATTTTGATTGTTATTGGAATTATGTTACAGAAAAGGGTTTTGATAGATACCCAAATCCTAATTAGATGTCATGGCCACATTATCCAATGCTAATCAAACCTTGAATAAGGTGGTGAAGCTAAACGCATCTATGAATGGAATGGCCTTTAACCTAATGATAATCACATAAGTCATTCTCATTATACCAATCAGGTTTAGGCTAGTTTTTTGGAAATAGTTTTGGTATTGGCTAAATGATCATGTTGGTGACAACTAACTTTTGGAAAACCATCTCAATAGGCTTGTCAAGATTACTAAAAAATATATTGTGATAATGACCTCTTCTTGGAGGTGATCTTTTCAAATTGAGAGGTTGAGTAGGTGATTTTTCTTAAGCAGGCGATGGTTGCACCATTTGTACATATCTTGATTCAGTTACCTTATCTCCTACAAGATTCCTATTCATGTTGAATGGTTTAGGATTATTTGACATATTTGTTTGTTTTTGTGGAAGAGCTTATGCTTGAACTTTGTTTTGAGTTTGGTTCTAAGAGTAAAGCTCAATTTTGTCGATGAGGGCTTGCTCAATCTGTATTCTCTTGGAAATAAATTCTTTAAATGTGTTGACACAAATAAGCTTGAGGTTATAAGTGACATCAAAATTTATATTGGCAGTGAACATTGTGACCAATTTTTTGTCAAGGAAATTATATAGGATTCCTCTGGCTAAGAATCACCACCATTGTAAATAATTAGCAAAAATTTCTCCTCCTCGTTGTTTAGTCCAACATAGATCAACCATAATCAATTCATGTTCGACATTGAAGGAGAAGTGCTGCATGAATCTCTCAGACAAGTCACTAAAGTTATCAAGAGAGTTCTTGGGTAGACTAAAGAACCATTCCAAGGCATGCCCAGTCAAACTTTTGGGGAACAATTGAAGTAGATATATAGGGTTATATGCAACTTCTTGACATGCAACAAAGAATTATTTTATATTCTCCTTGGTATCACCCTTCCCTTTGTATTTTTCAAATATTGGCATCTCAAAATGATGCAGAAAAGGTATTTGAAGATAGCTCATATCAAAAGTATAGGACCATATGTCATCTAATTTAAACTTCTTACTCTGATTTCCTATCTAAATGGCTGAAACTACATCTTTAACTTCTTGAAAATCCTAAAAAGTAGGGTCGAGGTGAGAGGAAATGGGAAATTTTTTTTGGGTATTCAAAGGTACAATATCTTGACATAAATAAAGAAGTGGTACAAAATATTGGAGAACATGAACGTGATTGGTTCTACTAGGAATATTCACTATTTGATTTGAGTTATATTGTTGATAGGGACTTGTTATTGGTAAGGCACTTATTGTTGAGTGTGATGTTGATTTGGAGGGAACTAAGGCCCAAATGGAATAATGTTATGTTGGAATTCAATATAAATTTTTAGAATTTAGGGGAATTTATCGAATACAAAGAAATTATCATTGGTTAATTGGCACATGTTATTGGCTTGAAGAGGCTCCTTATTGAATAGAAGTAGAAATTGGTTGACTCATATAAACACGGTGTTGGTTATACAACATTGGTTCGATATTATTTGGCACCTTTTGTAATGGAAATCGATCACCATCTGATAATTTCCTCCTATACAATAAATTTCCCTATAGGATTAGTTGTCACTTATTGAAGTGGAGGATTGGTTGTCATTTGTTGAAGTGGGTTACTTACAATGTGTTGTTGTGATTCGGGTGGGTTTACAACTTGTTGTTGCAAGGTATTTGGAATGTTGGAAGGAGAAGGTTATGGAGAAGACAAAATAATGTTTTGTTGTGTGTTGGATGTTACTTAATGTGGGTTGAAATATGTTACTTGAGATTTATCCACCACATGTTGTGTAGAATCTACAAGGAAATCCAAATCAGGATTAGTCTCAATATTAATTTTAACTATGGGTGTGATAAAAATATACACAACTAATGTTTTTTTGGAAAACAAATTTAGATTATACATGGGATAGGTAGACAAATCCAATGGTTGTTTCATTAGAGGATTGCACTCCAAGTGGGATTTTTAACTTTCAATGTGGGCAAGGAGTTAGCTAAATTATTTATAACTAGATTAGCTTGTTGTATTTGGGAAGCAATAATTTGGATTTGTGTGGGAGGGTTAACTAGTTGACCTTTTCCTTTGTCTAACACTATTAAGGCTTGATTGAAAGTTTGATCTTGGCTAGAGGCAACTTGGTTGTATAACAATGTAATAGGTATTTATTTTGGTGTTCTAACTAAATAGTGCAAATCCTCTATGGGAAAACCATGGGGAAACTTTGTGCCCATCTCCAAAAATCTAAAAATATGTTCATCTTTGTTTTAAAATAGTTATTGATTGCATTGATCTTGTCAATATTCATCACTAGGTGGTGGATTGACAAGGTACATTGGATTAGGTCTATGCTCAATATCAAATGGCACATGTGAAAGGTATGGTTGGTATTGGCCTTGTTCAACATTAGGTGATACAATTGGAAGGCATGGGTTGTGTTGTTCAATTTCAACATTGGATGGTGATTTAGCAAGGTATTGTTGATTTTATTCATCCTCTATGTAGTGATCATACCCATAGGGATTGTAAACCACCTCATCATCAAATGACAGGTTGTAAATGGCCCCATTACACATGTACTTAGGCATGTCTAAGTTTATAATCTTTGTCTTAAAAAGGTCTTGAATGCCTTAAACATTGGTTTGACTTGTATGTGTCTTCACTTAGAAATTGGTTTGAGGTAATATGTTTAGCTTATGCTAAAGTAAACCTCAATTTGGAATACACCAATCAAAGGTATGTCAATGTGAATGTTTCAAACATGCTTATCAAAGGATAAATCCACAAGTTTTGGGCACTCTCATTTCAAGTATAAATGTGTAATGTTTAGACTTTGGAAATGTTTTGCATTTGGTTTTGTTTTGAAAGTTTTTGCTCTTGGGAACTTAACTTTGTGAAAAAATAAATGATACTTGACCTATTTGAGACACTTTAGAAACTTTGGAATGTGTAAATATTGGCACAATAATCGGTCTTGGTTGTCAATGGTAAATCAAGATTTGAGTTAAGCTTTAAACTCCTAAATTCTGAAAGGAATTGATCTTGACACAATTCATCTAGAATTGTGATCTTGGTCTTGGAATTTGGAATTAAACTTGGTTTGACCTTGCAAAGTAGGTTGATTTAGAATTGGCACGTGGATTTGGAATCAAGTGGTGGTACAATAATACAACATGAAAAATAAGTTAGAATTTGGTTTAACTTTGCAAAAAAAATTGACTTAGAATTGGCACTTGAATTTGAAATGGCAATTTGGATTAGGACAAGACTTTTAGTTCAAATTGGCTAGCCTAATGTCATGGTTTGGATAAACAAAGAATGTATTAAGACCAATTTTTCACATTTCACCTTTGTTTGACTTGGAATTTTAGTAGAGTAACACCTCATTGTGTGTGTATAAAAATAGTTTGGACTTGGATTTGGTTGGTTTGACTTGGTCTCAAGTATAAACTAGGTTTTGACATAATAATCAATCAACACACAAGAATTACAAGGTAATTTAATAGCTAACATGGGTTTGCATCAGATTTATTTGAACCTTTGAAATACTCTCCTTGAGAGAGGATTATAAAGTTTAAATATTCATTAAATAAATTATTGTTATTATTAGTGGTATTCTAACCCTACCTTTTTCTCAAAATGTCTATATGAGCAAGATGATCTTCAAGGGTTGTTACCTTGACACCCTTACATCAATGAATGATCTACAAAAAAAATGGAATCTAAAAAGAAATCCAAGAATAGTCCATTCATGATAGGGTCTTTAGTTCAAGACCTCACAACTAAGGCATCTCTTCAGTTCATGACCTCGAAACTAAAAGGCTCGCATTCACCATCTCATTGTATTTATCTTATAGTCTAACCTTGATATTCTAATTACCCAGATCACCTATAGCTCACAATATGATTAAAACCTGATAAACATCTTACACTATCAATTACATATCTTCAACAATTCTCTGTCTTCTAGGACACTACTATCAAGCCTAGGACACTAGCATCAACACTAGTGTCCCAATTCTAATGCTAGTGTTTGTACCTCAAAAACACTCCAATTTGAAAATCTTTCAATATGAATGGGTCAGTATATTTATCTTAAATAACCCTCCCATGATATATTTTCAAAAGGTGAAATATAAATACAAAACAAAGCCCACTTAATTAGACATATAACAACTACAAATCAAACACCTATCAAGCTCACTTAATCATTCACACAATTGAGTTTTGTTGTCCTATTCTTATCTATTTCCATATCAATCATAGGAGCAATCTTTTTATAGTTCTAAAACATTCAAATACTAGCCCATGAGAAGTAATTTTTAAATTGTAAGCTAGATTACTACATGCACTCACATATAGCATATTACACCATTATTCAAACATAAGCCCACATAAAGGGAGAACTACATCAGTCTGAGGACCTCTTCAGAGTATATGTCTATGTAGGAAGTGCTCATTGACTTAGGGATCTTTGAGGTTATCTCAATTTAAATTGAACCTACCAACCCTTATTTTTCAAGATCAAATGCTCTAATTGGAGGACTTAGGTTTTTGAGCTACACATTGATATTTAGAACTTCTGCACATGATCTAGATAGAGAATCTATAAGGCAACAATAAGACCTAACATGTGCAAGTGGAATTCCTATAAAAGAAACTATATTTCACTATAGATAGAAGCATAAAAAATAGAACCATTATTTTTGGATAGATAGATAGGAGGTCTCCATATCTATAATCTATGTGGGTGTCCTTATATATCTAAACTCTAGACTGCGGATAGATATATATATGGCCATATAGAGAGCCCTACCTATTCTCTGGGGTCAAACCCATATAATATATAAATTCTAGATAGGTGTATTGTATTACATATAGAATATAATAGAATAAAGAAGAATATAATAGAGAAGCATCAACGCTAATGTCTGCATTCTAACAATAGTGTTTGGTTTAATAGAGAGCTGATTTCTAAAATCTCATGACTCATTCTTAAACATTATCCTAACTATTTATGTACCTATATTTCTCATATTTATATGTTTATCAATGAACAAGCTAAGTATTATCTCTTATTCTTGTTTAAGCAATCAGATTACTATTTGACATTGTACTTTCTATATTTAACACATTTTCATAAGTCAAAACTGTAATTGAAGATTGTGAATCTAAATTATTTAATTGACTTGTTTATAGAATATTTTATTTATTAGTTGATTAGGCTATTTTCCTTACCTTTATTTCAAAATATAGTTAAATACTTACCCATAACCTATTATTAGAGAAGATTATTAATTAATTAAATACTTAATTGACTCCTACTAATAATAGTTTTGTCTTATTTTTTATAACTACTCTCCAAAACCTTGATTCTAACCCTAGCCTCCTCTTTATATATATATATATATATATATATATATATATATATATATATAGAGGGCTAGTGGGTGAGGTATATTATGGATGAGAGTTATTATTATACTTGCAGAATTAGGCTAATGCTGTTAATTTTGGATGAATTTATATTATTTTGCTTTCAAGTTTTTATGGATTTGTTATGCATATTTATGAGTGTTTGTCTTATGGTAGCTAACATGATTTTGGGACATATCTAATAATTTAATATGGTATCAAAGCTATAAAAGCTTCACCTCATTTTGCATACAATTTCAAAGATTGAATATGTAGTTTTTCATTTTTTTTTGCATATTCAACATTTTGTTTAGTTTTCAAATTTGTATTTTTTTTTGCATTTTAAATTTTAAGGCTATATTTATTGGCATATTGAAAATACACAATATTATGCTCTCATCTTGCCCTGATGAGATCTTGGTTGATTAAAATTTGGTGAAGGTAGGGGGGTACTAAGGGTTGAAGCAATTGTTTTTTCATAGAAAACCCCTACGAATTGTGTTTTGACAATTGTAAAACTTGCAAGTGTTATCATTCTGGGAAAAATAGTAAATCCATGGTGTGATGAGTATTTTTCAATACTCAAGCCATCAAATAAAGTTGTACACAAATTTTAACTCTATGTACCTCACGGTATATAGGAAGTGCCTAATTTGTTTTGCCAATAAGAAGCCTATTATCCGTTTGATCATGTGGTGCACTAGTAAGTGGTTAGCTTTGAGAAATTACTCTCTGTGTACCTCAAAGACAAGATAATGCAACTACAGGACAGTGGAAACCTCCATAGTCATTTTTTTTGGGAGTTATACACTATTTACGACTATGGATACATATATTAGAGAGTTTATATAACAAACACACATTAGATTAATATTTCCAAACATAATTTTGGTTACATTTGGTAGATTTTTATTGTTGTAGTTTTAGCTTTAATTGTGGCATTCCTTATTCGGATTTATTTTTAGTATCCCTATTTGGGGTTTTATTTTTATTTTTAAATTGAAAGGACAAAGTAAAGGGCATTTTTTTGGCAGAAAGGGTTTCTGTACAAAACAATTGATCCATGTGGGAAGGCCGTAGACCAATTCTATTTAAAAAAAAGTTTTTTTATTTTTATTTTTAAAGTTATAGGATGACATCACCATTGTGATTTCTCATTGAGATGATCACTTTAACTGGTATTTTTTTCCCATATACCAATTGCCTCATTGTGATTTTCTCATTGAGATGACCATTTTTACATGTATTTTTGGAAACACCTTTTTGGAAATTTTTACATACAAAAATATTTTTGGGCTATTTTCATTTGAGTTTTAGTGTTAACATTATAGAGAAAAAGATAACCCTCTCAAGTTCTTACTAATTTAGCTAGAAATGATACATTATTGATGTCATATTTATCAAGGGACTCTACCACATTGTAATGAATGAAAAAGTTATACCTTTAGATCTTTCCAAATGAAAAAAATGATAAATTATTTTTAACGAAGCTAGAGGCATCCTTGATCAGTCAGTATCCCCTAAATTGAAGTTTCATTTTTAGGGTATCATTGGACCTTATAAAATTTGGACTAATTTGGAGGACTATATTTGAAAACACAATAAGCTAAGGGTGTGCCAATTAGAAAACAATCTCACTACTCTTAGTCTAGACAACTATCCTCACATTGAGGACTTCATCACTCAATTAATGTGATTGAGGCTTCTAGTCACTGAGAATGGTGAAAATAAGACTAATAAAAAACTCATTATGATTATTTTGTTTAAACTAGGTCATCCTTACTCAATTTTTGTTTTAAACTATTACAAATACCAAGACTCTAGAATTTGCATATGTGGCACTGACTTTTGATAAATTTTGTGAGCAATTTAAAAGAGAATAGGAAAAACTAATTTTTATCAGGAAAATCCAATCTGAATGTACTAATTAACGTGCACTAGTAGTCAATGATACTAATGCCATGTCATAACCTAACTTTGGCAAAGGTGAGGGCCCTACCAAGAAAAAAGGGAAAGCAAAGCCCAAACCTAAAGATAATCAATCAGTTCAATAGAATCCTTACCCAATTCAAAACAAAGGTAAAAGGAAAATAAATGCCAATGTTAACCAAGAGTGTTGTAATTGGTGTAAGAAACTAAGACATGTTTAACATCAACGTTTCAAGAAAATAATATACTCAGAAGCATATATGAAAAAAACACAACTTTTCCCTCTCAAGATAGGAGTAGCACTTTAAAAAAAAAACATGATCACTTGTGTTTGAATGGATTCTAGATTCAGGATCATGTCACCATATGGTGCATGATGGATCACTATTTGAAAATCTTGACCAATGATGTATAACTGATTTTTTTATGAGAAATTATAGTCCTATAATTATTGACGGTGAAGAGACAATTGAGATGGAGAATGGTGTATTTAACAAAGTTATCCACATTCCAATTTGTCTACGAACCACTTCTCCACATATCAGATCACACATTCAAGTGAAGGTAAAACTATTTTGTTTACACCTACAAATGTTGTCATAAAACATATCAAAGAATAGTCTGTTATTGTATCCACTGGCAAGGTTGATCAGTCAACATGATTATACAAATATGAAAACTTTGTGTTCACTAAACCTTCACAAGTCATGATTGCACATACTAATGACTTGGGTAAAATTTGGCATAAGCATTTTGGTCATCTCAATTGTCCCTCATTATAGGACCTCAATAAGCACCACATGGTTATTGGTTTGTCACATGTTTCTTTCAAAGATGACATTTGTCCAAGATGTGTACTTAGAAAACAACACATGGATCCATTTCTCAAAAGTAAATCTTTGAGGGCAAGTGATTGATCATAGTTGGTTCAAATTGATCTTATGTCATTTCCATGTTTATTTTTATAAACATAAATATGTGCTTACATTCATTGATGATTTCTCTTGTAGAACTTGCGTCTAATTTTTTAAAAAGTATTAGAGCACTTAAATTTTTTCAAGGCCCTTGTTGAAAATATATTAGAGATAAAAATTCAATGTCTCAAAATAGATAATGGAGGATAATTTTTAAACAATTAGAAGATTATATTTTATGAACAGGTAGACATTCAAATTTAACATATTATAACCTACACCCTCAACAAAATGGTGTAACTGAATGAAAAAATGACAAACTAAAGGAAATGGCCAATTGCATGATATATCCCAAAGACTTGCCTCCACAATATTGGGCTGAAGAAATTTAGTGTGAAACCTAAATCTAAAATTACACATCCCACTTTGTAATCTAAGATATGACTTTGGAATAAAAATGATCTAGTGTCAAGGCAAATTTTTGTAATTTATGAGTTTTTAGATATAATTCATGGGTACATATTTTAGATAAAAATAATAAAACAATGGAAAGGAAGGGTGATCCTTGTATATTTTTTAGCTATTATGAATATGTGAAGGCATATCATCTTCTTATTTTGAGTACCACTAAAGTGATTTACTATCAGGATGTCTTATTTAATGAACAATCTTAGGCTTTCATAGCAAAATCTCTTACTCTTCCTCCATTACCTATTATCGAGTTGGACACAACTTCTAAGGTCTCTTATGAAGAACAAGATAGTTTAGATGACTCTCATTTTTTGAGTTACATAGTTTAGATGATGAGGCATATTTAGGACAATAAACACCTCCATCAATGTAAGAAAACATTTAGATTACACCTGCACAACAACACATCTTCTACCAAAATGGGTTCTCACTATTTTCCATGAGGCTAGTGCATTGGTAGGGGATCCAAGAGATATTGGCATAATGTGATCACAACATCCATATGGTGTTGCAAATTTGGCATAACTATCAATAACACAAGATCCAAAGACTTATCATCAAGATTATACACATCTTGAATGGTAAGCAGATATGATAAAAGAACTTCTTTCACTAAATAAGAACAAAAATTGGGACTTTGGTTTCACTTCTAAAATGAAGAAAACTAGTGAGGTGCAAGTGGGTGTACCACACTAAGTATGCAATAAATGGGTCCAACTTATAGAAAAATATTTTTCACAAAGTTAAAGATGTTGATTACCATGAAACTTTTTCTCTAGTTGGCAAGATGAATTCCATTAGGCTAATATGCTCCTTGACTAGAATACAAGGATGAGAATTCTATCAAAAGGGTGTAAAAAGTGCCTTGTTGATTGGAGACTTGTAATAAGAAATATGCATGTCCCAACCTCATGAGTCCATATGTAGTGAGAACCCTAGCTTTATGTGTAGATAAAAAAAGTCCTTATACAATTTGATGCAAGCTTCTCAAGCTTGGTATGAAAATATCGATAACTTCTTAATCAAAAATGGCTTTATATGGAGTCCCTTTGATGTCACAGGCTACACCAAGAAAATAAATGAGAAAATCTTGATTTTAGTCCTCTATGTCAATGACTTAATCATCACATGGAGTTTCACCAAGTAGACTCATGATTTGAAATCTTAGACAATGAATTCATTTGAGATTATTGACTTAGGATTGTTACATGTTTTCCTTGGTTTTTCGATTTAATAGTTTAATAAAGGCATATTTGTTAATCAATCCAAGTATGCTCAAAACACACTAAATCACTTCAACATGAAAGACTACAAGTCCACATTGAATCCTTATCAATATGAAGTCAAGCTCTTCCAAATTTTCTTCTCTTTTGGTTGATAGTACACTCTACAAGAAATTAGTGGGAAATCTTATATACTTGACTCATACTCATCATGATATGTAATTTACTGTGAACATGGTATCATGCTCCTATCTATACCTCCATTAAAGTCATTGACAAGCTGTAAAACACATTCTAAGGTATCTTTGCAGTACTAGTAACTATGATATTGAGTAAAATTCAAGGGTAGGAGATCCAAATGATTTCAAGTCAACTGAAGGATACATCTATCATATTGAGTTAGGTCTCGTGACTTGATCTTGCAAAAATCTTACTATTATTACTTTATCTACTCATTAGCTTGCTATAATGGAGTTGTTTCTACCAATCGTGAGTCAATTTAGATTTGACACTTGTTTTATGAATTTGGATTTCCACAAATCCAACCCACTCTACTTTGGTGTGATAATTATAGTGTTATCCACATTTCTTGCAACCCAATAGAACACCAATGCACAAAGCACATTGAGATCCATGTGCATTATATTCGATAATTGATACAGGACAAGGTTGTTAATCTTAAGTTTTTTTAATAGATGATTGGTCTGCATTTATCTTCATGAACCCCTTGATTGAGGCATGATTTGTTTAGCTCATGCAACTTTTTGGAGTAAAGGAAGGTGTCATCGAGGGAGGATAGTTCAGTTATTCCTCCATCCTTTCATTCATCAAATTACATATTGAGGGGAGATGTTAGTGTATTTAATTACTCATACACTATAGTATGGTTTTAGGATGCACTTTTATTATTTGTAATTCATGGGTAGGCACTAATTGGTACATACTTACCCACAACCTATTATTAGAGAATATTATCAATTATGTAAATACTTAAGTGAATTCTACTACTAGTAGTTTTGTATTTTTTATTTTTTTATCTACTCTCCAAAACCCTAACCCTAACCCTAGCCTCCTTTATTATTTATATAAGATTGTAGTGGGGTAGTAGGTGAGGTACATTATGGATGAAAGTTATTGTTATACTAATAATCAAAAGAGGTAGTCAGGTTACTTAGATGAATATGTATTATTTCACTTTCAAGCTTTCATAAGTTTGTTATGCATGTATTGTGGGTGTTTGTCTCATGGTATCTAACATGATCCTAGAACTTATCCAAAAATTTAATAGAAATAAAGATATAGACAAAATACATACTATGAAGCTAAATAACTAAAAGTTTCAAATTTTGATTTTTTTATTATAAATAGGTAAAAATAATTATATTTGTCATTTCTTATTTTTTAAAAACCAAATCTCTGATTGTCCAAATTTAGCACTGTGAGAGACAATAGCTCAAGGACCACGAGGTGGGCATGTAGGAGGTTTTCTAGGTGCAGTTGCTAGAGTCATGTAGGTATGTGATATAATTTATTTGAGTAGATAGGCAAGACTTAAGAAATCTAATCATCAGGGCAAATATGTGTTGCATAATTTTCTTAACAAGTGTGAAAACATAGAGTGAAATGTGATGGGTAAGGGTATTTAATGAAACATCAAAATTTAAGGTTAGAGGAATTTTTTAGGGCTAAAGGATTAAATCACCACTACTTGTTAATAATATTGACCTCGCTGGTGTAGTTAGGAAGAGGAAAATCGTAGCTCTAGTTGATATCATATAATATGACAGATGAAGTTGTAAGAGATAAGTAATTAATTTGGATGGTATCATAAATGGTGGCCAATACAGTTTTAAATTAAAAAAACCAATATGCTTGATACCATAAGGGGTAGTCAATGCAGTAAAAATGGAAGGACAACATGGCCAATATAGTATGAATATGGTCGATATCATTAGGGAAAACTCTTCCTGATCGGTAACAAATGGTATGGTTGATGTCATAAAAGTAATAATCATGGTTGGTACCATAGGTGGTGGTCGATGCAGTAAGAAAGTATCGAGGGCCAATACAATGTGATTATGGTCAGTACAATAGAAAAATAAATGATAAGCCTCTACAATAGAATTTTAAGGTGATCAGTGCAACAAAAAAATAATAAAATAGCTAGTTTAATAGAAAAATAATGACCATTTCAATTTTAGTTGTTTTAGTTATATTTTTTTATTTACTTTCATATTTTTGAATCAGAATCTGATTGGGTGATGTTGTTTGATATTAGTCAAAGGTGATGATATTAGTGTAGGTGTGTCGACACTAGATAGTTACCAACTTTGTTAGTGATTATATATGGTCGACCAAGTTAGATTGGCTAGCTTAGGCTTCAAAGGGATCATTGAGATGTGTTAAGTCTCGTTGAGCATCAAATTGATTATGATATTTATTAGGAACTAGGAGTAGATTACAAACACTTTTAGATGGGTGGTGGATGGGGATAACATGGAGATGGTAATCACCCTTGAGGATGTCCATGCCATACTATGCTTATCTATTAGGAGCACTCTAATGATGTGTGATGCACCCATGTTAGTAGATGAGCATTAGGAGCTAACCCATGGGGAAAAAAGATCATATAAGTATCATGAGCATAAGTTCACTATACATTATTACTTTCTGTTAATCTAATTTAGATCAAGGCACACTATATGACATGGGAGTTATTATTTTGGTATAGCTCATGCATGATTTTTATAGTATGTCGAGTGGAGGTCAATAGATGATGGCCATGTGATATTATTTTCATATTAGATATATAAAGATTTCTCAATGTACAGGCCAATGGGAATGACACACCAAGTTGTAGACCACTTACCTTTGGTGAGGAGTTGTGCATAGGATCATGTGGTACAAGCGATCTCCCTAAAGTTGGCTTTGGAGAGTGTGCACATAGATAAAATCATATAAATTCCCTACATGGGTATGGTAGATACATGGGCATCATGGCCATATATGATAACAACATGTATAAGGAACTAGATCACAATTAATTACACGTAGTAGTTTTAGCCCCACCATTTTAAACATATACCAAGGTAATTTGGGTTGGCACACCCAACTTTTTCTCTCATTATCCCACCCCATTGGGTGAGGCTTTTGAGAGAGCTACGTGGGTTGGGATAGTGAGGTGTGTTGGTCGATGTGATAGTTGTGAGACCATATCATTCCCTAATTTGGGGAGACAATGATGGTAGAAACAAAAGGCAAGGGAAGAGAAGGAGCAAACAGTGGTTATTCATGATGTATAGATAGAAAAAGGGGAGGCACCATAGCATGATTGATGGGTTATCTGAGAGTGATCACAACTATTAGGGAGGAAAGTTTAGGTGCTTTGAATAGATAAGTGGGTCAATTCTCAAACTAGCTTGAGTCAAGACAATGACCTTATCTTAAGAGGTCGATCAAAAGAGGAGACCATCATGGATTAGTACATTGTGATAGGGAAAAGGAAGTATGCATTATTTTTTTTATCACTTTTATTTTTTAGACTTGGATAATTATATATTATAGGTACCAATGATAGTTTTAATTTCACTTTTGATATATATTAAGGTTTAATGTCAATTTTAGTTTTTATTTTATAGATGTAAAAATAGATACAATGTGGTGGTGGACCATGGTGGAGACCGTGCATCATAAAATTTTAGATGAAGTGATACTAGATCATGATACTAGTTAAATGGTGGATTTAGTGGTACCTTAAGAAAGAGTGAAATTTCAAAACTGACCCAAGTATACGTCAAGTGAAAGGAGAAGGAAAGATGTGAATCGTGAAAGATCTATCCATATGAATAAGGTGATATAATGAATATATACTAGTAGCTAACCACTAGAATAGATAGTTTTACTTCATAAGTGACTAGGCAAAAAGAAGGATTTAGAAATACATGTAAATGTAAGTCAAATTATGGAAATAAAACCCAAATAATGAAAACACTATGAAATGTGGTAATCGTGTTACTAGAGAAGCCATCCTAACCTACATAGGGCCAGATAGAAGCATTAATAAGAGAAACTATTCAAGAGAGAAGGAATGCCAAAAGAGACCAAAGAATCATAAGGAAAATAAGGCCGATTAAAAGTGTGATAAAATGTGAAAAAATAAAACTTGAAGGTACTATCAAATATGCACAAGAGAAACTAAGGCCAACTATAAATCATCTTAAAAGAGGGGGAAGCCAAAAATAAAAATTGGATGTGCTACCAAAGATCCACAAAGGGAAACTAAGGTTGACTGTGAATCATCCCAACAGGGGGAAAATAAAATGCTAAAAATTAAAACATGATGGTGTTACCAAATATCCACAAGAGAAACTAAGGTTGATTGTAAATCATCTCAAAAGAAAGGGAAGCTATGATGCTGGAAAATAAAACTTGAAGGTGCTACCAAATATCCATAAGAGAAACTAAAGCTGACTATAACTCATCTTAAAATAAGGGGAAGTAAAAATGATACCAAAGAGTCTAAAATACAACAATGGTTTATTGTAAAGTGTGATAAAAAAAATGTGAAGTAAAATTATTTGTTAAAAAATAAAGTGCTAAAATTAAAGATCATAGTGCAAGCAAGATACATATAATGAGTATCACAAATGTTAAATATATAAATATGAGATCAAATCATGTAATAATGTGAAATAAATAATATGAAATAATTAAATATATGCTCACAAATGAACTAAAATATATCTACACACATCATCAATAATATCTATCAAGTCTCACTATAACTAATGTCTAAATCATAGTCTTTACCTTTTCTGAGATTCATACAAAGATTACTTTGTGGATGAAATCCAAATAAAATGTAGGTGTGTTAAAATGAGGAGGACATGGGGCCTCTTAATTATAATCACATAATCAAGGAAGATAGGGTGTTATTTGAGAAGGAATGGTACATATCATCTAGTCAGATAGGTGGTTTTGGTTATAGGGGAGGTTTCTCCTCCATCCTAGGTGGACCATGTGAGCATTGTTGGGAATATTGAGGTGTGGGGATCAAAAAATCTCTGAAATGTTGAGTGAATGGCCCTACACTTATATTTATAATGTGTAGAACATCATTCCAAATATAATACACCTTATTTTTTAGGGTGTAAGCAAGTGTAATATTTAAAGGTGGTATGTTTGATTGAAGGGAAAAAGTGAATTGCCATGAGATAAATTACATCTAGATATTATTGAAGGGTTCAATAGTTAGTCAAATAATGTGTACTTATCATGTGGAAGCAACAAGAGTGCCTAGGATTAGAATATTGAGGTGATCGACTATACATGGTAGGAGTGGGGCCTTTTAACTTTTATTGTGCTAAAAATCATTGGTAAGCTCTACACTCCTAAATTGAATGACCTAAAAGATTATGAAACTCTTAATATGGTTCTATCTCTGGGGTGGGTTGGTGTGATGCCATATTAAACCTATGTGGAGGAATGTAGTGCGGTCTACTAAGAAGCACATCATCCAAGTCATCAACATCATCAAATGGATTAGAATAAAATGGTCATGTACTAGATTGAGCCTCCACAACTCAAAAGTAGCAAGAACTAGTCGTATGAGCATAGCCAACATCTTTATGGGAAGTGAACTCAAAGGATCAAAATATATAGTGAAATGAAAAGGTCCGTTTATAAATTGATCATCAAACATGTTCCAAAGAGGCTAAAAATAATTGAAACTATGTATGAAGTAGGAATCAAGTCCATTCATATATATCAACATAAATGATGTCAATAAAATCTAAGGGATAAAAAGTGCTTGGTATAATGATGTCAAAAAAATTAATGCTAGAATAAAATGAGGATTGCTAATAAGAGTGTTGAATAAAGGAACGATAATGAATGATTTCTACATCCTAGGCTTGGGAGTAGCCAAAAAAGTATGGGTCATCTAAGGATTAACCATGGTGATAACTGGGAATGGTGTGATCTGTGTTAAGGGATTTAGCCACTATGTTATTATAATATCTATGGGAAGGATGCTTATTAGGAATAACCATAGAAGTGAATAACTCATTAGTTGACTTCTTTCAAGAATATGGTCATAATGTAGGTGGTAACTAAGTAATGATACTATAAATAAGGTCCAATTTTTTTATTTTCAAGATAATCTCATCATCAAAGTTAAGGAGGTTTGGTGGAATGTTTCCCACAATCTTAAGGTGACCACTATAACCTTTGTTCGGGTTAATGAGATGATTAAAATGTTGATATTCACAGAATGGTATGTTAGGTAAAGGTTCAAGGGTTGATATTTTATAGACACTACATTCTTGAAATTTTTAAAAATTCTAAGGGTTGATATCACCTTATACATTATAAATAGCACCCATATAATTAAACTTCATGCATTTACATTTGAAAGATGCCAAGACCCTCATACGATGATTTCAAGGATGGTTGAGCAAAATGTAATATTATAGATGAAAATTGAACCTTAACTCTAACTTTAATAGGTGGTACAGTGATAGGAAGCCAAAGACATCATAATAGAGGCATATGTCTTTGGTCATATCCTTGGCATGTGTTATTGGTAAACTTAAGGTTGTATTCAAAATATCCTAAATTTTTAAAGAATTTTAAAAAAGTGAGACAAGTGTCAGAGTCTTCATCTATCAAGGCTCCCTTGAATCGTATGTCACCAACTTGGATGCTAATAAAAAAGGGAGGATCATCTATACAAAGTAATATTTATTTAAGGATCATAGATGTGATAGGAAATTTTAAGGAGATAGATGTATTCATAGTGTGATCAACATGGATGAGCATCTCTTCACATTGCTTCAAGATGCTTTCCTCATACCCAAGAAAGGTCTCTTTTTTCCCCATAGGAGGTGGTTGAGGAATGTTCATATCAAACAAAAGTTTTAGAACATGGTTTACATGTAGTGGAGAAGTCATCATAATCTCAAGAAATGGGATTTGAGATGGGGGTCTAGAAAGTTATTCTATGTGATCCCAATTATCAAAGCTGGACATGACTACAAAAAAAGAAGTAAATTTTGTAGTGGAGAAATTGTATATAAAATTGAACCCAAATGAATCTGATTTTGAGTCAAAGTATAGGGTCTTGTAACTATTGATATAGTTGAAATAGGTTGACTCAATTGTATTAGCATGGCATGTAGTTGGTGACATAGAAACATCAAAAACAAATTGTATCATCCTGACCAATATAATAGGATCATAACTGGGTAAGGAAATAGATTGTACTAAGATTTTTGATACATTTTAATAACAATTGGTCAAATAAATAGATTGTACCAAGATGGATGATACATTTGGACCTTAAAAAAAATATTATACCAAGTTGACTGATACACTAGGAACATAACTAGTCAAAGAAATGGATTATACTAATTCGGCCAATACAATATGATTAATTGGAAACTATATTGGGTTGGACAATATAATTTGAGAAATAAGGAACTATATCAATTTGGTTGATACAACATGATCAATAGGGAACTGTATTGGGATGGTTGATATAGTTGGGTTATCAAAAAGTACATAAATAATGATTTTTCCATATCTAACAATTGAAAAGTGATGTGGAAGATAATCCTAAATCGTTTTATAAGATGAAGGATGGATGTGATTCCAAATAAGATAAGTATCAATGTATAAAACAAAATTATTCATGTTATTTATGTTAAATATTTTTTTTCATTATCAGAGGAATAAGGGTTAACCATGGTTTCAACAACTTTAGTCATTGGTTGGGAAGAGATTTGAAGATAATTGTTAGTTTATTGATTTTGAGTATGATTGAAATAGGATTGTAATAAATGGTAAGTTCAACATTGGAATTGTGATGTGCTTTGTGCTTTAACTTGGATTCATGAACCTTAACTACCTTTTCATAGGCTTGGTAATGTTCTCTAATCATGGCTTCATGATCAAAGTTTGGACTAAGCAAAAATTCAAAATCTAGGTGTTTAATTATTTTAAAAGATTCATGAGAATGAAACCAATTTACATGAAACCAACAATAAAATTTAGGGTCATACCAATGGTTTTTAGGATGATAAGGATTAATATCTCTAGGTGACGGTCCAGGAAGGCATCTTCTAATTTCATCTAGGGATATATGTTGATGGACCTCATAATTTTTGACTTGTGAGGGAGGAGGTTGATGTTGGAAGGGATTTCCCTTTGTAGGTTGGCAGAGAGTCACTTCATTGGAGCTTTTCAGCATAATGGCATAGATGGTCCTTTTGGAATCGTAAGTATTAGAGACACCATCATCAATAACATGCTTATTTTTAAGTCTCATAAGCATTTGAGTGCCAAACTTAGGATGGGAATGCTCAAATTGTCTTATGAGGTCGTCTTATCATTTGGCTTGATCTAAGGCTTCCTCTATTGATTTTAAAGAAATATTCCTCCCAATTTATTATAATTTGGAATTTAATGTGTTATTAAATAGGTGGAATAGGTTGTCTTCCATCATATTGTGCTTTTTTTTATTGGATAGGATTTTTTAATGTTTAATAAAGGTTTAGACAGTCTCATTTTCTGGCTGTTTATAATTGATCAAGTAAGCTAAGCTATTTTCAATCAAATCATTTGATTAAAACTCCTGGAACATTTCATTAAATAAGTCTTCCAAGAAAAAACTAGAGTTAGATCTTAATTGATTATATTATTATGAAGCATCACAAAAAAATGTTTTGACTAGTAGTTTGGTAGTTGCAATGGTGTTAAGTTTAATCCAATCTTTATAAAGATTGTCAAAGGTGTTCAAATTCAAATCAAGATCAATGGATCCATTATAGGAGAACATAGGAGTTATAACATCTATGTTAATGTCTAAAATTTGAGGTACTAAGGGTTCATTTTGAAAGTGTTTGATAACTTTGTTGTGAAGCAGGGGTTGCAGAATGAGGTTTCCAAAAGCATGTATAAGGGGAGGTACAGGGAATTTTAGTTTGGAACTCCCCATTAAACCTTTTGAGGTCTATATTTCATTTGCCTAAGTTGATTTTTAATTTTCATAATTTGATAATTATTAGTAGCTTGAATGTTAGCCATTTGGCTTATTTCTTGTAATATGACTTGGTTAAGATCATGAGTATTTTTTATAGAAGTGTATGCTTGAGTGGCTTATTGGGAAGCATCATATGTGACATTAACATTGGTATTAATGTGATCACTTTTGGTATGTACACTAAAATATAGATCCTCTATGTTAATAGTTATACTAAGCATGGTGGATGAGGAAGGGAAAAGGTAAGTCACAAATTCATTTTTCCCAAGTCTTGTAGAAAAATTGAGTAGGGGAAGGAGGATATTCCACATATAATTCCATCATGATGTGATAGGCAACTACAGGGTCCTTGCCCCTATTCTCAAGATGCTCTTTGAGAAGGATTTCATTTCGTTTGTATATTCCATGTCATATTCCTCTTCAACCTCACAGTCTTGGGGTAGGTGACCTCATCTATCATTTTTAGGGTTATAATATGGATCATAGTGTTTGGATCTAGTCGAATCCATATGACAATCATTTTTAGCATGATCTTGAGACATAGTAAAATGGTAAGGCATTGAAGTCTTACTGTAAAACATATCAAGATTAGTTAATTCCATAGAATTAGGATTGTTGTAAAACCCTTATGAATCTTAATGGGTTTCCTCTTTGGATTGTTCTAAAATATGTTGCATTTTGAAAGATAAAAACACAATTGTATCGAGTTGGTTGCACAAAAATGCTAAAAACATATTGTATCTGATTAGCTGATATAGTAAGTGATGGAACTAGGAAATAAGAATTTGTATCAGGTTGACTGATATTATATGTTTGGAGAAATGAATTATATTGGCCTGACCAATGCACTTGATACATATAGAGAATGGTATTGGACTAGCTAATATAGTTGAAAAAGGCACATAATTATATTGGGTTAGTTGATATAGTTGTAAAAATAAGAAAGTTATAAAATTATATTGGATTCACTGATACAATTGGGTTAAAAACTTCACTAAAATGTATGATGATAGTGAAGGTGATACTAAAAATTAAAAAATATAAATACAATAATGATCTGACCAAAGTTGGGATAAGATTCACATCAAGTTCCCCATATTGTATGCACAGGTTAGGATAACCTATAACTATATTTTTTCTCTTAATAGACTAGGAATCGAATAAGGTCATAAAAATAGAGCTTACGTATACTTTAAATGTGGGTTAGGACTTAGAATAACCATACACCTAGCAGAGGGTAATCTACACTCAAATGTTAAAAGGTAATGGATATCAAGCCTAAGCCTATGACATGGGATATAACTCTCATTAGGGCTTAATATAGATGAATGATTGTAATAATGATAACAAAGGGGTGTATCAAAGATATAATAAGGATACATCATGCAAGTAATTAACAAACCAAGGTAACCTAATCTAAGATAGATATATACGCTAAACTAATATTAGAGTGAGTGGTGCAATGGTCAACCAATAAGTGATCTATGCAACCTAAGGTGATAAATAACAATCCTAATCAACTATGTTTCTATAGCAGCTTATTTGGTATAAGAAAGAGCACAGGAAAGGATAAACACATATATACAGAATAATAATAAGCAAATAATATCTAATCTACTAAATAAATAAATGAAATAAATTAGGGATAGAGATACCTACCTTTGGGTGGACTGGTTAAAGCCTCAATCTCCCTCTCTTACTCAATTGGCACTTTAAAATAGATGTTGTAGGTTGAAAACCTCAAATAACAAGATAAAGACCTAGGTATCCTTAGCTAGGGACTCAAAAATATAGGTGTACCTCCTCAATTTGACTTCTCCTATTAAGCTTCCAAGACCATAAGCAAGCCTAAACCTCCAAATAAGATTCTAAGCCTCTAACTCCTCCATATACTACTTAATAGTATAAATGTGAGCACAAGCAGAGTTGATGAGTGTGTTATATCATGTAATAATTAAATATGACCCCTACATATACAAATCCAATACCCAAAATAAATGTTGAACTCTAAGCTAACGGTATTGGCCAGGGCAATATAGTTGGAAATATGTCAGTTGATATAGTACATAATATAGAGGATAAACTCATAATTGTATCATTTTGGATGATGCAATACATAAAAGGAAAGTATGAAATAGATTGTATCATTTTGGCTGATATAGTAGGATATATGGAAGCTAGCAAATCTGAATGAAAAGTGGATAGAGAGGTAAGATAGAAAGAGGCTTAGAGGAGGTCAGACTAGTAGTAATGAAGGTATGACTAAATAGTGTGCAAACATATCTCATAAATTAACATGATCCAATCTCACCCCATTGTTAGTGCACCCTTTAAGGTGTGCACTCAAGGAGATTGATGCAGTAACAAGCCCCTATAAGAGAATCTATTAGTAAAGTGATAAAGTGAAAAATATTGAGTGTATTACACTTTCCTTCGTTTCATTCGATGTGGCTTCCCATTGGTTTGTTTGATATGGATATTGAATAGGTGCTAAGTGTGACCAATAGACAAGATCAATTTCTTGGACAAATTTTAAATCATTGGAAATTTTAGCAGTTAGAAGCTTCCTTCGACCTAACATAACTACCATACATGAATTAATAATTAAGAGCTCTAAAGTCTAGAAGACTTATTAATTACATGTATTTTCCCTTAGATGCCATTAAAATTTAAAATTTAAGGGTTACAAATAAATATTATTCATACTGTGTAAATTAACCACACATCCATAGTTAAGACAACTACCATGGAACCATGAATGGGACAGGACCCTATTAAGTGCATGCATGTTAATTAAAAAAGTTAAAATGAGAAACATACATACATGATATAATATTTGATATACTATTATATTACATATAATACTATATTATGATATATATTATAATATTTACTTTATTATATATATTATTGTTGTACAAAATGGGTGATCAATTCATCATTTATGGGGTTAGGTGTTTATCTGGTTGTCCAAGTCAATTCTAGACTCATTAAAACTAGGAAAAATCATAGTATGTTCCTATAGCACTCAACATTTATCATTCTTTTGCACTAGAATCAATTCACATAAGGCACAACCCTTATGCACTCACCTGAAGCATAGCATAAAAAGAATTGGGGCCCGTGTTGGGCTAGTTGTGCCATGATGTAATACGTCACATTTAAGACTTAGTCATTTGAGAGAAATATTTTTGTGGATTTAATGGTGCAGGCCATTTTTGGGCTAAGTTTGATGGTTTATAGGCAAAATACTATTTAGGGACTTACTTCTAGTCATAAGGGTGCATGCCTTTATCAAGTTAAGTCTAGTGACGTATAGGCACTAGATGGGTCAAGGGGATGATTTAACTTGAGGACTCATTCTAAGCTCATGCATATATCAAAGGTAAGAACATAGGTGCATTGGATCTATATACTTAGCCTATTTCATAGAGTATGTTGATGTCATCTTTTACACAGGGATGCCATTAATGACATAAATCAAAAGCTGGCAAACAACATTCCCAACATAACTGAAGTGAACACATAGTATTATAGTCAAAATTTAAACAACAATGTAAAGATGCATAAACCATATAACATCATGTCTACCATAACCATTCCTTGTCATTCATAAATTCTAAGTTATATAATTGAGTACATAGTTCTTAAAAATAGAGTCTATGCTTAGCTAAACTACTTAATGGCCCAGAGGCTCACAAGGAAGCTTGGGTACTAAAATTTGGAGCTTCAACGACATCCATGCCATTCTTAATACAAATGGTGGTTTTAATGTTGTAGTTCTATTTTTCTAGATCCAATTTTGTATATCTTTGCTACCTAAATTCATGTCCCTTTGCTTATTAGATCGAGCTTGATTTTATAGCACACAGGAGCATTTCCTTGCCAAGGCAGAGAGTGCATGTCGGGTGCTAAGCTAGAGCCTTTGTTGATCATTCCACTAGCTCCATCACCTTGCATATTTTGCATTATGGTCATCATGTATAACCATTCTCCAAGATGCCTTAAAAACCTAGGTGCTAATTAACTACCTACTAACTGACACAAGATGTGTTGATTCTTCTAGCTAGTGTAAAAGATACCTAAATAGCAATCATGCAAAATGATTGCCTCATGATGAGATGTTTGTTGAGTTGGCATGGATCCATAATTAATCAAATTAGGGGCCCAACATTACCCCATAGAAAATTTCTAGTCCACCTTTAGACTAGGCTACCAAAGCCTTTAGTATGTAGAACTCAGGTGCACTCTCATTAAGTTCAGTGTTGAAGTCCTCAAAGCCCTTGATAGCAAGCTTGATTTCCTCAGTGATACTATTTATATCCATGGAGGCAGCACTAAGCATGAACACATATGTCTTCTCTATCTCTTTTCTAAAGGTTGCAATATTTTCCTTAGCCTTCATCACTCCTCCATCAAGTATTGCTCCTTGTTCACAGGAATTCATTTGTAAGGTGTGAAAGAGTGCTTCCAAGTTATGATCTTGGTCCTTTATTTGTGTTCTCATCACATTGACCCTACCTATTATTTTTTCATGCTCTGCCTTGATCATAGAGTACACTTGTGCCATCAGTTTTTCTTTCTCCCCCTTTGCCTTCTTGAGCTATGCATCTATGATTAATGCTTCATTGGAAAAGTTCATGAAAATGGTGTTAGTTATATCTATGGCTTATGTAGCTTTGAAAATAGGTCCTCTACCTCTTTTTGGTAGTTTGTTCTTTCTATAGCATGGTGCATGGATCTTCTTATTCTTCTTATGTTAGCTCTTCTTTCAACCTTATGAACATATGTTCTACTAGCACGCATACGTTATCAACCTCTAAGAGGTTTGATGTATCAACACTGACCAAAAGGGATGGTTTGATTATCTCTATACAATCGCATAGTTACTACAACTTGAACTTCATGGCTTATGTGTCTTCTTTAGCCTCCTTGGTGATTTTATTCCATTTATTTTCCCTAACATCATTGATGATGTTCTTTCACATGATTTAGTGGCCATCCAAATGAGTGCATTTGTTAACCTAACTAGGTTCATGGTATAGGGATTTATGATAAGGGAGTCATGCCCTTCTTCAGGTTTATACATGGCCAATATGGCCTTTTGTAGTGCCACAAAGTGAGGCTCATCCATGTAGATATCAAATATAAATGAAATCTATATGGGCATCTTATTTGTAGTGGAGTCAGGGGATATGTATTTAAACATATAAAAATATTCATCTATCCACCCCTTCTGCATCTTCTCTCTGAGGCTCAACTTCATGCCTTTGACTTCTACAACAACCATCTCAATTCATTATTATTCCTCTTCATTGATGTTACTGCTTTATTCAATGCTTTTCTTAGAGGTGTCTTCTTCATGTTCCTATAGGGGTTCTTTTTCATACTTTCCCCTTTGTCTACTTCTTCTTCCTGGGGTCTGTCAATGATTACCTCTAGGTGTGTCCCCTTGGTGCCAGCTTTAACTTCCTCTTGTCTCTACTAGGGTTCCTCAATGCTCTTTTTTTTCTATTTCTCTAAGGTTCCAACATCACTTTCCCTTTCTTTAGGTGCCCCTTCACTACTTGGGCATGCCTATTATGCAACTTGAGTTGACTCACTAGTGTGGGTGTTGGGTGCCTTATCTAGTGATTCTTTAGTTAGTTTTATACTTGTGAGAACCTCCTTTTTCTTCTTCTCTTTCTTGGCCTTTACATCTTTGGCCACCTTCTTTTTCTTATCATTCTCTTCATTGACCTTCTCCTCCTCAACCTTGACTCTCTCAATATCTTCATGAGTCATGTTGGCTTCCTTCATTACCTTCCTCTTTTTCTCTAGCTCCAATGCCATCTCAATCTCTTCCTCACCATGGCCCATTTTCTTCCACAATCTTATCTTTTCCTCCTTAGTTTACAGAGGTTATGTGGAGGGATATTTAGATGAGGTATTGGGCAGCCTTTTTGTCTCTTCAAGTGTGGTGGTAGTGACACCTTGGAGGGCCTTCTAAACTTTTTCGATGCTGGGCTCCTCTCCCACTAATTCTTGTATAATATAGACCTTGGTCCTTTCTTCTTCTACTTATTCCTCCATCTCTTCCTCCCTTCTTTGCATGTGGGCTTCTTTTGTATCCATTTCTACCAGGGTTATTGTTGGCATCACAAAAGGTCCCTTGGACTTATTTTTTGGATTTTTACTGGAAGAATCAGTCTCTATCATGAAGGTCACACACTTCTTATTTGGAGCTGAAGGTGTGGATTTTTGCTGGAGGTGACCCTTAACTTGATGTTCTCTTGAATTTATTCAAGTGTCTCTCCCCACTTTTTTTGGGGAGACTTCTACATTATTGGCACTGGCTTCCCATCATTGCTGCTCTGAAGGGGGAGATCATCATCTTTCCCAAGTTTTATGCCCTTCTTTTATGGCTTCATCTCATAAAATAAATTGAAGATGCACCCTATGATGATTTATCTTTAGAGGGGATGGAGGTCCATTCTATTAGAGTCATCCTCATTGTATTTTATGGCTTTCCCTCTTGAGTGCACAAACTGGTGCATCATCATAATCCTTTCCAAGTCCATGACTTTCATCAAGAGGTTCAAATGTTGTGCATTGGGAATCCTCCTTGGCACCTCCCTAAAATATTTCATAAAAAATGCATAAGGGAGTTTGATCTAGCTAGATAGGTTACCATCTATGAGCACCAAGTGCACTACATAGAAGTGTTGCATGATGGTGAAAGTCATACCAAACATGTGTTGGGGGAACTCCTATGAGATGTGTCATTCTATCCTGAAAACCTTGATGTATTGAGTGTACCACCCCATTACTTCTGTCTTATATATTTGGGAAATGGAAGTTGGGTAGGTGAAGCCTTGGTACTTCAACACTGGGGAGTCTTTGTGCACCAGGGAGACCCATATATTGTCTTCATCACCAAGGGGCACATCAATCTCCTCCATGATTATTAATATCAGCATTGACCCCCATCTGAAGGTCTTTCATACCATGTGACACTCAAGCATGTTCTTCACCATCTCTTCAACAATGAATTTAGCAATCTTTAATTTGACCCCTTGTGCCATGTGATGGGTGATACACAAGTAGGCCTTGATGATGTATGTCCATCTTCCACTAGGGAAAAGCTTGGAACTCACTAGGTGAAATATGGCCCTTGTGTTAGGGTCCTTTATGTCCTTTATTGGGAATGTGAAACCTCCCTTGTAGTAACCAGGGATTTTTCAACCCTCTCCACCTCTACATCATCTTCCATTATCTGATGGATATCTGTGCCTTAGAGTCTTCAAACCTGGTGATTTTTGTTTCTTAGGCACACCAATATCTACATGCATCTCCATATGAAGTAGAATTGGTCTCCATGCATGTGTGAGAGGAGGAACTGCATGAGTTTATTTAGATTTCCAAAATATGGAAAATCATAGAGCTAGGTTGTATCAGTGGTCACAAGCCTGTCTCAAATAGAGATGTCAAAATATGTTGTGTCTGTCTCTATCTTTTTTCCCATGTCAACCACCCATTCTTGGTTGATCTCTTCCACATTGCTCAACATGTGATGGTTGTATTATTTCAACCTATAGGTATACATGAAGGACACCCAAGTCTTCCCTATCAAGACCTTCGAGGGGAACCATATTTCCCTATATGACATTTTGGTGAGTGCCTTAGGGTTAACCTCAATGACGCTAACCCTTTCTACTAGCTACTTCTTCCTTGTAGTGGTTTTCTCTTCTACTATATGTGCCCTCTTGGCATCCTTATACACTTATGGTAGACTAGAACTCATTTGTTTCTTTCTCATTCAGAATCAACTAGTGTTAAAGCATAGTCTATTGATCTTATTGAAGCCTATAATATTTCTTGGCACTTCCTCACAATCATTGGATCTATGATCGTGACTTTAGCTCTTGATCTTTATTCATTGTTAATGGAAGCCTCAACATCACTCCAATGTTTCTCATATATGGTTTTCTATTAATTAGACACCTCTATTCCAATCTCAAATGAGACGTAATCTCACTCCCTATTTACTCATTATTGTTTAGCAGTTGTGTGTACTCAGGTCTCTCTATGGTAGCATTTTATCACTTCATCTCTCATTTAGCTCTAGTTTTACGTTCAAATTTACATAAAGTTTGTAACCTACTACAATTGGTCATTTGCTTCTTTATACCTTATTTTTAGCTATTGTCTTAATTATAGGTGAGTAATAACATGGTGGTGCATTGATTTCTTGAACTTTGCTAGAACCTATAAAAATCATAAAAATATACCTCCATATTCACATTTAATGTAAATCTATGTACCTCTACCATAACTACATTAACTTCCCTAAACGATATTTTAGGTGAAGTGATAGGTGTTTTCAAATAGTCACTACCCACCTACCATTGGGTGAAAGGTAGCTTGTCTAGATGATCTTCCTCCTACGCTTCATTCACCTTGGTGTAACCTCCACCTTTCTTATGGTAACTTGGGCACAACATTTCACATATGCATGATTTATCCTCCTTAGTTCCATCTCCTCTTTTACTATTGGGCTTCCTTTAAAATGTGTTTCCATTCCTTGGTCGATTTATTGCACTCTCATCTCTTGATTTGGCTATACTACCCCATACAAATTCCTACATTGGTCCTCCAGTGATTCAATCTCTTCTATTGATCTCTTATACATGACCATCTTGTGCACCTTCTTTCTATCTCTTGCACATGATCATCCTGTAGGCCTCCTTTTATTACTTAATACTCATATTTTTCCAAGTCTGACAAAATCCATGCACCCAAAAAATTAGGTATATGGCCTCATGTGCTTAGAAAGCATTTGTGCTTGACTTACCTGACTGGAGTTATGTATGAAGGCACAAAAATAATTTTCTTGCAGGCCTAAAACCACCTTGCTTATTCACTCATCACCAACAACACAACCAATCATAAGGAAACATTTGGCTTGCACCAAAATTTATTTTGGTTAGCACAATACAATTGACTTATGATCAAGAATTTGGTGTTTGATGGTGAAAATGCCATCATATTACCCATAAGGCTTCAGTCAATTTCTGTTGAAATTACCAAGGAACATTTCACACAATAATGTGCACAGATTGCATGTGCCTATCTCCAATATGTTGTTGATGACATAAAGGCCCATCCACCTAATTTTTAGATTTATTAGGTGCTTGAGGTACTTAAAGTCATAGAGTAAGACCAATGTTCCTTTATTAATTACCTTGCACTTTATATGCTTGTCATGCCACATCTTCTGGCATGCTTTATCTATCTATTGGCTCCACCTTGGACGTGCACCTCATCTAAGTGCTTCAAGTATTTTAGCCATGCACTCAATGATTTTTGGTCATCCAAACAACCAATACACATAATATACAATGAGGTCACCATGAACTCCATTGGTAAAATTTCCTCTATGCCAAACACTAATTGAAATGGTGTAGCTTTGTTTAGGCACTTATAGGTAGTATGATAGGCCCACAACACTACTAACACTCGATCATCCCAATATTTGTGGCCAACATCATATATATTCATGAGGCACATTCCTTGTATCTTATTGAATGCCTCAGTTCTACCATTTACTTGGGGATGATAAGGGGTTATCTTATGGTGTGCTACCATGTACTCGATTAGCAAGATCTACACCATTTCATTAATGAAGTGTGTCCCTATGTCACTATTCAAATTGAGTGGGCACCCATATAAACCTTGTGGCTATGGTTAACATGTAATATTTGGTTGGTACTACTTTTACCCACTTGGTGAAATAATTAGTGGCCACCATAATATATCTTGTGCCTATGCACCTTGATGCAGGAGTGATCGGCCCAACAAAATCAATGGACCATTTTTCAAATGGCACTTGGGCAAGAATGTGGGTGAGAGGCATCTCATCTTGATGGTTGGGCTTTCCTATGTGCTGGTAGATGTCACATGCCTTGGCATAATGTTTTGCATCTTAGAATAGACTTAGCCACCACATGCCTGATTACAACACCTTATGCATCATAATGTCTCTAGCACAATAGCCTCCTATGATCCCTTTGTGTACCTCTTGTAAGATAGAGTCCCCTTCATGTTCCAAGTCACATCAATGTTAAAATTCATCTCATCTTAATTTGTATAGTTCCCCGCTAATGAGCTAAAAAGGAGTGGTCTGAATGGTGAGCTATTTCTTTTCTTTGGTTATCATAGTCTAGGGCACAGATTTAGATGTTAAAAAAATGGATATCTCCACCAAATATTTAGGGACACACTAGACCCTATAGAGTTGCACATCTGGCATGTCATCCTCAATAGGCACTACCACATCGCCAAAGTTGATGCAAAATAAATGGTCTAAATTGGAGTTCTATTTTCTAAGCTTCACAATAACTGAATACTAGAATTATTGAAATAGAACTATCCATCTACAAATGCACCCACAGAGAAAGGGTTTGTTCATAAGGTAATTAACACCTCAATATTGATGAATAATATGAATGGGGTTGCCAATAAGTATTACTTAAATTTATGTAGGGCGTAGACAATGGCCATCACCTCATGCTCAGTGGTGGTATAGTTTTGTTATACCTTTATCAATTTTCTTCTAGTGAAGGAGATGGGATGATCCATTTTACCCTCACCTAGTTGTACTAGGATGGCACCAATTTTGGATCCATATGCATCAACATGGATGTGGAATGGGTTTGCTTAGTCAGGAAATTGTAAAATAAGCACACTAGCTAATTTAAGCTTTAGAGTTTCAAAGGCATCTTCTTGTATTGTGCCCCAATAGAATGGGCCATCCTTGTTCAAGAGTTCCTCTAGCAACACCATAATATTTGCATAACTACTTATAAAATTTATATAGTATCCATAATGTCCAATAAAATCATGAATGTCTTTCTATGTGGAAGGGGTGTGGAGCTATAGGATAATGGCAATCTTCATGGGATCAATGAGCAGACCATTTTTATAGATGATGTGCCCAAGTAAGGTTCCAAATGGTGTCATGAAGATACACTTATTGAGGTTTAAGAATATTTATAACTACCTACACCTTTCAAACATGAGGCATAAGTTTTCATAATGGTCCCTTATGAACCCATACATAGTCCACTCATCTAAATATACTTGGAGGAACTTGAGAATGAAATCTTTAAATGCAGTGATCACCACTCTAGAGAACATATTTGGTGCATTATTGAGTCCAAAGGGAATCATGGTGTATGCATAACAACCCCATTATATTGTAAAGGTATTTTTAGTCTTGTCCTTCTCCTCAATCTGGACTTGATGGTATCTTGAGAACCTATTATTGAAAGTATATATTTCGTAGCCTACGACACCATCCAAGACTTCATCAATGAATGAAGTCAAGAAAGGTACAGCAATGCAAGTGGTATTTAACAGTCTATAATAAATATAAATTTATATGCACCCATACTTATTGATTTTAATAACCATTAGGATTATCCATTTATATTTTTGTACAGGGTAGATGATGCCTATGGCTAGCATACCATCAATCTCCATTTTGACCTTGGCACAGATATTGGGGTTCATTTTGTAAGGGTGCTTCTTGATAAGTCTTGCACTATCCACTAAATTTATGCTCATCTTCCCAAATGATGGTTTGGTTCCCTTCACATCTTGATAATTTTGAGGGAACAAGTCTTAGAACTCCTTTAGGAGATCTATAATTCATGCCGACTCTGCATCAAACCAATATGTGCCCAAAGTCACCATCTTTGGTTCCCCCTATATGTTAAGGTCTACCTTGGTAGTTTTAAGTGGCTCATGGTAAGGCTCATTACTCTCTTAATGCAAGTCCTCAAATTGCCTACTGCCCTTAGTGGTTTTTATGCAAAAATGTGTAGGGTTTTCCTCGTTGGGGGTGATATCATCCACTTGGCATATTAGCTTCTTTTTGTCATCAAGGTCATCTAGTTGCACGCCTTCCATGTTTCATCATCTTCTTCACTTGAGTCACTATTGAGTGCTTATTCTTAAAAATAAAGTCAAGAGTGATAATCCTTTCTCCCTAAACATATCTTTGAGGCACTCCTCTAGGAATATAGTATCCTCAAACACTGTTAAATGAACTAATTGCAGTGACTCAATCAATTCCATATTCTGTGAAGTAAAGGAGGTGTACATGAACCACTCCTAAAGTACATCCCAATTTTATAGCTCATGGCATGTATCACTAACAATGTACCATGCTTACACCCATGTCTTCAAGGTCATATATAATGCGTGCACTAATAGGTTTCCTAGGGCATTCTCACCACAGATAATCCAAGTTTCTTTGCACAAGTGCACATATACTATAGGCTCTGAGTCACCAGAGTATGTAGAGATGTCTAGGTCCTAATTTCTTTTCCCAAATCTACTGTAGATGGTTGCTTTTACATCTTTCCAAGTTGGAAAGCTAGGCCTATGTGCTACCCACCAATGAGTAACAATGCTTCTCAAAGTATACACTAGTGAGCCCATCTTATCTACCTCCTTTGGGATTCATGATTAGAGGTCATGGAATTACTCTTCCATAGGTTTGTTCCCCTCATATCTTTGGAGCACCACAAGTTTACCTTTACTCAGGTGAAACACTCTCTTTCCCTTCTTATTATTGCATGAGACCCATCTTTTTTAAGTGTGATCAATCTAGACCCAATCAGTCCTCACAAGTTTTATCACCTTCATGTGCACTAAGCAAAACCTCTAACCAGTGGTTTCATAAGCTTCTTCGACCCATCAGTCATAAGTAATGTTAGTGGTGTTTGAGGTTGACTGTTCATCTTTGCAAGAAAACACTCCTTGATCATTGGGGTTCAGAGTGTTGGTACCTTACGCCATGATGTTATATATATGGTTGATCTCATCCTCAAGATAAACAATCTCTACATAGGTGGGTCTTTGGTCACTTGAGAGGGGGATCACTACCCTCTCCTTGCCATTTTCAAAGGTATACAATGCCTCTTGAAGCACATATCTAAATTATTTGCACATCACCATGGCCTTCTCAGGATTGATGGATAATTGTCTTGTTTTACCAATTTGATCACCTCAAAGTCAATGCAGAACTCAGTGCCCATGATATCTACAATGGTGATCTTCAAAGTTCTGATTGGTTGTATCCTAGTTTTGTTTTCCATGAAAATTACATGAGGGGAAGGTCTCAAAACTGGCCTACCCATCTTCTCCCTAGCATTCTTGGTCAATATATTAACCTCAATGCCTATGTCCACAAGGACCTCATATATAGACCATCCATCAATGGTGGCATTCACAAGGAGTTCTTGATCGTACTCCACATTCTATGTATGCCTTATTTATCATGTCCTCTCTATGTGTGGCATAATGAGTTCAACTAGATTTTGCCCCTCATGCTCCAAGATTAAATTCTTCAATAGGGGCAGCATTCCCTCCATTTGTAGGAGGCATAAGATCTCAATTAGCTCTTGTATTTCAGCCTCCTAGTAATCTAGTTTCTTACGAGAGGTGGTAGCTTGTGCATCTAGGTCTTGTGCCAGTTAGAGCTCCTCTTGTAGGTTTTAAATGACACTCATGGCCTATTTCAATACATCTTTCTAGTGCATAGGGTCTAGGTAAGGTAAAAATTTGGGTTCAAGATATGTGATGCACTTAGTATGACTCTATTCCCCATTTTCCAGGTGAATCTGCTAGCTTAGTTGTGAATCCACTACGAGTAGTCACCTGCACCTTGACTATTTTTGTGCAGTTTGGTTATGCCTTCAAAGCCCACTTCTCCACTTTCAGCTTATGCTTGATCATTCATGTGCCCTTGTCTACACTAGGCCTACCTTGGGTCAATTTATTGTACAAGTTGGGGCATTCCTTAACCTTATGTGTTCCTTGATAATACCAACATGTTAGATGTGTAGGGTAGTTGTGATGATAATGTTTTATCAAGTTGCACTTGTAACATGAGCATGATGGGAATATTCATCCACCATATCCCCCACCTCTCCCTCTGGTGCCTCTTTGCATTCTATAACCTACATTATGTTGGGCATAGCCCTCATTTCCTTGGTTAACTTATTATGTGACTACTATGATTGCCTATTGTATACCTCTCTCCATGTTTTCATGTATCTCATCGATTACATGATAATCAGCTATGGTATGAGTGTAGGTGTCAGACAATCAATAATATATGGTTGTGTTAACCTAGCTATCATGTTACAACAAAGGATAGTTTCAAAAATCATGTGCCTCATGACAAACCTCATAGCTTAAAAGCAATGTGCACACATTCCTTTGAGGGTAGGTATTCTTGTTACGGCCTTCTATCTCATAGTCAATGCACCATAACCCACTTCAAGCATCTTGAGATGAACTAGTGGTAAGATTTTGAACTTGGGAGGCCATGGATGCAATATGTGCTTCCATGAATGGGTTGATCCCAGTATCAGTGCTTTGACTACCTTAGATCTAAGCAAGGCTTTAAGTGCTTTGTGAGGGTTTGTGAATGTCTTCATAGATAGCTCTCTTTTGAATGGCACTAGTAACCCTCCAATCAACCATTACACATGTTGGAAGGGGTAATTTCATAAGGAAGCTTGGAAAGAAGAGTTTTAAACTTGGCATCATATAGATGTAGACTTTTGAGAGCCCTTAGTTAATCTCTTTGAGCATGACGATGCTTTATTGTTCAAACTTTGGTATGTTGAATTCCTTCAGGAATGCTTCCTTCAAGGTGTCATAGTCAATCTTATCCTAGTTGGGATCAAATTTCCTATACCAAGTATGAGCACAATCTAGTAGAGTTGTCACATATTGGTTAGCCTTGCACTCAAATTGGGTTATGCCCGAAGTGTGCCATTGTAGTTCACATTTTAGCACATGCTCTATAGCATTTTCCATGTCATGGTATTGTATAAAGTGCATGTCCATCTCGTAGTAAATTTATTGTGGGGGTTAGTTGGCATCTAAGGCACTTGTCCTCCTTACATTTATCTAGGTGGTGGTCCTCCAATACCTCTAGCCACTGGGTTAGGCATTGGCCCCATTATTATTAGGGCACCATTGATGTCTAAGTCATTGTAATACTCACTTGTGGTACTGGGACACTTCATGTGGGTTGTTTCCTAGTCTATGGAGCTAACATTAGCTGAATTGGAATGCTTTCACTCATGTTCTATGTTATCGAGCTAGTTCCCAAAGGTCTAGAGGTATCCTTTCTCAATTCCTTGTAAGGAACAACTTGTTCAATCATAAAATTATACTCCAAGTATATAAAATGGTCAAAGTCTATGTTGATAATAGGGTTAGTTATCACTCTTCTTTATTCTCATGGAGGATCCAGTGCATGAGCTTGTGCCATAGGTTCAAAGGGGGTAGGCACATCCGATGCATATTTAATTATCAAAAAATTTAAGAACCCAACACATTATACACCCATCAACTATTGAGCTCAATCTATGGCTTCATTATTTCTCTCCTCCTCACATTGCTGCAATTTAAGAGATCCTTCCCCATCCCCTTACCACTCGCTATGGGTTTTCTTGGCACTTTTAGGTTCCAGATCTTCTATCAACTTATGCCTTATCTTGTTATAAGTCTATCTCTTGAGCTCTCAGGTATTAATCTGATCATTCCCTTCCATTATGCTTCACCTACACATCCCCTTCTTCCCCATTGTGTTGCTCATATAAGAAAGGACTTTAACCTTCCATTCTCACAATTTCAAATCCATAATCCACCATTAGATTTTTAAGCTCTATGTTGAAATATTTCATAAACATGCCTTTGGGTTTGTAAAAAAATTGATATTGTGCTTCTTTAGGGCACGAGTATGTTGACACTACAAACTCAAGCATGTAATTGTTCAATGCTCCTTGCCACCATTTATCTATAGCTTTAGTCCAAGTGGCATCTAAGGTATTAAGCCTCTCTAAGCACTCCTTCATCTACTCGAGGCACTATCTAGAGTTTCATCTTCTATGGTTTGCATATGTAGCCAACCATCAGTACACATGCTCAGGTAGTTTGCAAAAGAAGACTTTGTACAGAGAATCATACAGGTTGTTATGATCCCACTTCTTTAGCTTTTATCATCTACAGGTTGGTTGCTTCAGTGCAAATTTGTCTTCCACCTGTTGTAGCCAGTGCTTAATGTTATAAAGGGAGAGTCATAGAATTGTTATATTACACCATTTCAACAATAAAATTCAACATGAGTCCTGGAAATGGAACCAAAATGTTGTAGAAAAGGGGAAATCAATTCATCATTTATGGGGTTAGGCACTTATTTGGTTGTCTAAGTTAGTTCTAGATTCATTACAACTAGGCACAACCATAGTATGTTCCCTTAGCGCTCAACATTTGTCACTCTTTTGTGTTAGCATCAATTCACATAAGACATAATCCTTATACACTCACTCAAAGCATAGCAAAGAAAGAACCAAGGCCCACATTGGGCTAATTGTTCCATGGTGCAATGCATCACATATAAGACTTGGTCAGTTGAGAGAAGGCTTTTGGTGGATTAAATAGCACAAGCAATTTTTGGACTAAGTCTGATGGTCTATAGGTGCAAGCCTATTTGGGGGCTTAGTTCTGTTCATAAGGGTGCATGCATTTATCAAGTTAAGTCTAGCGATGTATAGGTGCTAAATGGGTCAAAGGGATGCTTTAACTTGAGGGATCATTCTAAGCTCGTGCATCTATCAAAGGTAGTAACACAGGTGCATTAAATCTATGTACTTAGGCTATTTCACAGAGTATTTTAGCATCATCTTTTACATAGGGATGCCATTAATGACATAAACCAAAAGTTGGCAAACAACACTCCCAACATAACTAAAGTGAACACACAATATTATATTCATAATTTAAACAACAATGTAAAGATGCATAAACCATATAACATTATGTCTACCATAACCATTCCTTGTCATTCATAAAAGCTTAGTTATAAAACAGAGTCCATAGTTATTAAAAACAAAGTTTATGCTTAATTAAACTACTTAATGGCCCAGAGGCTCACAAGGGAGCTTGGGCACTACAATTTGGAGCTTCAATGACATCCATGATATTATTAATAAAAATGGTGGTTTTAATGGTGAAGTTCCATTTTTATAGAGCCAATTCTATAGAGCTTCACTACCTAAATTTGCATCCCTTTGCTCACTGGCTCAAGCTCAATTTTATAGCACACAAGAGCATCTCCTTGTCAGGGTAGAGAGTGAACACCAAGTGTTGAGTTGGAGCCTTTGTTGATCATTCCATCAGCTTCATCACCTTGCATCTTTTGTGTTGTAGTCACCACATATAGCCACTCTCAAAGATGCCTTACAAACTTTAGTACTAGTTAATCGCCTACCATCTAGTGCAAGATGTGCATCGATTCCTCCAGCTGGTGCAAAAGATAGAAAAATAGCAATCATGCCAAGTGATTTCCTCATGCTAAGATGTCTATTGAGTTGGCATGGATCTATACTTAGTCAAATTAGGAGCCCGATAATTATGCATATTATATTATTAATATCCTATATGTAAATTATAATATATATTATCTATATATCTATAAATAATATTAGTATTTGAATTATTATATATTATATATAATGCTACATATTATTTTTTTGATAGATCAAAAAAGGAGCTAAGCTTGTCTATGTAAAAAGTTCTAAAAACCCTAGTGAAAATAGGGAAATACAATAAAAAGCCACTAATAGTTGTAATGCTTTTAGAAACTATACTAATATTAAAACTCAAGTTACGTATCTTGAAATTGAACAAAATGGGAAAAAACTAGACATCCTCAAAAGAGATGGAAACCACCACTGTTAGACAATCCTTGTGTGCTTCCTCTTTAATGATTAGAGCTGCTAGAGAATATGCTATCTTAGAGTCATCCTCACCAATCAGAATACCCAACCTGTCATAGATGGCATTTAGATTGTAGCTCTAAGAGATGTTATCAATTGTAATGGCCTTCAAAAGAGCCTAGATTTGGTTCATCATAGTGTCCACCACATTCCCAAAGTGTTCAACGTCCTCATGGACTAACAATGAATTGATGGCACTAAAGAGAACTATCTAAATACCAATCAGTTGGGCCACATTGAGGGTGTCTAGCCTGGGGGTGGATTGTTCGAGATCCTTCAAAGCCTGAATTACTAAATCAATAGAAGTGCCACCACTCAGCCTCGTAGAGAGTTGAGCATACAGAATATTGGTGGCCATCTAATTTAACAATTTCTCATCTTTTACGCCATAAATAAGTGCTTTATACCATAAATTTAGAGTTTCCTTGTCTGTGATTCATGATTTTTTATCCAACAAAACTCCAAAATTTAGTAAGTTCCTCAGCTTGAGGTAGTTAACCAACCCTAAGAAGGAGTGGTGGATGTCATTCAGGGAATATTTGTCCAACATGTTCTTATTCATCTCTTTGATAGTATTGAGCACTATGTCCTTGCCTTTACACCACCTGGCTCTCTTGGAGGGGCCTGAGTTAGATGAAGGGGTTTCTATGTTAATAACAACACTTTACTTCTCCTTGACTTGTTTCCCAACCTATGCAAAGCTCAAAATGACCAAGTGAGGTGGGAGGTGGGAGATCTAAATGGATCTCACACATGCATGGTGCCATGCAAATTGATCATCATACCAAGTCATAATGCCAATGAGCTACCGAAAATAAATCCAATTCCTTAGGTGATGATGTGGTAGGAGTCACTAACCTTAATCATTTATAATATTAATTAAGCAATGATGTAAATCCAACTTAATAAGATTCTTATCTTTTGAGTCCAAATTTGGCATGTAAATTAAGTTGAAGTGAGTGTCTTGGAAGTTAAGTCCAACACCAATATTTTCAAAGTGGTTAGTAACCTGATTGCCTTCACGATGGGTGTGATGGAGATTGAAGTGCACAAATTTCTCCTGAATATTTATACAATCCTCCAAGATGTTGGAAAGATTCTAATTAGTGATGTTTCCTAAATTCATTGCTTCTACAATTAGTTGGGAGTCACCTTTAGTATCAAGACTGGTCTATCTCTTTTAAGATTATATAGAGATCCCTCTCCAAAGATCATTGGTTTTAGAAATGTGGTTGGTGCATCTACCCAAAGCTTCACTATATCCAAGGAGAGATTTTTTTTTGGAATCTCTAAAGATACCTTTGACACTAGCCCAGCCTAGGTTACCCTTTACAGCTCTATCAAAATTAATCTTGATCATTTGACCCTGAGGAGGAGTCTAATTAGTTGGAAGTTGTTTCTTAGAATTTTTGCTAACCCTATTATCGGAGAGGCAAACAAGAGCATCTTTATAATTTATAAGGAGGTGTTCTTTAGGTATAATATTGTAATTTTTTAGAGGCCAAGTGATTAGTATTTCTTTGAGAATTTTTAGAATGGAAGCAATGATTAGGGGAGCTTCTTTTGACTCATTCTTAAAGATTCTTATGTTTCTCTCTAATCAAATATTCTAGCATACAATGGCCAGGAGTGGTCTCAGATCTACTAGAGTAGAAGAGATTCAAATTTAGAAACCCATTCAAAGATTGAATCCTTTACAATTTTTGGGAAAATAAATTTGAAATTGAATCTTTGGAAAAGAGAGCTTCAGATTTTCATTGAATAATGGTAGTGGATGAAAAGATGATCTGAGTATCTTCATTATTTTAGCACAACACACATCTATACAAACCTTAGAAGCCTCTCTTTTTGAGATTTCAAAAAGAGAGATTGTAGTCCCAACAAGTAGTCCAAAGGAAAGCATTTACCTTGGAGAGGTCATGTTTAAACCAAACCTAAGAGGCAAGAAAAGTTCTTGGATCTTAGTTGTTTAGTGTCAAAGATATTATATAGCCATTTGTTACATTATACTTATCAGTTGAAGATCCCATCCAAATTAAATTATCATCCTTTTTTGTGAAGTGAAAGGGACAAATAATAGTGAGTAGAGTGATGGCTTGGCACTTGAAAGTCTAGACAATCATCTTTGTCCCTATTGAAATAACCTTAGACTAGAGCTCTGATATGCTTCATGCACCAGTCATAGCGATTGCGAGCGTTATTTAAACTATTGAGAGGAGGTGAGCAAATATAGGCATATGTCCAGAATTTGGCCTTGTTTCCTTGATCGACATTCCATCTTAGCATATATTCAATGATGTTGGATTTGACCATCATATTCCATGCATGTAAACTAGTTCTATGAGTTCTTATAGAGATTATCCTTTTTGGGAGCATGTTATCTAGGTACTTTCTTCTGAGAATGATACTCCAGAGAGTGTGCCTTTCAATATACAGCCTCCAAACCAACTTGGCTCCAAAATCTAATTTCATGTTTCTATTGAGCCTAAAACCAAGCCCTCCCTATTTAAGGGGGAGACAAGTTTTTTCCCACTTAACCAAGGGCAATTTTTTGATCTCATCAATTTTTCCCCAAATGAGTCTAATTTGGATAGATTTGATACAACTTTCCACTTTAAAAGGGATGGGAAAATTTGACATCATGTATACCAGCATGGCTTGCAAGTAAGATTTAATAAGTTGTATTCAACCTGCAAAGGAGAGTCATTTTCCCTTACAACTTTTGAAGAGATCTATCAATTGTTATTTTCCAAAGCTATGTGGAGTTTCTCCTAAAAAAAAGAGAAATACCAAGGTAAGATCAAGGGAGAACACCTGGGTTGTTGAGAATTATAAATATAGCTATTGAGTTAACCTATTTGTTTTGAAGAACACCTTGGATTTTTATGTGTTAACTTTCTAGCCAGTAGCTTGTTCATACATGTCAAGAGCCTTTTTGAAAGAGGTCTCCTCCTCAATGGAGGCAATGCTAGTGAGACTAGTAACATCATCAAACTAGAGGTGGGTGATTCTAGGAGCATTAAAAGCCACAGAGATTCCATTTAGAACATTCAAGCTTTTGAGATGAGTGAGACATCTACTTAAAGCTTTAGCTAAAATTATGAAAAAATAGGGGGATAGGGTGTCACCTAATCGTAAACCTTTGCAAGCACCAAAAAACCAACAAGCTTACAATTAATGAGGACTGATAATTTTGGGGTATTGATGCAGCTGAAGATCCAATCCCTCTAAAGTGGATCAAACACAAATTTTTCCAAAATGTTGAGGTCAAAATTCTAGTTGACTTTTTTAAAATCTTTGTTTCTATCTAAATTTATCATTATGTTGCTTTGGTTTTGATAAGAGATTGAGTGCACGATCGCATAGGCAATGATGATGTCATCAAGAATTTTCCTTCCTACCACAAAACCCCCTACTCCTTAGAGATAATTTTGGTTAGAAATTTTTTAATTTGTTTGACATTACCTTGGTGATGATTTTGTAGCAAACATTGCAAAGAGAGATAGGTCTATAAGAATAAAAGTAGCTAGCATCTTCTTTCTTGGGTATGAGTGCTACGAATGTTGAATTCATCTACTTTAGAACTTGTTTCAATCTCATGGATTATTGAATTGCAAATTTAACATCTGGCCCCACAATATCCAAGTAGGATATATAAAATCAGGTTGGGAATCCATCTAGCATTGGACCCATGTTCGGATTGAAAGAGAAAATAACTTTTTTGACTTCATCCTCAAAGATAGGGGCATTCAAGGAAAATTTATCAACCCCAAAGATCAGGGAGGGGATCTCACTGAGGATTTCCTCTTTAGTAATGGATTTATTTATTTTTACTTTTGAGAGAAGGCTTTTGAAGAAGTGTTTAGCTTCATTCTTGATTTGTATATCTTCAAAGAGAGCGTCTCCTTCAAGTGTGACAATGTTGGAGATTCTATTAAAGTTTCTTCTCATGATCATAGATTTTTAAAAGAATATTGTATTCCTGTCCCCCTCTTTGAGCCATCTGACTCTTGATAGTTGATTCCAATGGATTTCTTGTTGTAGGACAAGTCTATTTCAGTCACCCATGATATTTTCTTCCTCGATCTTGAGAACTTCAATCATGCCATTGAGGAGGATATTTTTTTCCAAATCAAATAGTTTGGATTACAACATTGCCTTTTTGTCTGAAAGAGTACCAAAGACATTTTTATTCCAAGCTTTGAGTTGAAGTTTGACCAAATTCAAATTTTAAACTAGTTTAAACTACTTTGATCTCAAGATTAGGGTGTCACACCAACCTTTGATTTTTCCCAACAGGGACTACTCTTTGCTCCACATTAGCTCAAACTTGAAGTTTTTGAGATGTAGAGGGATGGATTTGGAGATGGTCAAACTAATGGGTCAGTGATTAGAGTCAGCTTCCATTAGTATATATGATTCAAGAAGGCAACCTTGTTAGATCCAAATCGAGCTATGGAATAATCTGTCAAGTCTTTTTGTTATGAAGGTAACACCTAATCACCTATTTATCTATGTGAAAGACCTAGACATGGGTTTCACATCAAAGGCAAAGATGTCTTCAATGAAATAAGCCAAGATGGAGATAGAGTGGGGTGTTAGATCATTCAAATTTCTCCAAAGGGGAGGTGACTATGTACAAGTCACCTCTAAGGATCCATTTATCATTCAGGTGTATACCTTTGAGATTTTTAAGCAACGCCCAACAAAGATTCCTATTCAAACTAGTGTTTGGGCCATAGACATTGGCACAAATAAAGCTTTGGTTGGATCTAAAGATGTTGAACCTTGCAACTTGCCAGTTGACACAATCATCCAGAAGAGTGTTTGAGAGTGTAAAAGAATTCTAAAGCATGGCAAGACCACCAAAGGAACCAATGGAGTCTTTAACTACAAAGTTACAATTTATCCATATGCCTTTGATGACATTAGAGCAGAGAATGTCATCCATTTTTTTTTTGGATTAGTCGCAGATTTGGTTTCTTAGACAGAATGAACTATTTGAGTAGCCTTTGTTTGTATGGAGCACTAAGCCCTTATAAATTCTAAGAGATTATTAACATTGATAGGATTTGGGTCTACTCCTATTGTGGGTAAGAGGCTTACTCCCATTGGGAGTATATTTTTGCTTCTTGATAGTTTTGAGGGAAGATTGAGAACCCTCTCTTTTTTTCCATTTTCCTCCTCTTCATGCATGTTGGGATTTTTATTTTCCTTGGAAAGAGCCTCAATATGTTTTGGGACCATTTTAGAGATTCGCTTCTAACTTCATTTCCCAATGTTTATTTGAGCTTCAAGATTTTTGAAGTTAGGATGGGGGGGCATGCTCGAGTTATTTTTGCCACTTTGAACTGATTTAGTGGCAATATTAGAAACTTCAAGCAAGGACATATCGATATTTTTGAGAAGATGCTTAATCTATGACTCAGATAAATTATCTGGTCCTTCCATAGCTTGCCTGTCCTCCTCCTGATCTTCCTCTGAACTGGACAACTCCCCCTCTTCAAGAGCCTTTGGCATATCTACAGAGGGGAAGGGGTGGAGACCTTTCAAAATCTAATCCAAGCCTTGAACGCTAGGGGATAGGGAATTTTTTCTTTAATAAAGGTGGCCTTGGCTGACCCCAGGGCAGCTGAGGCATTAACATCTACAGACGCCTCTTGAAAAAGTGCAAATTTGTTGTCTGTTTGCACCGTCAAATTCCCTTTAGCCTCAAATGGTTTCCATGCTTTCACTTTGATCCCCCTGTTCTTCTTTTTTAGCTCAATGAATCCCTCTTCTTCTTTATCTACCTGTTGCACTTAGAGAGGACATTTATGAACAAAATGTCCATGAGAGTGATAGTTTCTACATCGAAAACATACATTTTCATAGTTTAATTCTTGAAGTCATTCCCTGGTTTCATATTTGAATTGAATCGAGATGTAATGGTTTAGAAAGATCAATATTGACTCAGAATCTAACATAGGCTACTAGAAGACAAGTATTTATTACTTTCACCATGCAGATGAATTCCCCTAATTGGTCTCTAACTTGTTTGAAAAAATCTTCTTTATAGAGCTCTGAAGGGAGCCCATAACGTCGAGTTCATATGGGAACCTTATTTAAGTTCACCACCTTAGGGTTGAAGCCTTCTTCCCATGGTTTCATGAACATACTAGCATACCCTAGAAACTAGGGGCCAGTCTTGCAGAGGTCTTCCCTATGCTTCGCATTGTCAAAAACCACTTGAAAGAAACCTTGAGGGAGAACGCTAACCTAGTAGACTTTCCAGTTCTTTACAAGCTAATTATGTAGAATATTTGAGCTAGGCCAATAACCAATGAACTTACAAATTAAAGTGCAGTCCTTGAGATGCTTTATCTTTGCCTTCAGATCATTATCAAAGATATGAATGGTCAGTACTTGCACCAAAGTTGGAATAATGGCATCAACCCCTGTTTTCCTAGGAGGGGTGGTCTTTACCCTAACTACACCATTAGCACTGTGGTTGGAGATGCGACAACCCATACTTGAAGGTCCTTAAGAGGGGATTCCCATGGAGGAAACCTGATTTGCTTTGCTTATTACATAATTCGCCCCTTTATTGATCCTACTCGCCATTTTTTCTAAATATTTTGTCTACACCGTCTATTCTCCTATATATTATTATATAATATTAATTATTAATTATAAATATAAATTATTATATATATTATAATATGTAATAATATTAATATATAATATCATCTATATTGTATTTTATATAATATAATAATATATTAGTATATATCTTAGATAAATTTATATAAAAAATGTCAATATATAATTTATATTAGATTTGTAACAGAAGTGAAATAATATTTTTTACATAAATTTATTTAAAATATATATTAATTAATATTTTCAATTACCAATAATAATGATTATTTTAAAAAATGATTTATTTTTACACTTTTAAAAAATAATAAAAAGTTTTAAACACCTTATAAATTATAACACGAAGAAAAAAAGAAATGAAAGTAAAGTTAAATTTTTATCTAGTTACCAAATAAAATAAAAAATTATATAAAACACCAAACTCACAACTATTTTTTTCCGCGACTATAATAAATTGAATTTAGAGTGCACACCAAAATTATCCTAATAATATTGTTCCGCTTGCACCACCCGCACAACTGCACTAGATATTAAAATATTATATTTAATGTATTGTAAAATTGTACTATTTAATTATAATATAAATAATAATTATAAATTTTATATATATATATATATATATATATATATTTTGATGAGATGGAGGTGTATTGGTAAAGTAACTTGATTATTATATGCATCACCTATGTTCAAATTTTAAAGGTATTAGAAAGTCGGTTGTGATCGTTTTGGTGGATTCGTCGATTGGTATTGACTGGTTGTTGCTCCGGTCAAAAAGATTCGTACCTATCTACATTCAAAACTCATGATTATTGGTTTGTCTCACATTTTGTTCATAAAGTATTGAGAAACAAGAAAATGATATTTTTTTGAAGGTGGTAGTGAAAAATGAAGTTGTGTGTTTATTCATATAATGTGGCATTGCACTATGCGGGGAGGAAACGTTTTGTTTTATGGTGAATTCGAGTAATAGCAAATTGATGGGGAAGAGAAAGCCCATACAAAAAATGTGAGTGGTGAAAGATATCAAGGTGAGCTCGATGGTGGTGATGAAGGGCACTGATAGGGTATATCAATGACAAGGTATGTTAGATATCCAACAACGATTTTAAAAACATATAATGCACCATGTGTCAATTTAGGGAAGTCTAAAACTAAATTGATAAAAAAAAATTGAACAAGGGTTCGAATCCCCACCAATTTCTACATGCTATCTCCTAACGCTATGGCACTCTGATCACTCACAGCATAATCATGCACAATTTGAACAAAAAGGATTTTGAAAGGACTTTCTCAAACTCTTTTCCTTGACAAAACACTCTCAAATATATGGTCGTCATGGAAATATATGGTTGAAAAAATCCTTGAAAAAGACATTTGTATTCATTGAGATAACATATGTTTCAATCGAACAAATTTCAAATTTCTCTAATCCTTGAACAAATATGACTTGATGCACCTACATAAAGAATAGGGCTAATGAATGCGTCACTACACAAAAAAAGAATCGTTGAAATGGGGCAAGCTAATATTACAGTTAGTTATGATTCAATATTTCTTGAAGGATTTTGTATTACAAAACTTATTTATTTTAATATTTTTAATGTGAGAAAAAGATATCAAGGTCCTACAGTGTATTTTGTTACATCCATTTATCCATGTTACGAATATCTAACCACCTTGAAACAAAAAATTACATCTCTTCTACCATTCTTTACACCATCGAAATAACTACCAATATTATTCTAATAATAAATTAATTAATTAATTAAATTAAAATAAAATTGAACAGAATTAGTATAAAATAAAATGGAACTACATATAGTATTCTATCCAAAAAAAATGAAAACAAATAAATAAAAAAATTGAACACGTCCTCATATCATTTTATATATGAAACACTTTTTTTTTTTTTTAATTGAAATTTTGAATGATTACACGGATTAGGTGGACATAATGCTTATTTGGCTTAGATGCCAAGCACTGAGGGGTATCCATTCCGCCAAATTCCCCTGGGGCACGATCTCGGGCTCATCCATTTTTTGTATCTCTTGGGATTTGTACTTTGGTGGATGGCTAGGCAAAACTTTTTACACCATCCTCCTCACCATTAGACTACAACCCACTTGATATACGAAACACTTTTTCATTTTGACAGAATAAGAAAACCGTAAATGCAAACTTTGCATGTGGTGTGGGTTGTGCATTTAAAACTATAAATGTGTTTAATTCTCAGTCACCATTACTTTTAAAATTGAAATATATAAATAAAATATTTTGTTTGGCATATATAATTAATTATATTTGTTGTATTATCAAAGGGAAAAAAAGGTATGTTATTGTTATTTTAAAGAATGGAAATAAAACAATGAAGTATCAACTTCTACCTCTTCATTCAATGGTAGAAACAGATAAATAATAATAATAAATGATAAATATAATATTAAGAAATAATAATAATAGTTATGAGAATAATTAGAGATTAAATTTAATAATTATATGATTATATTTATATTTTTAATTGTAAAATATAAAACGGTATGAAATGCAAAGTGAAATTTTAAAAGTGAAAATATTAAACAAACCATCTTATATAAAATACCTTTAATGTTTTTTTCTCCTACTATAAAATATATTAACATTTAAAGAGCATGATCAATAGTTGAATTGAATTATTGAAAATGAGTGTACAATGTATATATTCACAACTTGAATGATGTTAATGTACATTGCTTAACAATCACCGTTCATATGAGTATTACAAGTTCTAGATATGCAACAACCTTTCACACCTTCCCTTGAAGCAACGTGTACCGCTATGTTTCCTTCAAAAGTAACTCCCCATAGTAGTTGGGGTTTTGGGCCACAATTTTTTTTAAAAAAATCTCTATCATAATATACATAGGTCGTATTGTAATTTTACTTATTATTTGAATTTTGTTTTCCTTTATCATAATATAAGTATTGTAAAAATTAATTGAGTTTTGTATGATAAAAATAAATTGTAGTCTTTTTATTTATTTTTTAATATTTTCAAAGGTATTATATGGAATCACTGAATTACATAAAATGTCGGTACTCTGTTTATATTTCAGAAATAAATATATAGTAGATTTATAATGCTTAGTAAGCATACATTTACATTAGTGAGCTCCTTTGGCTATTCAGCGATGAGTAAGGGGTATTCACACCGTTAAAATTACCCAAAGCACGATCATGACCTTAATTTCATGTCAGAGATCTAGAAGGATTTGCACCTTGGTAGATGGATATAAACACCCATTATCCTCCCTAGTTGGACTACAACCCTTTCGATGTCCTCTTTTGTTTTGAAAATGAAATGTAATAAAAACATGTCGGATGAAGTTTTTCTTTTCATGTGCAAGACATCAAATACTTCTCGATCTTGGCATAATTATTACTTGTTTTATCTCTCTTATGGGTGCACTCTTTTGTTTTGAAAATGAAAAATAATAAAAATATGTTAGATTGAGTTTTTCTTTTCACGAGTAAGGCATTAAATGCTTCTCAATCTTGACATAATTAGTGTGTGTGTAAATATATATATGATTCCCCTTATGGGTGTCTTGTGCCTTAGTTGCCACAACCGAGTTTGTTTTTTTCACAAGTGCAATATCGGATGTTTCTTAGTCTCAACATAATTATTGTTTGTGCATATTTTTTTTGGTAAGTTCTCTTTTTATGGGTGCCCTTCAACTTAGATGCCACGATAGAGGGGTATGACATGAGAGGCTTTTCAACATAATTATTGTTTATATTTATTTATTTATTTGAAATATTTTGTTACAGGTGTCCTTCGACTTTAAATGCCATGATCGAGGAGTATCTCTTCCATCAAATTCACTCAATTTATGGGTGCACGTTTTTGTTTTGAAAATGGAAAGTAATAAAAACATGTCAGAGGGAGTTTTTTTTTCATGCACATGCCATCAAATGCTTCTCGGCCTTGGCATAATTATTGTGTGTGTGTAAATATATATATAATCTCCCTTATGAGTGTCCTTTGCCTTAGATGTCACAACCGAGTTTGTTTTCTCACAAGTATGATATCTTATGTTTCTTGGTCTCAGCGTAATTATTGTTTGTAATTTTTTTGGGGGTAAGTTCTCTTTATGGGTGCCCTTCGGCTTAGATGCCACAATCGAAAGGTATGAAATCAAAGGCTTCTCAGCATAATTATTGCTTGTATATATTTATTTATTTTTGTGAATTTTCATTATGGGTATCTTTCGACTTGAAATACCACGACCTAGAAATATCTCTTCCATCAAAATCACTTAATTTACACCCAAAATTATATGTAATAGTTTATTCAATTTCAACATTTGACATTTTATCAAATAAAATATTTTAAAATTATATACAATAATTTGCCCAATTTCAACATTTAAAATTTTAAAGAATTCAAAGCACTGTTCGACATCGAAGGGATATTTCATCTTCAATGCTTTCTAGCCAGACAGTTAATCTGACCGTCCCTGCTGCTGCTACTCATGCAGTTGCCACAAATAGCATATTGCACATTTTCTACAGTCCAAGGTATTTCTAATGAATTGCACTTTATCCCACATGCTTAAAGAATTCAAAGCACTGTTCGACATCAAAGAGATATTTCATGTTCAATGCTTTCTAGCCAGACAGTTAATCTGACCGTCCCTGCTGCTGCTACCCATGCGGGTGCCACAAATAGCGTATTGCACATTTTCTACAGTCCAAGGTATTTCTAATGAATTGCACTTTATCCCACATGCTTAGAAGGGGGACTTCAAAATTATTTTGAATAGTAGATCCATATTACCAAATGTTGCCAAATTGTGAGAGGTTGATAGTCGTTCCCTATTGAATTCTGGTTGAAAATGCAAAGTATCTTGTTATGCAATATGGCAGCCAGGTAGGAAATGAAGGTGTGGGGCATTCAAGGAGGACAAGGCAAAAATCTGAGCAAAGATTCTTCCCATTAATATTGGGAAGGAAATGAACAGGGAAATGATCCATACTAAACCATGTTCTTCCCCATATTTAGTGTTTATTTTTACTGGATATATTTATTTGCTCAAGACATTCCCTAAACTTGTATAAAAAATATAAAACCTTGAAAAAAAAAACAGAAAATATATTTTTTATTATGGCTTTGCTTGAGTGCGTGAAAGCAAATCACATATGGTGTAGTGTTGTTATTATATTCAGTATAAATTTCTTTCAATCTTTGTATTGTTGAATTTGGTTTTTAAAGAAAATTCACTAGTGTTCTAGGCTTAAAATACCTTTTGCTTTTTAAAAATTATCGAGAGTATTGATTCTCACAATGTTAATTGTAATGTATTCCAACTCGACACATGCTGCGAGAATTTCAATGTCATGTAATTAAAGTGGTTTTGTTTACATTTTGTCAAACAGTTCAGTTCAGCAGCTTTTACTATGCTTCCACATTTTGCATACATATCTACAAGGGCATTCGCAACTACTAGGTCTGACAAATGTCTAGTCTGGCAGGATGCGAGCAAAAAGTTTTTGAGTTTGGCTTTAAAACTACCATTTTCATTTCCTTGAATGCCTCTAAGGCCTTTTGTATTGACCTATTTTGTGTATACCCTGATACCATGGCATTTCATGAAATGGCATTTGTTTAGAGGCATTTTTTTTGAAACCTTAAAGCCTAGTCAATAATTCATTATTTTGCTCATATCATGCAAATTGCAATCAACACTTCCATGAGATCACATTTATTTTAGGCATTTTGTCAATTGGTCCACATGCCTTGTTCATGCTTCCACATTTCTTTAAGGGATTTTGTCAAATGGTCCACATGTTGTGCATGCTTCCACAATTTGCATGCGTATCTTTCAAGGCACTTGCAACTACAACATCTGACAAAAAAAACTCCTTTTGTTATGGCTTGGTGGATGTCCATAACCTATTCCAAAGCTCTTACTTTTGGAACAGGTTGGTAGTATGCTTGAACAAGCCCTTAAAACAATGTGCATGCATATATACATTTAATATTTGAAACTATACAAGAAGCCACAAGATTTCCGTTACGACAATGCACACATGTTAATCTTTTAGGATTCAATCCATCAATGCTATTCATTGTGAATTTCATTTTCAATCTCCTCCATTGGCCTTTCATTACTAACTATTCCCTTGCTTGTGTTGTTTCCCTTGTACGTTGTTCACTTCTCTATGTTTGTTGCGCCATTGCCTCTACATTTCTATTTTCTATTTCATTATGTCATTGTTCCCTATTCTCTAAGCTTGTCAACTCCAAAACAACACGACAAGTACTCAAGTTGCAACGTGGCTCTTGTTGTAATTCTATTTTATACAAACAATTATATTGCATTGGCATTTATATAATTTCTATAATAACATTTGCACAAAGAAATTTATTATAACTTATTTAAATTTCATTACATTATATTTATATATTTAAATTAAGATGTATTTAAATAAATAAGTTTATTACTTATTTAATAATATAAATTGCAGGAAGTAACTATTAATCATGAGCATTTACGAGGTAAAAGCAATCGTGTATCAACAAAAATAGTAGGTGTTATTCATATGGACTTTCTTTCGTCATCTTGGAATGGTAGAAGTTGATACAAGGGAAGCATCATAATTCCAACACATCAAAGAGTATTAGTTTCATTTAGTAATATGGTTACAAGTGTGTTGGTTGAGTTATTTAATTGTAACTAGCATTCCAAAAGTGAGTGCATCTATTAAAGGCCTAAAAGTGATAGATTTTGGAGTAGGGAAAGAAAAAATGACATTTTATTTTGAATTTGTATGCAAAAGATATGGCCTCCAAAAGTTGATGGGTTTAGCACTATGACAAAACCATTAAAATAGTTTTGTAACTGTTAGTCTGAATTAAGAGGCAGGGTTGCAATTGCCTCTTTGCATTAAGCAGTGGTTTCAACCTCAAGGAATGTAAAAAGAAAGTAAGTGCCAAAAAGATGAATTCTCAGTTATTGAATGTTTTCAAGATGCTTAGGAGTTCGAACAGGGATATGAAAGTCTAGGGAGTAACTTCAAGGGAGAAGATAGAACTTGGGGAAGTTATTCCTCCAAGGAGACAAGTGAATGTGGGAGATTGAACAAATCCATTGACGGGCCACACCGAGAAGCATCTTATTCATGTTTGTATTCAATAAACAAACAAAATATGTGTGTTTAGGTAATCTTTGTAACAGTGTCATATGAATCTAATAAAGAATATGTTTTGAGATTCAACTTTGCGTTCTTGTGTCTGTGTATCCATTTGAGAGTGAATCTTGGTTGGGGAGAAATGAAACTATTCATTTGGCCCCTTCGTTATCATCTAGATTAATGGCCCTTAATATTTTAAAGATATCGTATATACATCTCATTAAATAGTAAATTAATACAATTATCTTAAATACAACTATCTGAAAAACGCTAAGAGATATCAATCTTGAGATGCCCATCTTAGATTTTTTGTACATATCACATTGATTAATGAATATTATATTCTTCTCAAATTTCCTATTCAGTGATTGATTTATAATGTCTTCAATCTAGTTGCACCATTGTGTCAGGGTCAAAAAATCTTTCTAAGAAAATAAAAAGGGGTTCAAACTCCATATATGCCCAAAATACTACAATTTTTCTATTGACTTCTCCAAGCAAGAAGAAAATACTTCCATATGACTTCTTCAAACAAAAATAAATAAATATTTAATCTCTTAGATGTTTAGTTAATGTTCATTACCTACCTTGTTGCATATTTCAAAGTTTCAAGCTAAATTGATAGGCCTCTCAATAATTGAACATGTTAAAGGTGCAAATTGAATATCCTATTTATTCCCAAAAACAATTCATGGCATTAATAAAACCTTTGTTTGTTTCAATAATTATAATTAAGCATGGTGAATGTAAAATCAATTTGATACAGAAGCTGACATTGCCCCTAGCATTACACAAGGTATTTGTATATTGTTGTTATGCAAAATGAAGACATGCTTTGCCGGTAGCATTTTAAAATATATATTTATATACCGTTGGTTGATATATAAAAATATATGTTTTGAATTTTCAGTTAGTGGCTCTCATAAGAGAATCATTAGAATGATAAATGATAGTTCAATAATTACTTATTAACTTTTTTCATAGTGATACCAAAAAGTTTTCAAAGTGCTTAGAACAAATCTCTATGGTTATCTTCAAGTTTCCATTATGAATATATTGCTTCGGACCTTTTCATTTTAATCCATTATAATGAGAATTTCAATTATTAAAAATAATATAAGAGGTCTGTAAACAATGTTGTCCTTCAGTGCCAATATCATATGATCACTTCCCCTTCTACAAAGTTCATGTCCCACAACAGAACAAAACATAAATTCTCCTCAGACCACCGGCTAACACAACCTTGGAATAGATGGGCACACCTTAAATTCACACAGCTTTTCATATTAACAAATCGTTACAATAGCATCAACATACAGTTTATCATATGAGCTCATTTAAAGTATTTTCTAGTCATGACAACCCTGCTTAAAATCCTCTTCTTGAGTTAGTTAATCTTAGCAGCAATAACACATGCAAAGCAGACTTCATAATTTGGGATAGACTGGAACAACTCCAAATACCTTAATGGCAGTATGTATTTATCCAAAGTCCACTTATGCATACAGATTTGCTGCTCTCTTAACAAAATTTGTGAGTGAGTGATTTTGATATATTCGCAGAATGCAACCAGGATCATATGATGTGGCACCTAAGGAGCAAAATACTTCAACGACCCATAAACCATCATCACAGAACCCTAAACAGAGCATTAAACTAAACGTGCAATTGCATTTGCTTTAGTATAAGGATGGCATGAAATGGGGTTGATTGAACAAATCAATGCAGTTACTTGGGAAGCTGAACTTAGCGCATTGTCCTACATAAACCCCACTTGTTATCCAGCATTCCTTAATCTAACTGTCCCTTTATAGTATGTGCAACTAATTTTACATATTCTTCACAAAGTCGCTTATAACAAAGTTCCAACATACATTTTGAAGCCAAAACTAACTTCAATATCAAATACTAGTGTCTTGCTTGTCATCAAATTAATAGTTATATCGCAAGTCAAATATAACTCAGGGTAGCAAGATTCAATTTGTTTTTACAGAATAGCCATAGAATGTTCTGTTAGAATTGGGTTGGAAAAGAGCACATTTTTGTTGGCACGAGTTTATAATACAAATTTAGATGCCCAAAATCAGCATCAACACCAATTATTAGAAAAAAAACTCGAGACAATACACATCAAAGGTAAAACCAGAATGTAAAAATTCTTGAAAATGATGAATAGAAAGTCACCAATTTTCCCTTCCACTCTTATAGCCCAAATCTAAAAAATTCATAATCAGCTCTCTAAGCCGGCTGCGAGAGTTCAGATGTCTTTAACCATAAGTGACGACCTACCAAGGATGGTTCATGAACAACAATATATGCCGCATTCAATCTGTGCAATCAGAAGAGAACTAAGATTAGCAGACTTAAAGTAGTAAGATGTCAAACATGCTTTTCCAATTACAATCCCAAAAAGTAGAATATAAACAATATGAAACTATCAATTAAATGCACCCTCCTTATAAGTAGTTTATTGCTAAAACTCACTTTTCAACATCAGCTGGTGCCAAAGGATCAAACACTTCCTCTTCTTTGTGCTCCACTGCCTGGACGGTACCGGTCATGCCAGCTGTTGCTACTTCTTGCACTTCAGTCTATGGATCATTGCAAGGCACAGAAATTTATATTAAAATGTTTAAGATCTTACTACGTACACATATTCAAGTTTCATATTTATGATTGGCAATTCCCTGCCATCCGAGAAGATAGTGAAAAACATCAATATAAACAAAACATTTTTTTAACTTTGTAAAAAAGTTTAAAAAAAAACAAGTATACTCGATTCACATTGAAGATACAACCAAATTGTCTGAAAATTATAGTGAACGCTATATTTGCACATAAAGGTATGCAAAGATATTGCTCGAAAGCTAAGAGTCGGATCTTACCTTGCACATAAAGATATGCAAAGATATTGCTCGAAAGCTAAGAGTCAGATCTTACCAGCTGCTGATTGTTCCCATAGCCAGGGTAGGCACTATAAGCATATGTAGAAGGATCTTGATATTGAGCGTACCCATAAGCATCATATCCTTGCCCATACCCATAGTAAGCTCCATACCACTGATTTGGATCTGTGTTAGGCTGACCCCAGGATGGCTGATCCTATAAAATATCAAGCCCACAACAAAAAAGAGATGCAAGTTATAAAGTGAATATCATACGAAACAACAAAAGGAGCATTAGAAAATAATTTAATTCATTAATTTACCTGCTTGTATGCAGGAGTTCGGCCCCAGGAAAGACGAACTGTTTGCTGACCAATGACAGTACCTTGCATCCTTTGCAAAACTTCCTCAGCAGAGGCCCTTCATACAGAGATCTCAGCTCATTAAAACGTCATTAGAAAAGGTTAGTTACTTGCAATGCTCATTATGATACCACTACAAAAGTTGAAGTCTGGTCTTTAGCACAGTAACAGGACTTGCCAAGTTTCAGCAAGGCAACTTTAACTTATCTTTTCTCAACTCTGCAAAACTTGGGAGCGCTCAGCGCTCAGCTTACTACACTGCAAAAACTTGGGATAGAAAACAAACATAAAATATTTAGATATTTCAATGTTTTTTTTGTATTTTTTAAATGCCAATTTTTTGGCCAGGTTTTTTGGACTGGCCAGTTGAGTCTTACTGTTTGACAGGCTAAGTTGTTCTCAAGTTAAATTTGTGTGAATTTGGTCTCTCGAAATAAGCCATAAAACTGGTTGGAATTACAAATTGGCTATTTGGCAAAATGTATCGGGGAACAAAAAGGAGAATGTCTCCCTCCGCAATAATAATACTGCTTCCCAGTGGGATTCGTCAGCAACTGATTAAATATTCAAAAAGTCAGATAACATGGGAGCTTTACACAATACTGCACAGGTCCAACATAGCATGGACTGACAAATGTAACCAGTGTTTGAAAGACCCCATCTTAAGGGACAATTGCCACACTTTTGATATCCTGCATATCCAAATCAATTTTAGCATGGAACTTAATCAGTCATGTCAAACCTACCTGTTGGCAAACTGCACAAATCCACATCCTTTTCCCTGAGGTATTTTGACATGGACAAGCTCCCCAAACTGCCCGAAAATTTGCCTCAACTCCTCATCTGAAATATTTGGATCCAATCCACCAACAAATATCTGCCAAGATATAGTAAGTAAGAAAATGCCCAAAAAACAAAAGTTATATGTGCAGATATGGTGAACTCAAAAGGATTTACCCACAGTTGTATTATTCGAATCATTTTCGGACTGAAACCCATGGGCAGGTGGTGCATTGTATGCAGGCGTTTGATAGGACGCTGCAAAAGAGCAAGAAGCAAGCACAAAAGTCAAATAACTAACAAACCCAGAAATACATGCCAGGCAACATAATAGTTGATAGCTATCAGATAGTGCCACCTTAAGTTTCAGGTTAAGTGCTTGTGTTCCCTTGTTGTTAGGTTGTTGATCAAACCGTGGTTACGATGTAATTAATAAAAGTGTTATTTTAGTTGTAATAATAAAAGGGAATGCTTCTCGTAGATACACCCCCTTTCACTAAGTTAGAATTTAATATTAATTAAGTTGGTAAATTAGTGGGCAAGTCAGGTGGTTAAACGGTAAGTTGGGCAGTTGGGTCCTGTACAAGAGTAAAGAAAATCATTTAGGCTTGCAGGAGTTAGAAGTGGTCTGTCTCTGTATGCGCTTCAATGATGTAACATCCTTGAAGTAAATAAATTATTGCAGTCAATATTACTCAATAATGTTCTTGGAAACCCAATTGAAAAAACAAGGGAGAGAACTCTTGATTTTTAAAGTGACAATAAATGATGGTATCCATAACTATTTTTCATGGCATGCTTCAATACGTAAGTTGTCCTATTGAACCCCTCTCCTCTGCTGCCTCCATGCAAGTCTTCCTGCTCAGTCACCAGTGGACGGTTTTGTCTATGACTAGCCAGCCAGTAACATGAGTTTTGGGCCATTCAACAATTTATTGCCTAACAAGAATGCCTTTTGAGGTTATTGAAGCCTTTCTCTGTCCAAGCTTTTGTTAATCATATTTAACACTACTGATCATATTAATATCATCATATGAGAGTGTCGTTTTAAGAGAGGTTGACTCTTTTGAGCATTTTCTTGTGAAGGACTACTCAAATTGCGTTGGACTCTGGAACATTTCATTTTTAGCAGCAGATTTACAATGTTTCCTCTCTATTTAATGTTTGACCAATTACAAACAAGTATACTTGGAGTTGGTTATCTAGCTGCTATAAGATTTGCAGGAAAGCATGGATTTTTCAACCCCCTGCATTGCAATTAATTCAATTGTTTGTATGTCTCCTAGTTTCTGCTATTGACCACAATGATAGAGAGCAATGTGATCAACAGCAAAATATAACAGCAGGAGTAATATATTGATATCGCATTGCGTTCTACACCCCAGATGAAGATGAATCCATTCAAGAGGAGCTCTAGCGAATGCACACATAACTAACCATAACAACAAACCTGCAAAAATTCAGCAAGCAAGCAGGACTCAAATTAATCAAATTGAAAAAATTAAGAGTTCAAATGCACCTCATTGAAAAGTTTGAAACATTTTTCTTTTAAATTTTGTGTACACATTTAATCTGGCAAAATTAGCCCTTCCAGCCTTTAAAGAATGTAAAACAAAAAAAGGCCCAATTCAATTTCAAAATTGGGTCATCCACCCACAGTAGCACAAGGTCCGTTATATAACTAAACCAGGAAGAACAAGAAATAGAATATGCCAATTCCTCTACCTCAAGCTACTACATCTGGTGATCATAAGCATAATACTAGCGGCAGCAATAAACCTAGTTCTTTTGCACCCGGTATTATTCTTGGAGCTTAACCTCACTTGCAACGTATGAGTGGGAAAAATTGTCCATGCACAAGAAAAAATGGCAATAGGAAACTTTTGGTTTTATTTGAGCCTTCCATTCAATGGTTGCTGATATGGGAATAGGTCATAAAATATTAAAAAGTACAGCATCAACAGAAAAGACGAAAAAGCAGTCCAGCATACAGAAAAAACAAAAAGCAGTCCTCCAAAAGATAAGGACAAAAGTTAAAGCCCAACCAACACCAAGGTTATAAAATGAAAGGTTGGAAGCCCAAAAAACACCAAGATGCATTAAAAACACATCTGCTCCAGTATATTGATTCCATGGCAAGTGTGAGTTACGGCAGCAAGGTAAGCATTAAATCTGATTTGCACGTGACAGCCACCTTGTTTTCATCACATGCGGTTGTAACATGTATACAAGATCATATTGATATTATATTGTTCTATGCATAGTAACATGTTTCAGCTAAGTATGTCTCAAAATGACAAATATAGTTGTGACAGGTCACTTTTGGCTTACTCTAAATGGGGAAGAGGAAAAGCATAAAAGGAGAAGAGTAACTCACTGCTTATTCCATTGAGACAAAGCAAATATTGGTAAGAAACTTACGGACATCAGCAAGAAGACACCAATCATCATGGGGAACATTGAATACAATTATACAAGTGCTCCCATGTTGGCAAGAAAGTTATGGACATCACTTCAAAGACATTATGAAACTCCATGACCAATCTGATTTTGTAGGAACAGCAGCTTAGAGCAACCATCAAAAGTCCAACACCAAACCATAGAATCTCTCCTACATCCACAACCTGCTGAGAATTTGTTGGTAGAGAAAATGACAGTTATGTGCACCTACCTCTATGACTCTGGTTGCAGACAAGGGGAAAGCCCTCAACGCCAAAACAAAGGAAATCTACTTCGGCTAGAGTAAGACTATGCGGGTTGGAAAACTTTGGTAGCAGAACATAGACACAAGCATCGTCTCAATGATTTGTATCTAAGACTATAGTGAGTAGTGAGTACCATAGCTGCCATTTTCTAAAAGTTCAGTTTGTTCAAAATAGGAAAAAAGTTTGTAAGTACGAAAATTTTGAGAAAGGTTTGGTTTGGTTTGGAAGATCAAAATTGACATAAAATTATAATTATAAGTATGTTTTTTAAATATTTTTTTGCATGTTAGGAGCTATTTTTTAATACAATGCATGAAGGCAACAGAAAGTCAAACATATTTAATCACACACATAAAACATGTATAGAATTATAAACCATAAGCTTATAACTCCTATAAAATAATAGATATTTTAGTTTATTACTTTCTTATTGCATGAAACAAAATGCATTAAATGTTTGTCAAGATAGTTTATAACTATTTAAGTTCTATAAATTATGAAATCTATGCTTACAATCCTATGGCATCTTTGTCACTGCCCAAGCAATAAAATGCTGTGATCCCACACAACACTGCTGTAGTTTACAGATAAAGGAGCTATGTGAGGAGAAAAGATATGATATGATATGTGAGTGTTCTACTTTCAAGCAAAAAATTAAATCACGCGTGCAGACTCTAATCAAATCACCACTAAATCAAGCTCGAACAAAAGTTCCACCAGGCCAAAAGTTTTGGCGTGGACTGAAACTAGTCCAAGACTGGCCTCTATGTGAGCAACGCCACTTGGCATTCCAATGTGGGATAAGAATTCATACTGAAGTGTATAACTGTGATCAAAGTTCAAACTTCAAACCTAGGGATTTTCTACTAGAAAAGCAAAAGCAAAAACAAAAGGATAGAACCCATGGAGCATATCAAATTAAAACAACTGCTGCTCTTCTCTTCAAATAGTTAATATGGCATAAACGTGTGCATGTAACCACATGTCGTGTGATATCAGCAATAACTCCTAACTCACCATCAAGAAATGGATTTCAAAGAAACACAAGGGTTAACTTAAAATCAGTGAATACATGTGAACAAGCCACCAAGTCTCTAGAAATGGCTTCCAAGAAATTTCAGATGGAGGATGACAACTGCAATGAGATTCAACCTCTTTCTCTAACTTATTGACATCAAACCCAATAAACTCTGAGGTGCTTGACTGCATGAGGATTGCTCATTCAAAATAAGCTACAACTAAGGATATCCTATGCTATTGACCTGTAGATGGGCACTGATTTTTGGCTCAGCAATGTCTTATAATGCAGAAGTCTTCTTCATGCCAAGATGTGTGTTTTAACTTCCAACCTCTGGCCTTGATATTCATAGATACAATTAAGAAATCTGGCAATAAAAATGGCTATTACCTCAGATACGCGGGTACGTTTTTATTGGTTATAAATCATGCGAATGGCTGTATAAGCCTCAAAAACTTGTTCTCAGCATTCCCAGCTAAGTATTTTCTGGCTTTACAAAAAAAAAAAATGCTACAAAGAAAAAAGCCAGCAATTAAAGAAAACAGCAATGCATTAAAAACACAGAAACAACTAGTTTAAACAGAAGTCAATGAAAAGAAGTCAAGAAACACAAAGCATATCCATGTAGAGAAGATAGCACTGGAAAATAAAATTATTAATGTAAATTGACATTAAAGGAAAGAAAACAACTGAGGACACATACCTTTTGCTGAATATGGTTGCTGAAATCCTACAGACTTCTTTGGAGTAGCTGCACTTATGCGCATGGGTCTAGTAGAACAATACATACCATTCATTTCAGTCATGGCACGATTCCTCTCACTCTCATCAGAAAACTTCACAAATCCATAACCTTTTGAACGACCTGTGTTGGGATCTGTGACAACCTTTGCACCTCTCACTGAGGTATAGTGAGTCCGAAAGGTTTCTTGCAACATATAATCTGTGACATCGGGAACCAAATCTCCCACAAAAATAGAGTGTTCCGGACCTACTTCTGGACGTCTTTCCCCTATACCAAAAGATGCCCAATTCATCCTGAACACTTGGTCTGTATTTGGCATCTGTGTGCCATTGTAGGTTTGCAAAATTCTCTCTGCTGCCACATGGGATACAAACTCAACAAAACCATAACCTTCTGCCTGCCCAGTCATCTTATTACGGATAATTTTTATAGATACAACCTACAGCGTCAGAAAAACAAAATTAGAAATAGATATACTGGCACAAACCTGCATCCCTGCTGGGAGTGGTATCTACCAGAAGCTATAAATCCTGTACCAACTGATGGACCACCAAGTTCAATATGCAAAAGGGTAAAAAATGCTGGGCAGAATAGATTTAAGTAAACTATTTGGAAATAGACACTAGATTTGTATAGCATATCCATAGTAGTAACTACCAAAACTACAGGCATATCAAATGGGGAAGTAAAAACAGAGGCCATCCAGTTGACATTTGAAAACAAAATTACCAAACTTCCTATTTCCATATTTAGACAACTCTTCCTCTAATGGATTTCAGATTAGGTTTTAGCAACACCAAAACTGTAAACATAAACCTTTAGCAGCTGCAAATGGATATTACTGCTCTTCCTCTAAGAATCACTCTTCTACTTGTGTAATTGAACCCCTGTTTTTCTAATTGATCTCCAAGTAGAAATCGACAACAGATAATACCCCATTAAAGATCTGAAACTAGAAATCAGCATCAGAAAATATGCCAAGAGTAGTTCCCACAACAACAACTTCTCATAGAGAGCTTCACTAGTTCACAGGATGATGAAGTTAGAAGTTCTGGTCAAATAAACAACTTACGGGACATCTTTGCTTTACTTGGAGGGATTCTGATACATGTTCTGATTGATAATGACAAACTTTAAAATGGCAAACTACGTTTAATGTAGAGACCTTAGACAACTCTGTTCCAAGTTTTGACTCCGTACAAGACATAACAATTAATTTCTATAGCCTATCTATTTTTACCCCCATTAATTTCTATAGCCTATATACATATGGGGGTAAAAATTATCTAAGGCTCCTAGTTTGAGACACGTCACTGTTAAATAGAGTCCCTCATTCCAAATGCATGTGTCAAGATACAATACCTAAAAACAAGACAATGAAAGAAATAAATCTCACATCAACCTTTAGTTGTCACAGTGTGGTGGTTCACTAGTGAGTTTAGCAGAGTTTCATGCCAGACACAGGTTCCATTCCAGCTGTGGTCTGCCCCTGAGGTGTAAGTGAATAAAAAAGATGGACAGCTTAAAATCCCCGGCAAATTTGATGGAATGAGTAACCCTCAGACACATCACCTAAAGCCAAAAGTAAGTCCTTCAAACCTGGTGTAGCATCTTTCAAGAAGCCTCTTAACAAAAACAAAACCTAAAATTAGAGGAAAAAATCCACATATCAAATATATAGCTCGGCAACTCAGAAATTTGAGATCAAACCCATTTGCTAGTGCACAAGATCAACCCATGTACTGAAATCAGAGACAGACACTTCCACAGAATATAAATTGAATGAATTATATGACAATATTTTCAACATTGATGTCCAATGATCCAGCATTTCAGTTATTTGATTCCCCAATTAATTGAAAATTACCTATTGAAAGTAATTGTTGCAGTGTAAGCATTGTAAGAGTGAGTGTATTTTGAGTAATGTTTATTTGCAGTTATATGTGACTGGCTTCTAGTGAACATGACCTGAGTTAGTTTGGGTTCATTGCTAACTACGTATGATTAGTTGTTTGGACTTTGAGTCAGCCCAACTAGTTGGTTAAAGAAATACCATAGTCACTAGGAGATGTGGGAAACGGTGATGGGGCATGATTTTGAAACAGGGTACAGGAACATGTGAATAAAGACTCGCTACATTGCATTTAAATTTTTAATATAGACACAAAGAGATGTGAATGTGAGCACGAGGACATGATTCCACTCCTAAAGCTGGATTCCATGTAACTATAATGTTCCCTATCCTAGTCCTGGCTATAAACATGATGGTTATGTCCAAATCATAACTATCAAGATATCTTGTGATGGAGTATCTTCCCCTATCTGTCACAGATAGTCCCTTTCCTTGCCCTAGAACCTGCAAGTGCAACTAACAGGGATGTATACCCTGCCCAAAATACCAGAAGCTGTCCTATTCTCGTGTGAATTCTGAGGTGAAACATCATGTGCTCTTCATTTCCAACGGTTCTTTTAAACTTTATAACACTTATTGCATATCATTTCATCTCAGGGAGTCATCTTCAAATGTTCTTTTATATTTAATAACAATGATTGCATATCCATTCATCCCATGAAGTTGTCATTGATATAGTCCTGAACATATTTGGAGTGTTCCCAAGGTCAATGGGATTGCTTATGAGCGACTGGTGCTTATCCACATGGGGTGAGACTCGCATAGTTCAAAAACTCGTACTCAGCTAATACTTGGCAACCCAAAATTTTGATTCGGACTTGCAACTTGGCAAAAAATTCAGCAAATTTTCTGCTAGTTTAAAAATATATATAACTTCATAAAATAATTTAATGAAATTAAAGAACATGTAAAACACTGTTAAAAAGCATGAGAAATGAATGTAGAGAATGAATGAGTATATTTTCTATTAGTTTTAGACCAAAAAAAAGTGCAATGCTCAATCTTATACCAAAAAAGAGTACAATACTCATCAATGCACCATAATATCATCCCCAGCTCCTTGTACTTATCTGATGTGCTCTGGAAGTGAAAGGTATAGATTCCTCCTTTGGTAAATGATAAAAATTGTTTTGGCAGAGCAAAAACAGCAAATAAATCATTTCTCAAAGTGAAAATAACATTTTTTTATGCAGTGATATTTAATATTTAACAGTATCCGAGCTTTTAGCTCGGACTCTCAAGTACAAAATCATTTTAGTACAGCAAAAAAATCATTTGTAAAAGTAGAAATGGCATTTTATAAGTGGTAGCTGTTAATATTTATCAGTAGCCAACTTTTTAGGTTGGACTCACGAGTCCGAGCTAACTACTCAGCTCGCAAGAAGTTGCACGGTTACTCGGCAAGGAAAAAACAAGCAAGCACTCACCATTTTCAGCGAGTTTAATTCTAGGGGTGACATCCCAATGAGTGTCTCTAGTACAGAGAGTATTAACCTGTATGAGTGTAAGACACGTGTGGTGTATGTTTGAGCCCTGAGCCTCACCAGCTCAAAATCATAATAAAAAAATCATGCTTGCAATAAAGGCACTAGTTCTTATTTTAGATTTATTAATTATTGTGGGATTTTACTCGTGTGTCGAAGTCCTAGTATAAAGACTCAGTGAGTCTCCACCAGACTCACAGAGTCGCAAGCCAAGCAGGCAACAGTGAGTTTCGCTGCCTCAACTCAGCAGACTTGCAATTTTATTAGAGGCTCGCAAGTTTATTAGAGACTTCCAGAGGGTCTTGCAATTTTGAGACTCAGACACAGACTCAGCAGACACAGAGGGGCTCCCATAAGTCCCCAGGATATTTGCATAGTGATAGCTCTGATAACATTTGCTCCACTGTGGATAATTGATAGGCAAAAATCTTGCTCACATACGTATTCATGTGACTGGCTTCACTAGGGAACAAAAAGTGCTTGGGTTGGATTGTTATGTTGATGACGGCAACTGAGGACAAAAACCAGGACTTTTTCTAGCTGTGTATAGTTACAAACTTGGGGACTTCCACTTAACTGGCTCTCAACCTCGTCACAGATTGTTTGCTATGTCATATTCTACGGCAGGCTGTTAGTTAAATATTTGAACTTGTTGCTGCACCGAGTCAGAAATATGAGACGTCTTAAAGTTTCAGCTATGGAGAGATTGCAGTTCGCCAATAATGACAAACATGCCAACTCCCATACATCATTGATGAGTGTTGATGACTGTAGAAGACTTTGTCTTCACGCAACCAAAGAAGAGTGAAAAATAAAGTGAAAATACTCTTCACTTTCAAGTTTTAACTAGTAACATAGGGAGCTAAGAGTGTGATATGTGGCCCTGCAACCCAACTGAGAGCATTATTGGGCACTTTTTGGATCGTAATGTCATTTCTTAAACATGAATGTGATGTTGGCTGAAAATGTCTTATGTTGCCTCGGCCTTTGTCGCATGAATATTGCAATTTGAGCCTAGCATAGGTAGTGTGTGTTAATGGTGTTAATGTCAATGTTGAATACCAAAGCCATATTTTTCTATTGATACAATTTAGTGAAATGATAAACCATACAGTCCAACACGAACCAAGAAAGTTCCATGGTTATGTAACTAATCTATTACTTTAAAATATCACAAGTTTGTCAATAGTGTGGACAGTGAACTTATGGCCAGACACTCATTGAGCACATCAATCATCCCAACCAGATGGGTTATTGGATTCCTTGGGCAAATTCCCAGGCTCCATCCTTCTCTCCCTACCTGTGATTAAGGCTGTCGAACACACTTGTTCTTTAAAATTCAAAAGAATCAAATTTATTAAATGAATTGTATATTAAAATTTACAGTTTTTTTAATTTGCTGAGTCGTGCTAAGTTTTTTGCCGAATCAGAGACGAGTCTGTGTGGTGCGTCTGAGTCAAGTCCAAATCTGTATATTATGGTTTAAATCATCTCAATATGACCTCCATGATTAATAAAATGAGGAAAAATGTCATTAAGGCAATGACTACTCATAGGAGTCATCTTGAGATGGCTTAAACATAAGTAAATTCCCACAAAATCAGTAATCTAGTTAATCTAGTTAAATTGCTCATGCAAGCCCTCAATTAATTAATTTCTTATTTTGTCATATGCATATGTTCCGAGGTACTGTTAAGCTCCAGTTGGCTTGGCAAAGTTTCTACCCTCGCGGAGGGAATTTAGACAATTAATATCTTGTAAGCAAGTGTCAAATATTCAAACCGCATAAGACAATAATGCCAAACATCAAAAGGCCAGATGGCTAACAATTAAATTCCCTTCTATACAACATTTTAGCTACAAAATTGTGCATACAACATTTAATATACAGATTGAGCTTACACAAAGGAGAAACAAAACAGGAAAGCATACCTCTCCAGTGTGTGCAAAGCAGCTATGCATATAGTTTTCATCGACCCAATACTGTAAATCCCCGATCCACAGCGTTCTAATTTCGTCATTAGAAGACTGTCCCTGCTGATACTGTTGCTGCATCCATTGCTGCTGTTGATCCATCGCTAAATAACACTAAACCCTCTCCGAAACCCTACCAAGTTTAGCCGAAAGAATATTTATATATGGACAAATTTTGCTAAGGCAATCGATGGAATAAGCGGGAGAAATCAGAAATGTTAAAAGGAGGTCGAATCGTGAGGGTGTTTGTATGAAGCTACAGAAAATAATATCTTTGTTGTGATTTTTATTTTTATGTTTATTTATAGGCAAATCCCTTGGTATATAGCCACTAATAAATAATAAATAAAAATAAATAAAAAATAATAGGTTATGATCTATTCATGTTAGTAATCTCAGTTTTGGGTACTTAAATTATGTAGAAGATATTTTTTAAGGTATTTAAATCAGTGGGTTTTAAATATAAAGTAAATTTAAAGTGAACTATTAGTTGAGAATTAAGTTGTGTATTTGGTATTTTTTTACACGTCATCATTTGATTGGAGTTGTTTGATTTGAGTCGTCGTGATGGCTACCTTTTATTCAAATTTTAGTTGTGAAAGAGACACCTACCTACTTTTATTTAGAACTTTTGGCCCATATAGAGTTATTGGCTCCTCTCCCTTAATTCTTGAATATTTTATCAATAAGCTTTATGTTTATCTTTAGATTTTAATGTCACCTTCCATTTTGGTTCCAAAACTCTGTGGAACAATTTATTTAACTCGATATGAAAAATTATGTGCTAGAAGGGTTGATAACATGTGTTGGATTTAAAACAATTTTGTATCTTTTATTTTGTTGAGATTTATTTTTGGGCTCAATACATTATGGTATTCATAAGAGGGATAAGGTCGGGCATCAACTAGGAGGTCTACAATTATCTTGTTAAGACCAATTGATCATTTGCATGATGTGTGTTTACATTTGAGCTAATTAGTTTTTTTGTTGTGGTTTGCATTCAAGACATTCATTCCAATACTTGTATGAACATTTAGGTATGATCTAATCCAATGTGACTAGTATTTACATAAGTAATAATAGGAGGTGTGGTAGTGATTATGACACGTGTCATTAAGGTAGACTATAGCGTTGGAGATATAGAATAAAGGCAAAATCATAGTGTCTACACAAGTTACCTCTATGCTGGTGGAAGAAGGGGCATTGTGTAGGGAAGTTGTGAGGAGTTAAATTTCTTTAGAGAATTTTCCTACATAGTGAGCATATTCCACTATGAATTGTTCGATTTCCAGGGTGAACTCGATGTTTTCCATGTGTTCTCTATCTTGGTCATTGTCTTCTTATAGAATTTGTTTTGTTTTAATGGATTTATTAGAGGACTTGGTGTCGCATCTAATGATCCAGACTAATTAATATAGAGGACAACACACCAAATATTAGGAGTTAACTTTTTATAATATTTAAACTATATCTAGTGAATTGACATAGATTTGTAAGAATAGAAAATAATATTTTTTGCATAATAATAAGTGTTTCTAAACACTTTTAGAGACTTTTTTTCAAAATGGATCTTGGTCATTATAATGGCTCTTATGTTTGCTCATGTTCCTCCCTTATCTCGACTCTTGCTTTGTCTAGATTGTCTATTGATCAGCGTAGTGGTGGCATCCACTACACCTCCTCTACTTCTTTTATAGCTTCTCTATTGCACTCACCTTCGATGTTGCATCTTATTTCATTGATATGTTCGTCTTCCTTTCCACAACACAAACCCCTTCGACTTTTATTTCAATGCCTCGGGGCCTTCCTTCTTATTTTAAAGGATCCCTTGAAAATAATGTGGCTTCTTTTATTGATCTCCATGTTTCCCCTATTCAATACAAGGCTGCTACTACAGCTCATATTTCCAATCACTTATTTGTGGGTGTAGCAGAGGAAGTCCTTGTTCTTGATCTAGGATAAGATGTTATCGATTGAGTGACACTTTTTAGAGAACATGGTCCAATATGTTGTTTTAATGGGTTATGGCCCAAGTTTGTTTACCTACACAATTGGGTTTCTTCGACTTGAAAACCTTTACTTTCCATGGAAATCCATGTTTATCCTTGTGACAAGGGATTTTTCATTATGAAGTGTGTCATTGCAGATGACAGAATATGCATTCTCAACTTTGGGCCCTATTTTTGGGGTGGTGTCAATCTCTTTTTAACAACATGGTTTCCATATTTTGACCCTTCAATGCATATTGTCTCTTGTACACTCATTGGGGTGACAATCCCAAACCCCCCTCTACATTTTTTGACTCCTGCTTTCTCTGCAATTGGATATACCCTCGGCTACTTCCATATTTGCTTAAATTAAACAACTCGGCATACCTTTGTTAGAATTTGTAGTGAGGTAGATTTGGCTAAAGACCTTCCTAATGAAATCTAGCTAAAGGTGGGTGGCTAGTTTGGATGCATAAATTAGATTATAAACAAGTGGCCTTTGGGTGTCAGCATGTTATTCCCATGGGCACTTGGTTTCCAATTACTCAATTAGGGTCTTTGATAAAGCTTATGGTCTTGGGTACTTTAAAAAGAAAGCTAGGTCCTAGTAGTATGGGGTAGCAGATCACCACTATTTAGGGAAGCCAATTCCTTATGCCCTAGGGCTGGATTTTTATTCTTCCCTTGTTGGGAAGGAATTAAATGTTTGCACATCTTCTAAAGTCAAATATGAAGTAAATGATCATCCTCTCAATAGTTCAACAGTTCCTCCTTCTTTACTCTAGGGCATCTTATTGAGTCTTTTAGGGAACCTCAACTTTCATCTTCTTCTCCTCATCTAATACAACACATTGATGTGGGTTCTTCTCCTCCTGAACCTGTAAATTTGGGATTTTTTAGGTGTGAATTTTCTTCGATCTGCTTAACCCTCTATTAGATGAAGGTTATTGAAATTGTGTCAGACCAATTAGCTATTGTTCCTATTTTTTCTAGAGTTTCTCAACTCCTCAACTTTTTAGCCTCCTTGTGAAGCTAGTAATGAAGCCCTTTGATCTCGGTTGGATAGAGATTAAAAAAAGGAGACCTTTGGGAAAGAAGTTCTTTCCCAATTAGATGATCCTCAAATCAAGTAGAGGCTTGAGATGACTTCTTCTTTTCCTCTCTATGTTGGCATGTTAATGAACCTTGTAAATTTATTTAGGGTGAACTCTGCATTGGCTCGTATCTCGGCTTTATTGTTGGCATGGTTTTTGTGTTTCTTATGTTTCACCCATTTATGGGTTTTTGTAATCTTTGGCATGCTTTTGGGTTTTGAATTTTCCTTTCTTCTCCTCCTCTCTTATCATCTTTTACCTTCCCTCTTTCTCTTCTCCCCCATCTTTTTTTTTCAATGTTCTTATGTGATTTCTCAAAGGGTCTAGGCCTCAATAGAATCGTATAATTTACCAATCTAAAAAAAAAAAGTGTCTCTAAAAAGAAATCAATCTCTATGAAAGAGATGTATGTTATTTATTTTATGGGAAAGTGGTTTTACATCAACATGCAGTACAACTACCCATATAACATAATCATATTTACCCTAATAGAATAACAAAATTCATACTTAATTAGAATAATGAATATGTGCAAAGTTGGGGTTATGAGAAGAATACTTAATAGTCACAAATTTGTAGATTGTCGAAGGCTAAAATCAATTGTAAACAAGTCCAAGAAGCAAGGCAAACATAACCCACAAATCATTTGGTGAAATAATGACTTTGAAATTTTGACTAAGACCAAGCCATTCCTACATTGTTTTGATTATTTTACAACTGAGAGATAAAATAATTGAACCTATGCACTAATTCAGATTACATAAATAATTACAATAAACATAATAATTCGAATTGAAAAGGGTTAATAGATGTTGTAACCATTTGACTTATAATTGACAAGGCAAGAAAAGGTTGATATACTAAGCTAATTTTGATTGTTTGTCACTCACATAAGATGTCACAATGTCTATAAATGCTCGAGATATGCTTCATCAAGTGTTTGGGTTTGAAGCAGGGACTAACTTTAGTCTATCAGCGAAGTTAAATGCATGTGGCAACTAGTACTATCATTGTTTATTGACAGTGTCTCTACACACAGTAAGGATCTACAACTTCTGAGAGCCCTATACCTACACATACAATCTATTTTTGTATGCACAAAATCCTTGATCCTATATGATCACACCTTTTTATGTCTCTTTTATTTGAAACTCTAATTGTGCTTGATTGACCACAAGATACCTTAAATATGTTAGTACTTTGGGTTAAGCAAACCCCAACCACTACTTATTGAATGGTTAAGCATTGCCTACATTTAAATTCTTTCAACAAGGATCAAACCACATGTAGTTCTCCCACTTAGGTGTGTGTGTGAAAAATCATAAATAGTCAAGAATGTAGTCCTGTCTTTGATCTTTGACATTTGGCACCATGCAATTCTCACTTATTTATACTCATATATGGCTCTATGGACTACTATAGAGCCGCTTCTTAAAGATTTGATATGTTGATATGCCTTTGAATAATGTTCCAAAAAAGTGAGAGATTATATAAGGTTATATTAGTTGATTCCCATATGATTAATACCTTAGGGATGATTTGTATATAATGGTGACTATTCATTAGTTACCTGCTACAACCGACCCATGAAACATATATGGTCTGACCTAATGGATATTTCCCAATTAGAAAATTAGTTGCTAAGGGCCTCTAGAAACTACCAACAAATGGAGACACATGTGGTAGTCAACATTGTCCAAGTTCACTAGTAGTATCCTAGGATTGTAACTAAGGATCTGAGGTATGGAGAATGTTTGTCTAGGATTTTGAAAGTGTTCCTATATAGATGTAATGACCCCAATTAAATTTTTATTTAAGAATAAGGAAAATCTAAATTATTTCTATCACAAACACACATGCATGGCACATTCACACACTTTATATAACATGCACATCTTTTTATAATAATTGACAAAGTACACAATGTAGATCTTTCACTATTAGATTTAGAAACCTCTCAAACTAAACATGTGTGAGAAGGTAATAATACTTGATCTAATTTTTATAAAGAGTACATCAATATTCTATCGAACACCCACACATGTAACTACTAAATCAAACTCACACTCTGGCACATATGGTGCCACACTCTAAAACTAGATCTGAAAGCTCACAAAACATCTAACTATGAAATTAAAAACATATACTTGGCAAACTACTGTGAACTACAACAAACCACACAAATTTAATATCAGAATTAAGCTTTGACATGCAAATACAATCCTTGAATGAGATTGTCCTCAATAAACCAAAGGGGTTTCATCCTCTAATCTCCAAGAACCCAAGGGGTTTCTTCCTCAAATCCTGTTGTTGAAGCACATGTGCATCAAACGTGTAGAAAATAGTTGAATTGGAAAAATATCCCAAACTAGTGAGGCTAACTAACTTATATAAGTGTTAGGGAACAAATCCTAACATCCCAAAAGACCACAAGTAGAAATTTTCCATATCCTAACTCTGACATGGGTAATAGAAAGTTTATGTATTTTATCTCTAGACATGGGTAAGAGAAACTTTCCATACTCACAATCCAAATTAGACCTATTAATTACGGTCATAGTTTCCATATTATTCCACTTGTCATAATTCACTTAGCTCCTATTTTTCCCTTCTTTGGTTTCTAGTCTCAAACTTTCCCAAATTTGATCCACTTAAACAAGAATAACAAGTTTCCTTGGATCTCATCATGATCACTTAGAAACCCACCAAATATTTGTCATAGTCTCCTTTTTTATTTATTGCTAATTTTTCCCATAAGATTCTCCACTTTCAACTCTCTTAAAACCATCATAGATTTTGTCATAATGTTTCTATATTGGATACTCTCTTTCCAAAATGCTTTGATTGTAACTCCCACCCATGAATGTCATCATAACAACTCCATAAATTGTGCCTCCAAACATGCCACATGCCCCACTTAGAGAATATTACTCATATTTAATATTTAAAGACCCATTTTTCAAAAATATGAATTATAGTGGACCATGTAATCTTAATTAATTATTTCCTAATTATTTAATTAGTTCTCCAAAATTATGGGAATGGAGCAATTTGGCCACCCTTTAGATTTTTTGAAAATGGGACATGACAAATCTCCCCTCCTTAAATTTTTTTTCCCTCAATCAATTACAAATCTAAATGTTTTAAAATCATCATGCCAAAGTGATGAATCAAACTATAATGCTCATATAATCTGGATCCTGTACTTGTCAAGTGGGATAACTCCTGCCCAAAAGCACTACAAGATACATTGTCCAAAACATCCTTGTGCGACTCATGTAAATTAATCACCATTGTGGAAAACAACTTGACTTCATGAGTATGAGTATCAAATGAATGGGCATAACTCTTAACTTCATAAATACAAACATTCAGAAGATTCATGATGTGATGCATGACTATACTTCTGCTTCTTTAACTTGGATCGAGCAATGAAAATGTAATGGTGTTAATTCCTCTTCTTTGAATGTTACCAAGACCCCAAACAAATCTCAATAACTCTTCATCATTCATCCGCTGCACCACTCTGATATGCATAAGAACCTTCTTTTTGAGACCCTCCCATGAGAATCTCTCTGTAAATTGTGAATAATCCTAGATGTCCCCCTAGTGGTGCATCATGAAAGGCTCTCAAAATATTCTCCTTCACTTTGGTTTTACAAACTAGGAAGATTTTATTTTTATTAAGTATGGGGTCATCCATTAATGCAAATATGTTTTCTCTCACATTTCCATCAAGGAGGATAGTAGCAAATGTGTTTTTAACATAACCCTCCATAATAGAGACTTTCCAATTGGCATACATAACAGAAGAAGAATATAGATCAGGCATTCTAGGAAGAACATCAACTACTTCATTCCATTTCCAATTAATGTACTCTATATCAAACTCATAGTCTTGGAGCTTACTCACCCAGAACTTCAAACTATTATGAGATGTCTTCACCCCACATCTTTCACAAGCTAAGCACTATCATAACTTGGGCAAAGCATGTATGATGGTTAGCATTTATTTTCCCCATTCTTCCAACTTTCAACTTTCATAGACTATGGGATCCCCTTTCTGAACTAATTTCACTCCAAGTCCTTCTCTTTAAGCATCACATTTTACAACAATTAGAGGTGAGAAATCTGAAATAACAAGTACATGACACAAAATCAATACCTCCTTAAGCTTATTAAAATCTTCTTGCCTAATTTGTGTCCATGCAAAATCTCCCTTCTTTGTCATATCATTCAAGGGTGATGCTAAATGTGAATATCCCTTAACAAATATTCTACAAAGGCCATAGAGTCCTTTCAACTATGCTAGTGTGGTGGGAGAAGGCCAATCCAAACATAACTCAGATCTTCTGATGATCCATCTGAATACCTTGAACACTAATCACATGGCCCAAGTACTACATATTTGTCACCTCAAATGCACATTCAAATTATTTTTCAAAGAGAGTCTGTTACTCTAGAGCTCTAAGGACTACATCCAAATGCTCCAAATGATCTTCCCAAGTCAAACCATAGACCAAAATGTCATCAGAAAAAATCAAAACATATCTTCTCAAATTATTTCCAAATACCTAATACATACATGACTGCATGACTGAAAGGTAGCTAGTGCATTTTCCAAACCGAAGGGCATGAATAAGAACTCAAAATGTTCCCAGTGACATCTGAATATTGTGTGATGCACCTCCTCATCCCTAACATGGATCTTATGGTCATCTGACCTCACATCAATCTTTGAAAAATGCATAGGCCCATAAAAATCATCAATAAACTCCTCTTTGTACATTTTGGGATGGCGATGTGGAGCGGTCATGATAGACTTAGATCCTGATTCCAATCTTCTGATGTGTTTGAGTCTTCTACCTAAAGGTAACCCTAGAGGCAAGTCATTAAACACCACACTATGCTTGTCAAAAAATTTAAAAATATGATAAGTGCATTTCTCACCCATGGACAACTTATTAGGCATCTGGAGATCAACAAATAATTTGTTGCCTAAATAACTTGTCCATTGAAAGAAGACCTCTCCATTATTGTAATTATTTATAGTGATCCATGAGAAACCCCTCTAAGCACCACATCTTTCCCTCTGGACTCAAACTTGAACTCCATGGAATTATGTGATAAATAATCATTGATGTGCAACCATTGTATACCAAGAACCATGTTATTTCCTCCTAATCCCACAAAAAATGAATCGTCACATACCTCATAATCACCCATGGCTATGTTGAGTTTTTACATTATTTTAGTGCATGCAATGGTGAGTATCTCTACAAAAATGACCTTGGGGCCTTCAAACTCATATAACTCAAGTATTCTCCTTTTTACCATTTCACCTTTCTATAATGTGGTGAGTGTCCTTTCAACCACAGGATCCCTTTCAAACTTTAGAAGTGTCTCAAACAAGAACCTGGATCCCATACTTTTAAATGTATTTGAACTTTATCATCTTTCTTATGACGTTTTTTACAGTGATAACAAATTTGCACTAATAAAGTGTCAATCATCACATCCCTCCTAGTATTATCACTTTCATGCCATAAGCTAGCATTACAAAAATAATAAACTTGCTTACCGTTTAGTTGATCTAAAATTTTTGGCAAGATGAAAACCCACATAAGTATCCCACAAGGCACTTCCTTCATTTGCATGCATCTCCATAAGGTCATTTAGAGACTCATCTACATAAACTAATTGATTCAAGACCTTCTTTTCATCTTCCTTGGAATGATCTGAATACATGTCAGCTTTTGTTGATCCTTCTGATGCCACAAACTCATCTTCCAATGTATCCATATCCTATAAATCATCCTTATTTGCGTATTCATCATTACAGTTATTTTGAAAATTAATCACATATGGTAATGACTCAAAACTTACCATGCTTGGAAGACTTATAGGTGCTTCAATATTAGATACTCAACATTCAACAATTAATGTTTCTCATGTTGGAACAACTTTAATTATGGATAGTGGGTACTCAACATGTAATGCACATTTTTCCTTTACTTTGTTAATATAAACATTTGATCTATTAGAACTCATACCTTTCTATATTGAATATTTTTCACTTTCCACTTGTATGGTGGAGTCCTTTATGGGCTGCTCACTAACTACTTTCAAATATAAATTCTCTTGCCTTCTAACTTCCTCCTTGGAATTCTTTTAAAGTTTTGACTTTCCCTCTTTATTATTTAATCTTTTATTTCTAGTTTTTGTGTATATCTCCAAAAATTCTTCAAAGTTATTGTATGATGTGTATATATTAGGCTTCTTATCATATTCATCAAAAGCCAAAAGTTTGACCTCATCTCTGTCACACTGCTCTTCCAACCATGCCTCCTGGATATGATATCTCTTTCATGTTCTTATAAATGAATCTAGGGCTTCATAGCTGATAGAAAATTGATTCAAAGGTTGGTTCTTAAAATATTGGCTCTTTATCTATACTTTTTTGGCTTGTTTTTATGTTGATTTCTTCAAGATGATCCCTAGATTTTTGTTGCTCTTTTTGTATTTGCATCACCACCTCTTGGATAGGATCTATGTATTATTTTATTTATTAATAACTTGGGTCTCCAATCCATGTTCTCTCTCCTAAGTTCCCTTTCACTCCCTTTCATGAAGACTCAGTTGCAATTTAATTTTTCCCACAAGCTGGCAGTAAAACTAGTTCTCATACTACTCGCATGCATTTGATATTACATCAAGATGTGAACTCTCCTAATAGACTGGCAAGATACGAGCTCTGATACCACTGCAATGACCCCAATTAAATTTTTAATTTAAAATAAGGAAAATATAAATTATTTATATCATGACCACACATGCATGACACATTCACACACTTTATATAACGTGCACACCTTTTTATAATAAACAGGCAAAGTACATAATGTTGATCTTTCACTATTAGATCTATAAACCTCTTAAACTAAACATGAATGGAAAGGTAATAATAATTGATGTGTTTTTATTAAGAGTACATAAATATGTTGTAAAACAACCACACACGCAACTACTAAATCAAACTCACACTCTGACACATATGGTGCCTCTGAAACTATATCTGAAAGCTCACAAAACATCTAAGAAATCATAAACATATACTTGGAAAACTATTATGAAATACAACAAACCACGCAAAGTTTATATCTAAATAAAGTTTTGACATGAAAATACAATCCCTGATTGAGATTATCCTAAAAAACTAAAGGGGTTTCATCCTCGAATCCTGTTGTTGAAGCACAAGTGCATTGAACATGTATAAAATAATTGAATTGGCAAAATATCCCAAAATAACGAGGCTAATTACCTTATATAAGTGTTAGGGAACAAATCCCAATATCCTAAAAGGTCACAAGTAGAAACTTTCTATATTCTAATTCTAACATGGGTAATAGAAATTTTTTGTATTCTATCTCCAGGCATGGGTAAGAGAAATTTTCCATATTCGCCATCTAAAATAGACCTAATTATGTTCATAGTTTCAATATTATTCCACTTGCCATAATTCGCTTAGCTCCTACTTTTCCCTTCTTTGGTTTCTATTATCAAACTTTCCCATATTTGATCCACTTAAACAAGAATAACAAGTTTCCTTGAATCTCATCATGATCTTCACTTAGAAACCCACCAAAGATTTCTCATAGTCTCCTTTTTTATATATTGCTAATTTTTCCCATTAGATTCTCCACTTCCACTCTCTCTTAAAACCATCATAGATTTTGTCATAATCCTTCTATATTTGATATGTTATTTCCAAAATGCATTGATTGTAACTCCCACCCATGAATGTCATCATAACAACTCCACAAATTGTGTCTCCAAACATGCCACATGGACCACTAGGAGAATATTACTCATATTTAATATTTAATGGCCCATTTTTTGAAATTATGAATACGGTGAACCACACAATATTAAATAATGATTTCTTAATTATTAATTAGTTCTCTAGAATTATGGGAATGGAGCAATCTGGACACCCTTTAGATTTTTAAAAAATAGGACATGAAAATAAACCAAAATTATCCTGAATAAATATGTCTAGCAGATAAAGGTGGCTAAGATAGAGGAAGGGTAATTGATAGAGTAAAGTGTGCTCAAGAGTCAAATATATATACATTGTACAAGTGTACAAAAGTATGCCAAATTTATGTTGTTAAAGGGTCAAAGACCAAATTTAGGTGTTGACAGGTGCCCCATTTTAATATAGTATTTGAAAATATTAAACTAAAAGGGTAAAATAAAAACATTGGTACATGTGACAACCATGCTTGGTGTTGACAGGTATAGCTAGAATGTACCATTTTCTCCACGTGAAACCTACAAGAAATCATGTGTAGATTAATGTTCTCCCATGATTAATTATATAACATTATCTAAATCATTAAAATAATTTGAAATTGAAAAGCTAAGGATCAAATACACTTGATGGTATGTGAATTTGATTGAAGAAAACCATGGAGTGAGCATACCCCAAAGAGAGGAAATTGCTAAAGGAGTCAGTTAACGAGTGTAAATACCCCAACAACCACTAGAGAAGGTGGTACTAGAAGTTGAGTGACATAATAATCTCAAACACACTACCCTAAGTGTCTAAATAACCCTTTTTGAAATGGAGAAAAATTGATCTAGCCCTATTCTCTTCTTGGCCAATGAAATTAACAAGGGTGTCAAAATAGTAGCCTCTACTTATGGAGCCTCAAAATAGGGTTTTTATGTAAAAATGAAACCTAAAAACTAGGTTCATATGCAAAAATGATCAACCAATGCAAACATACACAGACCCAAAGTGGTTGTGTAGTACCATCATTCCCCACTGATCCTCAATATAGAAAATAGGAAAGTGTTTTCATTAACAAATTACATACTCAATTTGATCAATTTGTCTCTCAAATTGATATAAAATGTCAAAGTTTGTCTCAAAATGTCATAGAATATCTCAATTATTCTTCAAAATCATGTAAATATATCTCAATATGCTCAATCTAACCCATTTTAATTGTACGATCTATCTCAAAATATGAAATGTTATGTCTAACATGCCTTGAATCTTTGAAACACACCCATTATACCCCCTTTGATATGAGGGGTAAAGTTTGCAAGTCACTCAAAGAAAGATTTATGCACATCATGTGCCATTTATAAAAATTATAATCATGTGTAATGTACATATGCAAACATGATAATATATGTCCTCATAGATTTTTTATTATTATTGCAAGCACGTATGTGTAAACAGTTGAATTGGGTACACTTGGAAACATCAACTTTGGCACACTTGGACTCTATGTACATATTTAAATCTTGTGCACAGTTTCCCCTATCTATTTATCCACTCGTCTTAGCTAACCTAATTTATTAATACACATATTTAGGACCATCCTAGTTTATATAAGAACACTCCAAAATCTTGAACAAAATATCGCCATATCTTAGATCACTGATTTTCAGCCCTAGGATAATACCAATAATATTCAAACAATTATGATTTTTTATGCATATGTTTGCTTCTACTAGTAGTGTCTAAGGACATTCAATGTCTATTTTTAAAATTTAAAAGTCTCCATTAGGTCAGCTTAGACAATTTTTATTGGGTCTGTCATCGTGTTAGCTATCAAAAGGTTGGCTATAAATACAAATCAATCCTAAGGTTATATCTATCTTGGAAATTCCTAACAAACTTGAGAAATCAATTAGTAGCCTTTTGAGACATTATCACAAAGGCATAAAAATCTATAAAACCCTCAAAGGAGTGGCCTTAGAGCCAATTATAAGTACAAACACAAGTCAAAGTTGCATGGTTCCAAGTGTCAAAATCCAAACATTGCATTGCATTCTCTCATGATCAAGATGGTGTGTGCACACACACATTAGGTGGGAGAACTATGTGCAATTTGAGCCCTTTTCAGAGTATTATAATGTAAGCAACACTTAGTAACTCAATGGGGAATGGTTGGGGTTGTCCAACCCAATTTAGTAACCCATTTTTCAAGGGTCATATTGTGTCAAAAGTGTGAGTAAGGTTCTAAAGTAAGGAGAAGAAAAACATGGATAAATGCATAGGACTGAAGGTGAGTGCACACATAATTGATATGTATCTATGAAAGTACAATAGTATTAGGTTACACATACCTACATAATCAAATGGAATATTATCAGTAGAGCTGAAAGGTACAAGTACTGGTTTGAGCTTTGCTGACACCATTCATGCAGGGTTTGAACTCTTTTATCTTAATATAATCTATTATAAAGTTAGCACATAGTTATTTCAAGGACTGTTAGTAGGATTCTTTGGTATAATTACAAGAGTAGAGAGATACACTTCAAAGGCTGAAATCACACTACATTACACTGCATAGGCTACAATCATACTGGCAAAAAAGTGTGGGAGTGTATAGAGATTCACAACATGTTCCTAACACATGGATGAAGAATACATGATATTGTATATAAGTAAAATATATATATACTATGGTATATAATTAAATATTATCTAGTAAGTAGTTATGCAGGTAAATAAGTGTACATTAATAGTTACCAAAAGTGACTATTAGTGAAGAGATGTAACCTTTGCCTTTTAAAGGCCATATAATATTATAAAATAGAATGGAAGAGAAAAAAATTCAAGAAATAAGAACATAACATATAGAGAGAGTGTAATTAATGTATTAGCAAAAAAGTGTATGTAATAGAGGAATAATAAGTGAGTACATAAGACACATAATATTGTAAGAGAGAGTGTAGAGGTATAGAGTAAAGAGATATGTGGAATGCAATGGATGTTTATACTTATATGTATGAATAAATATATTTAGAGTAGGAAATGCCTATGTATTGTGTATGTGAATGAATAAATAATAACACACTTAGTTTAAAACTTAATGAATACACATATTAACTAAGGATTAACTGTCAATACTAACCTTTGCATAACACTATCTCTAATCAAAGTAATAATGAACCTTATAAACATTTGTACCTAGGGAATTAATTTTTCACCAACATTTTTTGGCATCGCACAGACTTTGGTTGACTAATGTCTCAGGGATAACAACTCAAATTAAGGAGACTAGAAGATTTGGGAAGTAAATAGCTAAGTTTTTTTCCCCCATATTCTTAATAGAGAGAGGAATATATTAAAAACATGTACTAGCCCTATCTAAAGGGTTAGGAACCTAAGGGATGGTGCATGGAAAGAGAGGCGATCCTTAAAAGGATGTAACCAAAATGGCAAAATTGAGTATGACGATTGAGGGAATAAATAGAAGGTATGAATATGTAAGGGGATTAGTAAGAGTAAACATAAATGAAATTAGAAAAATAATTGAATAGATTAAAAGTATAAAAAAATAAAATAGAAAAGAAAAGAGAAAAGTAGAAAGGAAAGAGAATATAATGAGATAGAAAAAGACATAGTAGACGATGAAGATGATAGTGTAGAAGGTAATATGGATGAGGGAAAAAAAGGGTAAATAGGATGAAGAAAAAAAATAGTTATTTAGAAGATATTTAAAAAAAATATATTAGTTATAAGGGGGAAGAAGTTATAGTAAAAGTAACTGTTGACCATTTTTTGGTCCAACAGGCCAAAAATCGGTCCCCTTCTTCCTCTGCTATTTTAGGCCAATTCATTTTTGATTTTGCACAAGTCTAGGAATATCTACGGACTCTGTAGGTCTAAATCTACGGACTCTGCAGGTCTAAATCTATGGACTCTACAAGTGGAATTTCTACAGACTCTATAGGTTTCTCAGGTTTCTACTGATTTTACAAAGAAGTTTTTCTATGGAATCTGTAGGTTAGTCTTTTGGTGCATGAAGAATCAGTTCAGAGAGTGCTGGGCTTTACAAGGCTTCTTCAAACTCTTGTCTAAAAATTCACAAGGAAAGTTGGCATCTTTGAACCATTGAATCGGTTCAAGGCCTTGGTTCAACGCTTTTGGTTCAAGCGAATTCAAGTTCGGCCTTGGTTCAAGCGGCCTTGGTTTAATCGGCCTTAGTTCATCACTTGGTTTGGCTTAGTTCAATCAATCAGTTCATCGGCTTGGTTCAATGCTTCAGGTTTAACACCTAGGTTCAATCACTTGGTTCAATCGACGGGTTCAACACCTTAGTTCAATCGATGGGTTCATTGTTTGGTTCAAACACTCAGTTCATCAGACAATTCAACGAGCTTGGTTCAAAGGCTCGACACGCAGTGTTGAACCGTTGAACCGGTTCAACGGTTGGTTCAAGTGGGAAAGGTTCAAAGGCTTGGTTCAATAAAGGCTCAGTGCATAGTGTTGAACCGTTGAACCATTTTTGGTTTAACAGGTTGGTTCAATGGCTTGGTTCAAGGGTGCATCCCAAAGCTGAAGGACAGGTGCCCTTATGGAGGGCAGTTTTGAGTCCAAAAGCCCTTGTGGAGGGCATGGAACATTTCAAGGCAGCTGAAGGATTTAAAAGACGTGAAAAGACTTAAGGTTTTGAATTCTTTTAGACTTTTTGTCTGAAGGAATTCCTTCAGACAAAAAGTCTGAAGGAATTCAGAGAAGGCCGTGAGCAAGAAGCCTGAAGGAAAAGAACTTTAGGTGAAAGGACAAAAGGATAGGGACAATTCTCATGGACTTTTGTCTGTGGGAAAATTATCTAAGGAAAAAGTCTGTGGGAAGAAGTCTGCAGAAAAAAAGCTCGCAAAATTTGCCAAGGACGGTGACGTCCCAAAAGCTATCAATTTCAAGGAGATAAATTAGTCGTTGTTTTTAAAGTGATGATGGGTGCACGAATGTCAAATTTAAGGCAGTGAAATAGCTGTTTGTTTTTGAATTGCCTGAGTGCCAACCATGAAAAGAGCCTAAGGAACGCAACGACCTGCTAGAAGATCACCCTCGAGCGCTGAAAGAGCAGAAGGTGACAAAGCAAGAAGAATACAAGGTGCAAAAAGAGACCAAGCAGTCCAAGTGGCAAAGGGAGGGCGATTTATTGCCTGATGATCACCAATTGATACAAACAGTGAACAATGCGGCCCGTGCATTTTAAAAGGGGACAAACCGTAATCTGTTTGTAGAAAAGAGGTGCAGCCTATGCTTCCACATTAATGCTTAAATTCCAAAGTCAAATTCAGTGATTATACAACATGGTTCCAGCAGGCCTCTTCTAGAAGAATGACATCAGTAATAGTGACTTCCTGTTTTTTATGTTTTCAGCGAACATGGGCCAACTCATCAAAGGGCACCAAAACTCTTTTCAAAAGAGGTGCCAAGTTCTCTTCCTCTCTCTATATATTGTAAAAATTCTCATTTTGAGAAGGATCCACTCTCTTAGCCTTAAGGCAAAACTCTGCCCAAAAATCTCTCAGGCTTGTAAGGTAGAGCTATGCCAGATTTTACCTTGAATCAGGACTTAGCATTTTTACCTCTATCTGGACTTGCACTTTAAATTATATATCTATTTTCTTCTTTTGTGTTAAGTCATTGTCTTTTATGCTGTCACAGATCGATCACAACATGTCCAGTGCATTGTGAAGTCTCCTTTCTGCAGGTCTGCCAGAAGTGTCTACAGAAAGAATATAGGTGCCTGTGAATAGGTTGTCAAAGTGTGTCCCAGAACACCTTTACTAGTTTCCTTCCTCCCTGTACTTCCATGGACCCCTAGCTGATTGTTGCAGAAAAGCTTCCAACTTTAGATGAAGTGTATGGGCGCTTCATCCTGGTGAAAAGTGTATATTGGGGCTAGGTGGGTCATCACTTTTCTGGTGTATCACCTTTTCATTTTTTAGACTTAGGTTCTATTTTCAGCATCTCTCTCTCCCTTTTCATCCCCCCCCTTTTTTAATTTTATTTGTTAGCAGTAGGAGAAAATAGGGCCTAAAAGATACATCAGAGGGAGCTAGCCCTCATCTAGAGACTCTCCCCTCAAGCTTCACCGGTCCCACAGGTGAGAAGGGAGTTTCCATTGTTGCATGTGGAAAGGTAGGAGCTCGGCCTCCTGCCCACGGGTGCAATCCACTGCATCAATAGTAACATAAGATGATAAAGAAGAAAATTAAAAGGAGATCCTAAAAGACACCTAATTTCAAATCCCCAACCAAAAGATAGTACGTAAGGATATAAGCTCACAAGACCAAGTAGCATCCCCCATGCTACTCATAAGAATAAGGTGAAACTGAGAAAGAGTGAAGAAGTGTAGAATAGTTACATAGACTATAGTGAGGACATATAAGGGAAAAGAGAAACTATCCAAGAGAAATGAGATATAGCTCTATTCTACCAATAATGGGATAAAAAAGATGAATATACCATTATTTGAAAAGTGTAGACACTCCATTTTAATCACCTTATATGTCAAAATTACAAAATAAAATGAGTTCTTACTAATTATACACAAACTGGTCTAATATCATATGGTCATCCCAAATTATTTTATTCATCCAACGTACGAGGTTGAATTCACCTTTGGATGTCTTAAAATGGATAAATTCACCATATTAGATCATTAAATTACCACTTTGGTCATATTTCTCGTCATCGATGGTCATTTCCATACCTGTGGTCAATTAATCAATTTCTTTTATTGCAATAAAATCAAACAAATTCATATTCATATCATATTAATTAAATTAATACTTTTGATTATTTTAATTAATAATTCTTATAATTAAAAATCCCATAGAATTAGAATTTATAATTTCATTTAATCCAATTTCTCCCTCGTATCACATTATATTCATTAAATCAATCTTTTTGATTAGTTTAATTGTTCTTCTTTCTAATTGTAATTCCATGGATTTAGAATTATATTATCATTTGAATTGCTTATTCTTCCCTTTTCCACCTCATTCAACAAGCATTTTCCCTTTCAAAAGAATCTCAAGATGCCATGGCATATTATTTTATGGCCTCACCTCTAAATACGAGGGTTTATTCTCCACCCTTCATTTTGGAGACAAGATGAAGGGATCATATTGAATCTTTTAAGATATTTTGAAGGAATATTATCTAACCTTCATCTCAGAAGCAAGATAAAGGGTTCATATTGTTGATCTATGTGATATTTTAAGAATCATTCTCCACCCTCCATATTGCATGCAATATGGAGGTTCATATTAATCCCCCTTGAGATATTTTGATGAACATCCTCCACCCTTCATCTTGGACAAGATGAAGGGTTCATATTGGTGATCCATATCATGATCCATGTGATGCCTTGGGGTGAATTACCTACCCTTCATCTAAGATAAAAGATGAAGGGCTCACATTTAGTCACTATACCTATAAAGAAAGGGGCACCCCTCTTCATATTCCTATGCTTAGGTTTAATAGTGAAGCTCTGTCAATTTCTCAAGCTAGCTTGTGCATCAAATTCCATTATTTCAATTACTCAAGGTTTTCAAAGGAGATGGTGCATTTCATGACAATAACAATGCTAAAGACTTCTTAAGACTACATCTAAGCCACATTTGCTTATGATAAGGAGAATACTCTTTGAAAAGGAAGGTAATAATTATTTGTTTATTCTATTGATATTGGTTTTATTTAGCTTTGCCTTAGCTCATGAGGCATTGGGCTACAGGGGCTAGAAACATATTTGGTTTTGATTTTTATTTCATTAACAAAGTTTCTAACCCCAATAGTAATCCTAATGATACATATGACACACCTGGTGGGAATGACACCTCACTTTCTTTGATCAAGAATCTTATTATTCATCCTAGTTATAAATTAGCTCAAATTGAAATTTTATTTCCCCTTCTCTTCTTCTAAATTTGCCCATCATATGGCTCTTTAGGCTTAAAATCAGGGTATGTTGAATTTAGTTTTAGTAATTTTATCAAAAAACATTAAAATCATCTTTTCTATCAAATTAATTTTTTGGTTCTCTATATTTTTTTGGTTTGTTATAGAAACCTATCTTTTTTTTTGCAAATAACTCTACATTTTTCTTGTAATTTGTGTTTTAATTATCATAATAAATTTAGCATAGAATGCTAAAATTATTATTTCGATCAAAATAATTTATGGGTTCTCTATATTTTCTATTTTTTAATAGAAACCAATTTTATTTTTATAAATTAACTTACAAATTTCTCACGATTTAATTTTAATTTCTACATGTTCAAATTTGTTAACATTATTTCATGTAGGTGTTTTTGGTTTAGTTTTAAAGTCTTTTTGGTGTAGGTTTTGATTGCTTTGCTCTTCATAAAAAAACTACTAATTTGTTTGTGTGGGACACTTGCTAGAGAATTAAAAGGGGAAAAAAATTCTTGACAAAGACCCACCAAGCAAAACTACTCACATTGTTTTTATTGTAGATTTCGAAAGGGTGTGGTGATCCATTTGAAATACATATTATTCATTAACATTCCCTTTAGTTTTTTTTGAAAATATTTCATATTTCAATTTGGTGCAATAAAACACTTTCATTTTCATTCCTCATTTTAGTTCTTTTCTTGAGGACTTGTTTGTGTGCTTGTGTGATCTCTTCACATGTATGATCTCCCCTTAGTAGGGTGACTCAAAACTATGCAGGTGATCATTTTTTTAAGGACTTAATTATGTGCTTGTAGAGGCGATACATTTCCTTTTCTTTTAGCTGCATGATTGGGGTGTCATCACCTTCTCGTGAGTCTTTAAGATGTAGTGACTAGGACGTCATTACCTAGCATTTATACCAACCTTTCTTATCTGGCAAGGTATATAAATCAAGGCTACATCAGTGATATTTTAGCTAAAATGTCTCTCAGAGCTTGAATTTTTTGATATCACTTCATTGAATTCTTATGGATGAAGTGGTTGGAAAGGGATAGGACCCTTTGATGAGTGGCCCATTAAATCTCGATGTCTAATTGATGGATTGTTTCACCCACATACCTCAAGGTATATTGCAACCATCCAATAATCCCATGATAACTTTATAATAGAACCATTCGGCCACAAAAAATTCATCAACGTAGTGTTGTAAAGGCAACAACACCCAAATATGTCTTTTACATACAAACCTTATGAGATAATGGTGAAATTAAAACACTACCAATAATTGCATTAATTACTTAAAGAATCTTAAATTTTATAATCCTCTCTCAAGGTGAGTATATCGTAGGAATCGATGAATGTAGAGTACTCCCATGTTAATCACTAAAGTAGGGTCATGATTTTGAATGATTGATTGCTTAGTTATGGTGTTAAAATGTGTCATATACTTAAACATAGTCCACATACACCTTCATAAAGAGGCATTACTCTACCCAATTTTTGAGTCAAAAAATGTTCCCTTCTAGATCTCATGTCAAAATTTGTCTAAACACATACCACTCTTTTTCTAAATTACACCATTATGTTGTTTATTTTGAGTTAGCCCTAATTCCAATAAAATTCCAAATTTTAAAAACAAATTTCTAAATCAAATTCAAATCAGGTCAACTATTCATGTTTAATCTAGTCAACTTTATTCAAATAAACTGTTCAAAGCCAAACTATTTTGATGTCAACTCCATTCAAGTCAAACATTCAATTCTCTTTTCCAATTCATGTTTCATAATTTATTTCAAATCAAGTCCAAACCTAATTAACACTAACTTAAATAAAGTCACATTCTAATCATGTTAACTTTGATCAAGGTCCACCAATTCAAATGATTCAAAACATATCCTTATCTTTTCATTCAATTTCTTGCACCTATTGGTTAGGAGCGATGAGGTCATGACATCCATCCTTTATCTCATTTGAATCCAATTTAACATCAAATTTCAATTTGAGGTTAAAATAATCCAATCAATTTTCCCTACTTGGGGCTAATCATAGTCAATATACTCAAGTCTACCTTATAAGGGGCCAATTCCAATCCAATCATTCCCCTTGCAAGTATCCTTTCTTGGGGACATCCTTTGATCAATCTTCTATTAAATTTATATTTGATTCCATGGTGTTCACACTAGATCAAGATAGAGACTTTGAATTATACATGTTTGACAATAAGTACAATGTCCTTTTATGACTCTTATAAATAAGTGCTTGACTACTTATGAATTTTGATTTAGCAAACCTAGAATTTATCCTAAATAGGAGTAGTCACACCATTTCATAGTGACATCCATCAAGCATCCCATCTACTAGTTACCCACTTGATCATGATCATACTAACAAAGGGGAGACTATTTTGACACCTTTATCTAATGACTATCTTCCTTTTGAGCCATAATAATGATGTTAAGTGTCAAGTCTAGGTCCATTTGTAATCCAAAATTTTATAGACAAACTCTTTCAGCTTAACCAAAACCTATCCTACTTTGCATCTATTATTGATCCAACCTTGGGTTCATAGTCAATTAGGCCATCCAATTATGTCTTTTCATTACCACTCTAAGGGCCATCATCTACCGAGGAGCCAAATGCACCCAAGTTTGAGAATCACTCGTTAGGGATATGCTAAAATCATTTTTTAAATCATAATCAAACTAATACACTTCTAAATCCAAATCAAGATAGGTCACCCATCTTTAATGTGTCACCCTTTGACCATCCTCCTATCTTTGATGAGACTTACTTTGACGAACCTCTCTATGATTATTCACCTATCTTTATTAAAACCTTATTCAATGAGCCCATCTTAGAAGAACACACTATTAACCAACAGTCTATCTTCCATCCATTATCAAACTTTCCCCATTCCTAGAAATCTTTACATCCCCAAGCCTTCATTGATCAACGATAAGTGAAAAAGGTACCTATGGATAACTCAATCTAGTAGGTCATTCATGTTGTCAAATCACAATTAGGATCAACATTAGAATCAGAATCAGATCTATAATTAGAATCGGGATATTTACCATTAACATTAGAATCAAGATCAATATTAGTATCAACATCAAATTTAGCATTGGAACAAATATCAAAATTAGGATATTTTAATCTCAATTACACACCTTTTAAAGATCAGTTTGAAGCCATCAATGATCCTTCTATGGTTTTTGAGGAAGTTTCCTTCAGCATCAATGTAAGTTCTCCTAGTGGCCTCTACGAGGATGTTGCAGCTTATTATACTTCCATTATCATTCCTCTTCCTTTTCACATAAACCATCCAATTCATTACCCTAACATCTAATTTCCTCCTCCTATCAATTAGGATTGACATAATCACATATTGTTGGGGTTCTTTCATAGTGACATATCAGTGGCAACAATTCACTTAGAAGTAAAGATATCTAGTGAACCTTTTTTTGAGGCACTATGGGATATTTCAACAAATCATAGTTTAAAATCAACATCCTTTAGTGAAACCTTGTTTAAGGTGCTAAGGGAAAATCAAAATGAATTATCTCCATCCCTTAATGAAACCTTATTTGAGGTGTTATCAAATAATAAAAATCATAATAGTTCAAAAGATTCAGTTGGTGAAAACCTCTTTGAGGTGCCAATAAATGAGCAAATTAGTTCTACATCACTTGATAAAGACATTATTTAAGTCAATATTGGACTATCTAGCCCTGCAACATCCAAAATCATGTCGCATTCAAAATCAAAAATAATGGTGTGTGTGATCAAAAGTCCCAATTTTCATTAGCCTTCTAACCATTATCCCTCCTTTCATGATTATATCCTTAGGCCAATTCCCAATTCCCCCATCAAATTAAATTCTTTATTTGATGATTATCATATTTTACCCTCCCTAGCAATACTCTCTTTCATAGAGGCTACAAAGATACATTATTTATAAGTTTGGAGGAAACTGAATCAACAATCAATGGAGATCACAATAATATTAGTAAAGTCCACATCAACAATAAAATTCTAGCTATTCAGAATTAGTATGGGCTAGAGATCAAACATTCAACGTTATGCATCTCATAATCCTCCTTTGAGTTGAGATGCCAAAAAAAATCAAATTAAAAAATAAAAATAAATAATTTTTCCAACGATGAAAACTATGCTTGTGGTGTCTTGGGTAAGTACCATGATGAAAATTAGGTTTCTGGCATCACGTGTAAATAATTTGTTATCTATAAGTACCTTGAAACTTGGGGGAATTCTTATCTAAAATGAAATTTGTTCCATTTCCATCAATATTGATCATTTTACCTTTTCCCAAACCATATTTCTTTTCATCCTACCCTAGTCTAATTTTCTTTCTCATCTTGATCTTAGTAAGATAGTGGAAGTTATTGTGAGACCTATTTTGTAATATATCTTAACAAATCCTCTTAGTGACATTTTGATGACTGAACATTTTATTTCCAATGTGACATGGTCCTTGGATATTCTTAATTTGCTTATCATCTATTATTATCCAATCTAATCATTCCAGTCCTACCATTTACTATTAAATCCCATCCCAGTGCTCGAATAAGTTTCTCTTTGCTAGTGAACCCTTGTGGGTATAATGATCCAAACACTCCTAAGCATTCCCATTCCATGCTCTCACCATTTTTTTAGTTAAAAAATATCCATAAAATTCAATCCAATCTCAATCATGATAATCTTAATCATCTTTCATTCCATGTTCATACGTATTACATTCTACTCCTAGTTTCGATTGAATTATAGTGACTTGAGATCCGTTTGGACTATGTAGAAAATGCTCAAATTTTTGAGGTCAAATTAACGACCCTTAAATGTTTGCTCTCACCATTTTGTGATTCAAATAAATTTGCATCTCATAATTCTCCATTGAGTTGAGATGCCAAAAAATAAAAAACATTCAAAATTTTCTAAAATCCTAAACATTCATAACATCAAAACATCCTAAAGATTAGAAAATACCAAAATCTCCAAAAAATAAAATAAAATAATAAAATCCAAAAACATTTGTCTTGTCTTAATTCTAGGTAATAATCCTTGATCAATATTAATCCAATTGAATTATCTACCATTGGGATGAATCCTTCCCAAATCCTCCTTGTTTGGAGCAAAGTTAAATCAAATCGCTCTAATTCAAGCTCATCGCTTCCACCTTGTTTAGGGCATGTTTAAGCATACAACTTATTTTAGGATGTTTTATTCCCACTTCTTCCCATTACATGTATCCTTGTATGGGGACATCGATTCCAACCATCATTATCATTGAGCCTATCATGTAGATTTTGACTTGATTCACGACACAATGCTTTCTATTGCCTTTTGTTTTCATGTTTGTGTGTTTGCTTGTTTGATTTATTTTTGTTTTTGTCTTGAGTCAATACATTGTGCCAACATGGTCATCACCATGGTCTCCCTTGTCATGTACTTTAATTATACTTGAGTCCATCCATTGGCATATATCAGCATTGTCATCATGGTTTTTATCATTTATGCATTATATTAGATCGGGGTCAATCCTTATGCACATTATGGATAGGTCATCATGGTGTTTTATATCATGATGGATATTTTTGTATAAAAAATTAAAAATCAAGTACCAAAGGTCTTAAATCAATAATATTTTAGTGGTAGTATCTCCCCTCACATCATCATCTATTACCCAATCAAATTATCTCAGTCATCTTTGGTTGCATCACATCATCCCATTTTTTATAATCAAATCAAAACACCCAAACATTTTGGCTACATATATGCTCATCACAATATACATCTCCAAATAAACATGTAAAAAGAGAGTCTTAAACATTGATCAACCATTATTATTATTCTAATCATCTAGTCCATTCTTCATCATGTTCTCTCCCAATTTTTTAGAGAACTACATCAGCCTGAGGTCTTTTTATACTATGTAGGCAATGCTCATTACCAATCAATTTATGAGGTTAGCTTGGCCACCCTTGTTTTTTTATAATTAACGTATATATTATTTTAATTTAATCATATCATTCTTCAATTATTATCTTATTTTTTCATTCTCCAGTATTTCATCACTTTGAGCATTCTTGTGTGTTGGGTTTTTTTTGTGACTTCTTCAAAAAGTCATTATACTATTAGTAGACATGTTTGTGTCAACTTATCAACTACAGTCATTCATATCATAATTAATATATGCAATAGTTTAAATCTTTGATTTATGTTTGCCAACCAATCACTCTATCAATTCATCAAATCAAATCCACCCTATTTAGGGCAAAACAAATCAATTATGTCATATTTAGGGAAAATTATCACTCCATGCTCATAGCTTTCATCCTTTTTGGGTAAATTCAAAGGTGTATCTTATTTTTGGAATGTATCTTTCTCTGATTATGCCTAATTTGGGGGAAATCAATTCATAATCATCAAAAATCAAAGCGTGCAAGTGTTAACTCAAGTGGAATAATCTTATCCACATGTTATTTTTATCTTCCATTCTAGCTTCTTGATCTCTTTTTTGATATCCATCCACATCCTTCATCCCCACATGCCCTCTAAAAGGGGCATACTCCATAACTATTTTCATTCAAATCACATCCTTATCTTTCCATTCAATCCACCTGTCGGTTGGCAATGATGAAATCCTTTATTTATTTATCTATTTTTTCATTCTTTGAAAAGCCATTACTTTGTCTAGTGTCTCACAATGCCCTATCAAATAGGGGAAAAATGTAGACACTCAATTTTAATCATCTTACATGTTAAAATTGCAAAATGGAATGACTTCCCATAAATTATACATAAACTAGTATAATATCATTTTTTCCTCCCATATTCTTATGTTCATATAATTTACAAGTCAAATTCACCTTAGAACATCCTCAAATGGGGAAACTCATCATACTGGATCATTAAATTTCCACTATGGTCATATTTCTCATCATCACTAGTCATTTCCATCTCTCTAGTCATTTAATGAATTCCTCTTACAACAACCAAATCATACAAATTAATATTTATATCATATTAATTAAATTAATATTTTTGATTAGTTTAATTAATCCTTCCTCTAATTAGAAATTCTATGGAATTATAATTTCTAATTTAATTTAATTCAATTTCTTCCTCATATCACATTATATTAATTAAATGAATCTTTTTGATTAGTTTAGTTAATCTTTTTTCCAATTATAATTCCATGGATTTGGAATTATAATATCATTTAAAACAATTCTTCTTCCCTTTTCAACCTCATGAAAAGAGCTTCTTCCCTTCCAAAATAATCTCAAGATGCCATATTCTTTATGAACCCACCTCTAAATATGAGGGTTTCTTCTCTACCCTTCATCTTGGAGAATATATGAAGGGCTCATCTTGAATCTTTTGAGATATTTTGAGGGAGTGTTCTCTACCCTTCATCTTAGAATCAAGATGAAGGGTTCATATTATTGATCCATGTGATATTTTACGGAGCATATCCACCCTCCATCTTGCATACAAGATGGAAGGCTCATATTAATCCCCCTTGGGATATTTTGAGGAACATCCTCCACCCTTCATCTTGGATAAGATGAAGGGTTCATATTAGTGATCCATGTGATGTCTTGGGGTGTATTATCTACCCTTCATCTAAGATATAAGATGAAGGGCTCACATTTAGTCACTCTACCTATAAATAAAGAGGCACTCCTCTTCACATTCCTATGCTCAGGTTTAATAACAAAGTTTTGTCAATTTCTCAAGCTATGTTGTGAATCAAATTCCATTCTTATCAATTCAATTACTCAAAGTTTTCAAGAAGAGACGGTGTATTTAACTATAAAAACATTGCTAAAGTCTTCTTGAGACTATATCTGAGCCACATCTGCTTATGACAAGGTGAATAATCCTAAAAAAAGAAGGTAATAATTATTTGTTTATTCTCTTGATTTTGGTTTTATTTAGCCTTGCCTTAGCTCACAAGGCATTGGGTTAGAGGTGATATAAACATATTTGGTTTTGATTGTTATTTTATTAACAAATATTTTGACCCTAATAGTAATCCTAATGATACATAAAGATCCAATGGATTTAGAGGAAAACTTGTTTGTGTTGGATTGTTACCAGAAGAGTCATGGGATAAAATTATCCTTGGATAAAATTATTTTATTCTGAGGGTACCCTAAGGGATGAAATAATGAATTAGTAGATTAATATAATCCCAAACCATAATATGACATGTGATAAAGTACAAACTACTTTAAAAAATGGATTTCACTACCTTGATGTACCAACAAAGAGTGTTACTAATTTGAGACACCTTATAGAGAAGGAGAATGACATGGTGAAGGATTATGACCAATGGTTTAAAGAAGTAGTTCAGAATTTAGAAGAATTGTTGAATGTAAAATAGATAATATAATGGTTCATCTTAGGGTTGGTGCCTTACATACGAGCTTTCATAGATGGAGTGAAGCTTAAGACAATCATATAGACATTATAAATGACAGAAATATCATAACCATAATCATGGAGAAGATATAATGATTATGCGATGAAAGGGAAGTTAGAAACCTAAAGTAAGATTTGGCATTGTTAAATTTGAAATAGTATTTTTTGATGAAAAGAGAAGCAAGATATTATATTCCACCATAGAGTTATACAAGTCTAAAAAAATGGTGTGCGGTATGAGGCATTGAGGGAAACATGCAACAAAGTGTAGTCTAGGGAGATATAAAGAAGAGCAACATCATTGATAAAAATATCACTACAACTATATAAAGTGAGGCTATGGTATGGTTTTTTTTAGAATTTAGGACCAACATTAATAGAGGATGTGCTAACTAGCCAAATAACTTGCATAAACTCATCGTTATGAAGAGAGGAATACCATAAATGAATGTTATGAGTATAAATGGAAATCAATAATTTTTCAACACATACCGCAAGTAGCTTAAGGTTGTGCCACAACCCCAATGGTACATGGTTATCAACCCCAAATGCAATATGAAATACTACCTTCACCAGAGCTAAGTGTGGGACCACAAGGTCCCTAAAATCAATATTACAATGGGTACCAAGGTCGATACTAGAGAGGAGACTAAGGAGGATTCTTCGAAGGATACCAAAGATATAATATAGGTGCACATAGAGGTGTTTAATAAGGAAGAAGATGCTATAGCCAAGATAGAGTTATGATCACTTACTATGAGTGCAATAAGAAAGGGCACATAATAAGAAACTTTACAAAGGGAAATCATATACATTGCAGAATTTTCTAGGAAAAGGGTACATATGATTCATTCACTTGCTCCATAACTGAGCAATACTACAAAAATGGGGGAAAGAGAATAAAAAAGATCATAGGTACAATAACTCACAAAGGTACACATCACCTAAATGGGGTATCATAGTTTTGAGAACTAATTTAGCTAGGTAGAATAACACAAAATGAAACTTGATGAGGCTAGGATGATAGCGAAGAAGAAGAAGAAATGCTAAAAAATGCAAAAAGTAGTATTTGAGAGACTACAAAAACATAAAGAATTAATGCAATATTAGAAAGAGTTTTAGTAAAGTGAAATACTAAGAAATATTTTTGGGGATTCAGATGAGGAATCATAAAATGAAAAAGGGAAGAGGATACAACCTGCATATGCATAAAATTTTCAAACTTTAACAATTACTGATGATTTATCTCTTACAAGAGCCCGTCGAGTCTCAATCTCTCTGAGTACAAGCCTTAAAGGGTGCACTAGGAAAGGGGTGGGTAGACCATTGGTGCTTTGTAGGATTATTGTCCCATATACCACCACTTGCTATCAATACAACCTTTTCCTATGTACTTCCCTAAGACTTGCTTCCTCTCTTACACACTCCTCCAAGTAATTCATTACCTTGCTTAGCTACTTTTTAAACCTAAAACCCTTTTTTCTAGTTTACAATACACTGTTAGCATGGGCCAACCCTACATTCTAATTGATATTTTCATGTTATAGGTATAGGTTAGCTTTAGTCGACCTAGATTGAGACCTAACTTACTTTTATCAAATAACGATAAAGAATTGAATTGGGTCGACCCTATTGGCTAAACTTTTAGAAAGGTTTAGGGTTAGATTCATCTATATATACACATTAATTTCACCATTTTTTGGAGAAAACAAAGTTAATTATTCACTTGAGCTTATTTACAATATGCTCTTCAACCAATATACTTGAGGAGTTATTGCTTAGGGTTTATACTTGGAGAAGAATATTCTCTTGTAAAAAATTCTTGGATGTTTAGGCCTTTCTTAGTTATCATTATAAACCACAACAACCTCTTGGAAAGCATCTTTGGCCAAGGGATAGATTGAATCTTGATAGGTTCATCTTTAAGGTAAGTATCTCTAACTTTACTCCTCTATTTTAGTAGATAGAAGTAGCATAAGTAATGGTATTTAAATATATTGTCCTTTCCATGCATTAGGGTTTTATCTATACTTAAATGAATTAGAATTTTCCTATGCATGTTTAATTTTTATGTCTATTACCCCCACTTTGTGCCATAAGCTTTGGTGATCACTAGATTATATTTTATTTTACTTTGCATGTACTTTATGAATATAAAAACATATGACCTGCTTAGAGTTATTGCATAGTACTACTTGACTAGAGGCTTTGGAACCTTCTTTAGTGATGTTATTGTGGTAAGAGATCCATTTTTTAGGTCTAGTGTATCCATCTTGGTCATGATCTTGAATATATAATGTATTAACAATTGAAAGTGTAAGTAAGATTTATCTTCTCTAAGCTATGATTGATTAATAGACTAGTTGCATTTTCTTTTGTATACATTAAAATGAACCCATCATGAATTAAAACCTTGTAGGTTTTATTTCACACATTTATTTTATCATCATATTATATATTTTCATTTTTTTAGTATTGTATCAAACCTATTGGTATAGTTCTAATAGCCTGTGTGCAAGTTTAACACATAGTCACCCCAAAATGACTTTGTTTTATCTGTGTAGGTCTTCTCCAAATATAGGTGACTGGATCAATTAACATGACATGGTCTTCTTCTTTAGTTATAATATTTCATACATAGTCAAAGTAGTCGACTCTATTCATAGTTTTCCTTTTTAGCATACATGTTTGCAAACATAGTCGAGCTAGTCAACTCTGTTTGTAACTTCTTTTTAGCATATAGGTTTTGTAAACTCAGTCAAGTTAGTTGACTCTATTTATAAAATATTTAAAATAACACTTGAGCATCACAACATAAAATTTTACAATCTAAACATCTTCAAACCCACCAAGGTTTATTCTTACTCTCTTTGTCATTTCACTTTTTCATTTCTAGTACTATTTTTCACAAGTTTATAGTCTATAAAATTACAACCCTACAACAAACTAGGTCAATTATCTCGACACAATTCTATACACTATTTTTATCTAGAAGATAGAGTCAACCTGTTTGACTATGTTCTTCCAAATCTTGCTTTCACAGAATAGTAGCAACCCAATCAACTTTGTTCTACATTATTTGCATATAGGGTTTCTTGAATTGACTATGTACCCTTCACAGTCAACATGAATTAATCTATTTTTATAGTAATTAGTTTATTTTTCATTTTAGTTGCTTGCATTCTTAGAGTAACAAACATAGATTAATTAGGTGTTTTTTCAATTTATCGATTTAGTCACACTATTTTTCTCTTTTGCACATACTTCCAAATCACTTTACACCAAAAAACACTAAATATTTGTCTTCTCAAGGACCACCTACTTAGAATTCATCACCAATGGGGAAGCCAACTTGTTTTTATCGCCAAATATAAACACATGGTTGATGGTATATATTGGCAAAGCATTTGACACCCTTATTGCTGTGGGATTGTGAAGTGAGGGAGTAAGCCCCAATACCAAGCTAATATCATCACTAATATAGATCCCTTTCAGCCTAAACTTCCTGAAACCATCTTTAGATTAATTTTTAGTCCCTTCTTATAGCCAATAGTATATTTATGTATAATCCATGGAATCATCTGATTTCATATGACAAGACTCATATGAGTACTCTTGAGGCTCATAGGCATCATGGTATGAATGATAGGGGTCATATTGGGACTGATAGAGAGGTGTTTCTTGATAGGTTTTTTGGTAACCTTCTTCATAGGGTTGTCCAAAAACATGTTGTCCATATGAAGAGGGAAATGAAGGGTTATATGGCTGCCATGGCTCCTAGGATTGATAGCCATTTTGATAGGATTGTTGAGGGATAAAAGGTGATTCATAACAAGGCTGATAAAAAGGTTCATGATAGGAGTTTGGCCATAACTATCCATATCAACCTCATATGTCAAAAGAAACATAAAAACTGATCAAAATTTTCAAATAGATATACTTGGGCTGCTTACAACTGGAAGTTATTATTCAAAGTTGCCATTAGTGTTAGATTACTTGATTCTAAAAGCTTATTAGAGGAAATACACACCAACAATCTTCCCACTCTCTTGGACCTTGGTCCTACCAAGAATGAAAAAAATTATTGTCACTTGGATTTGTACCCTTTGAGGAGATGTCTCAGCTCTCCTCATCCAAGTGGCACAATTGAAACACATCTAAGCTGTGGGTGAGCCTAAGGATGAGGTGAATCTCTAGATAGGGATAGCTCCCTTGATGTACCACTTATAGAAAACTACTAAACCTATGCTTTTGAGGCAAAAAGGTGAGATAAAACTGAAATAAAACTATCCTATTGGAGGTGATACACCAATTTTATTGATGACTACTAACCAACTACATGTTACACATGAGAACAAGGGACTAACCAAACATACACTTCTCCAATATGAATCTCCTCACATCAGTATTTCATTGTGAGGTTATGGTAAATGCCTAGACTAGGAGGACTTTCCAAGAGGCCTATAATGACATTATTGAATAGGCTAACTCAACCTTGACATTTCTTAGAACACTTCACATGACCTGTAAGAAGCTGCTAATAGGTGAGAGAATGAGATAACATGACAAGTAAATCATAGTTATCACTAATCAAGATCCATCATTAAAGTAAACACACTATTAATAGTTATAAAAGAGGTAAAACTTGGTATTCTTATTGATCAAATGGTATTCAAATGAGCAAGGCTTTGCCATACTTAGGTGGAGCATAATTTACAAAGGCCAAAATTGCTAGTTTTTATAGAACTTGAGAGAAAGAGGAGAAGAGATAATTCCAAAGGTCACAAATACACTTGTTAATCTAAGAAAAGGAGATAAATATGCATGATAAGGATATATTAAATGAACAATGAAAGGTTAGGAAGTACAAGTGTGATCCCAAGTCATGAAACTCTTAATAAGTGGCGTAACATTCCCTTTACTGGCTCAAAAAATTACCTTCCTCATTTGGGATTCTTGAACACCTCATAAATAACTAGGGATAGTTTCAATGATTTAAATGAGAGGGAAGGATTTCAAACATGCCTATCCATACATTGGTTGTAGTCTTACTCATTTGAAATTTGCTGAAAGTGAGCCATCACTGCCTACAATCTAAAGAACTTTTTTAGTCACCCCTCCCACTTGGCCTAAAAATTGGCTTAAATTTTCCATGAAAATATATGGGAGGGAGTGTATGACACTTGAAAAGACTCTCCATGGCCTTATAATACTTAGTCACACCTTAAAAATCCATCCACTTAAAGTTTTCACACTTCTCACCATCATGCTCACTATGCCAATTTTGACTGGCTGAGATGAAGTAGATGTGAAACACACTAAAGAGTTTTTACAAGGCATGACATAGACATGGGGAGTTATATTAAGTCCTAAGCTTCCTTTCAAAGTTTATTTTATCTTTTGAATGCACTTAAAACCTACAAAATACACAAAATAGTCAAAAAAATCCTATTTTGTATTCCATCCATACAATTCCATATAGTCCAAAATCATGGGGAGTATCCTTAGAGAGTCTTATACAACATCCTATCACTTTCATGGTCAAAATATGCCATTAGAGAATCTTCCCATCCTCATTTCTCCAATTGGTTCCTTGTAAGGGTTTAGGCCTATTTTACCCTCTTAAGGTTTGTTCATGTATTTAACATTTAAATTCCAATACAATGCCATAAAAAGGTTTTTTTAGGACCATATCCATCTCATCCAAGCTTCTTGAGTCTCCATGCAAAACATCAAAAGAGATATGAGCTTCCAAACCTCTCCTATCGAGCTTATTTTCTTCCTTTCCTATCAATTTGGACTATTTCTGAGCTCAAAAATGAATTCCTCATGTTTCCTTTGCAAAGTGAAAGCTTGAAGACACCTATATTGACCCTAAAAAAATTCCACAATCCATTGTGATTCTTATATTATGTTATAATTAAATATGACTTCTCATTTGGGCATTAGGCCTAATCATGCCTAATAACTTATCTGCACCTTAAATCTCAAAATGACTTTTGATGGTTTTCCCTACATCCCAATAGCTTAGATACCTTTTTTTTGCCTAATATACATGTTTCAATAGGTTTAAAATCATACCTAAGGCTAGAAATGAAGTTGAACCCCTAATTGAGCACTAGGCTTAACCATGCCTCATAGACCTGATTGCAACCTTTGTGGTCCAAAGCATCCTGTTGGGTTCCCTCCTTATGTGAAGTGTTTATAATGTTTCATTAGGTGTGTTTCAACTTCAAAAATATCCTTTAAAGGTTTATTTGGCTCCTTGTCCATCCATTTGTCACCTTTTCTCAAACCTACCAGTTTATGCATAAGGGGAAGTACCCTCTATCTGAGACAAAACAAAGGGTACTTCCCCTATTTCATCATACAAAATTAAAGTTGGATGAACTTACTCGAGTGTTAAATATGATCTGTACCAAATATTGGCCCTTTATCATTCCATTTGACCTCCCAAAATCATTAAAACCTAAGACAGACTTGGAAAAAGGCAAACTGTGCAGGGTTTCAAGATATGGACTATGTCTTGCTTGATATGAGTCATTTCTCTATTCAATATCCACTGTGAGAGTTTCATGAGGTTTTTTATGACCATAATGAAGGTATCTTAGTCTTCATTTATCCCTTTAACCTTTCATGTGCCTTTCCATACATATTGCCTAGTCAAGACTGAGTGTATTTCTGACTATGTATTATTCTTGGAGGGGACACCTATAGGTTATTTTGCATGAATTGACCTTAAAGACAATGTATATAACCTATGTATAATCTCTTGGGGTCATTTGAGATTTCTTGAACCCATTTTCTCACCCTACCTAGCCTAAAACATCCCGTAGATGTTATAACCAAGTTAGGGTAATGATCACTTACTATGAGTGCAGTAAGAAAGGGCACATAATAAAAAAACTTTACAAAGGGAAATCATATACATTGTATGATTTTCTCAAAAAAGGGTACAAATGATTCATTCAATTGACCCATAACTAAGCAATACTACAAAAATGGGGACAAGAACATAAAAGAGATCATAGGTATGATACCTCACAAAGGTACACATCACCTAAATGGGGTATCATAGTTCTAAGAAATAATGTAGATATGTAGAAAAGTGAGGCTAGGATGATAGCGAAGAGGAAGAAGAAATGCCAAAAAATGCAAAAAGTGGTACTTGAGAGACTACAAGAACATAAAAAATTACTACAAGATTGGAACGAGTTTCAGTAAAGTGAAATAATAAGAAATATTTTTGGGGATTCAAATGAGGAATCATAAAATGAAAAAGGGAAGAGGATAAAATAGGTATACACATAATTTCAAACTTTATCAATTATTGATGATTTATCTATTATAGGAACCCATTGAGTCTCAATCTCTCTAAGTGCATGCCTTAAAGGGTACACTGGGAAAGGGGTGGGCAGACCATTGGTGCTTTGTAGGATTATTGTCCCATATACCACCACTTTCTACCAATACAACCTTTTCCTATGTACTTCCATAAGACTTGCTTCCTCTCTTACACACTCTTCCAAGTAATCTACCACCTTAATTAGGCATTTTCTAAGCCTAAAACCCTTTTTTCTTATTTACAGTACATTGTCGGCCCAAACCGACCCTGTATTCTTATTGATATTTGCATGTTACAGGTATAGGTTGGCCTTACGCAACCTAAACTGGGACCTAGCTTACTTTTATCAAATAATGATGCAAAATTGAATTGGGTTGACCCTATTGGCTAAAATTTTATAAAGGTTTAGGGTTAGATTCATCTATATATACACATTAATTTCACCATTTCTTAGAGAAAACAAAGTTAATTATTCACTTGCGCTTCTTTACAATATGCTCTTCAACCAATCTACTTGAGGAGTTATTGCTTAGGGTTTATACTTGGAGAAGAATCTTCTTTTATGAAAAAGTCTTGGATGTTTAGGCCTTTTTTAGTTATCCTTACAAACCACAACAACCTCTTGCGAAACACCTTTGACCAAGGGAGAGATTGAATCTCGATAGGTTCATCTTTAAGGTAAGTATCGCTAACTTTACTCCTTTATTTTAGTAGATAGAAGTAGCATAAGTAATGGTATTTAAATATATTGTCCTTTCCATGCATTAGGGTTCTATCTATACATAAATTAATTAGAATTTTCCTATGCATTTTACTTTTTATTTCTATTACCCCCACTTTGTGTCATAAGCTTTGGTGATCACTAGATTATATTTTATTTTAATTTGCATGTACTTTATGAATTTAAAAACATATGACCTACTTAGAGTTATTGCATAGTGTTACTTGACTAGAGACTTTGGAACCCTCTTTAGTGATGTTATTGTGGTAAGAGATCCCTTCGTTAGGTTTAGCATATCCATCTTGGTTATGAGCTTGCATATCTGATGTATTAACAATCTAAAGTGTAAGTAAGATTTATCTTCTCTAAGCTATGATTGATTAATAGACCAATTGCATTTTATTTTGTATACAGTCAAATGAACCCAACATGAATTAAAACCTTGTAGGTTTCATTTCACACATTCATTTTATCATCATATTATATATTATCATTTTTTTAGTACTATGTCGAACCTGTTGGTATAGTTCTAATAGTCTATGTGCAAGTTTTACACATAGTCACCCCAAAATGACTTTATTTTGTCTATGTAGGTCTTCTCCAAATATAGGTGACTATATCAATTAGTGTGACATGGTCTTATTCTTTAGTTATAAGATTGCATACATAGTTGAACCAATCGAATCTATTCACAATTCTCCTTTTTTAGCATACAGGTCTGTAAACATAGTCGAGCTAGTCGATTCTGTTTGCAACTTCTTTTTAGTATACAAGTTTTGTAAACTCAGTCAAGCTAGTTGAATCTATTTGTAGAATATTTAAAATAGCACTTGAGCATCAAAACATAAAATTATACAATCTAAGCATCTTCAAATCCAAAAAGGTTCGTTCTTACTCTCTTTGTCATTTTAGTTTTTAATTTCTAGTACTATTTTTCACAAGTTTATAGTCTATAAAATTGCAACCCTACAACAAACTAGGTCAACTAGCTCAGCTAGTTTTGTACCCTATTTTATATCTAGAAGATATAGTTAACCTCTTTGGCTATGTTCTTCCAGACCTTGCTTTCACAGAATAGTAGCAACCCAGTCAACTTTGTTATGCATTATTTACATATAGGGTTGCCTGAACCGACTATGTACTCTTCACAGTCAACATGAATTAATCTATTTTTCTAGTAATTAGTTTTTCATTTTAGTTGCTTGCATGCTTAGATTAAAAAACATAGATTAATTACGTGTTTTTCAATTTATCGATTTAGTCACACTTTTTTTCTCTTTTTCACATACTTCCAAATCACTTTACACCAAAAAACATTAAACATTTGTCTTCCCAAGGTCCACCTACTTGAAATTCATCACTAAGGGGGAAGCCAACTTGTTTTTATGGCCAAATATAAACATGTGGTTAATGGTATATATTGTAAAAACACCTGACACCCTTATCACTGTAGGATTGTGAAGTGAGAAAGTAGGCCCCAATACCAAGCTAATATCATCACCAATATAGATCCCTTTTAGCTTAAACTTCCTGAAACCATCCTTAGATTACTTTATAGTCCCTTCTTATATCCAACTTCCTATCACATTAATTTTAAACTTTATTATAACTTAATAACACTTAGGAATGACCAATTAGTTAGCATTTACTTTCAAGTTACTACTTGCTCTTTGTTCATTGTAATTTGTATTACAAAACTTGCATTAGCTAGTGTTAGTGTAAGGTTTGTGTTGTGTGTTCCAATTGGATCAGTCACATTGATCCAGTTGCTTGTGTGTTCCATTTCATTTACTTAAATATTATCTTGAAATATATTCCTTTATTTTTCAAAAAATTATCGTCCTTGTTGACATAGTCTCTTATAGACTGTTAATCTTGCTTACTTTCAATACAAATCACTCTCCATGACTATGTATCTTATCAGTCTAATTTAGTTTCCCCTTTTCAAGTACATAGTTAACCTATCTGACTGTGTATAGTTTTCATTTGATTAGTTTATTCATCTATAATACATAGTCAACCCATACAATTGTGTATCTTTTTAGCCAGTTCTAGTTTTATCCTTTGCAACACATAGTCAACCCATTCAACTATGCCTTTTAGTTCCTATTTTGTGGACCTTTATCATAGACTCTATCAACCTTGTTGAATCTGTACCTGTTGGTTGACATTATTCTATGTGTGGCCAACTTTACGTCTATTTTTCCTTCTTACTTCTTGATATCTGATTCTTTCTTCAAGCATCATGAAATCCCCTATTAAATTTTTTTTGGACAACCTAAATCCATTTGGATGCTATATGGGATTTTTTTTTATAATCTTCACTTCCCAAGAGGATCCTCACACTTGGAACACCTCTTCCCCTCCCTCATCTTTAGATTGTAACATGGTTCAATTCATTCCACCAGATGAGATTGATGGTTTAGATCCTTTTCACACTTATCAAGATAATTCTCACCTTCAAACATCTTACCGTAATGTGGGGGTGATTGATACAAGTCTATCTAATAACCCTATAGTAAATCCACCACCTAACAACTCTCTCCCTAATACCAATTTAGTAAATCCTCCTCCCAACACCAACCTGCCAATTGACACAACTCAAATTCTTGCACAAATAACACAACAAATGAACATCATGAAAACATCCAACACCTCTCAAATGATGCAACTACAACATCATTTGATAAACATGGTTAGTCAGCCTCCCGTTCTTCTTCTCCAAAATAACCAAATTTTTATCCCTCCACCTCTTAGAGATGCCACGAGAAATGCCATTCCTCAACCTATCATGCACAATAAGATGTTTCAACACATTCAAAATGAGCCTTTATCCCATTTCATTATTTTTATTGATATGGTTAACATATCTCCAAATATTAAATATGATGGTATTAAAGACCCCACATCTTTTCTTAAGGCATTTGATAATATTTATAAATAGTGGATCCAAACTAATACCATCACCACAACTAAACTTTTAGTTAAAACCTTCAATGGTGATGTATTATAATGACTTAATCAACTTCCCCAACATTCTATATGGCAACTCAAGGATTTATTCAATCCTTTATTTAAATAATTCCAATATAATGATCTTCCCAAAAATTGTCTCAGTCACTTCATCAATGATAAGCAATCTCCTATCGGATCAAATCATGATTTTATAAAATGATGGAAATATTTGGCTCATAAGGCCAATCCCAACATGATTAATGATAATTTATTTAAACTATTTATCATGACATTAACACCTTCACTCTAATACAAGGTTTGAGTTTTTGCTCCACAAACTTTAAATGATGCTCTTGACCAAGCTAAGGGTCAATAATTCCTAATGAAACAGTTTAAACCTAACACTAAAATCATAAAAGGATCTTTCCAACATTCAACCAATATAATAACCAACAATCCTACTCAACCCAAACAAGGAGTAGCCAAAGCAGAAAATCCCTAACCTTCCCATATTCCATTAACCATACAACAAATAAAAGAACTTTTAGTGCTTTCCAAACCATTTATGTATCCTAATAATCCCCCTAAATGGTATGATCCTAATCAATTTTTTTCATTTCACACTGATATAGGTCATTCCCATGAAACATGTCATGGGATTACAAAATTTGTCATTTCTTTCATGTTAGGTGATTCATTCAATTATGATGCCATGATCAAAATCTATCATCAAGATTATATTAATGCTTCCCAAAATAAACAAGCTTCTTCCTCTAACAATCCAAAACCCTCCCTTACATTTAACCTTCAACAAAAAAACAAGGATATTTGCATGATTGATGTTGATTATGATCAATACTATACTAACTCCTAATATGTAAATGTGGCTAAGGTCAATTATCGATGCAAACCAAACCACAAATATCCCATCACCAAACTAAATAAATCATCATTAAAAGAGCAACTTCTCAAAGATACTACTACCACTAACTTATCTTTGGAAACCAATGACGAATCACCTCCTCGATCTGAACCTCCAACCATTTCTCTTCCTCTTAAACCTATTTTACCCTTCAAGCTTCGTGTTGGTTCTTCTTCTTCCAAAACTCATTGGAAATTCTTTGAAGAACTTAATTTTGTGCCTTGAAAAAGTCTTCTCATGAAGTTAGTTTTCACCTCTCCTTATCATTACAAATTCCTAATGCAACAACTTCAAGAAATCAAAGAACCATATACCTTAGAAGAATAACCACCTTATCATGATCCTCAATGAACATAAGTTCATACCATTGAATCCATTTGTCCTTATTCAAAACCTTGTATAGAGTTCCTTAAAGAAGACATGATCAATGATGAGATTCTATTTTGAGCCTATGATCCACCTCTCTTTATCAAAATAGCCATTAATACCACCCTAATTTGTAAAGTATTAGTAGATGAAGGGTCATGAATTAATGTGACTTCTCTTTGGCTCATTCAACAATTCATTAATAACAAAGATCATCTCAAACAAACTTGTTTAACATGTCATGGATTAGACAAGACCAATCAAAAGCCACTTGGTTATATTTGGCTCCCTCTTACTATTGGACCCAAAACTATACGTACTAAGCTCATGGTCCTTTATTTACCATTATCTTATAACATACTCCTAGGATGCCCATAGACTCATCACATGAGGGTTATTGCCTCTTATAGAAGATAATGTATCAAGTCTATTCATAATGGCAAATTATATAAATATGAGGTTGATCCATGAAGTATTTAGTGTCCCAAACCAAAATCTCAATATCGAAATCACACTATTTCAAAGATTAATAATGTCCCTTTACTTGAATTCATCAATATGAATCCAAATTTACAAGTCACTCTTGTCAGTTATGATGATGATGATGATGAACCAAACAATTTGTAAAACACATGCAATACTACCAAGCTACCTCCTTACATTTTAGAGTGGATTCCTCCTTCCTTATTACCTCATGATTGTACCATCCCTCTTATTTATGAGATCACCAATTTCCCTCCTCCATGTAACACCCATGAAACATCTTATACAAAAGATGATTTCATGTGTAATGTCTATGGAGTGGCTAAGATATTTCAAGATACTTTAACCATGCTACCACATAAATTTAGTGATATTGGCACCTCACCTTTTAAATTTCCTTTAAAGACACAATCATGTGCCATCTCTCCCTCATATGATGATAACTACATTATGGACAAAGCTCAATCAAGAGATTTGGATGTTCAACATTATTATAAAACCTTAGCTAAAATACATGCTTTCAATTAAGATGTTCATACCATTTCCATAGATATTGAATTAGAACCTGAAGGTCATGTACCTCCCATGAATTTTCCACTTATTGATACTCCTTGGATGGTTGAAAAAATCCTACCTTTCACATCTTTGAAACTTTAAAAACCTTATATACCTCCTATCACACTAATTATTCTACCAAATACTCTTCTTGTCTGCTTCCAAAGATACGCTTATTTCTAACTCAACTGAACCTAATCAACCTTCCTCTATAGTTACACTATTCTCGAGATCACTCTTGATAACCAAGGCCATAAATGTATGCTAGATACATTCATAATATGACTACCATGGTAACAAAATCATTAATCTTGAAGTAGATGTGGAATATTATGTATCCCTACCTACGTTACTTAGTGATGAAGCCATCCTTGAATCGCTTCATGCTTGAGAACTTCAACTTCTTTGGTAACATCATAAGCTTAGGAATTTCAAATGAAAGGCCCATCATTTTAATAAATTAATTACTAGTATCGATACTAAAACCAACCCTATTTCCTCTCTTCCCAACATGCCATCTCATTTTTAAGAAAAAATGCTATGCTTATCAAGGAAACTATAAGAATATAATACGACACACCCTCCTGTCCTCAACCTATAATAGTTTATAGAGAACTCACACCGATTGGGCATGATAATTTTAGTCTATTTTTTGATAAATATCATGAGACTTTCTCTTGGTGATATGAGGACATGACTAGAATCGATCCTAGTATCATTGTGCACAACATAATCACATACCCTGACACCAAACCTATTCAACAAAAATAACAAAAAAATCCTCTTGAAGTTTATGACCTATGCCATAAAGTAATTATCAAACTATTAGATGCCAAATTTATTAAACTTATGGACTATTTTTAATGGGTATCAAACATTTTTCCCCTTCATAAAAAAATTACCATGGTCATTCGCATTTACATTGACTTTTGTAACCTCAATCTTGCTTGTCCCAAAGATAAATTTTCATTACCTTCGATATATACCATCATAGATTCCACTACTAGATATAAAATGTTAACTCTCATGGATGTTTTTTGGGTTACAATAAAATTCATATCATTCCTGAAGATCAGTGTAAGATGACATTCACTATGAAATAGGGCACCTATTACAATGTTAAAATGCCCTTCAGCCTTAAAAGTGTTAGAGCTACTTATTAATGGGCTATAACCCAAATTTTTCATGACATTATTTATAATATTTTGGAAACATATGTAGATGATCTTATTTCCAAATCTAAAAGTTGTAAAACCCATATTTTTGATCTTGCCATCATCTTTGATCGACTCATCAAATATAAAGTTAGACTTAACCCCTATAAATGTGTTTATGGTATTACATATGGAAAATTTCTAGGATTATTAGTCTCTCTTTGTGGTATTTATGTCAATACCACTAAAATTAATTCCATATTCAACATGCCTATTCCTCACTTCAATACAAGCATTCATATTTACCTCAATAATCTTGGGGCAATTCGATGAATCATCCTCAAAATGACTTATCGCATTTACTCTGTTAATTCCCTTTTTAAGAAAGGTAACACTTTAGAATGGATTGATCCTTAAAAAAAGGCATTTGAAAACATGAAATAATCTTTACTCCATCCACCTAACCTTCATCCACCTTTTAATGATTGTCATTTAATTTTATACATGTCTTCTACACCCATATTAGTTGGGTCAATGCTTTCCAAATAAGATGATACTAGAAGAAAATATGTTATCTACTTTGTTAGTTGAGGCCTCCTTGATTATTAAAAATAGTATACCAAAGTAGAACATGATTTCTTTGCTATCTATTTTACAGTTGAAAAGCTTCGTCACTACATGCTTTATCAATTAACTTATATCATAGTTCATTTTGACCCACTTCATCACTTTTTATCTAAAGCCTTTCTACTTGGAGATTGAATTGGCAAGTGGATGGTTATCTTGATGGAATTGGACCTTCGCATCATCATGTAAAGATATGTCAAAATACAAGTCATTTTTGACCAACTTACAACAACACCCATACCCACTACCAATCATCTTCAAGATAGTTTCCTCGACGATAACATTCTCTATATTGAAGGTCTCAATTAGGTTATCTCTCTTAAATATTAATTCCATAACTTCACTATTGACTTAAACGTAAGTAATCAAGAATATTCCTATGTCATTCTTGATACTAATAAATCCAAAATTAGTTATCAAATAACTTCTCAAAATCAACATCAATTTACACAAAAATACTTAAACCCTTAATTTTAATATCATCAAATGCCTTCAAAGAGTTGGGGTGGGTTGTATTATAACTAGTACTCATATTAAAATCATCCCTTTGGCATTATACATTACCTTTGATGTCACTAATAACATGATAAAATATGAAGTGTTAATCTCAGGCATGTGAGTGGCACCTGACTTAGATATTGCATATCTACACACTTTGGGTGACTCCCAACTCATCTGTCAGTGGGTTAATGGTGATTACTAGTGTAAAAGTGAAAAACTTATTGCTTATCACTAAATTTACATAAAACTCACCAAAGGGTTTGCCTCTTTTACCATCAAGCCCATTTTAAGAGATCAAAACTCTATTGTTGACTCTCTTGCTTCTTCAGCATGCTTATTTCATCTGCATCAATTTCTCAATGATTCATAATTTCTTATTTAAATAAGAAATTCCCCATCTTCTATCCAACCACATGATTCACTCATTTATCACATTAAGGATATTACCATTTGATAGAGCCCATGATATTAATACATTATCCAATTCCTTGAATATCAAACTTATCTTTCGCATTCAGATTCTCATGAAAAGACTAGAATTCACAAACAAGCTTTTAAATATGTATTTTAATATAAAAACCTTTATTATCATAATGACAAAGGTACCTTGATCCACTATGTAATGAAATAAGAGGTCCATCCTCTCCTTAAACAAGTACATGGGGCATTTATGGTGGTCACTATAGTCAACATGTTATAACATGCAAATGCCTATGTATGTGATATTTTTGGCCTACTCTCAAAAAGGATACTATCAAATTCACTAAAAAGTGTAGTCCTTACCAAGTCCATGATGATCTAATCCATTCACCGCCATTCAAGATCTAAACTATGGCATCTCCTTGGCCATCTTCCATGTGGGGACTAGATCTCATTGTCAAACTACCTAGATCACAGGATGGGCATGTTTTTATCATCACAGCTATTGAATATTTTATTAGATGGGTAGAAGCCATGCCTATCATCAATGTCATGGGAACTAATATTTCAAATTTTATCCTTAACCAAATCATTTATTATTTTATATTTCCACATACTATCATTTTTGATAATGGTGGTAATTTTAAGAACAAAGATGTGAAGCAGTTATGTGTTAAATTCAAAATATCTCACAAAATTTCCACACCTTATCATCCATAATGAAATGGCCAAGCTAAGGCCGCTAAAAAATCATTCAATAAATTCCTTCAAAATACCATCCATGAAACCTGCATAGATTGGCATCTTCATCTATATCCTATACTTTGGGCCTATCGTACTAACATCTATATTGCCACTGGGGCAACAACATTCTCACTAGTTTATGGTTTTGAGTCTATTCTCCCATTAGAATTTCAGCTTCCCTCCTTACGTATACATCTTCAGTGTATCATACCTAATGAGGAATTACATGAAGCTCACCTTCATTCCCTTGATCTTCTTGATGAACGCCCTCTAGCCACTCTACAACATAATCACCAATACAAGGATCGTATTGCCAAACAATATAATAAAAAGGTTAAAGTTCGCACTTTCAATGTTGGTGATCTAGTCCTTAAATTAGACTATACCCATGATAAATAAGGAAAATACACCCAAAATTAGTGGGGCCCTTATTTAGTGAAAGATATTCTTGGTCTTAACACCTATCACCTCCAAACTAAGGTAGACCATGCTTTGAAAGAGCCCACCAATGCACAATTTTTAAAGAAATAATTTACTTAGTTATTTCCCTTCTTATCATCCTCATATATGTTATCCTTATAACCATTTTTAGAGGATTTATACATGGGTCTCACCCTCTATATTAGTCTTCTCTTTCACAAACCTTAGTTCCTTCTCTTGGTCCTTTGGTTTCTTTTTCTCATGAGTTGCATTATAATACCATGGATAAGACCTTATCTTCCTCATAAATTCCTTTTGATTTTATTGAATTGTTATTTTTCAATGCTTTTTGCACCCTCTTAGGTTTCTATTTTGTGAGTTGTAGTGTAAGACCATGGATAGGATCAGGCTTTCCTCATAAATACAAAATTTTCCATCTTTATTTTCACATGATTTATTCACTATTTTGACTTTTCTCTTTTGTGAGTTGCAGTGTAAGACCATGGATATGACTAAGACCTCCTCATAAATACCATTTTTTGGCATTTATTTCACCCTCTTGGGTTTCTATTTTATGAGTTACAACATGAGACCATGTATAGGACTAAGCTCTCCTCATAAAATAACCATGTTTATTTAATTCAACATTCATTTTCTAGAATGTTAATAAATGGTTATCAGTTCATGATTTCATATTCTCAACTTTAATTTTTGTCTTTTTTGTAGATATAATTTGCACAAAAAACTATGTTAGCATGTTTCCCTACACTTCCAACATTCTTATGATTAGGAATCATACTTACCTGTCATTGTATCCCTTTTCACCTTTGTCACCTTTTTTATAATTTGAAGTACTTCACATTATTTCATGTTTCTTTCCATTTGATTTCCTTTCCTTTCATTCCACTTTGAATAAAATAAGGTTGAAGTCAATATAACACTTTTTTACATTAATTAACAAGATTCTTAGACACCATGTTTTCTAAGGTTTTTTTTTAGCAACCAAGTCCTAAGTTTTCAAATGATAGTCATTTTTAGCACCCATGTTTGGTTCTCCAAATCCATATGGAGGAGAAATAGAAAAATCCATCAAATGTTAAAATCTAAATCAATTAAAACAAAAGGAAACATAAAAATTCAAAATCACACCAAAAGACATGATTTATAACACATCTTCTATCTCCAATCAAAGCTCAAACTCTACAATTGGCCTCATGATAGAGCCAAGGTCCATTGGGGTGCGGTAGGCCAATAGATTGGGATAGAAAAATTCAAAATAATCCATGGTGCTACCTAATTTATCATGCAAGTACCCAATCTTTATAATAGATTGGTGGCTCTATAAGGGGTCCTGAAGAATGGAGAACATGTTGTGGGAAGGTAGGTCAATTTTAATTTTCATGCATATAACCTTCATGGGATGATATTCATACTTCATTTGATAACACAAGATTTGTGTGGCCAGGTGAAGTTATCCAGTCCTTAATGTCAAAAGTCCTCTTATTTTGACAAACCTAATTTAAGTGTTTTGACTTTGATAAAGAGTTTCTCTACCTTGATTTTTCCTTCATTTCCCCCTCCACCCATTTAATTTCCCCCCTGATAGGCAAACTTGATTCTAAATATGTTTTCCCACTTTCATATTCCTTCATCTTCACATCTTAAAGCATGAAATCACTACTTTGTTTAAAATAATGTGCTTGAGTGCTTATGGATAAATTTATTTACACCATTGTTTTATATTTATAAAATTGCCTTGGTTTATTCAAAAAAATTCCATTATTGTACTTCCATTTTTCAGGCAACTACATCTATTTCTACTTTCATGTACTTTTTCCATTTTTGAGTGAGTTTGGTTTGTTACTTCTTACTCCTCAATGTTGTTTTCTATTTTATGTTCATTTTACATTAATGATTAAGGATTGTAACTACTCACTCATCAATGTTGTTTTACCATTGCTTGCTCACTTAAGTAAGGATTGTTACTACTTTCACATTGATATTTGATTACCATATTTTTCACTTGTATCCTTAGTTTGAATTGGTTTTTTTGATTTTCTTACTTAAGGTTTACTTGTTTGAGTTTTTGGGTCATTTAATATCCTTGGCTTTTTGATTACCTAATTTACTCTAAATTTTGACTTGGTCATTTGGTCCTAACTTAACATTTGTCACCTTAGCTTAAAAAATTTCTAAGTATGTCTTACCTACATTGCATTATTTATATTGGTTGTCTTTCATTTGTTTTTTTGTGATTTTTAGTTTTGCATCCTTGGGTTTATCCAAAACAGTCTTTGCACCCTCCATAATCAAAGCTATAAACATAGCAAACAACCATCTAACAATAAAGGTAAATCAAGGTACACATACAGTTTTTCAGTTATTTCCCTTTCCATCATTTACTTTCAGTTATTTTATGCTTTAAAATATTGTAATTTATTTAGCTTCAACATTGTGTATTACTATGTTCTTTTCTTGAAGTACCATCCCCAATTGCACCTGAGTGACACGTGATGAGCTTCGAGTGGGGAATATTTATACACACAATATTTTCAAACTTTATCAATTACTAATATTTTTTCTCTTGTAGAAATTTATCGAGTCTCAATCTCTTTGAGTGCATGCCTTAAAGGGTGCACCGAGAAAGGGGTGGGTAGACCATTGGTGATTCACATAATTGTTGTCCCCTATACCACCACTTTCTATCAATCTAACGTTCTCCTATGTACTTTCTTAAGCCTTGAATCTTCTCTTACACACTCCTATAAGTAATTCACCATCTTATTTAGCCCCTTTCTAAGCTTAAAACCCTTTTTGAGAGCTTATAATACACTATTAGCCTGGGTCGACCCTATATTATTATTGATATTTACACATTACAAGTCTAGGTCAGGCTTGGATGACCTAGACCAAGCCCTAACTTGATTTATCAAATAACAATATAGAGTTGAATTGGGCTGACCCTGTTAGCTAAACTTTTAGAAAGGTTTAGAGTTAGATTTAGCTATATATACACATTCATTTTGCCATTTCTTAGAGAGAATAAAGTTAATTATTCATTTACACTTCTTTACAATCTACTCTTTGACCATTTTAATTGAGGAGTTATATATTAAGGTTTAATACTTGGAGAAAAATCTTGTCTTATGGAAAAGTCTTGGATGCTTAGGCCTTTCTTAGTGATCATTACAAACCACAACAACCACTTGTGAAACACCTTTGGTCAAGGGAGCGACTGAGTCTCGATGGGTTTATCTTCAAAGTAAGTATATCCAACTTTACTCCTCTATTTTAGTAAATAAAAGTAGCATAAGTAATGGATTTTGAATATATTTCTCTCTCCATATATTAGGGTTTTATTTATACATAGCTTAATTATAAATTTTCTATGCATTTTTACTTTTTATGTCTATTACCCCCACTTTGTGCCACAAGCTTTGGTGAGCAATAGATTAGATTTTACTTTACTTTGCATATAATTTATGAATATAAAAACATAGGACCTAGCTAGGGTTATTGCATAGTGTTGCTTGACTAGAAACTTTGGAACACTCTCTAGTGATGTTATTATGGTAAGAGATCCCTTGGTTAGGTCTAGTGGATCCAACTTGGTCATGAACCTGAGTACCTAATGCATTATTAGTTAAAATTTTAAGTAGGATTTATATTCTTTGAGCTAGGATTGATTAATAGATCAGTGGTATTTTCCTTTGTATGCACAATAGGTTAATAAAAATACAAAACTAAAAAATAAAAATGTTTTAAAAATAACCCATAAATGGAAGAAGAAAAATATTTTGTTGGATGTGAAATTAAATGTAAGGATTTTTAGAATGGATTGTTGGATTTAGGAGTAGACATCAAGATAATGTCATTGAGTTCTTGGGAAAATTTATGAAAACTGCCATTACATGTAGTAACATATGATATTGCTCTAGCATATGGGACCATGAGATCTCCCTTCGATGTCCTCATAGGTGAAAAAGAAGTTTTCATGGTGATTAAGAAAAAGATTGATTTTTAAGTCATTAAAATATATGAAAATAATGTATCATATCTAATTTTACTACATTTAGAATGGTTCATATGTTGTAATGGGACACTTGATCCAAAAAGTGAATAAATCATAATGGAATAGAATGGAATGATAGTTCACTTATCATTAGAAATGGATATGTCTTTGCATGGACCATTACATAATGGGATCACAAAGATAAAAGTGATTAGGAGTAAATTTGTGGCATAAAATCAATTAGAAAAGATCCCAACTTGAACAAAGACTATGAAGAAAACAAGGATGACCAAATTAGCCCAAAGAGTGATGAACTTGAGTCAAACTCAAAGATAAATATTACATTAGAAAGATAGGGTGAACCTAATAAAAGAGTGAAAAATTTGTTTGACATAAAGAAGAGGGCTCCCATAAAAGATATTTTAAACCTAAGGAAGCCACTATTCTATATTAGAAGAGGATATTTATGTGTGAACATTATGAAAGACAATAATATATGTGTTTAAACCTAAATTGGATATGGGGGTTATCCTACCTTGGTAGTATGATAGGGTTAAAAATATAGAAATGATAATACATAAGGGTGATAGTTATATCTACAACAAGCCAATTAAATGTCAAACTCAAATATAATCATACACTAAATTTATCATGTTGAGTATAGGCTAAATATAGAACTTACAACTAAGATATGCATGGAAATGATAAAGAAGTAATACATTTAGCTAATTATGATGCCAACACAGTACTAGATCATGAACATGTATAAAATAGTTAGGAAGGATATTCTAGAACAATCATTATATTCTAGATTTGATGCATCTTAAACTCTAAACATTAACATCAACCTTGGACAGTTACATCGATGCTATTGTTTGGGTTTGATGCAAGTTTCTTATATGAAACACCTACTAGAAAAGGATACAACCACTTGGATACTTATGGGTTTTGTTTTTAATTTTCTTTGGTACATTCAGATTTGGGTCATGGACTATCACTTCTCATGAAATGTCAAAGCCCTAGTTAGTTATCTCCATGATAACCTTGGGGAAAAATAGGTTGTGAACACACGATGTCAAGCTGATCCTAAAGACCCCACTATCAATGGATACTAACTACATAGCCAATACTCTAGAAGAGGGCCTAAAATACATGTATGTATCCCCTAAATGTTGGCTTATGTGTGAATCATGCAATATGTGGAAAGTAAGTACAATAATAACCTCACTTGTAACTTAGAAAATTAGGCTTTTGGGATGCTCCTTTAGTATTTCAAAGATGTAAATGTGTTGTACCTATGACTGGTATGGAAAAAGGGAAGTTTTGTGCAATTAAATGCTTGATAAAGTGCTTTTGATAAGTTATCTTGGTCTCTTTCGGTCTTTTTAGGTGAGGAAGGAATGAGGGTTGATCTTGTATTTATATCAATCCATTTGGAAAAGTAACTTGAATTAAATCACTTAGGCTGACCATTAAGATACATTTCATTTTAAAAATATATGACTTTAGGGTACTGGACACTTTCATCGAGTAAAGACACTAACTTAGATGCTAATGTATGTACTAGACGTTAGTGTCCAAGGAGTAGGAAAGTAGTTATAGGTTTAAAACTTGTATAGATGGAAGACAAGTACATTTTAATCATTCTAGGCAAGATAAAAGGCTTGGGTCATCAACATAAGTTTATTCAAACCAAGATCTATAGCCAAGTGACACAAGATAGAGTAGATGTGAGACTTGTGAAAGAGGGAAAAGGTCTAGAACTGAGAGTAACAACTAAGGTATGAGTTTTTCCAAGTGTACAAGTCAAGGTGTTATATAATCCATAAACATCATCTACATTTATCCCCCTATGATTTAGTAATGAAATAACTAGTTTAAAGGAAATTAATGTGTACCTATGTGTGTATAACAAAAATTATATTTACATGTGCCCAAATTGAGTGTTTTGCTGATGATTGACCTAAAACCAAGAGCATGTTACAATGTATAATCAGTGCATATAATCTGGAATTGAAAGTAGTTGAAATTTATTGAAATTGAAGGAGCAAGGTTTAGGAGTACACCCATGTGTCAATGTAACTTCCCTACCTATTGGTAAATTGATTTGAAAAATATGTATCATTGTAAAGCTCTAAAACAAAGATTAGGATAAATATCGATGAATATTGCATATATCTGCAGATATCTAGAGTGAGAGATAGAGAGTGAGAGATAGAGAGAGATATATATTGGAAGGCACATGCCCCTAACCTTGGAGAAAAAGTGATTTTCCACTTGGAAGTTGAGATTAACTCAACTGTGTTGTGGATAAGGAATACATAGAGGGGATGCTAGTTTTGTGTTAGTCTAAGAAATAAAACTCAAATAAACACACTAAAATCCTAACACCTCTAGCCTAGACACCAGGGAGAGCATAGGTAACAAGCATGCATATGAAACACAACTAAAACATAAAAGAAAACTTTTTTTAACCTTCCTTGGAGCTCAAAATGGCATGTAGAAATGACTTGCTCGACTTGTGCATCAAGAAATTTGCATCAATGGAGCTTTATAGGATTAACCTTTCCATGGCACCTTAGATTTGATTGCTTAGTTTATGATTTTGGCATGGTAACATTAATTGTATGAGGCTTATGGAGAAAATCCTACATGTTAACTCTATAATATCCAAACTTGTTGAAGATATTTGTGCATAATAAATTTGTACCAAAATATATTAGAAACCAATAGGCATGGCATTATATTTATAGCCTCAAGAATTAACTCTCGCCCAAGGTGAGTTAAGGTTGAGTTTAAACATGGAATGGGTTAAAAATAACCCTAGGTGAGTTGATATTAAATATAGTTGAGTTAAAAGTTATGTAATTATGATTTTCAATTACTAGGCATGGATCTTAAATTAGATATTTTGGAAGAGCTTGACAACTCACAAAGGCAATGATGAAAAGTCTTGATATTTTAATTTTTAGAATTTCCATTTTTAGATATTCATTAACTGTAAATGGATAATTCAATTAAGCATTTAATCTTGTTTAATTAGATAATTGATTTTGATTAGTATTTTTTCTCTTTCAAGATTTGATCAAGTTCCCCATTTAATAGGTTTATAGGCCAAATTAACAATTTTTATGGCACAAAGTGATTATGGATGAATCCATGAGAGGTTATTATTGTATACAGGCTAGTACCCCAAATAAAGATGCCTCAACATAATTCTTAGCATTGATGAATGATGTGCAACCAAATTTGGGACATTCAATGATTATTAGGCTTAATTTGCAATACTTGGTAGGAATCAATCTAAAGTCTATTCAAAATCTAGTTATGGCTAGAATTTGATGTCTATAGTTTGCCCATTTTTGGGAAGGCATTGAAAGTTATAGACATAATAACATCTTCTCAAAGAATGAAAAGGTCTTGTATGTCTAATGCCATAAACAATTATGGATGAACTTTGGATGCCACCTTGAGGGAGCGATTAATAAAAAGGGTTGGTGATAAATCTCTCAAAAGAAGGAAATGATGGGACCAAAAGGTGAAAAAGGGTGGAAAAGACTAATTTTCCCATAGGTAGTTATAATCAATGGCACAAGGAGCTGCCCTAGTTGGGTAGATAAACAGGATGATTTGCCTAAAGGCTATTATAATCATCGATATAACATGATAAAAAGATAATGATTTTCCCAAAGGCATTTATAATCATTATTCAAAGGATAAGGGTAAAAAGCGACTGATTTTCCCAAAGGCAATTATAATCATTTAAAAGGGAAAACAATGATTTTCCCACAAGTGATTATAATCACTAACAAGATAAAAACATGCTCTAATTGGGTGGATAGAGATAATGGTTTCCTTAAAGGTGGTTCTAAGCTTTATCACAATGAAAATGTGCCTCATTTGGGTAGAAAAAAGATAATGATTGGCCCAAAAGTGGCTATAATCATTAACCTCTAGATAGATTGAAATACAATGATTTGCCCATAGGTGATTATAATCATTGGCAATGTAGTTAGAATTAAAACACAATGATTTAATCAAAGGTGGTTAGAATAATTGGTAATGTGGGTGGGATGATACACAATAATTTTCCTAAAGGTAGTTGAAATCATTGGCATAATGTTTGGAGTAATGTGGAAAATTGGACAAGCTAGCTTACAAATTGAATCCATACTCATGGAGTAAGTGTAAGTCAGTACAGAGGAGAAAGATGAATTTGGGTAACTTACTAGTATAGAGATGCACATCCTAACTAGAAAGGATTAAAATTCTTTCCTAATTTAATTACTCTATTTTGGGAATGATTTGGGTAGATCAAGATTTTTTTAGGTGCCAAGGAAAAATACCACAACCCCATTGCTTGTAAGATTTTTTGAGCTAATTTTTGCTATAGCACATGTCAGTAGGTATCATGATAGAAAACACAATGATAACTTAGCCAAAATATGCATAAGGACTGACATGCGATCCAATAAATAAGTGAAAAATAATGCATCAATGATAAAAACCATGATGACAATGTAAATTTATGAATATGGATGGACTTAAGTATAATGCACAAGGAATCACCTAATGAATGTAGATATACTGAGTCAAGGCACAATAATGAAAGCAAACAAATAGGCAAATAAACAAAAAAATAGGAAGACAAAACACTAAGAAATGGAAATGAAAGATAAAACAAAACAAAATAATGAGAATAAAATGAAACAAACACAAGTAATGGTTAATCACAATGTGAGCACAAATAAAGAACAAACATGATGATGAACATTACCCCTAGGTATAACAAAACAAAACAAACAAACAAAATGGGGTAATAGAAGAAAATAAAAGGGGTAGCCTAGCTAACTCCAGATATACTAGGCAAGTAGATGCTTCCTACACACTTCCATGGATGGAAGATCCAACATGAACTTCAGGCCAAATTTAGTTATTCGAGGATATGGGTTAGAAGAAATATGATGAGAAGGAAATGTGATGGTGTTATAGAGGAATGTGGGAACGGATTCACAAAATGGTAAGAGAGGTAGATGAAACCTAGTGACCATTAATGTATCAAAGTAGAATACATAATGCACAATATGAAAACTCACACAATGATGAGAGCATAAGGCAAAAGGGCCAACAAGGATGGGGAAAATAAAAGACAAGTGGTTTCTTGTAAATTATTTAAGGGCCCCATTATCTTTAAGGCAAAGAAGTGGTTGATTTGGTAATTTTTAAGATTTTTTAAATTTTTTTCAATTTTTTTTGTAATTTTTTAAGTATCTCAACTTGATCGAGAATGATGAGATACTAAATGGTCTAACTCATAATATGACAAGAGCATTCAAAATTGGAAATTACTCATAAAATGGTGAGAGCATGGAAAAACGGTGACTAAGCTGACCTCAATGTGAATTGAGTGTTACCTACATAGTCCCATTAAGACCTCAAGTCATTATAGTTCTACCTTACAATGGAGGAATCTAAATAGGTAGTAACAAGTTCTCAAATTTAGGCAAACTAGGCAAAAGACATAGTATGGTAGAGGAATGACAAGGTGGGACTTCAAGGTATGATAAATGTGAAGTTTCTAATTTGCCCATGGGTGGTTATAATTAGGAAATAATGGCATGGGTCAATGATACTAATTTGCTGAAAGGTGGTTATAATTAGTAGCACATCATGAGACACTGATTTACCCCAAAGGCAGTTATAATCAGGGACACTTTGAATAAAGTGAAATAAGGAATGAAGGATGCAACTGACAAACCACTGTTGTACTAGTCCAAAATACTATCTCCGTTTAGAATATTGAATCAACTACTAAAACCTTATCTGAAACCTCTCATTAAAGGTGCCCAAAGAACTAATGGAATGGAAGCAAGGTCAAAGGGTTGGGTATGGAGGATAACAACTCTGGTCAATGGGAAAGGTATGGTAGAATAGTATATGGTATGGTACAAAGAAGACTGTTGATATTATGGTACAACAAAAATGGGCCTCATAGATAATTCTTTAGGTCTCTTAAGTGAAGTAATGCTGGAGGTGTATAATGTTCATCGGCTCATCAAGTTCATCCCCATATATTATAGTGAGCCCTTATGCTCCATAACCATAATTCATAACAATGATATAGGGGCCTGTCTAATTGGGTTTGAAATTGCCCTTCTTCTTTTTCTCAATCATGGTGTTATTTTGGTTTTATTTAAGAACAAGATCACCAAAATCAAATTCTCTATGTTTGACCCATCGATTATAGTGGCCAAAAAGTTTGTTTTGGTATGCTTTAAGTCTATTGATAATGGCCATGCATTTTCATCAAGTAACTCTAGTTCTTGTAGGCAAACTACTAGATAATATTCATAATCTAGGACATGTTTTAATGAGATGCATAGAGAAGGTAACTCAACCTCAATGGGAAGAATGGCCTTAGTTCCATAAACTAGGGAATATAGAGTGGCTCTGATTGAGGTACGGTAATTAGTTTGGTATCCCTAGATGGCATAGAAGATCTAGAGGTGCCAATCGTGGCCAACATCATTGACAATATTTTTAAGGATGTTGACAATGGTTTTATTGGATGCTTTTGCTTAGCGTTTACCTTGTGGGTAATATGTAGTAGAAAAATGTTAATTAATGTTGTACTTGACACATAGAATTTTGACATATTTATTTTTAAATGATCTACCATTATCATATATAATGTCAGATGAGATACCATAGTGGTTTCGAAATATGCTTTCCAATCACGTGATGGGTATAGCTTCAACTCAGTTAAATATTCAGTAGTGGCAAGGATGTGTTTATGGCCATCATATGAGGTAGGGTTAATCTTCCCAATGAGATAAAGGACCCATGTATCAAATAACCATGGTGTAAGCATCAATTTTAGAGTTTTGTTTAGGGCATGAATCAGATTAGCATGCTATTTACATTTGTCACACCTTTTAACATATATAGTTGCATCTACATCCATAATTGGCTAATAATAACTAGTACGTAGGAGTTTTTTTGGCTTGGATGGCCTTGCTAGTGTGGGTTCCACATACTCCATAAACTTCTTGTAATGCTAATGTTGATTCTACTAAGGTTAAATAATGAAGCAGAGTTCCATCAAAGATGTGGTAGTAAAGGGTTGGGTCAAGTAAGATATAACGTGTGACTTGGTGGGTAAAGGCCTTTTGTTATTTTCATGATAGGTCTGGTGGCATAATATGGTTATGAAGATAGGTAAAGAGGTCATAATACCATATAAAGTTCGAACCAACAATATCACATATCATTGAGACGATTAAAGGTTCATGAGCTAGAGTCATAAGATTTTCGATGAGGAATTGATATTCTTTTGCCTTATCGGTATGGCAGATCAAAGAGTCAATGGTGGCCATGGCATCTACTATTCTATTATTAGCCTTTGGTATGTGTTCAAACTAGATGTTGGTAGGTTTTTATTTGAGAGTATCAACCATGGCCTTGTATGGCACCAACTTGTCATCTTTGGTCTAAAAGTAGTCTGTAACTTAATTGATGATTAACTGAGAATCACCATAAACCTTGAGATGCTTTATATTCCATTATACTGCCTGATGAATCCCTATAATGAGTGATTTATATTCAACCATATTGTTATCATAAGGAAAGTTGATACTAAATGAATTAGGGATAATATCCCCTTGTGGTGTAATAAACAATAGGTTTGACCTTGATCTATTTGATGTAAATGATACATCAAAATATAGCTTCTAGTGCTGCTCTTCAAGAGGTGTTTCAATGATGGTCATAATGGACTCATCTGGGAATTGAAAAGTGAAAGGTTTGATATCTACAAGGGGAGCCTTCTGGTTGATGTATTTTATCTCAAAATCACTCAGAAGCATGATCTATTTGGCCATGTAGCCTTACAAAGCTATCTTGGATAGTAGATCATTGAGTGGATATACTTTGAAAATAATCATGGTCTTATTATTAATCATGTAACGATGTAGTTTCTATGATGCAAATACCATAGCTAAACAATTTTTTTCTATTGGCATATAATTATGTTCATATGCAACTAGTGAACAACTTTTAGTATACGGCATGTTCTTTTCCATTGTCATCATGCTGAGCTAAAAGTGCCCCTAGGGATTTCTCGATTATAGATAGGTACAATAAGAATGACTTTATTGGTATGGGTGGTAACAAAATAGGTGGATTGGAAATATATTCATTTGAGTGCTAAAAATATTTATGGAATTATTCATCCCAATGAAATGTGATACCCTTCTTCAAATAAATTGTAAATGGATGGCATTTTTTAGTCAACTGAGATATGAAGCAATTGATAGACAGTGGTGACATTTTAGTAATGGCTTGTACTTTGGTAGGATCAAATTTAGTGCCTTGGTGAGAGATGATGAAGCCTAACAATTTGCCTAAAATAATACAAAAAATGTACTTCTTAGGATTGAGTCTGACCTTGTATTCATTAAGCCTCTCAAATATTCTATGCAATATGGTTGGATGATTGAAACAGGTCTTTAATTTACCTAGTATGTAGTCAACATAATATTCAATAATGTCATGCATCATATCGTGAAATATGATAGTCATGGATCTTTGGTATGTGGCCCCAATATTATTAAGACCAAATGGCATAACTTGGTAACAAAATGTTCCCCATGGAGTGGTGAATGTTGTCTTATGTTGGTCTTTTGGTGCTATCCAGATCTAGTTGTATCTTGAAAATCCATCCATTAGTGAAAGTATTTCGTACCCCATTGTGGAATCAACTATCATGTCAATGTTTGGTAGAGGAAATTCATCTTTGGCGCAAGAATTATTTATATCTATAAAATTAGTGCAAATTTTGATTCCTTCTAGCTTCTTACTGACTGGCACAACATTTGAAATCCACTCTAAGTAATTGATCAATCGTATAAATCTTACTTCTAATATTTTTTTGAACTCTTTCTTTACCAATACAACAAGGTGAGGATGCATCTTGCACATTTTCTTCTTCATAGGTTTATCATCAAGATGTACAACCAAGGTACTGTCCAAACCTGACATGTTTGAATAGGCCCAAGTAAAGATGTCAAAAAAATCCCTCATAAGAGATGTAAAGATTTTTCATTCCACCTTAGTGAGGGATGCACCTAATTTAATCCATTTTAGGTCATCTAGAGTTTTGATGTTGACTTTTGTAGTGTCTTCTATAAGGAGAGTCGAACCATCCTCCAAAATAGTTGGCAACTATTAGAATTAGCCCACAAATATAAAGTTCTCTATTTGGACTGGCTCTTTAAATTATCCTAAATAATATGAATTGGAATCTCCCAATGGTAGGGATGGCCATGTTTTAAACACTGTTATAAACTCTTAGATTATTTTGTCAAAGGCATGTTATTCTTCAAAACTGAACTCAAACCCTTAAACAAGTTCATTATTAGTGGTATCTTGAGCTATGTTTGAGGAAAGGTGAACACCCCCATCTAATGGCACCTAAAACAAGTTGTCAGTAGAAGACTGGCCTTTCTCTTTAATTTTACCCTAGTCTAAAAGTGCCTCAAAGAGGTTTTCTCTTTGGGACCTCAATGTTTTATTTATTTGTTTTTGACTAAGGGTGTCCACCCATTCTCTAAAATAGTCTGCAAGATCCAGTTTAATAGATAACCCTTGTTTGTGATCTCCCAATGAAACATTATTTCTTAGTCCTAAAAAGTTTCAAAAGGCCTCATCATTATCAAAATCATCTACAAGCACCATGGATTCTTGTTGGTCCCAGGATATAAGTTGAGGGTGATATATAAGAAGTGGATTATTGTGGATAACTAGGATAAGGGTACAAATGACATGGGTGTCAAATGGATTGGTATTGGCAAGGTTTTCATAAATGTTGTGATCAGACTCCACTTCATCGTCAGAATCATTGTCACTAGTTGTTGGCATTGGAACACAAATAAGATTTGTGGGGTCACCCCTAGGTGGTTTAAATCTGAGACCATAAGTTATTTTATATCAAGTTATAAAAATTTGCTCAAGTGCTCCTTGTTGATTTGGCCTGAGGCCTCCTCCTTCATAGGCTTAATTCTCCATGATTCAATTAGGAATGGGGTATTTGGAATTTTTGTAATATTTGACCAATTTGTCATTGTATAACCAAGTTTCATCTTTTGCAAGTGGGTCCTCTTCTTGGCCAGTGGCCGATGTGAAAATGATAGGAGGATTATGCAATTTTCCCTTTCCCTTTCATTGCCATTCTGGATAAGGTGATTTGGATTTAGGTCTACCAAAGGACTTGGGGTTATGTGGAAGCTTAGCAATGTGAAATGTATCATGAGTAAGATACTCTCCTAGGCCATTGGCTGAGATGGTAAAATGATTAGATAATTCAAGAGGTGGCATATATGAATATGAATTAAGGATATTTAGGTCTATGTAATTGGCCTATGATAAGTCAACAAATATTTTTTTACCTTTGTCCTTTTTAGGAACTAGATCTAAGCCAAAGTTATAGTTTTATCTTTCTTACTCAACCTCCAAATGTTTGTAATGCTCATAAGGTTGAAAATCTCTGTTGATGGTGACCTCCATGCCTGAGTGAGAGAACTTGAGACATTGATGTAATGTTTAATGAATTGCATGAATTTCATGTATCTGAGGCCTACCCAAAATCAAATTATATGATAAATCTAGGTCTAACACATGGCATAGTGTATTGTGGGTAAAGGTCCCAATGATAATTGACAAGCTTATGGTGCCTTGTGATTCCTACTCTTCATTGTCATGGGCCTTGATAGTGATCATTTATGGTTGCATATCAGCTATTATATATCCAAGATGATTGATGAGCTTCAAAGACACAATATTTAGGCCTGATCCATTATTTATGAGAACATGTTTCACTTTATGTTGTGCAATGACAATTTCAATGTATAATGGATTGTTATGGAGAGGGCCAAGGGATGACATATCACTTTGGTTGAAGGTTAAGTATTGGCATGGAGATAGATGTCAAACCAAAGCTTGGAATTTATTTATATTTATGTCATATGAAACTTTGGATTGGTCAAGGAAATCTATTGGGATGTTCTTGTGGATAGTAGACATACACAACAAATCCAAAATGGAGATTTGTGTAAGAATTTTTTGAAGGTGTTCCACAATATTGAATGTATTTTCCTTAATAGTGGTATATGTCTTATTCCTATCTAGGATGGTGGGTTGGATAGTTTTGGTGGTAGGTGGTTTTGGGTCGAGAATGTTAATCTTTGATTGAGTTATGATTACATAATCATGATTAGATACTGAACCATTGTTGATATAAAATGATGATGGAGGGGGGCTAGACAGGATAAGTCTCTATTACTGGTGCACTTGTTTATGGTTAGAGGTCAATGATGAGTTATCAATATAAGGTCTAAAAATAGTAATCCCTAGTTATTGGTGTGCCTATTTACAGTCTCAGATCAAGGAAAGATTACTGGTATAAGTGGATTGATTGGTATTGGTTAGAAATGGTCCTATTTTGTTATAACTTGGTCTTGGTTTGATGGTGATGGTAGAAACACGAAGTCTCAAAATATGACCTACAACTTTGTTGTAGTCATGTGTTATTACATGGTAAGTTTGTTGGTTATTGGAATAATTCTAGCCTTGGTTCTGTCCATTTGATTGACATTGTTATTATTATTACAAAAATTGATATTATTTTCAAGTCTATTGATACTATTTTTATTATTACTCTGGACTTTGTTTTTGCTATTGTTGGTTGTTATTGTTATGTAGAGGAAAAAGGTTTTTATAAATTCCTAGGTTCTGATTGGATGTAGATGCTCTATTATCCAATGTAATCTCCCCATTTTCCAACACATTTTCAATGAGGTGTTTGATTTTCACACAATGGCATAGATTATGTCCATGAACATAATGGTATTCATAGAACTCATTCTCTCTATACCGGTCTGGATATGGAATACCCTCAAGATAGTGCTTCAAAATTGGCCAACTAATCAGATTAGATATAGCCAACTTGTGAAACATGGCTTCAATAGGTTCTCCAAGGTTGCTAAAGACTCGATGAAAGTCACATTTATTCTTAAAGGAGGGATTTTCAAAGGTAATGGTTCCTGTATTTGTTAAGTTGGTCTAGGCTATTATGAAGGTTGCACTTGTTAAATAGGTTACCAGTGAGGAATAAGTTGCATTTGTAGTGTAGGATGAGTAGATGATGTTTGCACCATTTAGACATGATGTGATTTAGTTACTCTATTTCCAATAGCATTCTTATTGTGATTGAATTACTTGGATTTTTCATAATTACTATCCTATGTTGGTGTCGATGCTTGTATTTGGACTTGGTTTTGGTTTTGATTTTGGCCTGTTCCTTGGATTTGGTTCTAATTTTGGTTTGATGAGTTCAGTTGGATAATCTCTTTGTTAACAAGGGCCTTTTTAATTATCAAACCTTTGTCTATGATTTCCTTGAAAGTATGTGCACACTGAAGCTCTAGATGGTAATATATCTCACTATGCAAATTTTTAGGAAACACAGTGATCAATTATTTATTTGGTAAGCCATGAGTGAAATGAATAACAAGTACTCTCCATCACTGTAAATAGTTTGTGAAACTCTCATCAACATTCTATTTGTCCTAACTCAAATCTACCAACAAAATCTCATGTTTGAGATTGTAGGAAAAATGTTGCAAAAAATTGTCTAAAATGTCATCAAAATCAAATACAAAATTCTTTAGAAATTTTAGAAATCATTCTAAAGCCTATCCTACTAGACTTCAGGGAAACAAAAGGAGTAGATATATGTCACTATAAGCCATTAGATGGAAATCAAAAAATAATTCTATTAAATTAGCCTTAGGGTCTGTTTTACCCTTGTATTTATCAAATTTTGGTGGTTAATACCCTAGAGGAAATGGTATCTGCAAATACTCCATGTTCAATGGCTAGGAACACATGCCATCTAACTTGAACTTCTTGGTTTGTTTCCTTGATTGAATTGTGGTAATCACATCCTTCATTTATTTTAGTTCTTATGCCAAAAAATTGGATGGAACATTGGCCTGAGGTGGAGGTTGGGTGATCAAAGGTGTATTACCTTGATCGGGGTATAATGGAGGCATGGTTTATTATGGAATGTTGGTTTGGTTAAGAAACTGACTAGGAATATGCATCCATATACTAGGATGATATTGTTGAAATTTCATGCATTATGGTGCAATATTCTAGTTTAGATTCGATATATAGGCTTGATTTTGAGGGAATTTTGGTTAGGATGGAAGGATATTGATCTGAGTAAAGTATTGTGCCTATTGAGGTTGAGTGGGGACTTATTGCTGACTAGTCAAACCTGGCTACAGAAAGGGAAATTATTGTGGACCAAGGCCCTACCATTGGATTTGTGGCACATTTGGAATGAAAGGCAATTTCTACCTAGTTGGTACTTATTAGACAGAGGTACCTCTCAATTGCATGAACACTTATTGTGAAGTAGATGCCTATAGAGTGTTTGACATTTATCATTAAATAATGGACATATGTTATTGATTAGATAATATTTACAATTGTAAAGGCATGTTGGTCTATGACTGTTGAGGTATACTCATCACTACCTGATGATGTGGAACATTTGTTACCCCTTGTTGAGGTGGCATAATGTTCTTCATCTATTACATTGGTATATTGGACTATACTTGTTATTTTGGAATGTCAATCACCACCTATCATGGTAGAGTCACATTCATCATGTTTGTTGAGGCAAGGCAATAGTTAGCTTTTGATTACTTAATGCTTACAATTATGTACTCAAAGAAGTAGCTAGTTGAAGATTAGACGTAACTTGTTATGGTTGGGATGTAGGAGTTCTTTCCCCCTACAATTATGAACCACTCATGGTATTAACTAAAGGCACTTCTTGTGGACTAGTCATTGGTGTAGTTAAACCACTTTGGCCTAGATTGGATGACATTTGCGTGTTATCCACCATGTTTGACACATCATCTATGTAGAATCAATAAACACTTCTTTAATAGATGGGACATTAGACATGTCTCTAACTAAAGTGATTTACACAAATGGGTTTAAACCCAAATTGTCTTGACCTATCAATTCAATTAATACTCTTGTCGAAGGAGCTAAATCTATGAGAGGAGTATTTTACATGGCCATACAATTAAAATTAAATGCTAAGTTCAAATAGGTTTGATATAATATTTGTATTTGTATAAAGTGGTCTTCTATGAGGCCCTTTCCTTTGAAAAACATATGTGGGTCTTGGTACAACATCAACAAGAGCACATGAGGATTTTTAGAAGAGGCCTATTCAATGGTTTGATTATAAGGTTTTTTGAAAGGCACTCTAACTAGACTGGGTGAATTTTCATGGGGGAAGTCTGTTAGAAACTTGGCCCCTACCTCCACAACTCTGACTAAGACTTCATCCTTGTTTTCAAGCAAGTGATGATCAAATAAATAAGGGTTGTATGTTGATGGCATAATAATGTAATATGGTTGTTATTAAACTTGTTCTATAACTGATGATATGCTATCAAGGTACTGTGTGGTTTTCTCTTTGTCCTACTCCTAATATGGAGGCATGTTAACCAAATAATGGGTTAAGGGATCTTGAATTTGTACCCTATATTGATCAGTATAAGGATAAGGATCCATCTCATAAACAACATCATCACCATAGGGGTCTTAAACAAAGTCATCTTATGCAACTAAATTATCATAACTTGGATTGTACATGGCTCCGCTATGATTATAATGAGACATATCCAAATCAAAGATGAACATTTCAAAAAAAAGGCCTAGATTCCTACAAACTTTGAAAAACAATATCCAAAGGACAAATGGTCTAAACTTGGTCTAACTTAGTTTAAAAGTGGCATTGTATCTCCAAAAAGGTTTGTGTTAAAACTTGGTCTAAAACAATCTAACATCAAATGCCTAACATCAAATGTATTTAAACAAATGGTCAAGTGCATGAAAAAAATTGAAATGGCAAACTCAAGTATAAAGTGATTCAAAAAAATATAAACTAGGTCTAAGAAACAAAGGTTATTAGGCCTTTTACTCAAAATAGGTATTGCTGGGTCTTTTGGAAAAGTCACAAAAGCTAGACTTTTAAACAAAAATAGGTCTAAAAGAAATGAGAATTAATCTAAAAAAATTGCAACACTTCATCATAAACTAGGCATTCAAGTTTTAAAACACAAACTTGATTAGTTGGCAAAAGACATGGAACTTTAGGCATATGGAGGATAGACCACTTCCCTAAATTTAGGCACAAAAATAGTTTTCAAATTGAATAAAGAATTAACCAAAGCTACACAACCCAAAAGTGAAATGCAAATGCTCTGAGCCAAAATTACACAAGACATAGATATAAACCAATCAATGTTTGGATCTGAACTTATCAAGGCTAATTTTGAACTCAACTTCAAACTAGGATTTTTAAAATAGACAACAAGTTATATAAGAATGAAGAACATGATGGTACTAGGTAGAGATCCAAAAGTCACATGTGGTTCTAGCTTCAAAATTAGAATTTGGACACAAGGTAACAAGTCTTTGAAATGATTCAAGTAGTGTAACAACATTGTCATGCTCTAAATATATGGTAAATGTTTTGTTTTCAAGACTTTAAGCACAAGACTTGGAATGAATTGGGCAATGTAACAACACCCTTTTCAAACAAATGATACACACATAATTTTTTTTGTCACAACTAAGGCAAAGGTGTGGTATCAATAGATGGCATAATGCCTTTTAAAACAAAGGAGTGATGTATAAACAAGATTAATTTTTGACATGGTATGATAAATAAATAGTTTTGACTCAAGACCATGTAAGTAAAAGGGATAAAATGACAAAAACACCTAAGTGCAACACCTTGAACCCTAAAACTAACAATGTTGCATCATACAGTTGAATTCCATCTATATACTTACTCTTGAGAGTATTTTAAATTATTAATCTAAAAAGTAAAAACACATGAAAATTAGGGTTTTTAGGCCCCTTCTTCTCTCAAGAGTTTGTATAATGGCATCAAACTTTAGGATACTCACCCTGCTTCAATAGTATGTCCATGGCAAATGGGGTTGTTCTAAACTATCAATTTTCATTCATTTATAAATGGTCCCATATATGTAGAAAACACTAGGGCACAATCACATCATTTAGATATGCATCAACCAACTTATTGTAAAAGGTATTATCCTTTTCACAACCACTACATCCATCAATTTCTCAGTGTAACATGATGTTTGAGTTTCCCCTACATTCTAAGACTAAGTAGCACTAAAAGATCTTTTTTAATAACTCAAAATGAGCATCTTAGTAGGTCACCCTCAATTTATATACCCCACCATGGAGTGGGGTTGAAATGATGTTGGGAGATGAATTCCTAGGTCAACGCTTCCCTAGAGAACTCATGAGGAGGCGATTAACTCCCGATCACAAGCCAAAATGGATAAAAATAAAGACAAGTAGAAGGACTTTAAGGTCATTTTTGGGTCACTCAAATCATATGAATTTTGGGGAGGGCCTTAGCGACTTTCCTTCCATGATTTTGGACCAAAGTGACAAAGGCAAAGAGTGAGCATTTTTGGTCACCCGAGTTCCCTAAATGGGATGGGGGGAGAACATACACACATCACTCATCTTACTAAACAAACATAGAAATAAAACTCTTATGAGTATTTAATTAATGTGGGAGTTCATTTTATGGCACCAAAATGAAGTATGTGATGAAGTTTAATCCCCTTGGCATTTGTTTTTTGATAATTGAAAAAACTTAAGATATGAAAATAACTAAGTACTTTTTAAGCACCAAAGACAACGTGTGTAATATTTAACCATGCTAAAAACTTTGCTTTTTACACCTCAAGACTTGTAATTTTTTAGAGGGTTTGCTTGCTTAGAAGTTTAAAGTCAAGTGAGAAAATAACATTTCAAAATTATCTCTTAGGATTTATATTTTTTGTTTCAGAGATCGATTGTCATTGATCCACAAAGATCAACCTTGATCAGGCAGATCATCGATGTTTCCATATAAACACACTAAAACATAGGTTTTTTAGATAGAAAAATGGTTAATAAAATGAGCTCAAAACTAGAATATCGTACTGGGTCCTACAATAAATATGTTTAGATAAACAATATGTAAATCCTTAAACATAGAATGAAGGAAAAAAACTTAAGTAAAACCATTGTTAGTTATGTTATTGGCATGTTTTGTTTTTCACATAAAGATCGTGGTTGATCCCTATAATCGATGTCGATCAAGAAAATAGACATTGTTTCCTATAACTTGTAATTAAAAATCAGCATCGATCCTTGTAATAGGTGACTTGATTAAAATATAAAGATGTAAAAAACAAATTTAAAACTTGAAACTTGAAGATTTTTATGCATCCAATAGAAAAAATAAAAGTAGCATATCAATCTCCTTGGTTATATGGGATGCTTGTGTCCCACCAGGCGTGCCAACATGTAGACAAGGAATACATTAAGGAGAAATTAGTCTTGTGTTAGTCTAATAAATAAAACTCAAATAAACACACTAAAATCCTAACACCTCTAGTCTAGATACTAGGGAGATCATAGATAACAGACATGCATATGAAATACAACTAAAAAATAAAAGAAAACCTTATTTTACCTTCCTTGGAACTCCAATTGGCTTGTAGAAATGGCTTGTTTAACTTGTGCATCAAAAAATATTCATCAATGGAGCTTTGTTGGCTTCACCTTTCCTTGGCACCTTGTCTTTGATTGCTTGGTTTATGATTTTGGCATGATAACATTACTTTTATGAGGCTTATGGAGTAAATCATGAATAATAACTCTACAATATCCAATCTTGTCAAAGATATTTGTGCATAATAAATTTTTACCAAAATAACTTATAAATCAATAGGCATGGCCTTGTATTTATAGCTTCAAGAATTAACTCTCACCCAAGGTGAGTTAAGGTTGAGTTTAAACATGGAGTGGGTTCAAACTAACCCTAGGAGAGTTGAGACTAACTCCAATTGAGTTAAAAGTTATCATGTAATTATGATTTTAAATTACTAGGTATGGCTATCACATTAGATATTTTAGGATATTTTGGAAGAGCTTGACAACTCACAAAGGCAATGATGAAAAGGCTTGATATTTTGATTTTTAGAATTTTCATTTTTATATATTCATTAACTGCAAATGGATAATTTAACTAAGCATTTAATCTTGTTTAATTACATAATTGATTTTGATTAATATTTTTGATCTTTCAAGATTTGATCAAGTGCCCAATTTAATAGGTTCATAGGCCAAACTGATAGTTGTTATGATGAAAGGTAATTAGGAATGAATCTGTGAGAGGTTATTATTGCATATGGTATAGTACCCCAAATAGGGATGCCTTAACATGATTATGGACATTGATGAATGATGCATGACCAAATTTGGTATGTTTAGTGATTCTTAGGCTTAATTTGCAATGGTTGATAGGAATCAAGCTAAAGTCTAGTTAGAATCCAGTTGTGGCCAAAATTGTATGTCTACGCATGCAACTTAATGATACTTATAATCTGGTGAGTGTGAGTGAACCAAGTCACCCACATTGTCAAACTAGTGAAGCTGGATTATACTATCAAGTCCAACCTAAAAACTTGGCAAGATTAAGTGATTTGATCACCTCAACCATACCAAAATATGAACCAACTAATGTAATAGATTAGATTAGTATAGTTCATAAAATTCCAACTGGTAGGTGGTGACAGACCCTGAAAATGTTTTGAAATCTAAAACTTATTTGGATTTTAGAATATTATGCATAAATTACATAACATATGCACTTTAGATATGTATCATCCTAAAAATATGTATAACGATAATAACAATGTATAGAATTATGCCAAAATCATGAATTTGAATCATATAACTATATGCTTTGACCAATTCAAAAAATTGTGTAAGTGTGGAGAAAATGCTTCCAAAGTATGCCCCCATTATATATAGAGAAATCTAAAGCTGATATAGATATCAATCTGGAAAACATGTTTCCAAAACATGCCCGCACTATAATCTATATATGTTGAATACTAAATAGATGTGGAGAACATGCTTCTAAAGCATGCCCCCACTATATATAAGAACTATGAATGTGTGGAAGCCATACCCATATGACATGCCCCCATCTAAATCTGAAAATTGATATAAATACCACATACTAAATGAGTGTGGAGAAAATGATTCTAAAGCATGCCCCCACCAATATTCCCCCATTTAAGGTGAGGGAAAGATAGGAATTAGTAGTTACCTCACCTCAAAAGGACAAAACAACTATATAATCTGTGAATGGAACCATGTAGCATATAGAAGGAACATGTTTACGTAGATATAACATTGAAGTGCATAGAACCAATGTGATCACATGAAGGCCAAAAATGCATGATAAATATCATGGCAACGTCTAGATAGTAAGAGTACAATCTCAACAAGCAAATAAACACACACACAAGAGCACTCAAAAGTAAGCCAAAAAGCAATAGTCCAAGGAGACCACAAACAAGGGGTATATTTAAATGTCACACAATTGAAGGGACATGACTTAGTCAAATGTCCATAAAACCAAGAATGACATATTTATATGTCCATACAATAAATAACGACATATGTAAATGTTAATGAAAGCATACATAAACACAAGGGCCACAAATAAAAGAGCATTTCAAATTATCAAAAAATGAATGCAATAATGAGGCAAGACACTCAAAGAAGTGCATAAATAATGATATAATAATGGATAAAGGCATGTGTAAATACACATATAAACTCAAACATAATAATGAAATGTGATCATCAAACCATATAATCTATGTGTATCAAGATCAAATAAGCAGATGCCCCCAATGTCTACATGACATGAGTAGAGGAAAAGTCCAACACCCAAAATAGGAATATATCATGTATCTGTGTATGCCTATATCACACTCAAGCATAAGTGTGACACATATGTATATTTAGGAGTAACTAAGTATGCCATCCATGGACATGAAACTAACACATAGATGCCAAGGAGTTAACAAAATATGTAGGTTTTGAAAGTGTTTTTGGATTTTTGAATGCTTTTTATTTATTTGATATTTTTATAATATTTTAAAAGGGAATGATCATATTATTATTCCATTAAATGGATGGTCATAGATATATCCCCATTGTGGACCTATTGTAATAATCTTATGATGCTACTAAAGAGCACGTATAGATTCAATAGCTAACATAATAGTATCAATGATGCTCTATGTATATGAAATGGGACTATGTGGTTGTGAATTAGTAGTAGGAGTAATAGGAGTAGGGTTTCATGAAACCCATCATTGATTACTTAGTGGTTTCTTTAGAATAACCATAATATGATCACGTGTAGGTGCTCTAGATATCTAAACATGGTGCATAGTAGATGGGGATTCTGTAGAATCCACTATTTGTCTTTAAGTAATGGTTTATCAAGTATTGGTCACTTAGTAATGGGATTACCTATTGATTACCATTTTTTTGTGAATGAGCCTTAGTAGGCTTGGTAATTAATTATCTAGGTATAAGTTTTTTCTTATTTAAGAGGATGCTCATATGGAATTATAGAAACTGTAATTACCGGATTGACATGAATGTATTTAACACACCCATGTACTGTATAAGGTACTACTCAAAGTGTATGGATCCAAGGTCTTCCCATTAACATATCAAATATTCTCATGGAAGGTATGACTGAAAATGTAGTAATTGTAGTGTTGGATTACAAAGAGGATTAATTCAAACATTAGTCATGAAAAACACAAAGGAATGCATAAGAACTAACAATCTAGGCCAACCTATTTGATGGGGTTTGTAAATGATAATAAGAAGCAATTGAAATAAATCATATGTGCATATTACCTTCCCAAGTGATTCCACCATCCAAAAGTGGCTCCAAATGTGTTTTTCCCTTTGATTTTGTGTTCTTATCTTTGTCAACAATGGATGCCAAGCTTTTCCATTATCTCAAGATCACCATGCATAATATAGGCTCAAGATAAGAAATCAAATCTATGCCTATCAAATGAAGCTATTATATTACAAATAAATCATTTATCAAACTGCATAAATGACTTGTGGAGATAATCATGCATTATAAGTTTACACAATTTAAGCTTAAAAATGATGTTCTATGCCTTTCTATTTATATATTTTTCAAATGGGTTAGGATCAACCATGATCATCTATCTTAAGATGAAGATGTGTGGTCATGAATTAATCTAATATTTCATAATAAATCTATAAATATCTTCATAAATATTTGGGAGGAAGAGGCACTAATTAGGCATGGGTGCCCATAAACCTGATATATGTTGCATTTATGGCTTATGGATGCCACCCCATTGATCATGTCATTAGGTGATGCAGATATTCAAAAAAAATTTCCAATAAATGAATATTCAATTTGCTCCATGAAATTCCTACTTAAGTTCATAATTTGGTTTAACTTATCTAAGATTAATCAAATTTAGTGCAATTATTTGGATATTGATGCATAATTAATCACAATGGTTAGAAAGTCATATTATTGGGTCATAATTTGATTCAGAAGGAATTGAAAGGTGAGGTTAGATGTGTACGGACCATGATCCTATTTAGGATGTCACCAACACAAAATAAAAAAGGTACATGATGTGTACTAACAAATTATAAGAAAAGAGTGATCCAAAGCACCAAAACATGAAACATCATTTTGACTAGAAATGATTTAATAAAAGTTAGGAATCACATAAAATGCATTACCCCATTTAAGGATACATTAGCCTAAATCAACATGTTTATATGACAATCTTGAACCATTTAACGCATTTAAGTGATTTTGACCTAAATTGAGCATTTGAGTGCAATTCAAGTAAGATTGAAAATTTCAACACAAATGGTGTTAGGAATTGGATGTCTACATTTTGCCCTTATTTGAAAAGGTGTAGTAAGGAATTAAAGAAAAATAAAACCTTTTTAAAGAAAAGAGTTGTCAAGAAGAAATTGGAAATGACCCATGATGCCCCCTCGAGAGGACATACTAGGATGAAAGAGAATGATGGACTCTCAAAAAAGAGAGAAAGTGAGATTAACCCATGGAACATATTAAATATAGACGAGATAATGATTGCACACATTGATTCCTTTAGTGATCAAAATATAATTAAAGTATATTGAGACCCAATAATGGGGGGAATGGGAAAGATAAAATCCAAAAATAGAATCGACACACTTTGAACACACCTAAATCTAGGGTGTAAGATGCATGCTTTGAAACATATCAACCCTGAGATAAGTTGCACACTAATATATTACCATCATGGGAAAAAGTGTGGAGAACTTAGAATTATAAGAAAAGGAGAATGTGGTTTCCAAAGATAAAATAAATAATAAGGTGCTCCTTTAGAGTAAATTTGATCGTGTGATAAATAAATTTGCCCTAATAGGGATGATTTTGATCACTATTAAAGAATGGGTTGCCCCTATAGGGATGATTTAATTCTTATGGTAGGCTCAAATATTATTCCCTAGCATGGGTAATTTAGAAAGCAATAACTCAAAGATAAAACCTATAACATCGATTAAATATGATTGGGCACAAACATAAATGCGATGGTGTAATGGCTTTCAAAAAGCCATAAAAAAACCAAGCACATGATTTTGCATAATAGTGAGGAAAGAGATGAAAGGAGAAATGAAGATGGCTGAGCTGACCTTAGATACATCATGTATCCAAGTGCTACCTACATAGTCCAGTTAGACCTCAAGCAAATGTAGTTTACCCATAAGAGTGAGAGAGAATGGAGGGATGATGAAAACTAACCAAAGTTTGATTAGACTCATGATGTATGCTAAGAGATGCACATTTAAGCATAGAGTCTGAGTGTTAAACCTATTGAGCCTAAATAATGCATATTATTCTTGAGAGCTATTCAGTGGATCTATCTTGACATTGAGACTTGATTCCAAATCACAAAGTTCTTGCTATAGTAAAATAAATTAGGCATCATAAGTATGAAGAACTCATAATGACATGACATTTCAATTACGTGGAGCTATTTCAAATGTGAATATCTATAACTAAGGATAATGGTGAAAAATGACCAAAACTAGAGTTACAACTATTTACATTTAAATAAAAAATAAAGACAAAGATAAAAACAAAACATAAATGAACTAAAATTAAAATCAAGATATGAACAATCAGGACTTAAGTAGGAACAAAAATGTTAAAAAAAAAAAACAAGAACAAATTGATAACATAAGATCAAGATATAAATAATCAAGATCTATGTAGACCATCAAGATGTACTTGGAAAAGAAAAACAAAGAAGCAACACCAAAATGGAAAAAAAAAGACCAAGGAGAGCTAAGAAGTAATAAAAAAAAGAGACAAGAAAGCACAACAAAACACCAAGAAAAAATAATAAAACACCGATGAAACTCAAATAAACACACACAAACAAAAACCAAGTTAGTGAAGTTTAAACACAATTGTTCAGGCACATGTCATATAGGCATTACTTTCTATAATAGCATAGAAAAAACAAAGACACAAAGTTGTTCCCAAATAATAGGGGAACAATGCAAAATAAATGGGGGAAGAGAAGAAAAGGAAGGGGTTAGTCAAGCTGACTTTAAATATCCAAGATAAGTGGATGTTGCCTACATAGTTCCATGAATGCATGTTTCAACATGAACTTCAAGACAAATGTAGTTCTCCTAGGAAGTAGGATAGAAGAAAAAGGTGATGACTAGAAAACATGATTAATGTTGTATAAGAAAAGCTAAGAAAATAAAACTAATGAGAATGGTCTTGCAAAAGGGCAAGTTGGTGGGATGAGATACTTGTAAAATGGCAAGAGCATGGGGATTGGAATACACAAAAGAATAAGACCATGTTTTAGTTCTTTTTTGGACCATTTCATAATGTTTTTGGTGTTTTTAGGATAAAATATGTACAAAGGGAGAACCAACTAATCAAAGAGATGCTCATCTAAGAGTAGAAGTTCCAATGACAACTAAGTCAGTTGTAACGACACTCATAGAAATAAATAATGGCCTAGGGAACTAATTAGGATCTCCAATAGTAGTTAAAGTTAGCTACAATGGCACATGCTCATAAATCAATGAGAGTGAGGATCCTGATAAGGCAACAATGTCTACCAAGTAACAACAATATAATAGAACATTGTGCAATAGTAGATAAAATATGAATAACCATGTAGCAGGCAAAAACCATACGCTATGGTATCCATGTTCACTTGTCTATAGGAGAAGTTGTGAAATACTATCCATTTTGATCTGATTTGTGGAACTATAATGGAATGTGATCATAATACAGATGATTCATAACCAGGATCATAATTGGTCAAGGGATAAAAGTGATCAAGTTACAATGGCCTTGGGATATGAAAAGAATGTGGTTCTCAAAGAGAATGGTCCAAAATGAATATGGTCCAAAAAAGGATGGTCTAGGATGGCATAAAATATGTTCAAAATGCCAACAGTCCAAAATCCTTCATAGTCCAAAGTCATGAAAGTAATATGATTCTTGAAAGAGTAGTCCAAGGTAGGTCAAAAGAATATGGTCCATGAGAGGACGGTCCATGATATAATGGTAGAATACTTTAGCACAATTTTCCCCCAAGCAACAATGGATTTTACTCATAAAATGGAAAGAGTGTGGATAAGGTGACCGATCTATCCTCAATAGAAATTGAGTGTTGCCTACATAGTCCTGAAGGACCTCAAGCCAATATAGTTAAAACAATACGGTAAATAAAACATAATGTTACAATATTGCCTATAATGAAATGGTCTATAGGGTTACCCTTAAAAGACAAGGCATGGTAATGGAAAATGATAACTGGTTTCACTTCTCTTGCTTATGTGAAGATGATCATCATAGTCAACATATGAGGCAACCATAATAAATTATCATGAAAATTGCTACCCAACACCCTTTCAGAAAAGTTGCTCTATCAAGAACTTATTGCCGATCTGGATCTCAATAATGTGTTCATGATATTCATTGGTCATTTATTCTATTTCCTTTAAATGTTGAGATAAGATATTATTTTAGCCTCTATAAAGGAAATTACTCCCAATGATGGTAAATAATTTTAGGCACAGGATAAATGATATAAGTGGGTAATGAATAGGTGGATGATAATGGAGTGTATAATGAATGGGTAATTATTGAAGATCAAGATTTTTAGGCACACACAATGTTATTGATTCTAGAGTTGATATAATTTTGGTTGTGGTAGGGTCAAAGACCTCTAAATATGGTCTTGATAAGACCACCAATTTTTTTTTGCTTAGTCTTGAGAATAGCTACCATCTGATTATACTGTAGATTGAAAGCTATAATGATTTGATCTTTGATAATGTATTCAATAAATAATGAAGAAATTTTGTGCTTAGTTGTTGGTGCCTTGATGAGGTTTTCACCAATGATTGTTTTTTTATTATCCCATAGTGCCTCTGAGAAGGTTTCACGAAGAGATCTTAATATTTGACTTTGATTGTCTTCTAGCACCTTCAAAAAGGTTTCACTAAAAAATGCTTAGTCTAAACTTTGATAATCCCTTAGTGCCTTCAAAAAGCTTTTCACTAGAAGAGTACTCTTTTGAATTAATTTGGTCTTCATCCCCCTAATATTCTACACCTGGTATGTCACCATGGATGTAGTTCAATAAAGTGTGATTCCGTCAGTCCCAATTGATGTTTGTGGGAGGTGGAATGTCAACATAATGGCTATGTTGGGCAATGATAATGGAAATATGAATGATAGCATAATCCTCATAGAAGATACTAGGAGACCCTGTGTTGATTCTTAAGTAATCATCCTCCAAAATCATAGAAGGATCACAAATATATTCAAATTGATCTGTAAGGCAATTGTAACCAATGTTGTAACAACCATGACTGTACTCTAATTCTAAAGCTGAGTCTGAGTCAAGGGACTCTAAATTTGATATCAGTTCTAAAAGTGATTTAGCTTTTGATGCTAAATTTGATGTTGGTTAAAAAAGGGAACCTAACTCTAATGTTGTTTTTTCATCTAATGTGGCTATTTATTTAATGTTATATTGAATGCTTGATATCAAACAAGTAATGACCTATGATAGCATAATGGGATATATAAAAATTTATTCATCTAATAAGGGTTCAACATAAACTAGGTTTTCTAAGTGAATCCCATAAAAGAGAGGGAACTACTTGAGGGACAACTTAATAAAATCTTGTTTGTCAAAAGGAGACTCTTTAATCAGTGGAAAAAGATCAAGAGATAACTCTACAAAGATTGGCTTGTCTAGGAGATGATGCTCTTTAAAAATAGGTAAAACATGAATAGGTGATTCATCACAGGTTGAATCATCACAAATGGGTGTTTCAATAATAACATCATGATATTGGTTTATAATTGTTTGTAAAATATCAAAATTGAACACATTTTGGTCCTCATAAGATGGCTCTTGAAGAGGTAATGGTTATTGTTGAGGTTTGTAGTGTTGTCCCCCAAAAATATCAGCTATTTTTGGGACAACATTTGAACTATTTTTGTCCTACAGACCAAAATTGTCTCTTCCCTTTTCAAAAATTGTCCTGGGCATTCAAATTCCTCATTTTTCAAGCTTCTCGAAAATCTACGGACTCTTTCAAGGTTAGAGAAAACTATGGACTTGGTTTTTATGGACTCTGCACACAGGCTCATTTCTACAAGTTCAACGAGTTCCAGGTTCAATCGATTCAATGATTTCAGTTCAATGGTGGGTTCAATCAAAGGAATGGTTCAATGTCTCGATTCAACCAAGCGGTTTAATGCTTTGGTTCATCCTTTGGTTTAATCAAACAATTCATCAATCAGTTCAAGGCTTTGTTTGATCCGTTGAACCAAAACTTGGTTCAACGGTTAGTTCAAACACATGGTTCAAAGACAAGTTCAACAAGAGGTTCAAAGCCTTGGTTCAAACGGAATGGTTCAAAGCCGTGGTTCAATGGAACGGTTCAATAGTTGGTTCATCGACCAAAGTTCAAGGCCCAGAGTTTTTTGAAGGACCCCGAAGGGCAGGTACCCTTGCGGGGGACTCTCGACTACCAATTTGAAGACACTTCCTGAAGCCAAAGTGACACCTGAAGAAGCCCAAAGGCCATTCAAAGACTGCCTGAAGGGTAGATACCCTTTTGGGAGGCTCTTCTCGACTCAAAATGGGTCATTTCTTAAGGCCCAAAAGGGCAAGTTCAATCCAAAAAAGTGCCAAACAAAAAAGCTAAAAGAGGACAAAGGAATGACGTGCCCAAAAACATCAAATTCAACACAGTGAACTAGCCATTGATCCTTTGAACATACAGACCAAAATACATTCACAGATTTCAAGGCCAAGACCAACTAAAAAGTGGGGAAGGAAGAGCTTTTGGTTGGGAAAACAACAAATTGAATCTAGGACCTGATTTAATTAACTAGAAAAGGAGGAACGATGAAGATAAGATCAGATCGCCAGGTGGACATTGAAAGTTGCAAACTTTCAATAAGCGCGACTTGTTTCCCTGCATTGAGTTGGGTAAAATCAAATGGGTAAAATGCCCCTAAGTTTTGAGCATGTCTTCTTAAGGGCTGAGATTCCAATGATCCAAAAGGAAAATGATGTATTATTATGTTCTCGAGTCCTTCTTGAAGAGGCTATATAAGGGACTCTCTTATATTGTAATAAAGGGTAGGGATCTCTTTTTTGACAATTAGAACGAGTGGGACTCTGCCCAAATTATAAGGCATTATGTTCAGGATGAAGAAGAGCGAGAATGGATACGTGAGATGGAAGATCAGGGTATATGGTCTTGAGTAAGCTGTAGGGAAATGGAGGTTTGATCATTGTGTTTCTCTTTACCAAGTTGGATAATATTAGCTACATTATCCTATTACTGTATGATGTGCTTGTTGCAGGGTTACATATGTATTGCTAAACTAAAGGTAAAGCTAGTTCAGGGGTGTGTCATGGAGAATCTGGGAGCATCAAGATTCTTTGGCATGAGTGTGTTCTAGGGACATGGAAGGTCATATGTTGACTTTGTTTCAGGATGATTGTGTGAGACCGGTTAGCATGCCGATGGTTGGACAGTTCACAGAACAGGTGTCTTGTAATGAGGTTAAGTGCATGGTATGTACTAAACCTGAGTTTTCCCAAGCAGTGGGAGTTGTCAAAAATGGAGCCAATCCGGGAAAGAAGCATTGGAGGGCAGTTCAGTGGATTCTTAGAGGGACCAGCAGTAGGTGCACATGCTATGCAGGTTCAAGTTATTTTCTACATGGGTTTGTAGATGTAGATGTGGCAGGTAATAAGCAAAATTAGTGATAGCAGTCAGAAAGGTATCCTGAAGAGTCAAGTGTGGAGAGTTGCTTTGTTCCCCCATAATTAGGGAGTCGGCCTTTAGTGTGTTTTCTTTTCATTTTTGTGTAAAGGACCTTGGGGCAACTTTGTGCCCTCATTGTCCTTCGTATCTTACTCTTGAGCAATCTAGGTGAAGAGAAGAGTGTGTTCCTCCTAGTTCCATTATTGAGTGAAGATCCTTCCATTATGAGTATGGTTGTTGAATTGCAGGTTGCAGGCATCTCAATTTGCTGGTTATTACATCCTTTGCTACATTTTGCTGTTACTACCAGGAGTATTCTTGTGGTTTCCGCTAAATAGTACTTCTGAAAGAAGAGGAGTCCTGTCTATCATTTCCCTTGTCAAGTGTTTTTCCTTTGATCCATTTTTGTGTAAAGGACCACTTTGTGCATCATCTCTGAGCAAAAAAAGAGAGATGGATGGTTTGGTTTTCCTACCCATGAGTATTATTTTTTGTATTATTTTTTGTTTATATATATATATATAGCATACCTACAGGGAACCTCCCCTTGATGAGAGGAGAGATCAATCCCCTTCTGATGTGGTAAACCTACACATTTGGATGACTAATCTTTCTACTTTGGCTGATTAGACCTATTTTGTTTATCAGTACGCTGATCAACAAAATATTCAACCAACACATAGATTGGCACAAAATTTCTAAAGTGCGGAACATTTAGGTTAGTGTGAATAATGGTTTGTGGTTCAATAATGGGATCTCCAAAATATAGACTGTTAAAAAAGGGATCAATAATAATTGGCTCATTAAGTTGACATTCCTCAACAATAGGTTCAATAGATAAAGGTAATGGGTCTAGAATGGTGATAACTGGACACTACATAGTTTGGTTACTCACACAAACCAAAGGAGGAGGTCCTAAAATGGTAACCTTTGCACACTACAGAGCTTGATGGCTCATACAAGCTAAAGGAGGATAGCCTAAAATGACAACCTTTGTATGTTGTGTAGCTTCATCAATCGCACAAGTTGAAGGGGGATAACCTAGAATGGTAACCTTTGAGTGTGGCACACAAATTGAAGGAGGATATCCAAAAATAGGAACCTTCAAACATGATGTGTAAATCAAATGGGAAGGATGGGGATGATGCATAAAAATTGGCATGGATTGGTTTGATATTCAATAAATAGGCTCAAAAAGGGAGACATCCTCAAATAAGACAGCATGTTCATGTATGCCATAACAATGTTCTTATTTACAACTAGGGCCATAAGAGACCCCACTAGGAGTATACCTTAGCGTCACATCTAGAATATTATTCTCTACGTTTTCCAAGATTTGAACAACGTTTGAAATAAGGTATATGTTTTGATCTTTTCTAAATAAAGTGACAAGGTAAAGAGGCTATAATAAAAAGGAGGGTGGCATAACACCACACACAATTATAATAATGATGTTCATGAATTTACTCAACCTTGGGTAAATTTGAAATCATATGAATTGGAAGAGGGTATGATAACTCAACAATCTAAAGTGTAAACTAGCACATCAAAGCCTAGATTTAGAGATAAGTCAATACCATAAAAATTAGTTCAACCTTGATGTTTTACTACTAAGAAACTATAATAAATCCCTTTGGATTAAGAAGGAGATGATAAGAACCAAGAAAGTCAAGAGGTGGAAACATGCAATAATTCCTAATTATAAAATTAGAACCAAATGGGAAAAACAATGCGGCCACATGGTAATAGGAATGGTAGTATAAAATGTGTTTTAGAACTTAGAGTGTGAGTGATACACTTGATGACCGAAGTTCACAATGGTGAGATAGATTATGAGTCTATAAATAAACTTCAATCCAAATGGGAAATTGAACCCAAATTCTCTCAATTCAAGTGTACATGGAGAACCCAATTAACACATCAACCTTATGAACTTAGAAAGGTGCAATTTTGAATTTGGACTATCAATGAAAGACTTAAAGATAATTTGGGAAATGGTTTAGACTCAAATAGGTAGCATAACTATGCCAATTAGATGATATGACACAATGTTTAAGATGACAAATTTGAACAAGGAAAATATGATTTTTACTTGGATAGCATAACGCCTCCTTGTTCAAGAAATTATGGATAATGTGTTTGATTATGATGTTTGTTTACAAGCAAGTTTTAACTCAAATCAAAGACCAAGTAAGTTAAGACCAAAAGACAAATGCAACAAAGTAATTGTTTAAAGCCCAAAACTGACAAGGTTTGCCTTGTATTATTGAAATCCATCTATATACATGTACTTGGAAGTATATTAAGTGTTCATCCAAAATAAAAGTGCAATATATGGTAGGGTATTTTACCCCCCCCTTATTCCAAGTGACAATATGATGACATAGACCTTTGGGTGCACCATGCATCAACAATACTTCATGGCAATTGGGGCTTTCTAAAACTTATAATTTATGATCATCTAGATGGTCCCAAGTGTGGCTAACATAAGAGATGGAACACATCAATTGAGTTCATACCAATCAACTTATCATGCAAGGGTCTATTCCTTTGCATGATGATTCCATCTATGGATTGTTTAATGGAATCCCTTGGTTGACCAGACTTGACTTGGGCTTTCATTACTAAGGGAGAGGTTAGTTGATCAACCCCCTAGATTTAGTAGTATACGTACCCTGATTTATATACATCACCATAGAGTAGGGTTGAAACACTACTGGGAGATGAAGCCCTGGGTCAATGCTTCCCTAGAGAATGCATGGGAGGTAATGACATCCCCTCACAAGCCAATTTTCATGAAATAAAATCTACGTAAAAAGGATTTAGGGTTGTTTCTAAATCACCCAAACCATACAAGTTTTGGGGAGAGCCTAGACAACTTCCTTTTTATGCCTTGTAAAAAGGCATAATTGTAATGAAAAGGCACTTTTAATCACTCATGTTCCCTATAAGGGATGAGGGGAGATCAAACACATGCAATTATTATTGCTCAAATAATCTAACAATTAAGTGATAGATGAATTACATAAAATACTTCAAGAAATTTAAAATTATAAGTGAAAGTTGAGTTTTATAACACCAAATTGAAATGTGAAGTGAAGTTCTTGGCCCCCCTTGGCCTTAGTTTACAAAAAAATTGAAAAACATCCATACAAAATTCAAATAAACCATCTAATTTTCCTTTTAAACACTAAAGGTAAGGTTGCTAATTCTTTTTAAACACCAAATATAGTGTTAAAAAGACTTAATTATGCTAAAATAAACAATTTTCCTCGTATGCCTACAATAAAAATTAGAGAGTCTTGTTTAGATTTGAAGCATTTTCGTAAATGAAACAAGCAACTTTGGATTTGTTGCTCTCGAGTTTATGTTTTTTTCAAAAACATAGAGATCAACATCGATCATGGTTAACCAATGCCGATTGCTATAAGACTGATGCTAGTCATATCTTAATCATGGTCAATTGAAGCCAACCAATACCGGTCACATGTGATCTTGAAGGCAAAAATGTTATGCTAAAAATACTTGTTAGCTCAAGTGTTAGAATAAAATCTCCAAAATAAAAACTTTTGGATCAAAAAATGTTCAGACCAGAGAATTATAAATCTAATTTTGACATAAACAAACTTGAATAAAACTCAAAAATTGAAATTTTAGCTGTATTTTCCCCTGCAACCCAACCGATGCCGATTGGCCTTGACCGATGCCGATCACATAGAACCAACGTTGGTCACTGTGTAACCTGTGTGTGCACAAAAAAATGTTAGAAACATGGGAAAATGAGCATAAAAATTATTTTTAAAGGACTTTTTAATCACTTTAATGAAAATCTAAGATTGCCAAGATGTCTTCCTTGCTTAAATGGACACTATGGTCCCACCGGGCATGTCAAAATGTAGTGTTGGATTACAAAGAGGATTAATTCAAACATTAGTCATGAAAAACACAAAGGAATGCATAAGAACTAACAATTTAGGCCAACCTATTTGATGGGGTTTGTAAATGATAATAATAAGCAATTGAAATAAAGCATATGTGCATATTACCTTCCCAAGTGATTCCACCATCCAAAGTGGCTCTAAGCATGTTTTTCCCCTTGATTTGGTGTTTTTGTCTTTGTCAACAATGGATGCCAAGCTTCTCCATTATCTTAAGATCACCATGCATAATCTAGGCTGAAGATAAGAAATCAAATCTATGCCTATCAAATGAAGCTATTCTATTTCAAATAAAGCATTTATCAAACTACACAAATGACTTGTGGAGAGAATCTTGTATTATAAGTTTACACAATTTAAGCTTAAAAATGATGTTCTATTCCCTTCTATTTATAGATTTTTCAAATGGGTTAGGACCAACCATGATTATCCATCTCAAGATTGATATGTGTGGCCATAAATTAATCTAATATTGCATAGTAAATATATAAATATCCTCATAAATATTTGGAGGAAGAGGCATTAATTAGGCATGGGTGCCCATAAACCTAATATTTGTTGTATTTATGGCTTATGGATGCCACCCCATTGATCATGTCATTAGGTGATATAGATATTCAAAATCAATTTCCAATAAAGAAATATTCAATTTGCTCCATGGAATTATTACTTAAGCTCATAATTTGGTTTAACTTGTCTAAGTAAGATTAATCAATTTTAGTGCAATTCTTTTTAAATTGGTGCACAATTAATCAAAATGGTTAGAAAGTCATATTACTGGGTTATAATTTGACTCATGAGGAATTAGAAGTTGAGATTACATGTGTACAGACTATGATCTCATTTAGGATGTTATCGACATAAAATAACAAAGGTACGTGATGTATGTTGTCCCCCAAAAATATCACTCATTTTTGGGAAAACATTTTAACTATTTTGGTCCTACAAATCAAAATTGTCTCTTCCCTTTTCAAAATTTGTCCTGGGCATTCAAATTCCTCATTTTTTAAGCTTCTTAGAAATCTACAGACTCTGCAGGCTTGAATCTACAGACTCTGTAGGAAGAGAAAATCTACGGACTCAGCAGACTTGATTTCTATGGACTCTGCAGGTAGTTTCATTTCTACAAGTTCAATGGGCTTCACAGGTTTTGCAAGCCGGTTCGACCAAAAGAATCAATTTCTAACACTTGGTCATTTTCAGGATTGGTTCAGTGCCTTGGTTCAATCAAAAATCTCCATCGGCAAGCATCTTAGCAAAGAAGGCTTGAACCGTTGAACCATGGAACCACTTTGGTTCAAAGGTTCAATGACTTCAAAGTTCAAAAGGTTCAACACTTTGGTTCATCCTTTGGTTCAATCAAATGGTTTGTCAGTTAGTTCAAGGCTTCATTTGAACTGTTGAACCAAAGCTTGGTTCAACGGTTGGTTCATCGCTTCGGTTCAATCAAATGAACCATCAGCTTGAACCATTTTGGTTCAAAGCCTTGGTTCAACGAAGTGGTTCAATGCTTTGGTTCAACATTTGGTTCAATCAAATGGTTCAACGGCTTAGTTCAACCAAGTGGTTCACTGTGATGGTTCAAAGGAGCGGTTCAAATGTAAAAGTTCAAGAGAGCTTCCCGAAGGACAAGTACCCTTACGGAGGGCACTTGGTCGACAAAAATACCCTTCGAAAGGGTCATTTCAAAGAAGGCCGCAAAGGTAAATTCTTTCAGAATTTTTTTAAGGCATTTGAAAAAGTCTAAGGCATAATTCTTTTAGACTATTGTTTGAATGAATTCCTTCAGACAAAAAGTCTGAAAGAATTCAAGAACCGACTACGAGAAGAAAACCCAAAGGAAATTCTCAAAGGCAAATGGAACAAAATGGAAATTCTGCAGACTTTTTATCCGTGATAAATTTTTGCAAAAAATTTGTTTGCAGGAATAATACCCACGGAGAAAGCTCGAGGAAATTATCCGCAGACTTTTTGTTCACAGGAAATTGTCCGCAGACAATTTGTCCATGGGAAAATGCCCCCAGAGACAGCTTGAGAAATAGTCTGCAGGAAAGCCACGAAAGGCTATCGAAGGACCCCTAAGGGCAGGTGCCCTTCCGGGGGACTCTCAGCTACCAATTTAAAGGGCACTCCTTGAAGCTAAAGGGTCATCTTCCCTTTGGGAAGAAGCCAAATAAGAAAGCCGAAGAAGGACTAAGGGGTGACGCGCCTGAAGACGTCAAATTCAAGACAGTGAACTAGCCGTTGAAAACATAATGACAAGTCGCGTGAACGTCAATTTTAAAGCTCATAAAATAGCTATTGATCCTTTGAATCTACAGACCCGAATGCATTCACAGGCTTTAAGGCCAGGACCAATAGAAAGTGAGGAAGGAACAAAACAACAAATTGAATCCAGGACCTGATTCAATTAACTAGAAAAGGAGGAATGATGAAGGTAGGATTAGATTGCCAAGTGGACATTGAAAGTTGAAAAATTTCAATAGCGTGACTTGTTTCTCTGCATTGATAAAATCAAATGGGTAAATGCCCCTAAGTTCCAGCCTGTCTTCTTAACAAATTTCAATGCAACATGATGTGTTACTGTTCCCGAGTCCTTCTTGAAGAGGCTATATAAGGGACTCTCTTCTATTGTAAATAGATCTTTTTTTGACAATCAAAACGAAACTCTGCCCAAATTGAAAGGCACTTCTGAGACTTTGAGCTCAGTTTGTTAATCATATTTTGTTATTGGAATAAGAAAGCAAGTGATTTTTTAGACTTTGTGCTGTAATATCTTTGTTGTTGAGGAAACTGTTCTTATGTATTTTTCCTTAATATATCTTTTGTTCCTTTAATTCAACAAGCAAAATTAGTGACAACAGTCAGGAAGGTGTCCTGAAGAGTCAAGTGTGGAGAGACTTTGTGCCCCCATAATTGCCTTTAGTGTGTTTTCTTTTCATTTCTGTGTAAAGGACCTTGGGATGACTTTGTGCCCTCATTGTCCTTCATATCTTACTCTTGAGTAATCCAGGTGGAGACTTTGTGCTGCATTTCGATTTGCTGGTTATTACATCCTTTGCTACATTTTGCTGTTACTACCAGGAGTATTCTTGTGGTTTGATGAATAGTACTTTTGAAAGAAGAGGAGTGTTGTCTGTCATTTCCCTTGAATTTTTCCTTTGATTTTCACACATCATCTCTGAAGAAAGAGAGATGGATGGTTTGTCCTACCCTTGAGTATTATTTTCTGTTTATATATATATATATATATATAGCATACCTATAGGGAACCTCCCCTTGATGAGAGGAGAGACTAGTCCCCTTTTGATGTGGTAAAAACTGCACATTTGGATGACCAGTCTTCCTACTTTGGCTGATCAGACCTATTTTGTTTATCAGTACACTGATAGACAAAATATTCAACCAACAATGTATACTAATGAATTAGAAGAAAAGAGTGATCCAAAGCAACAAAATGCAAAATCATCATTTTGACTTGAAATGATTTAAGAAAAGTTAGGAATCACATAAAATGCACTACCCCATTTAGGGATACATTGGCCTAATTTAGCACTTGTATATGATAAGTTTGAACCATTTTGTACGTTTAAGTGATTTTGGCCTAAATTAAGCATTTAAGTGTAAATTGAGTAAGATTGACAATTTCAACACAAATAGTGTTAGAAATTGGATGTCTATAGTAACCACATGTGTAGGAATAACCTATAAAAGTAGGTCAATCTCACCAAGAACCTTTTGGGAGGTCCCATCAAATCCTATAACTAATCTAGTAGAAGGATGTAAATTATTATGAGTATAACCCAAGTGTGTAAATAATGTTATGATACAAACATTCTTGCTTTCACCATTATTAATCATAACACTATGTATAGGGTTTTTATCAAGGTATGATTGAATGAATATCAGAGTCATCATCCTTGATCTCACTATCATCAAAAGTAATAGAGGGTCTTTGAACCATATGAGGTATATGTCATGTGTAAGTACCAATAATCCCATCTAGTGGGTGTCCATAATGTGGTGGGAGAGGATGTGCATTATATGCCATATGCAATTTTGGTTCCTTTTTAGAATGGTATTGAAAAGGATTGTTAAAAATATTTTATTTATGGTTATCACCATGTTGTGAGCTTGATTTCTTTAGAGGATATTCAAATGTAAGCTTCTGGTCATCAATAAGGTCTTGGATCTTGTGCTTCAAGGTAAAGAAATTTATTTTAGAATGCCCTAGTCCTTGATGATAATAATCACAATAAGTATTTGCATCATATCCTTTGGGTATAGGTCATCTAGTATTAACTTCGATAGGATGAGGGAGAGATATAAGCTGACACTCTAGTAACCAAGGGAGTAATGAAACTGAAGACTCAGGTAAACATGTAAAATTGGATAAGACAAGTTAATTAAGTTATTATGAAACTATGTTAACCATAGTGGTTGTTTCTTTTTTAGGCTCAGAAGGTTTTACCTTATAACTTGGTTTGATTATAAATTTGGTACTAGATGTAGATGCAACTGGTGTGTTTGCTACATACTTGAAATTTTTTAATGACATAAGCTTCATTTCATGATCTTGTACAACATGGCATAAGTCATCAAAAGATTTAAAGTTCTAAAAAACAATGGAATCATGTAATAGAGCAAACAAACTTTACTTTAATATATCTTTCAACTCCTTATCTACCATAATATTTATCATTTTAGCTAGCATTGTCCTATATCTCAAGACATATTTATTGATAGGTTCATTAGTTCCTTGTTTGATTTTGGCAATTTGAGCATAGGAAACCATTTCAAAAATATTAATGGAAAAGTGTGCTAAAAATTAGTCTACACGAGCTTTGAATGCTTTCACATATCAGAGATGTAAATCATAGAATCACCTCAAAACATAGTCCTTGAAGCTTCTTGGAAATAATTTGGTCAAAATTTTATCATTGGAGGCATAGTCAATGCATGTTGCATAAAAATATCGAAGATGTTGTTCAGGATCACCTTTTCCATCATAAAATGGAAACTTAGGTGCAAAAAAAACCAATTGGAAAAGGATGTAAAGAGATCTCAAGTGCAAGAGGGTTATGTAACACATCTTACAAATCTATAATATGAAGGGATTTTAAAGACTTTTGTTTAATGTTTGTAACCTTATCCTCCAAGGTCTTTATAAATTGAAGGAGTGTTTGAACAATAGACCCAATGGGATTTAGATTAATAATTTGAGTAGTCACCAAAGGGGATGTAAACATGTTCTGAGTAATAATAGGCATTGAAACTAGTATTGGTGTTGAAATAATGGGTAATTCCTTGATAGATGTATCAGCAGTAGTTTCAAGAAACAAAGGTTGAAACATGTAACCCATGCCCCCACTATATGTAGGTGGATTGATGGGTGTGGGCTCAATTATGGTAGCTTCTAAGGATTCACCATGAATAGGTGAGGCATCCTTAGTTTTATCTTGTTTACTTATTTCATTCGTTATAACATACAAAAATGCATCCATCAATCTCTTGTTATTATTGAGATGAATAATCAATGCTTCTCCATCTTCGATTTGGAATCGAGTTTTTACACTAACATTTTCCATTGCTTCATAAATGAAAAATTTAAAATTTACAACAGAGTACAATAATCAAGAAAAAAATAGAAAACCCTAGTTTGATCTTTAGATATTAGGTTCACCAAATGTTTAACCCTAAATTGGATATGGGTGCTATCTTACATTAGTGATCTAATAAAGTTAAGAATATAGAAATGATAATATACAAGGGAAATAATCAGATCTATAACATACCTATTGAATGCTAAACTCATATATAAGCATATATTGAATTTATTATGCTAAGTATAAGCTAAATATAGAAAGTACAATATGAATATAAATGACAAAAAAGTAATATAATTAGATGGATTTGATGTTAACATAGTGTTGGATCTAGGACATGTAGAAAACAGTCAGGAAGGAGATTCTAGATTTGACACTTCTAGAGCTCTGGATAATAACATCAACATGGGATAATTATGTTGATACTATTATACGAGTTCAATGCAAGTGTCTTATATGAAATACCTATTAGAAAAGGATGTAACCACCTAGATGCTTCTAGGTTTTGCTTTGCTTTCACTTTGGTACATTCAGATCTAGACCATGGACTATCACTCCTCATGAAATGTCAAAACCCTAGTTCTTTATATTCATGGTGATCTTGGAGAAAAATGGATTAATGGGCACATGGTGTCAAGATGACCCCAAAGACCTTGATATCAGTGGGCACTACCTACATAACCAATACTCCAGAAGAGTACCTCAAACTCATGTGGTTTCCCATTACATGTTGGCTTGTGTGTGAATCATAAGATATGTGGAAAGTAAGTATAACAATGATTTAGTATGTAACTTGTCAAAGTAGGCTCTTGGGTTACCCCTTTAGTATTTAAGACCTATATATGTGTTGTACTTATGATTGGTATGGAAATAGTGAAGCTTTGTTTAATTCAATGCTTGATAAAGTGTTTTTGATAAGTCACCTTGGTCTCTCTTGGTATTTTCTAGGTGAAGAATGAATTAGGGTTGGTCTTGTATATATATCAATACCTTTAGATAAGTAACTTGTATTGAAACACTTAGGCCAACCATTAATATACTTTTCATTTTTAAAATAGATGACTTTAGGGCACTTGACACTTGTGTTAGGTCAGGACACTAATGTCAATGCTAATTTATGTCTTGAACATTAATGTCCAGGGAGAAGAAAAGTGGGTACATGTTCAAAACTTGTAAAGATGTAAGATAAGTACATTTTAATAATTATGGGTAATATATAAGGCATGGATCATCAACATAATATTGGTCAAATTGAGAGATATAGGCCAAGAGGCATAAGATATAGCAGATGCAAAACTTGCAGAAGTGGGGAAATGTCCATAATTGAGAGGAATAATAAAAGTACAAGTTTTACCAAGTATACAATAATGAGGTGATATATAATCCATAAATATCATCTAAAATATGATACTTAGAGGACTATTTATCATGGATGCATAGGGTAATCCCAAATGATGGTTCAATCCTAAAAGAGTATGGAAATATGTCACAATATTGTAATACAAATAAGGAAGTGGAGGAGCCTAAAAAATAAAATGATGTAAAATACCTTAAGATAGATGTATAATAAGGTGATAAGGAGTTACTAGAACCATAAAGAGATAAAAATGAGTACATATCCTAGCCACAAGAAGTTAGATAAGAGATTATTTTGTTAGAGGAGAAGTAAAAGATGGAAAAAAACATGAGAATATTGGGGAGAAGAAGAAACAAGGCAAATATCATATTTTTTGATACCAAACTAAAGGCATATGACAAAAATAAGAACCCAAAAAAGTGGAAAAGATAAAAATGAAAAAAAGTAGAAAAAAAGTCAAAATAATTTTGGAAAAAAAAGAAGAAATCAAAGCAAGTTTGAAAAGATGAGAAAATTGTCAAAATAATATTAGAAAAAAATATAAAAGATAAAAAAATGGGGAAAAATAATAAAACAAATAAAAGAGAAAAATATAAAACAAAAGAAAATAAAAATATATGGATTGACAACCAAGTTGAAAAGCATTAAACAACGACTTGGTACAAGAAGTCTCGAGGATAAGACAATGTTTCAAAATGGTGGTTGGATTCTCATCAAGTTAGAAAATTATTTTTGTACCATAGAATCCTAACACATGTTGAATCGATAATAAAGGTAATATATAGACATAAAAAATTAATAACCATGCACGAAGATTTGTAAGGCCTTTTAAAGGTCTATGGTATCTTTTGGAGCATCAAAGCATTCACTAGAGTCAGATTGGAATTGAACCCAACCTAACCAGATTGGATTAGAAACTACTATATGGGTAGGGGACCACATAATTTTTAAGCATGTTCTTGAGATGCATTTATTTTCATTGATTTCAAGGTGATCTTAGTACATAATTCATTAATGATAAAGTGATAAGTTTTAAGTGGATTTGAGAGTGCATATCATGTGTGCAGGTCTTTGGGATGATAGAGAATGTTTTTGATGTTATGTTCCTATTTCAGAGGTCATATGAGGTGTAAAGAGTGATTGGTGTACTTGTGGAGATGATAGGAAGACTATGGAATGCTTGTGTGCTTAACTAGATCATCCTTGTTCACTTGTCAAATCAGGCTAAGTAGGTAGATTGATGGCATTAGCATTCACACATGTGAAGGTCTCAGGAGTAGTTTAGTATATGGATGGATTCCCTATGAGAGGAGATCATGTGGTCCAAGTTTCAAGTCTTGAAATGATGTATATAAAAATTTATGGCAGTGCAAAGTTGGTATCCTAGGCATATTTCACTAGTTTCCATAGCCAAATTTGTAATATTAAGTGACCTTTATACAAAGGAAAACCAATCAGTAGTATTTTATTTATAACTTTTGATAAAGGATGAATTTGATGGTGGTGTAAAAATAAAAGTGGTATAGTAATTTAAGGGATATCTAGGAAAATTGATTAGGAGGTTTGACTAGTTGTATAATTGCATTTATTGCACATTAGAGTTGAGTGTTGTTGATTGTGTTTTTTCTAAATAAACCAAGGTGTAAAGAAATGATTGTAGAGGATAAAATATTGATAAAATATTGTTGGTATAAAAATAAAAAATTAATTATACTCGATATACATCATCTTAAAATTGATTTGGAGTTTTGACTATCTATACATGTGGAGTTATTTTAGGTCAAAGTTGACTTTTATTGACCATAATTATTGTAGGTTTGAGTAGGCTTCTTGTAGGGGTGTTTATGAGCCTTTTGAGGCTAAATAAAGGTGTCTTATGGATTTTATTATGTTCCTGAGGTCTTTATATTTTCATACATATTTGGATTGTACATGGAAATTTTATATTCAGTTAGTTTGAGCCTCTTTTGTGAAAATAGTGTTTTTCGGCTAATTAAGCCTAATAGATCTTTAAGACCTAATGGAGGTTTTAGAGTATGAGTGAATGATTTGATGTTTATTAAACATGTAAAATGATCATATAGAATTAAGGTAAAGTGAGTTAAATGGTTTTGGTCATTTATAAGGGCCATCTAGACCATAGTGGCTTAAAGTGTTACATGAAGGTGAATTAGGTTTTCATGGGACCTATTGAAGGCTTGAGGGCTAAAAGAGGTTTCATAAGGTGAGCGAGTGAATTGAAAGTGTTGTATGAATTGTTAAACATAAATATGGAATGGAGTAAATTGTGTTAATTTTTCTAAAAGGTTTCCATATTTGGTTAAGGGCTATTTGTATCTTAAAGTGTAATGTATGGCCTAATGGAGGGTTAATTGCTTAGGTCTTGCTTAAGCCTAGTGTGTTATTTTGAGCCTTTTGAAGTATGGATGACCTAATGAGTTGATTTATATTGTATGTAAAATGTCATAAGATATATTTTTATGTTTATACAAGTGGAATAAAATCCTTAAGGGTTAAGTAAAGTGTTGTGGCTGACCAAGATTGATTGGAGAAAGATTCATGTTTATGTAGTAGGCTATTTTGACCTCATTGTGCAAGTTAGAGAATTGGGGTGTGAAAAGAATTATATATGAATTTTCATAAGGGCAAGAGGATATGAAAAATATCATAAAATAATGTTGAAGATATCAGAGTTGTTGCCAAAATCTAGATAATGCGAGTGTAATGGAGACGTGATCACACAAGTTGAAGCAAGTGCACACCACATAGATGCTAAAGCAATTTGAAAATAACACAATAAGAGAAATTGTACAAGACAAAATGGAGAAATCCAAAATTTAATTAGCATGAGATGGCCAAAGTGAGGAATACAAATAGGAGAATACGTAAGTAACTCCTCCACAAAAGGTGGACAAGGCACCCTAAGAATAAAATGTAACTCCTCCATAAAAGGTGGTGACAAGGTGCTAAGAATAGAGAAGTAACTCCCATCAAGGGAGTTACTTATGACATCTATGACACATCTATGACACACACCTCCACATAATCTAGCCTATCCCACAAATGTAGAAAAACTCCATGTATGCACAATAAATACAATTTCCCTAATTAATAAATAGGAAAAAATAAAAAGCTACACTAATACCCCCCATAAGCGCAGCTTAGGTGGGCAGTGTGGAAATATAAAATGGGTCCCAGCAACTAGGCCTGATGAGGTACCCATGTACAAATGCAATCTCCCATAAGATAGAGAAAAGGAGAAAACTCATAGGAAAAAACTCTCCCCCCAAAAGAGAGACATAAAAGAAGTGAAGAGGCTAGAAGGCCCCCCTGAAGATGATGCTGCTGCAGATGTAGACCGCACCCCAAGAAGAGCTCGTAGATGAATGAACTTGCTCTCAGTGAAAGGTTTGGTGAAGATGTCTACAACCTACTCTGAAGATTGGCAAAATATCAAGTGCATATGAATCTCTATGTGCTTGGTCCGCTGGTGCTGAACTAGATTCCTACAAATCTAAATGGTACTCTGTTGTCACAATAAATGATGGTGGGCTGCCTGATAGTAATGCCAAACTCAAAAAGAATCCCCTAAAGCCAAATAGCCTCAGTAGCTGCATTAACAACTCCCCTATACTCTACCTCTATGGATGATATAGCAATAGCATTCTGGTTCTTGCTAGACTAACTGATAGGACTAGAACCTAGAGAGAAACTATAACTAGAAGTAGACTTGTGAGTCTGTGAATTGCCAGCCCAGTTTGAATCTGTATATCCAACCAAGTCAACCTCTATGCCAAATCTATAATGAATCTCATATCTATGTGAACCCTGTATGTAATGCAAGATCCTCTTAGCTGCTTTCTAATGCAGCTCATGGGGTTTTTGCATGAATCTAGAGACAACTCCCACTGTATATGATATGTTAGGCCTGGTGTGAGTCAAGTAGATGAGACTACCAAAAAGTTGTTGATATCGAGTGGCATCAACCAATGGTGAAGAAAAATTAGCCTCAAGCTTGACTCCTGATAGAAAGGGTGTCAGAGATGACTTGCAATCAACCATGTGAAACTGAGCCAATAAGTCAAGAGCATACTTAGGCTGTGCAAGAGAAATCCCTGAATCTGACTGTGAGATCTCAATGCCAAGGAAGTAGTGCAACAAACCCAAGTCTATCATGTCAAATCTATCATGAAGAGATGTCTTCACCACTGTAATAGTGAATGAAGAACGCTCGGTGATCAAAAGGCCATCAACATATAAAACCAAAATCAAGAGCAAATCATCCTGCTGTAAGAAGTAGACATTGGGATCAAAATGGCACCTAGTGAAACCCGCTATGAGAAGAAAGAATCCATCTTGGCATACCAAGCCTGAGGGGCCTATTTGAGGCCATAGATAGATTTTCTAAGTCTGCATACTAAAAAAGAATCTTGAACAAATCCTGGTGACTGCTCCATGTGATCTCCTCCTCTAGGTCTCCATGAAGAAAGGCACTCTTCACATCCATTTGATGCACATCCCAAACATGTGTTGCAATAATATCCAAGGTGAATCAGATAAAATTCATCTTTGTAATGGGTGCAAAGGTCTTTGAGTAGTCAATGCCTGCCACCTGTGAGAAACCCTTGGTGACTAATCGTGCCTTGTACTTATCAACCGACCCATCTATTGCAAACTTGGTCTGATATATCCACCTACATCAAACCATCTTTCTTCCCTTAGGAAGTGAAGTCAAATCCCAAGTGTGATTTTTAATTAAGGAAGAATATTCTTCCTCCATAGCATTATCCCACTTAGGTACCCCCGATGCCTCTTGAAAATTCTGTGGATCTGAAACTGAAGCAAATAAGGCATGTGGATCTCTCTAAAAATCCCCCTAGTACATCTGTCATCTACGGGATCTCCTACCCAAGTGTCAGCACTCTCAAGTGTCTGTCTGGCCCAAAGTAGCCTAGAAGTGGGCAAGTCAGGTGCTAACTCTTCATCTTCTGACTGACTAGAGGTGGATGAATCTACATCACTGTCCTCGCTGTCTAAACTTGAAGAAGAAGAAGATGACTCTGGCTCAAGAACCTGCTATGGCTGATCTGAATCTGATGAGGAATCATCATGAAGAAGTAGATTTGATGAGGGAGAAGAAGTGTCAAGTGTTGAGTCTCTAGGACTCTCTTGAAAATGGACACTTCTCTCGATGAACAACTCATGAGTGACTAGATCTAGAAGGTGATATCCCTTAATACCATCCAGATATCCTACAAAGATGCAAGACTTTTACTGACATTCCATAGCTTTACATTTCTTCTTCAAAATGCGGGCCATGGTTGGGGATCTGAAAACTCTAAGGTGCTCAACATCAGGTTTCCTTTTATGCCAAGCTTCAAAGGGTGTTATCCCTTTCAAAGCTTTGTGAGGAACCCTGTTTTGAATGTAGCAAGCACAATTGATGGCTTCAGCCCAGTACTGTGATGCTAAAGATTTAGAGTAAATCATACAGCTACCCATCTCTTTCAAGAACTTATTCTTGTGTTTTGCAACCCCATTCTGTGAAGGACTGTAAGTGACTGTGCACTACAAATCAATTCCCTCTGTGGTGCAAAACTACTCAAACCGGATGCTGACATACTTCCCTCCATTATCAGTTCAAAGAACCTTGATGGATTTCTCACTCTATTTCTCAACAAGAGCCTTGAAGTCTAGAAAATTCTCAAACACTTTAGACTTTTGTTTGAGAAAATATATTCAAGTGTACCTAGAGAAATCATCAATGAAAGTGAGGATGTATTTGGCCCTTATGAAAGATGGTTTGGGAAAGGGTCCTGATACATCACTGTAGACTAACTCCAAAGGTTGTGAAGCCCTCCAAGCTTTGCCTTTGTCAAATTTTGCTTCGAGATGCTTCCCAAGGGAGCACCCCTCGCAAAGTCATTTTGAAAATTGGACACGAGGCAAGCCAATGACCATGTCATGTTTGCAAAGTTACTCAAGGTAGCGGTAGTTAAGGTGGCTAAACCACTCATGCCACAATTTGCTAACTCCATCTGAATGAGTCAACAATGCTGTTGGAGAAGAATCTGATGCAAAATGTGAGAAGGTGTATAACCTAGCTTGGTGATTTGCCCTACCCACTGCCACTGTAGTATTACTATGCAACTCCTTGATAACCATTGAATCTGGTGAAAACTTAACTCTCATGCCTTGACCAATGTGAGTGATTTGGTACACTGATAGGTGATTGGTTGAAAGAGAAGGAACACTTAGAACATTATTGAATGTTCCTCCTTCCATTTCAACTGACCCTCTCCCTACAATGGAAACTAATGTGTCATCACCCAAACTAATTGAAGTCATGCTACAAGGCTCTAAAGATGAAAACTCAACTAGTGAAGAGCCCATGTGGTGAGAAGCACCCGAGTCGATGACCCATGAAGATGTTGAAGCTTCTGTAGCTATAAGAGCCTTGCCCTTTTATTTCTCCTTACCCTTGTCTTTTGCCTTAGTAGAATCTTGGGTAGATGAATTCTGCTTGATGGACTCAGGAACACCTATATTGTTCTTCTCTAGAAGATGAGTTAGGTGATCTATTTGTTTCTTCATGAATTTGTGTTCATCATGCCCTATATTTTTACAATAGGCACACTTAACCTTCTCCTTCTTAGGTTTAGCATTGGAGGATGAAGACTCAGTGTTGTTTTTGGTAAGATTTATGTTTTCTTTCTTCTTCTCCTGGTCCTTGTTCTTTTTCTTCTTCTCCTTTGTTGAAGTCTTATCTTTACCATTTCTAGATATCAATGCTTAGGGTTGAGTAGACTTCATTGTGCCCATCTAAGTTAGCTTATCTTGCTCCCTAGTCAAGTCAGCAATGAATGAATCCAAAAAAGGCATTTTCCATGTAGTGCCAAGGGCACTTTTTGTGGCATGGAAAGTGGAGACAAAGACTGAATAACTTGGACCTAACTTTGTGAGAATATAAAGTATGAGTTGATCATCATTTTTCTCTATCCCACATTCTTTCAATTGCAATCTAAGGGCCTTAAACTTAGTGAAGAAGTCCTGTAGGGTGTCAAAGTTGCTAGGACTTAGACTTATGAGTTTATTTTCGAGCTCATGACCTCTCATCTCATCAAGCTTCCCAAATAACTTTTATAAGGTGTCCCATATGTCATTTGGAGTATGAGAGGAATCTAAATGGAAGAGAAGTTCAGGAGACACAGAAAAGCTCAGTAATCCATAGGCTTCATCACTACAGTTGTACCACTTAACTTTTTCAACATCAGTGTTGGGTTCTATTTCAGTACCCATGGTGATCCTATACAACCCTTTGCTTCTAAGAATGATTGACATTTTAACCTTCCATTCATGATAGTTGAAGGGTGTTAGGGGTTTAAGTTGAAAAGAATTCATTTTTAGCTGAATTTAGGTGAAGTTGTGTTGATTGCAAGTTGTGAAATTATGTAGAAAGGAGAATGAAAGCAAGTTGTGAAAAGCAATCACCCCCCCAAAATGTTGAGCTCCCCTCAAATATGCAAGTACACGCTCAAAGACGTCAAACTCAGCCGAAAATGTGTCTCGAGAGACCCAAATTTTGGCACTTTATAAACTAGTGTATTTTTGATAATTAACAGGTCTACACTGTGGAAAATTGAATTACAAATACTTTTTAAAAAAATGGCACCCAAAACTGAGCTACCGTTTGCAAGATATTAAAGGTACAATTTTTCTGTAAACTAGTGTTTTTGCAAAAAAAAGCACTAAAACATTAAAAAATCCCTGCTATGGAAGAGAAAGTGGCCTTCCAACCACTCGTTGGATTCGACACAAAATGAGGAATCCAAAGGAGGTCTTTGTGAGGGAGAATTGGCCTCCTGCCAACCTGAGCCTCACCCTTCGTCTTCGTAGGTCGAAGATACAAGTTAAAATTCAAACCCCCAAAATTACCAAATTGTCTAAAAACCTTAATACTCAGTCAAATTGACTATTTTTTGTTTTGACAAGTCAATTTTCACTAAAAAATTAAGTTAAAGACATAATGGACAGAATGGCAAAGTGTTTAAGGGTCCACATGGGATGCCAAGCATGAAAGAGGGTGCCTTTTTCAAGAAATTACAGTCCCAAATTTATAGCAGAAAAGACAACAATTTTAGACCTGTGCTGGACCGTACGGCCTGTCTGAGGCGTGGCAGAAGACTGTGGCTGAATATTTCACTAAAAAACAAGGGCACTCTGCTAAGACACCAAGAAAAATAGGAAGTGGCATTCAAAAAGGGCACAGTTTTGAATTTTTAGCAAAAAATAAAACCAACCTACAGACCTGGGCCGTACGGCTAGCTTGGCTGGTGGCGTGGCAGCAGAAGTGGCGTTGCAGGAAGAACTGTAGTGTTGAAGGCGTGGAAACCAAAAAAGGTCAGCTGAGGATCTGCAGAAGCATGGTGCAGAACAAAATTTTGGTGCCTACCTCCTTGCTCTCTGCTCAACAATAGCCCTTGAGTGCATCAACCTACAGATTTATCTGCAAATAGCTTGTCTGTTAGTGGTATTCTGCCAAGACACCCAAATACAAGGATCCCAAGGAAACTAACCAGAAATGATATAGACAGATTTTTTTTTAAAGACCAAATCTAGAATAAGAAAATAAAGAGAACTCCACTCCTCTTGATTTCAAAATAAGTTAAAAGCATAATCACACACAAGATTACCGGGTTAGCTCTGATACCATATCAGAGTTGTTGCCAGAATCTAGATAATGCGAGTGCAATGGAGACGTGATCACACAAGTTGAAGCAAGTGCATACCACATAGATGCTAAAGCAATTTTAAAATAACACAATAAGAGAAATTGCACAAGACAAAATGGAGAAAACCAAAATCTAATTAGCATGAGATGGCCAAAGTGAGGAATACAAATAGGAGAGTATGTAAGTAACTCCTCCACAAAAGGTGGACAAGGCACCCCAAGAATAGAATGTAACTCCTCCATGAAAGGTGGTGACAAGGTGCTAATAATAGAGAAGTAACTCCCATCAAGGGAGTTACTTATGACATTCTTATGACACCTATGACACATCTATGACACACACCTCCACATAAGCTAGCCTATCCCACAAATGTAGGAAAACTCCATGTATGCACAAGAAATACAATTACCCTAATTAATAAATAGGAAAAAATAAAAACCTACACTAATAGAAGATGTGATAAGGGTCTGTCATTATTTTTTGTAAGTCATCAACAAGTAAGAAGATTTGTTTCAAGGCTATTATGCCTATTTTCTTTTGGTGACCTAGTATAAAGGTTTTGATAATTAAAGAGTGAAGAGAATGGTATGAGAGTTTAAATGTCAGTATAAGGGAATAAAAATAAAAATAATAACATGTTGAACATGTCATGAAGATCATATAGTGGTACTGAAGGTGGTGAGTTAATTGGATTACTTGTTTCAAAGCTAGATAGGTCTATTTATCTAGTTGAGTGATGTAGAAGAGGAAGAGGCTTGTATGAGGTAGAAAGGTAGGTTTGTATGTGTTATAAAAATAAAATACCATAATCAGGTGTGTAATACATCATATAAAATGTGGAGATCAGTTTTGAGGTGATTGTGTTGGTGTTTGATCTTCTAGGGGGTTGTAGCCTCCTTGCTAGTTAGTGCTAGCTAATGGTCAAGTGGGTGCTTGACTAAATTGAGGGGTGGGTGCTCCTTAATCAGGTAGTGATGATATAAATTGAATCAATATATTTATAGTATAATATTACAAATATTTTTTTAAGTGGGTTTTCTACCCCATTAGGGTTTACCACACAATTCATGTGTTATGTGCTTTGATCTTACATTATTTTCTTTGTTCATTGCAATGAATGGTTTATATGCTTCATGAATGATTGTGTTGAATGGTTAAGAGTTTAAAGAATTTTAATTTAATTTGATTTGATTACATCACTAATTCATCCCTACCTTAGTGATTGTGCTTCCAACAATTGGTATTAGAGCAGGTCCTTTAGGAAGGCTTGACAGTTAGAAGGTGGTCCTTGAAGTACAAAATGGCTAAGCAACTAAGGAAATAAAATCTAGAGTTGAGGTCTATGGATAAGGCTTATGAGGATCAGATTTGTACCTTTAATAATGATAAGGTCATGATGGATAAATAGGTTGAGAAGGCTATTAAGGATCTCAAATTTCAGTTAGAAGATGCTAATGTAAGGGTGAGTTATATGGAGGCTCTTAAGGAAAAGGTATGTATCTATAATTCTAATGTAGCCTTAGAAATAAAAAAGTACAAGATTACTATTAATGATATTAATAATTAGTTAGAAGCTAAAAATTAAATTTTGAGGGAAAATAAGGATGAGTGTGATCAATTTAAAACAGAGCTAGGATCCTTGAATGTTGAGCATGAGAAGCTAGTGGTCAAAATGAGCAAGTTTGAGCATGAGAATCTAGTAGTCAAAATGAGCAAGGTTGAGAAAGAGAAATAAAATAAAGTAAATAAGGATGATAGAATTAAAAATAAGCACCAAGGAATCTCAATTCCATGAGGTTTGTCAATTCATCTCATAATCAATGTTATGCTTGCAATCAGTTTGGTCACATTACAAGAGATTACAAAAGGAGAAGTAACTTGTCAAAAGGAGATAATAGTCATCATCAAACAAAAAGTATGAATGATATTATTTGTTTTAAATGTCATAGAGTTTGTCATATTTAAAAATATTATAAAAATAGGTTGAATGAGCTCTCAAGGCAAAATAAGGTGTATGGAGCTCCTAGTGTGTAAGGAAGAGTTCATACATGGATATAGAGACCTAAGACTATTAAGATAGATTAGATTGAGACTAGGGATGAATTGGTTGATGAGAATATCAATCAATATGGTTTGTTTATTATGGTAAATATGAAGGCAAGACAATAATACTATTTATCAGGGCATGTTGACAAAGGATTCAAAGAGAAGATGGATGAGCCAATCAAGCCTATGAAGAGGCTTAGGAAAGACAAGAAGACTAATGAGAGAATGGAGATTTGGGAATATCCTAAGTTTCAAGTGTTCTAAGTGAATTGGAATGTGAGGTGTCTATATTAGGCTTCATATATGCATTACTCAATCTTTTGAAGTATCATGGAATGATGTTGTAAGGTTGATAAGTGAGAAACTAATTAATGAGTCAAGGTATGTTCTTTATCTTGATAGCATATAGTTGAGTATGGATTATTTAAATTGATTTAAATCTTGTCAAATATGTATATCACCTATTAAGAATTATGAAAATGGATTTGAAGGTCTGAAGTTATTTGTGGGATAAGATCTCACTTTGAGTATCCTCGGTTGGCATAAGGATTTTAACACTAGAAACCCTTGACATGGTGTATCTTGGGTTGTACAATGAGTTTGGTCACCAAAATTGGTAAGTAAATGTAAAATGATGATATGAAAGTATTTAATGAGGTTATGGTATGATAATAGGTAGTATCTTGATGTAAAGGTATGATATTTTCATGTTATGTATCTTTGTTTACAATATATCTCTTTGAAGCGACATAGGAGAGGAGTATCTTTTCTTGTGAAAGAGAGAGGTTATTAAAGGTCCAAAATTGGGAAGGTAAGTTCAGATTAAAGTAGAAGGAATGTATGAATTCAATTAGATTAATCCATAGATGGAATAATGAGGTAACTTGTTCATATTGATAGCTTGAAGAGCTCTTCAAAGCATGGATTGAAGTAAATTTAGTTAGTTTTCATATGAGAAGGTTTGTTGAGCATGTTCTTATTGTTCAGATCAGTTGTGATAGTTTGTTTCATATGATAAGGTTTTTAGACCATTGAAATAAGTCATTTTGGCCCAAGAAGATCAACATTTGTTTCATTTGTCTCATGAAAGGATGTTGGATAGTTGTGGTAACCTATGTGTCGATGAAGATGGCTTCATTCAAGATATGTTCTTGTAAGAGAGTTTGCTTGTGTATGTTTGCAATTTTTTAGTTTTATTTGTGTGGAATGTGGAGTTAGGTAGAGATAACTCAGGTTTATTGAGGAGTTTGTGAATTTTTGGCATGTTTTATATATGCTAATAATCAAAGATCAATTCAGATAGAGGTATGTTCTCTTCAATTGATAATATGCAAGGTATGCATAGAGTGAGGGGGAGCATTTGTGAGATGTTTCAATTCCAAGGAACTTGCATGGTTGATTATGGTTTTATAACATGTTATATGATATGATCATGATGTTAGGGTGAGATTTATATTTCTATGATTAGTTTAAAAGGTTCAAGGATCAATTTGGTATGTTGAGGAAGAGACCCTTTAACATTAATGTCAAAGGGGGAGAAAGTTCAAAATGAAGGAGGTGTTCACTTTGGGAGAGAGCATTCTGAAAGGTGTTTGACATCAATGGCAAAAGGGGATATTTTTGATCATGTTATTAGAATTAATTTATTGTCATTGATGTCAAGGTGATCTTAGTACATAATGCATTAATGACAAATTGATAAGTTCCAAGTGTATTTGAGAGTGCATATCATGTGTGCAGGTCTTTGGGATGATAGAGAATGTTGTTGATTTTATGTTCTTATTTAATAGGTCATATGAGGTGTCAAGAGTTCTTGGTGGAATTTTTAAGGTGATAAGAATACTTTGGAATGTATGTGTGCTTGTCTAGATCATCCTTGTTCCCTTATCAAATCATGATGAATAGGTAGATTGATGGGATCAACATTCACACATGTGAAGGTCTAAAGAGAAGTTTAGTATATGGATGGATTAAATATGAGATGAGATCACGTGGTCCAAGTTTCATGTCTTAAAATTATGTATATAATAATTTATGATAATGCAAAGTTGGTCTCTTAGGCAGATTTCACTAGTTTCCATACTTAGCCAAATTTGCAATATCAAGTGACCTTTATACAAAGGAAAACCAGTCAGTAGTATTTTGTTTATAACTTTTTATAATGGATGAGTTTGATGGTGGTGTAAAAATAAAAGTGGTATAGGACTTTAAGGGATATCTAGGAAAATTGATTAGGAGGTTTTAATGTTGGTATAATTTCATTTATTGTACGTGAGAGTTGATTGTTGTTGACTATGTTTTTTTTGAATAAACTAGGGTGGAAAGTAATGACTGTATAGAAAAAAGTATGGATAAAATATTATTTTTATAAAAATAAAAAATGAATTAGACTCCATATATATCATCATAAAAGTGATTTTGAGTTTTGAATATCTACACATTTGAAGTTATTTTTGGTCAAAGTTGACTTTTGTTGACTGTAATTATTGCAGGTTTGAGTAGGCTTCTTGTAGGGGTGTTTATGAGCCTTTGGAGGCTGAATAAAGGTGTATTACAGATTGGATGATGTTTTAGATTAAGGTAAAAATAGGTTTTGAAGGGACCCCAAAACCCTGAAATAAAGATAGAAAGATGAAGCATTTACAACCACAGGCAAAACCTAAAACCTACTACAAAGAAGTAACATGACCAGGTTTTATATGGACCTAAAACCACCTAAAAGACCACAAGTAAAAACCCAAATTTTACATAGACCTGGCTACACCATAGTCAAAAGATTACAAAAAACCAAGAAACTGGACCAGATAACACAACCAACTAGAAGAACCAGGCTATTCTTCCAGTTCCAAAATCATTTTCACTGCTTCCTTACCTTTCACAGCAGTATCCTGAATGGCAGTAGCCACCGACATGGCTCCCTCTTGCATAGCTTTCTTTCTTGAGCTCTGTCTCATCCTCTTGCTGGGCCCCTCCAAGGATTTGATCTCCTCATTAGCTCTTTTTCCAATATTAACAGCTGCAGCACATATGTTAGATGTAACTTTCTCCATTTTCATTCTGCTCTCCTTGATGAGTTCCCTTAGGTTGTTCTCATAGTCTTTGAGCTTGATGGGGATGTCTCTCATCTATTTTTCCATGTTATTGATTTTGTTCCAAACTGCCTTCTAGTTGTCTTCCATTATTTCCATTTTCCTTTTGAGATCCATTATCTCCTTAAACATCCATGAATCGAGTTGGAGGATAGCCTCTGCTTTGCAATTAACCCATCTCGTAGGTGTGTGCCTTCCATCATTCTGCCTTTTATCACTCCACTCTTCTATGTTTTTATTAGGACTGTTCCCACCTTCTTCAATGTGATCCTCTCTTCCCCTTTGATTCTGTTCCTTAGTTTTAGCTTGAACTCCCACGTCCGTTTCTTGGTTGTCAGCCTGAACTGTGTTTTCCCTCTCATTTATCAAAATAGGGTCCTCAACAGGGTCATCCAGGACTTTATCATCCTCAAACACTTGCTGGTTTTCCTTAGAGTCATGTTCACTATTTTTAGACTCCTCTATGTTGACTCCTTCTTTCTCATTCTTCTCTTGAACTTCTTCTTCCTCATTGACACCTAATTACAATAATTAGAACTTATATTCCTGCTTTCTGTTCCTCCCTCTTCCTCCAAGCTTTCCTCCCCAAACTTATCAATTCTCTCCCACTCTGTGTTCTCGTCAACATTCTAATTCTTGACACTAGGGGGCTTGATTTTATCTTTCCCTTTAACAATTTCACTCTTGTTACTCCGTGAATCCTTGTTTTTCCCTAGATAAGGGTTCATAACCATGGCCTTGTTCTTACAATACCCTTCAATTATCAGAATTAATCCTTCATGCAAAATAGGACACGTTTCCTTCTTCCTGTGAGCGAATAAACTTTGGACCAAAGAGAAATGCAGATAAAAGGGAAAGGAAATTCTTACTTTGTGTTTGAAATGATTTAGGAATACAAAGTGGAATTTGTGAACTCTCTTGCTTCTTCTATCGAGTATGAAGTACTCTGGAATACAGCATAAGACATCCCTCTAAATGTCCTTAATCTGTTCCAGTTCAAAGAAATCCCCATTCTTTTCCAGCTTTTGCTCTTCAACGTCCGTCTTAAGGAATTTGAAAAAGGCCTCATTTGAAATGCTAGTCTGCTTGGAGAATTTTAATCCTTCCGTAGGTAGCCCCATAACCTCTGCTATAAATTCCTCTGTTAGATTCACTATGATTCCATGTAGAGTGACCCTATCATCAATCCAGTTTTTGAAAAAAGCCATTGTAATATGAGGTTTTAAACCATGGAGCCTTTCCATGTAGTTCATCACCTTCCCTCTCTGCAGGATTTTCTAGACATCTTGTTTCGCTCTCCACTCTTTGCAATTTTTGGGTTCCTGCTTCCTTGGTTATCCTTTCCTTATGCGAGCCATGCAGATTTCGTTTGATACCCAATCACTGTAAACTATACAATGAACCCACCTGCTACCAATTTGGTTCAAAGATCACCTTTTTTTAGGCACGTTCAGGATCCACTTCTCATTCTCGAGGGCATTCCTTTTTAATGGTTGTAAACCTTTCTCCGCGAAGCCACTCCTCCAACTCATTAGTTTTCTATTACAAGCTAATCTTTTCCTCCTTTGCATGAGTTGCGTCATGATGAATGAGCGCTCTAAGATACACATTCTTTTTTAATGTTTCCTGCCACCTCACTTTGTGTCCTATTTGGACTGCATAATTTGCTATCCAATCTGCAACTCTGTTGGCTTCACGGTAGGTGTGGGTAATTGTTACTTTTTCAAAAATTTTGATTAAAGTTTTCATCTCCATCACCATAGCCTCTATATTCCATGACACAAAATTTTTATTATTTAGAATATTTATGATATTCAAGGAGTCCCCTTCCAGCCATAATTTAGAATATCCCGAATCCACAACTAGTTTGATGGTTTGAAGGGCAGCATAAGCTTCAACAATATGACAATTCGACTTTCCAATGGGGATTGCAACAACATCGATTACATTTCCCATATGGTTTCTCAAGACTCCTTCACATCCTGCATTTCCCGGATTCCCTTTGGCAGCTCCATCAAAGTTTCCTTTAATCCACCCTTGAGGGGGGACTTTCCAAGTAACACCTAGTCTAGGATTTTTAGGTTTACCATTAGAATTTTCCATTCTTAAGCGATTATCCACTTGAAAGGTTGGGTTTGGATTCCTTTGCAATGAAAAATTCTCCTTAATAGCTCTAATGATGTTCTGCCCCACCACCCATCCGGGAAGTTCTTTACTTCTAAAAATTTAGTTTTTTCTTTCCTTCCGTATTCCCCACCAAATATGGGGAAAAGTTAGTTTCCATAAAAATATAACTTCAGGATTCTTGGAGGGACAATACCAACTTTTAAGAGATAGTTCCACATTTTTGTGGTGAATCCAAGCAATACCCCACAGATTAAGGATTTCTTTCCAAACTTGCTGCGTAAAAGAATAGTTCACAAACAAGTGATCTCTATCTTCAAAGCCCTTCTTACAAAGAATACACCTATTCACAATATATATTCCTCCTTTCTGTAAATTTTCCAGAGTCAAGATTTTATTTTGGAAGAGGGTCCAGAAGAAGATTTTGATTTTAGGGATGAGCCCCTTTATCCAAGCCTTCATCCACAAAAGTTTGTTGTTGTTTCCCTTTGAAGTGAAAATGGAAGAAACTTTAAATTGTCCACTAGGCTCATTATGCCAAACAATCTTATCTTCAAGATTAGGGTAGAGAGATATAGCATTTAGGGATAGTTGTATATTCTTGAAATCTTGATCAAGATTAGTAAGGTTCACCCAAGAGTTATTCTGCCAGTATTGGTTAACCATTATTCCCAATCTTTGCTTACATCGGTCTATTGCTTCTTTATCTTGGATTTCATCTATCAAAGGTTTTCCTTTTAACCAAACATCCTCCCAAAATTTCACCTTTTTTCCATTGCCAACTTTCCAAGAGCTTCCTTCTTCTAAAACTTGTTTAGTACCCTGAACTGCCCCCCATATGGCAGATGGATGGGAGATGTCAGGGTAAGAAAAGAAATCAGAGAGGGACTTTGCCTTGAATAAATACTTATGCTTCCATATATTGCTCCATTCTTTGTTTTCCTGATAAACCCTCCATCCCTACTTGGCTAAGAGAGCTGTGTTCATACTTCTAATTTTCCTTATTCCTAGTCCTCCTTCCCTAACAGGTTTACAAATGTTATCCCATGCAATTAAAGGCATTCTCCTTTTTTCCTCAGTACTTGTCCAAAGAAAGTTTCTCTGAATTTTTTCAACAGCTTCTGCAAATTTTGTGGGAATTCTGAAAAGACTCAAAGCATAAGTGGGTATGCTTTGAAGACTTGCTTTGAGGAGGGTAAGCTTTCCTGCCTGACTTAGAAAATTACCTTTCCATCCCGCAAGTTTCTTGCTAAATTTTTTAATAAGTCCTTCCCAAAAAGCTTCAGGAACTTTCATCCCAAGAGGGAGACCCAAGTAAGAGGAGGGGAAAGATCCTATGGAGCATTCAAGGATTTTAGCTATTTTGTTCTGTCTATGACTTGGGGTGTTAGTGAAGAACACTGCACTTTTGTTCCAGTTAATCAATTGTCCTAAGGCATCTGAATATAAATTTATAGCTTTCTTCAAAGTTCTTGCTTCTGTGACTTCAGATTGCCCCATGAAAATAGTATCATCAACAAATTGACCATGGGAGCATATTAAAGGATGCAAAGAGGGTTTCAGACCCTTAAATAAACCTTTACGGACTAAGTCCCCTATATATCATCCCATACTATCAGCAATAATAATAAACATAATAGGGGATATAGGATCCCCTTGTCTCAATCCCCTTGATGGTTTAAAGAAGCGAGACGAACTCCCATTTACCAACACTGCAATAGAAGTAGTAGATATCAACTGCTTAATAATATCAACCACTCTTTGTTCAAAGCCAAAGGCAATAAGACTATTTGAAAGGAATAACCAGTCCACCCTATCATATGCTTTTGCAATATCTACTTTCATTATGAACCCCTCATTGTTAGAGCTGAACAACGAATGAATATTCTCATGAGCAGTAATTATAGAATTGAGGATTTGTCTTCCTGGGATGAATCCATTTTGTTGATCAACAATAATCGAAGGGATCACTTGAATTAGTCTGGATGTAAAAAATTTGGATATAATCTTATAGAAGGAATTGCATAGACTAATCAGTCTAAACTGATCAGGAGAGTCAGCTCCAATCTTTTTTGGAATCAGACACAAAAAAGTGGCATTAACTTCCTTCAGCATCTATTTGGCTCCAAAGAATTCCTTCACCGCATTACTTACATCTTTGCCAACAAGTTTCCATAGCTTTTGAAAAAAGAACATGGGAAATCCATCTGGTCCAGGTGCTTTATCTCCTCCTAAAGAACTAACTGCTTTGAAGATTTCATCCTCCTTAGGTATTGAGCATAACATTTTATTCTACTCCTTCGAGACCAAAGGAGGAACCACACGTAGGATATCAGCTTGACTATCCAAATTGATATTTATATCAGCCTTCATCAGGGAGGAGAAAAAGGAAAGCATTTCCTCCTTTATTTCCAATTCCTCTAACATCTTCTGATCTCCTTTTTTCAAGTATTGTATATGAGTTTTAGCTCTGTGTTTCAGAGTGGAAAGATGGAAAAAATTTGTATTTTTATCTCCTTCTTTCAACCATAACAACCTAGATCTTTGTCTCCAATATATTTCTTCCTTAGTTATAAGATCTTGATATTGAACCAATTGTTCCCTTTCTTCTGTAAGGAGGTTTGAGGTGTATCCGTTTTGCTGAATTTTTTCCTGAATTCTGCTAATTTCCTCCTTGATAGTATTCTTTTTCTCAAAGATATTTCCAAAACAATCCTTATTCCATTTCTTAACTTCCTTTTTAACTTTTTGAGCTTGGATGCAACTCTAAAAAGCTCTGTCCCCTCAATAGGTATATTCCACCACTCTTCCATTTTACTTTCAAACTGTGGGTGCTGCATCCACATCTTTTCAAATCTGAAAGGATGATTCTTTTTTTGGTTCATTTTGACTGCTGTGAAGAGAAGAGGATAATGATCCGAGCCTATTCTATGGCACGCTTCCAACTTACATATGTAATCTTTTGTCTAGTCTGGAGAGATGAGAGCCCTATAAAGCTTGGCATGTATACAATCATTACCTATTCTCTTATTGCTTCATGTAAACTAAATTCCCTGAAGCTCCATATCCATTAGTCCTTCTTTATTTATAAACTCCATGAGATCGATTCTCCCTTCCATTTGAATAGTATTACCCCCCTTTTTCTCATGTTCATAGAGGGGAACATTAAAATCTCCCATTATAATCCATCGTCCGCAATAATCTTTGCTTTTGAAATTTGAGATAGTCTCCCGAACCTTTTTCCTTTGGTTCTTGACATTGGGAGCATAGATATTTACAACATACCAACTTTCCTTTAGGTCAACACTAGTAATTTTTACAACCATAAGGTTTTTACTTTCTGTCAAAATAGAACCAGAATAATGATTCTTCTTCCATAGCATCATGGTGCCCCCTGAAGCACCTTCAAAACTACTGGCCTTGATAGAATAATTTTTAAAGTCTTTGATCTGTTCTGCTTTCTCTTTACTCATCTTAGTTTCTTGGAGCAAAAGGAAATCAGGGTTTTGATCTTTGACAAAATTCCTAACTATATCTACTTTGTTTATGCTATTTAACCCCCTAATATTCCAACTTAATATTTTCATTACTTTTTTTTATTTTGGACATATTGCGACAAAATTATCTGCCTACCATCTGCAATATTCTATTTGCTTTCCATCTCTCTATTCTTCTTTGCAGATTTTTTCCTAGATTTATCTGGAGAGCCAACATCTGGTTTTATCTTGGATTACGGATCGGTTCCTCTTCCTTCTTTTTGCCTAGGAAGACCAATAGATTTCGCCTTGACACTTCTCATCTCTATATTCTTTATATTGTTCTTTTTCTCATCTTTTTCCTTTTGGTCTTTTGAGTTTTTTTCTGCCTCTTTCTTTTCTTCTGCTGATGGGGCCTCTTCCACAGGAATGTTGTTATCATCCTTAAATGACACCTGCTTCTCCCCCATCTGGGTATCACACAACTCTCCTTCTTCTAAATTTTTTCCCCCTTCAGGCATCACTTCTCCTTCCTCTAACCCATCGTTATCCTTTACCTCATTAAATTGATTTTCTAAATTTTGTGTAACAACGATTTGGTTTAGAAGATTTGTCTTTTCCTCTGTTAAATGTTCTAATTTTTTATTCTCTGAGTTCATCCCCTGTTCTTCATTTTGGGGACTATCTTTTTTCAAATGAGGCTCTATATCTCCTATTAAATTTAGGACATCATCCTCTTCAGTTGCAGAAACTTTATCCTCTTCTGTGCATGGGTCTGCTAAAACTTCTTGATTCTTTCCTATCTTTCGATAGTCCTCTTTTATCTTCCATATTTTCTTTTGTTGAATATTAATATTTTTCCCTTCCTAGACATTTCTAGGATGTGTTCTACCTCTATTGGGGCAATTCTTGACCCAATGCCCCTATTTCTTGCATGCATAGCAGGAGTTTGGCAAATCTTCAAAGACAATCTCTTGGGTTTTCTTACCAAGCTTTGAAAATAATTCCACTTTTTTTGGGAGATGGTTCAAGTCTACCACTTTAACATAAATTCTGGCACTTTGGAGTTTATTTCTTGAAGCTGTGGCATTATCCACTGCCACTAACTCACCAAATGAACTAGCTATTCCGTTAAAAATATCCTCATGCCAGAATTCTAAAAGAAGACTAGGAAGTCTAGCCCATATAGGGGTAGTTAAGAAAAAAGAGTCTGATAAATCCATATCTGGTTCCCATTTTTTGATTGTAAGTGAGCATTTTCCAAAAGACCAAGGCCCTTCACTAAGAACCTTATTCAAATCTTCCTTACAGTTGAAAATAAAAGAGAAGAAACCATTCACCATTGGTGCAATGTCAACATCTCCACGTATAGTCCATTTCTTTTTGATCATATTTTTGAGTGATTCTATATTTGGTCTAGCTCCTAGAAACTTACCCACTAGAGTGAGTTCCATAGATGACACTAAGAAATCAAGTAAAGGATCTGGGATAAAAACTTGAAACTCACCTTTCTCCCAGCATGATTTAGATGTCACCGGTGGAAAAAGGGATTTCCCAGTTGGTTTTTTCCCAAACAACGATGACCAGGTCCTTTGTTCAAGGGCCCCTATCTGTCTCTCAAAATTCTTTTCCTTTTTATATTCAACATTATCTTTCACTTTCTCCGTGTACTGTTCTAACACACTATTGAATGGGGGATTTCTGACCCCACTAGAGGGCTCATAAATAAATGAATCCCTTCCTTTATCAGAATCAATCGATAATCCTGGCCCTCCATATTTTCCTTCTTCCTCTGCTGTTCCCCCAGGGTCTGTCCCTCCTGCCAGATTCTCCTTGGTTCTTTTCCCGCTCATTTCGGATTCAAAAAACTAGCTATCTTTATCTTGTTATGCCATGCTCTTTTCTAGATTGGATGATGTTACTAAAGTATTTATATTTCAATCCATATGTGGATTGTACATGGAAATTTTATATTCATTTAGTTTTAGCCTCTTTTTTGAAGATAGTGTTTTTGGGCTAATTAAGCCTAATAGGTCCTTAAGACCTAATGGAGGTTGTAGAGTATGAGCGAATGATTTGATGTTTCTTAAGCATTGAAAATTATCATAGAGAATTTATGTAAAGTTATTGAATTGTTTTGGGTCATTGATAAGGGCTATATGGACCATAGTGACTTAAAGTGTTACATGAAGGTGAATTAGGTCTCCATGGGACCTATTAAAGGCTTGAGGGCTAAAAGAGGTTTCATAAGGTGAGCGAGTGACTTGAAAGTGTTGTATGAATTGTTTAAATTAAATATTTAATGTAGGAGTTTATGTTAGTTTTTTTAAAAGGGTTCCATATTTGGTTAAGGTCTACTAGTATCTAAGTATAACGTGTGGCCTATTGGAGGGCTAATTGCTTAGGTCTTACATAAGCCTAGTGTGTTGTTTTGAGCCATATGAAGTATGGAAAACCTAATGAGTTGATGTATTGTATGTAAAATGTCTTAATATATATATTTTAATGTTGATACAAGTTGGATATAATCCTTAAGGGTTAAGTAAAGTGTTGTGGCTGACCAAGATTGATTTTAGAAAGAATCATGTTTTATGTAGTAGGCTATTTTGGCCTTATTGTGCAAGTTAGAGAATTGGGGCATGAAATGAATTATTTATGAATTTTCAGAAGGGTAGGAGGATATGAAAACTATCATAAAATAATGTTGAATATGTGACAATGGTCTAACATTATTATTTTTAGGTCATGAGCAAGTAAGAAGATTTGTTTCAAGGCTATTAGTCCTATTTTGCTTTGGTGACCTAGTATAAAGGTTTTGATAATTAAAGAGTGAAGCGAATGGTATGAGATTTTGAAGAAGTGTGTAAGGGAATGATAATAATTATAATAAAATTTTGAACATGTCATGAAGACTAGATAATGGTGTTAAAGGTGGTGAGGTAATTGGATTACTTGTTTAAAAGCTAGATAAGTCTATTTATCTAGTTGAGTGATGTAGAAAAGGAAGAGGCTTGTATGAGGTTAAAAGGTAGGTTTTTAGGTGTTATAAATATAAAATACCATAGTGATGTGTGTAATACATCATATCATAGGTGGAGATATGTTTTTAGGTGATTGAGTTGGTGCTTGATCAGCTAGGGGGTTGTCGCCTTTTTGCTAGTTGGTGCTAGCTAAAGGTCAAGTGGGTGCTTGACTAAATTGAGGGATGGGTGTTCCTTGATCAGGTGGTGTTGATATAAATTGAATCAATATATTTATAGGATAGTATTAAAAATAATTTTTTAAGTGGGTTTTCTCCCCCATGAGGGTTTACCACATAATTCATGTATTATGTGCTTTGATCTTACATTATTTTCTTTGTTCATTGCAATGAATATTTTATATGCTTCATGAATGATTATGTTGAATGGTTAAGAGTTTAAATAATTTGAAATGAATTTGATTTGATTACATCACTAATTCATCCCCCCCTTAGTGATTGTGATTCCAACAATTGGTAACAGAGCAGGTCCTTTAGGAAGGTTTGACAGCTAGAAGGTGGTCCTTGAAGTACAAAATGGATAAGCAACTAAGGAAACAAAATCAAGAGTTGAGGTCTATGTATAAGGATCATGAGGATCAGATTTTTAAATTGAATAATGACAAGGTAATGATGGTTAAATAGGTTGAGAGGGATATTAAGGATCTCAAATTTTAGTTAGAAGATGCTAATGTAAGGGTGAGTTCTATGGAGGTTCTTAAGGAGAAGGTATGTATCTATAATTATAATGTAGCCTTAGAAATAAAAAAGTATAAGATGAATATTAATGATATTAATAATCAGTTAGAAGCTAAAAATTAAAGTTTGAGGGAAAATAAGGATGAGTGTGATCAATTTAAAATAGAGCTAGGATCCTTGAATGTTGAGCATGAGAAGCTAGTGGTCAAAATGAGCAAGTTTGAGCATGAGAAACTAGTAGTCAAAATGAGCAAGGTTGAGAAAGAGAAATAATATAAAGTAAATAAGGATGATAGAATGAAAAATAAGCACCAAGGAATCCAAATTCCATGAGGTTTGTCAATTCATCTCATAATCAATGTTATGCTTGCAATTAGTTTGGTCACATTGCAAGAGATTGCAAAAGGAGAAGTAACTTGTCAAAAGGAGATAATAGTCATCATCAAGCAAAAGATATGAATGATATCATTTGTTTAAAATGTCATAGAGTTTGTCATATTTAAATTTTTTATAAAAATAGCTTGAATGAGATCTCAAGGCAAAACAAGGTGTATGGAGCTCCTAGTGTGCAAGGAAGAGGTCATACATGGATATAGAGACCTAAGACTATTAAGAGAGATCAGATTGAGACCAAGGATGAATTGGTTGATGAGAATATCAGTGAAAATGGTTTTTTTATTGTGGTATTTATGAAGGCAAGATAATAATACTATTTATCAGGGCATGTTGAGAAAGGATTCAAAGAGAAGATGGATGAGCCAATCAAGCCTATGAGGAGGCTTAGGAAACACAAGAAGACCTGTGAGAGTATGGAAATTTGGGAATATCCTAAGTTTCAGGTGTTATAAATGAATTGGAAGGTGAGGTGTCTATATTAGGCTTCATATATGCATTACTCAATCTTTTGAAGTATCATGGAATGATGTTGCAAGGTTGATAAGTGAGAAACTGATCAATGAGTCAAGGTATGTTCTTTATCTTGATATGCATATAGTTGAGTATGGATTATTAAAATTGATTTAAATCTTGTAAAATATGTATATCACCTATTAATAATTATGAAAATGGATTTTAAGGTTTGAATTTATTTGTGGGATAAGATCTCACTTTGAGTATCCTTGGTTGGCATAAGGATTTTAACACTAGAAACCCTTGACATGGTGTATCTTGGGTTGTACAATGAATTTGGTCACCAAAATTGGTAAGCATGTGTAAAATGATGATATAAAAGTATTTAATGAGGTTATGGTATGCTAATAGGTAGTACCTTGATTCAAAGGTATTTTATTTTCAGGTTATGTATCTTTGTTTGCAATATCTCTTTGAAGTGACCTAGGAGAGGAATATCTTTTCTTTTGAAACATAGAGGTTATTAAAGGGCCAAGATTGGGAAGGTAAATTTAGATTAAAGTATACAAAATGTATGAATTCAACTAAATTTAATCCATATATGGAATAATGAGGTAACTTGTTCATATTGGTAGCTTGAAGAGCTCTTATAAGCATAGATCCAGGTAAATTTAATTGGTTTTCATATGAGAAGGTTTGTTGAGCATGTTCTTATTGTTCAGATCAGTTGTGATAGTTTGTTTCATATGATAAGGTTTTTAGACCATTGAAATAAGTCATTTGGGCCCAAGAAGACCAACATTTGTTTTAGGAGTCTTATGAAAGGATGTTGGAAAGTTGTGGTAACCTATGTGTGGATAAAGATGGCTTCATTCAAGGTATGTTCTTGTAAGAGAGGTTTGCAATTTTTTGGTTTTGTTTGGGTGGAATATGGAGTTAGGTAGAGATAACTTAGGTTTATTGAGGATTATGTGAATTTTGGGCATGTTTTCTATATGATAATAATCAAAGATCAATTCAGATAGATGTATGTTTTCTTCAATTGATATTATGCAAGGTATGTATAGAGTGAGGGGGAGCATTTGTGAGATGTTTCAATTCCAAGGAGCTTGTATGGTTGATTATGGTTTTACAACAAGCTATATGAGATGATCATGATGTTATGGTGAGATTTATATCTCTATGATCAATTTAAAAGGTTCAAGGATCAAGTTGGTATGTTGAGGAAGAGACCCTTTATCATTAATGTCAAAGGGGGAGAAAGTTCAGAATGAAGGAGGTGATCACTTTGGGAGAGAGCATTCTGAAAGGTGTTTGAAATCAATGACAAGGGGAGATTGTTGATCATGTTCTGAAGATGAATTGATTTTCATTGATGTTAAGGTGATCTTATTACATAATGCATTAATGACAAATTGATAAGTTCCACGTGTATTTGAGAGTGCATATCATGTGTACAGGTCTTTGGGATGATAAAGAATGTTGTTGATTTTATGTTCTTATTTAATAGGTCATATGAGGTGTCAAGAGTTCTTGGTAGAATTTTTGAGGTGATAGGAAGACTTTGGAATGTATGTGTGCTTGTCTAGATCATCCTTGTTCCCTTATCAAATCATGATGAATAGGTAGATTGATGGGATCAACATTCACACATGTGAAGGTCTAAAGAGAAGTTTAGTATATGGATGGATTAAATATGAGATGAGATCACATGGTTCAAGTTTCATGTCTTGAAATTATGTATATAATAATTTATGATAGTGCAAAGTTGGTCTCTTAGGCAGATTTCACTAGTTTCCATACTTAGCCAATTTTGCAATATCAAGTGACCTTTATACAAAGGAAAACCAATCAGTAGTATTTTATTTATAACTTTTTATAATGGATGAATTTGATGGTGGTGTAAAAATAAAATTGGTATAGGAATTCAAGGGATATCCAATAAAATTGATTAGGAGGTTTGAATGGTCATAAAATTTCATTTATTATATGTGAGAGTTGATTGTTGTTGACTATGTTTTTTATGAATAAACTAGGGTGCAAAGTAATGATTGTATAGGAAAAAGTATTGATAAAATATTATTGGTATAAAAATAAAAAATGAATTATAATCCATATATATCATCATAAAAGTGATTTGGATTTTTGACTATCCACACATTTGAAGTTATTTTAGGTCAAAGCTGACTTGTGTTGACTATAATTATTGCAAGTTTGAGTAGGCTTCTTGTAGGGGTGTTTATGAGCCTTTGGAGGCTGAATAAAGGTGTATTATGGATTGGATGATGTTACTAAAGTATTTATATTTCAATCCATATGTGGATTGTACATGGAAATTTTATATTCATTTAGTTTTAGCCTTTTTTGTGAAGATAGTGTTTTTGGGCTAATTAAGCCTAATAGGTCTTTAAGACCTAATGGAGGCTTTAGAGTATGAGCGAATGATTTGATGTTTCTTAAGCATTGAAAATTATCATAGAGAATTTATGTAAATTTATTGAATTATTTTTGGTCATTGATAAGGGCCATATGGACTATAGTGGCTTAAAGTGCTACATGAAGGTGAATTAGGTCTCCATGGGACCTATTGAAGGCTTGAGGGCTAAAAGAGGTTTCATAAGGTGAGCGAGTGACTTGAAAGTGTTGTATGAATTGTTTAACATAAATATTTAATGGATGAAATTATGTTAAAGTTTTAAAAGGGTTCCATATTTAGTTAAGGTCTATTAGTATCTAAGTGTAACGTGTGGCCTATTGGAGGGCTAATTGCTTAGGTCTTACATAAGCCTAGTGTGTTGTTTTGAGCCATGTGAAGTAACTTAATGAGTTGATGTATATTGTATGTAACATGTATTAATATATTTTTTAATGTTGATACAAGTGGGAGATAATCTTCAAGGGTTAATTAAAGTGTTGTGGCTGACCAAGATTGAATGGAGAAAGAATCATGTTTATGTGGTAGGTTATTTTGGCCTCATTGTGCAAGTTAGAGAATTGGGGTGTGAAATGAATTATTTATGAATTTTCAAAAGGGTAAGAGGATATGAAAACTATCATAAAATCATGTTGAATATGTGACAATGGTCTAACATTATTTCTTTTAGGTCATGAGAAAGTAAGAAGATTTGTTTCAAGGCTATTAAGCCTATTTTGCTTTGGTGACCTAGTATAAAGGTTTTGATAATTAAAGAGTGAAGTGAATGGTATGAGAGTTTGAATAGTGTGTAAGGGAATGATAAGAATAATAATAACAATTTTAACATGTCATGAAGACTAGACAATGGTGTTAATGGTGGTGAGCTAATTGGATTTCTTATTTTAAAACTAGATAGGTCTATTTATCTAGTTGAGTGATCTAGAAGAGGAAGAGGCTTGTATGAGGTAAAAAGGCAAGTTTTCAAGTGTTAGAAAAATATAATAACATAATCAGGTGTAAGACATCATATCATAGGTGGAGATATGTTTTGAGGTGATTGAGTTAGTACTTGATCATCTAGGGGGTTGTAGCATCCTTGTTAGTTGTTGCTAGCTAAAAGTCAAGTGGGTGCTTGACTAAATTGAGGGGTGGGTGCTCCTTGATCAGCTGGTGCTAGGTAAAGGTCAAGTGGGTGCTTGAATAAATTTAGGGGTGGTTACTCCTTGATCATTTGGTTCTGATCTAAATTGAAGCAATATCTGGTACTTGATCATCTAGGGGGTTATGGCCTCCTTGCTACTTGGTGGTATCGAAAGGTCAAGTGGGTGCTTGAATAAATTGAGGGGTGGGTACTCCTTGATCAGTTGGTGCCAGCTAAAGGTCAAGTGGGTGCTTGAATAAATTGAGGGGTGGGTACTCCTTAATCCTTTGGTTCTAATCTAAATTGAAGTAATATCTTTATAAGATAGTAGTCCAAAGGTTTCAAGTGGGTTTTCTCCCCCATGAGGGGTTTCCACATAATTCATGTGTTATGTGCTTTGATAATACATTATTTTCTTTGTTCATTGCAATGAATGGTTTATATACTTCATGAATGACTATGTTGGATGGTTAAGAGTTTGAATAATTGGAATTGAAGTTGATTTGCTTACATCACCGATTCAACCCCCCCTCTTAGTGATTATGATTCCAAAAATAGTCTAGTTATCTTTCATAGAAGTAAAAGAGTGTGAGTGTTGCAAAAGGGTCGTGAAGAATAAATATTATCACCACACAAGTATTATGATAACTTGTGGTGAGATTGGAACATGGAATTGACATCAAGAACAAGTCTAACATCAATACACCTAATTCATATATTTCAAAGTAACTATAACCAAAATATGGTTATTTTTATAAGGGGTTACATTGTCTTATAAATACATCTAGGTGAGTCAAACAAGGATACTAAGGTATCTTCTGCCAAATGTTTAATTTTTTTGTTGTTAATCATGTTACCCTTCTCTAGTAAAATTTTTATGTCATTTTCACATAGTGGTATGAGGTAGACATGTCATTTTGGATTATTCCTATTGGGATTACTCAAATATATCTAGAGGATAGGACAAAGTTATAAAATTTGGGTAAATATTGGTAGGATTCTTCATCAAAATTATAAGTGTAGAAAGATACACTGTAGAGGTTAAGATCATACTACATTACATTGTAAAGGCTAAAATCATAGCATAATATAAGTGTGGTATCATAAGGATCTTAATGACATGTTCCAGACACTTGGATTGTGAATATATTATATTTTATATAATTAAAATAAATATATACTATGGTATACAAGTAAATATTATCTAATTTATTGTTACGAAGGTAAATAAGTGTAAGATAATAGTTACCAAAAGTGATTATTAGTGAAGAGATGTAATGATTTCCCTTTAGAGGCTATATAAGGATGTAAAATAACATTGAAGAGAAGTACATACCATATATAGAGAGTGTAAGTGATGTACTAGAGAATAAGTATATGTAATAAATGAATAATAAGTGAGTGTATGGGATAAAGAATATTGTAACAGAGTGTGTAGAGGTATAGAGTAAAGAGAAATTTGAAATGTAATAAATGTGTGTACTTATATATATATATTAATAAAGAGAGTAGAGTAGGAAATACATGTGCATTTTGTATTGTGTATGTGAATGAATAATAACACACCTACTTCAAAATTTAATGAATGCATATATTAACTAAGGATTATCCCTCAATTTTACCCTGTATGTAACATAAGCTCTAATTGAAGTCACAATGAACCTCATAAACATTTATATGCAAGTAAAAATAATTATGTCAACATGGACAGTGGAAAACATAATGAGTTACAAAAATTATACTTAAGCTAAATGTTTCTCTTTTTCAAAATTTTATCAATTATAAGTATAGTAAGTATAATATAAATATACCACTTTACATTTATATTTGTATGACTATTGTCCTATTTTACACTATCTAAATATTCAAATTTTTATCTTATTTAGATCACATTAATTAAAAAATATGTAAAATATTTTGGTGAACTTGATCATTGAATTGAGCATGATAAACCCTAGGCCTTTTCTACCTTAAGGTTTCATACTCTCTTAGGGTTTTAGATTTATCATGTCTTAGTTTTTGACTTTAAAATTTGATTTCTAATTTATCCTTAATCAGATAAGTAAATACATAACATAGACATAATGGATGTTAATAATTTATATTTTGTGATACAAGCTATGATTATCATGATTGCATGTTTTCATCCAAAAATATACAATATGTTTATAATTCATGCAATGAAATGGGTTAAATTTATCCACATGAAAAATAAGGATGATGTTAATTTATGAACTCTTATCTCTGCTCAGTAGTATGCATTGTATGAATGTCGAATATGAGATGCTTCTAGTTACCACTCAACATGAAAGGGCATGTATGATTCCTTTTATTCTTCCTCTATGGAGACCTCATGTTAGTGATAGTCATAATACATCCCCTATTATTTACCCAAGGCTTATATTAGATATGAAGATCCATGCCATCAAAAAACTAAGAGGTAGGGTACATAATCATATAGGGTTTTCTATGAATGTCTAATATGAAGTGTTTGGGGTTTGTGATTATGAATCCAAATCTTCCCAACCCATGAGAAGTAGAGTACCTAGTGAAACTAACCATGATAAAAATTAACCCTTAAATGAATCTATTCATAGTACCACCATTCCTGCACATTATATTCTTACTATGATGCATTCAATATGTAAGTTAACAAAAAAAATCCAAATCTTATCTTTACAGGTTTAGTCACTCGAAGATAAACTTGCATATACCCAAAATCCTAAGCATGCTACTACAAATTTAATTTCTATCTCCTCGTTCAAAAATAAGCTTAATACATCTCTAAGTAAAAATTTCATAAATATGCTATGAAATAAATGATGATATTATCTCCTACAATTCTTACATAAATATCCAAGTAATATTGTGATTATCATAGAGTTTATAGACATCTCATGGATAGGTGTGATTTTACATCATTATATACATTTATTAAAACACTATTGCACTCAAGTACACCTTCCAATATTAAGCAACCAATGCCAATTTTGGTTTCATCTCCCAAGCTATAATTACCAAAATAAGAGTTACTTAAAGAATATTTTCCTAAGAAATAGACACCTAAGGAGGATGATCATAAGCATTATGTACCCAAGAATACTAATATTGCAAATGTGGTTTCCAAGGGGGAAACCATAAAGCCTTCATCATTCCTAAAATGTTAGAAAAATATTCCTCCCATAAATAGTAAACAATACATCAATGGTATTGTTGATATTTTTTGTGAAATTAGTGTATGCATCATGACCCTTATCAAATATATTAGATATGACATTGAACACTTAAAAAAAACTTATTTATCCAGACCACTTAGAGGATATATCAAGTGGCTCATAACTCTTGGTCTCAAGTTATTTTCCACTATATTCCACATTGATCTTACTTTGACCCAATACAGTGCTATATTAGGAAACTCATGGATAAGATCAATGGATGTAACAATCATGATCACATTAAATTTGATGTCCAAGGTAAGACTATTTCCATTTCAAGAGATGGAACAACTTTAAATTAAGTATAAAAAGTGGAAATCATTTCTTTGACTACTACTTAAACAATGATATCTATTCTTCTCTACATATGACCATAATTGTGGTACCTGATACTAATGATGGTGAATATATTGAAGAGCAAAGAAAATATAATAAACTAATTTCAAAATATGGTGTGGCTGGTTATACATACCCTATTAAAAATACAAAATATGATTGGAATGATACATTTGAATTAATGGATGTTGATGCTTTCATATTCCATCATGATTAACTGAACAACAAAGTATGCATGAAGAACCTATATAGAGTGAAATCTCATAACCTTCAAATGAAAGAAGCTTGTCTCATAAAAGAAAGGCTGTATAAAAAAACATTTAGGATTTAATCATTATCTCATTAGTCATAAAAGTAAATCAAAGGTACATATATAGGTGAAAGATAGACACATCCTAACATCCTCATGCATGTGGGATTATCTTTCACTAATGACCTAAAACAAACCTAAGTATGCTAAATAACACAGTGTAGGTAAAATCACATAGTGGGAAAAACTTACACCAACACCAACCCTCCCTTAAGCATAGAATAAGTGGGTAGAAGAATTGGGTACTGATAATGAGGCCTGGTGAGGTACCCAAGCACAATAAAACTCCCATAAAGTAGATAAAAAGATGAAACCTATAGGAACAAGACTCCTCCCAAAAAAAAAGAAAATAATAAGGTAGAGATAAAAAGCCCCACTAAGATCTACAACTACCTATATCCATCCTGTGTCCTACAAAGGAGTGCCTTGGTGTGACTGTGGATCAAAAATAGGTACAATGAAGAGTAGATCACCCTAAAATAGTGAATGTGTTTACCAGTGCTTAATGGATCTTCAACCAAGGTGTGATTCCTATACAAAGAACTATACTCCTCACACAAGGTAGATGGACTAAATTCTCTATGTCATGATGGTATATTAGAAGTAGAGGCTAAGAAGGAATACAAAATGGCCTATAAATGTGGAATAGACTTACTAATGTTTAACAAGTCCTAGATCAATATACATGTTCCTTATAATGTCTAGAGTGGACTAGAGGTATGTGGATCAGGAACTAATTCCTCAATATCTAAATAGTGATAAGGAGATGGTGGAGGTAAGTCCCCATCACTATTATAGTCATCTGTGCTAGAAGAAGAGTCATTAATACTAGAGGTGTGCTCAAGCTCAGAAATGTCATCAAGTTTAGGTGAGTTCAACAAAGAAGAATTTGAAGGAGAGTCAGGAGAAAAGTGTGAGAAGTTATATAGTTGAGTCTGATGATTGACCATTCCCACTACTAATATAGTATCAATGTGCAACTATCTAACATACATTGAATCTAGAATGAACTCAACTTGCATGCCTAGACTAAGGTGAGTCATCTAGTAAACTAATAGGAGATTAGTTGAAAGTGAGGGATGACTTAAAAAATTATTTAATGTTCCACCACTCACTTTAATAGACCCTCTCTTGATAAACTTTTTATAAGTGTCATCACCCAATTATATAGAGCACATATCACATGTTTACAAGGAACTAAACTCTATCTGTGAAGAGGCCATGTGATGTGAAGTACCAGAGTCATTGACCCATATAAGATTCAAAGGTAAAACTATAACTAGGGATTTGCCCTTTAATTTGCCCTTATAATTCTCTTTTTCCTTTTTTTTACCATGGTCATTTACCTTAGAGGATTCATGGATTGATGAACTCTGATTGGTAGAATCAGAGAGATTGATATTATGCTTCTCGAGCATCTTAGTCAATTGGTAAATTTGATTCTTCAAACATTTGATTTCATATTGCATTCTGAGAAAAATCCACATTTGATCATATCTTTCTTAGGCTTAACATTGGAAGAAGAGGTCTCATTGTTTGATTAGTAGGTGAGAGGATTTACATCCGTCTCTTGATCCTTTTTATTCTATTTCTTCTCTTTTTTGTTTGAAGCCTTCTCTTTCTTAGTAAAAAGTGCATGAGATTTTGAGGACTTCACTATGCCCATATGTATCAACTTATTTTACTCCCAAATCAAGTCAACAATAAAGGTATCTAAATAAGGCATCTTTCATGCAGCTCCAAGAGCACTTTTTATGGCATGGAAAATGGACATAAGTACATAATACCTAGACCTAGTTTGGAGAGTATCGATAGAATAAGTTATTTGTCTTTCTTGTCAATTCCACATTATTTCAACTGTAACCTCAAAAGTCTAAACTTGATGAAGAAGTCATGTAGGGTGTCATAGTCATATGGGCTCAAACTGATGAGCTCATTCTCTATCTCATGGCCTCTCATCACATCCTACTTCCCAAAGAGTATTCCTAGAGTGTTTCACACTTGAGTAGGTGTTTTGGCATATTCTATGTGAAAGAGTAGATCAGGAGAGTTGGAAAGACATAATAGTCCATATAATTTCTCAAAATAGTTGAACCATTTGACTTTTACCTTGATTGTTTTAGGTTCAATCTTAATGCCCATTATAATTTTATGGTAACCCTTGGATTGCAAAATTATTTTTATTATGGATTTCCATATGTGATAATTAAAAGGTGTGAGCAAACTTACTGGACTTGAATCCATATCATAGAAGAAAAAATTATTGCAAAAGGTAAAAAATAAATGTAGAAAAATAAATTCATAGAACTATACAATACCCTTTCAAAACTATTAGCAGTGACCCCCTCCAAAGATTTTAAATACAAGCATACTCATATAGACATTGGTCATAATTGAGAATGCATCTTGAACAAGTTATGTGTAAGTATGAAAGAATTTGAGGGACATCAAGCTCAATCGATAATACATCTAGGAGAATACAATGGTTGGTTTGAAAGGATATATAAAGGGCACAAAAATGTCAATAATGCATAGAGAACAAAAAAGCACTTTTGAAGAAGATGGTACTCAAATCTAAGCTACCGATCAAAAGATACGTGTGTTTGAAAATCTACTCGCATTGAAATTTTTGGGCAGAAATAGTGATGGAATTTTTTTGAAACAAATTTACCAAGAGATTTTTTTCATCAAATTTCCGAAGAAAAACATAAGCCTATTTTAAGCAAAAGTTAAGCACTTTTGGGTTGGAAGTGACCTGAGGCTTATTTCCCATATGACTATGGTTGAGTGATGTCACCCCCAAATGCCTCCAAATTTAAAATGAATAGTTTCACTCTTCACTTGGATAAATTTGATAGATTTTTATATGTCACTATGTACTTGCCTGATGATGACTTACATACATTACTGCATGGCAATGAGGGGTGAGCCTGGTCGATTGGCCTATGTGGATGTAGGCATATGAGGGTTTAGAGCAAGGAAGACTGATCAACCCATTTTAAACATGAATACATGTAGTTTCTTGTGGTGGGGGTGGCTATAATGATACATGAATCATGGATGACCAAACAACTTACTTAGCCATAAAAATGTGTAATCATGTGCGGCAGGGGTGGTCATGCCAGTGCGTAGAGTGAGGATGGTCAATCAACCTATTAGACCATAGACTCACAAACATGTGCATCAAAGACAATTACATCAACACATAGAGAAGTTTGGATGGTCAAGCTTACTTAGACATGGATGTGTGGAACCTTATACATGCGTAGGCATGAATGGAGGAAATCAACAAAAGATCGTAAAATAATCTAAGTGTTTAGATTTTGCTAAAAATGATCCAAGTGGTAGAAAAACCTTTAAGAAGAATATAGATCTTAAAAATTTGGTATGAAATTATAAAAAAATGGTAAGGACCTACTTAGTATTTTGGATTGAAGACTATGTTGATACGAATATGTGCAAAAACCAAGAAAAAACCTTGAAACCCTCCAAAAATGGCCAAAAATGGCTATCATGAATCGAGGTCATTTTATAAAAAATGTTAGGGTTTTAACACCCTTTAAATCTAATTTCACTATCCATTTCTCAATTAGAGACTCCATCAGTCAGATTTGCATGATCTTTCTAGAAACCCCACCAAACCCTTGAAAATTTAAAATCAATGAAAATAACATGAATGCAATATAAGGATCTCACCAAGATTAGAATAATAAATGACTGTCAGAATGGATATGATGCTATGTCATATCACACCATGATTAACTGACCATTATCAAGTGCCTCATCTGTCTTATGAATGATTTAGACTGGATTATTTTTCATATTTAAAATTTGATTTTCTTTATTTATTGATAATTATTTGCTTATATGAAGATGATTTTGACCCAATAACCTTTTATTTTGTAGAATTTAGAATTTAGATCACATGCATATTTGAATACATCCATGTATAAGCTCTCAAAAGAGGTGTAAAGTTTATGCATGGCTCTTTTTTTGAGTGGAGATAAGATACCCCTAATAAAGATAAATTTATTTTCCAAGTCTGAGAGTTGATAAAATAGAGACATCAAAGTAGTTTTGAACTATAAGATGCAGTCTTCAATGAGCTCATCATGACATTATTGAAAAAAAATTAGATGTTCCAATGTGGGATTACATTCCATGTGCTTATATATTTTTGTATCTTTCTTGTTTTTTCCATTGTTGTGAAATATAATAATCCCTTCACCTACTAGTCATGTAATTTTTTCTATCAATGCATAACAATCATTATTTTGATGTCCATTAATAACATGATAAGTGCAAAATTAATTTCCTTTTATGTACTCCCAATGATATGAAGGGTGATAGTAATTAGGATGGATAGTGATTGGCTTCTCATCCAATAATTTATGTAGAACATCATGTAGCCAATCTCTGAATCTATCAAATTGTAGCGGTTAATTCTTACCATAAGTAAGTTTACTTTTTTTAGGCAATGCTTTGTAAATTGATTCCTTCCCTTTATTGAGTACCTCCACTTGTTATTTTTTTATTAGGAACCACCTTGAGTGCCTCATCTATCTTATGAATGATTTGAATTAGATTTTTTTTTTAAGATTTTGAATCTAAATTTATCTATTTATTGATCATTTCTTATTTGTATGAAGATGTTTCTGACTCAATGACCTTTTGTGTTGTATAATTTAGAATTTATATCACATTCATATTTGAAAACATCCATGTATAATATCTCAAAAGAGGTGTACAATTTATACATGACTCTTTTTTGAGTGGAGATAAGATACCTCTGATAAATATAAATTACTTTTATAAGTTTGAGGGTTGATAAAATAGAGAGATCAAAGTATTTTAGAACCATAAGATGTATTCTTTAATGAGCTCATCGTGACATGGTTGAAAAATTTATAGATGTTCTAATGTGGGCTTAGGTCCATGTGATTACTAGGGGACACAAGGTAAACTGTAAAACTATTTTGAAGTATCTCTTATGAGACTTTTATGAAAATATTTTAATAGAATACATCCATCATTGCCCCATTTTTTGAAAGAAAGGGTATATTGTGTTAAATCAAGACAAGGATATCCACAACCATAAAACAATGGTAATGTAAGAATAAAAAAATATTTTGGATAAGGATATTCATTTATCACTCGAGTAAGGGGTTGTCCTAAGATAACATTATCTTTTATATTTGCACAACATAATCTAGTTTGTAAAGTGAGATCAAGAAATTGCTTTTGGAGGTCACCAATAACACACGTTATGGATATAATGTGACTAGTAAGAATAAAAGTGGTTTGAAATGCCTCACTCATGGGTTGAATTTGATCATCCATTTCAAACATTGGTATGAGAAGATCATGGAAAATGAAATTAGATGATTTAGGATTACATTCTAAGACAAAATAAAGACAAGCTTGAGAATCATTGCTTAACTTATTATTTTGACTTTGTATAGAAACAAAAACATCAGATTGATCTTTATTAGATCTTATTGACTTAGGAAAGGCAAAAGAGTCATCATAATTAGGATTATCATGATAATGGGTAGAGGATGCTTATCTTTAAAATATTTGCATATTGTATCATTATCATCACATTTTAAATCTAAAGTGATAATTGTGTTTGTAATTCAAAGTCATGCACATATTTTCATATTTAAAGAGAGTGAGAAATAATATCATTTATGAAATTATCTATTATTTCTAAATGGGGAGAGAGAATATCATTATCTTGTATATTATCCATGTATAGAGGAGACTATGGATTATAAAATGAATGTCTATCATCTATCTTTTCTATAGAGAGAAAGACTAACACATTCATTCATATCATTTTCTATTTTTATGTAAGGATTATTATTTTGTAACTTATATTGATTTATACGATGTAATGCAATATCGGATTTAAAAGGTAAACAAGATGCTTTAACTAGTGATGTTTCACATTTTTGTCCTTGTGAGAGATTAAGAGAGAGAAGATATTCATTGTCAATATGCTCTTTTATTTTTGCTTTAACAAAAGAGCAATATAGGGGAGGAATGTGTTGTGAATATTCTACATTGGTTATCTCATTTTCCTTTTCACTATATTATTCACTATTGTGCCACTCATCTTGATTTTCATAATCATAGTCATATATATAATAATCATATTCTTGATTAATATGGGAAGCATTAGAAATTGTACAAGTATGATCATTAGTCCATTCATTATCTTAAGTATAAGGTGTAGCATTGCTAGAGAAGATTAAATCCAAAAGATGAATGCCATTAGGAACTTTATATTTAGAAGAAATTTTCTATTTTTTAACCCCATAATATATAAAATATGATAAATATCAAGCTTAGTGTTAACAAAAACCCACTTATACAAAAGAGAGGATATCGATGGGTGTAATTAGGCAAGGTGTGTTTTCTTTGTAGGGTCTTAGATATATTGATCCCAATTTTAAATAGTGAACACAATCACAAAGGCACTAACTACATAGGATCCCACAATTCCCATCGCCACACTATCACGTCTCTAGGGTACATTAAGAGTAATTCCCACGGCTAACCGCTTACTAATTATTTATAAGCACAAATGGCTAAAAACAAAACCCTAAGTGTTTTTAATATACCATGAGGTACATGAAAACTAAAATCCATATATAGTGTTATATAATGGATTGAGTATTGGGGTAGTGCCCCTCAAACCACTACTTAATTAAAACAACTCCTATGAGTTTTAAAATTGTCGTAACACAATTTCTAAGAAAAATAAAGAAACCTAAAAAATGAAAATTTAAAATCAATTTATAAAAGCAAGAGATCAGAAATAAAAGTTTGGGTTCACGAAAATGTTTTAATCTAATTTTGATAAAACATAATAAATTGTATTTGGTCGTAGGTGTAAAACTATAAACTATTAGAATGCTAATGATGTAATATAATCAAAAATTCTGATTTTGACAATATGTTAAATATGTAAAGTTGTTATTTTTGTAAAGTATAAAAAGTTGATATACTTAGATCATACATAATTTTTTGTTGACAACTCTGATTATCTGATGGCAAAAATCAGAAGAAGAGGTGACTGTACAAGTTTAGGAACAAGCATAATATCATAAATAGAATCTGAATAGGCTTGTTATAAGTGGATAATAACATAGTGCATTCCAGTCTATTGACCACAAACTTGTCACAATTGATTGAGATAGATGACAGATTAAAAAGATAGAGAAAGCATAATTCTAGAAATAAGAGATCAAAGGCAAAAACAGAAGATATCTTTGGACATGACCATTTTAAGTGGACAACAATGCATTGTGGTTGAGTTCATTGACTATAGACTTGTCCCTATTGATTGTGATGTTGAATTGATTATTTCACTATATGTGCATGTATTAATTAGGGTCATGAACATGTTTTTAGATCTACAATATTACTTAAAGTACATGTAATGACAAAACCCTTATTTCTTGCACACAAGCCAAATGGAATCAACCGTCGAGAGGGATCAAGTGAGAGGTATTGTTGGAGTGACCTTGGTTAATCCCCATTGACTCACCAAGTGTTACACTACATTACCAATATGATAAAGATGGTTCAAACTCAAATGTAGTTATCTCACTTATGTGTGTGTGTGGAATGGTGAGTGAAAGTATATATGTTACTTCTCTTTTTTTACCATTGGCATAATTATGTGAATGCAAATTTATCCTTGATTATAGCTTTAATAAACCTATAGATAAAACATGAAAACCTTTGATAGCTTTTGAGAGTGATGAGAACCATCCCTAATGCCTTAGAATAAAATTTTATTTATATATGTTTTGATTTTGAATTTAGGACATATTGACACAAAAACTAACCTAAAATAAGACACAATGGTCAAAAATAAGAATTTGAATGAAATGTGACTCAAAATAAGTTCTAAAAATTATCGTTGGACAAGTCCACTTTAAATAGATAGGTTCATAGGCTAATCCTGTCTAGTTACCATAGACTTATCCAAGACAAATGACTAAGCTTGGAGCCCCATTACCAAATGGAAAAATAAATAACTAATAAACAAACTCACATACTAGAATAGAGAGAAAGACTCAAGTAAAATAAGCCAATAGATACCTCATTCTTTGTCAATAGTGTATGCGTACATAGTTACTATAAATGAAATAAAGGATGAGCTACTACCAAATTTGGATGTCTAAAATGATGAATAAGAAGAATTTAAGATAGTAAAACTAAACTCATTAACTTACGTACTAGCCAATGTGCATTTTGAGGGGGGAATGCAAAGTAAGAACATGGTGAAGGAGAAAATGACACCACCATAGAGAGTTTACAAAGACTGTTAAATGTGCACAACTAGGATCCAACATTTTAAGTACCATTGTTTCTATGCTAATTTTTTTGCTTTCACATTCAAAGAGAGAAAATGAGAAAATTAAAGAAATGGTCAATTAGCTGATAAGAGGGTGGATTGCCAAGAAAAAGCTTGGTCCTAGAAGCGCTAAGGCTTCTTGGAGGATGACAATTCACTGTTTAAAATAAAATATGACAGAGACAGAAAAGAGAAATAATAAAAGATTGAAAAGAAAGAACTGAAAGCAAATGCGTACCTGATAAGCTGTAATTTGCTTAGCATAGTCACCGACATCGGTGATATCGCTGGCGTCGGTCAGGAAGGTCACCGACGATGGTTAGACTGCCGACATCGGTAGAGGTAATGGACGAGGTCGTTTGGGGTAATGGCCAGGGACGGGTTACAGGTCTAGTTTCTGGTCTACAAGATGGACTGTGGTCTCGTCTGGGGGTCTGAGGGTCTATGAGGGATTTAGAGGGACTACTTGGGGTCTAAGGGACTGAGAATGTTGTCAGGAAAAGGGGTAAGGGGCAGGAAAAAGGCCTTTCAGCCTTTTCGTAAAGCAATTTAGTCAGGTTGATTAGATTGGTCTTAAGATGGTCTGTAGGTCTCTGATAGCTTGTGCTGAGTTGATTGGACATAAGGTGTTGTCTAAAGAGAGACTAAAGGAGTGTCAGAGGCAAAAAAAAGGGAATAAAGGGTGAGAGAAGGCTTTTTGGCCTCTTTGGGAAGAACGGGGAAGGTTGGGTCAAGGATGCTTGGAATAGACGGTAGACAGAATGCTAATATATTTGAAATGACACTAAAATAAAAATAGTACAAATACTTAGTTGTGACACGAGTTGGAAAAGGTGCAGAAGCTGTGTTTTAGTTGTCACTAGTGATGGAGATATCGTGCAATCCCTGTGTAGAATGTCTGATGCAAGACCTTAGTGCCTAGAAAATGCTGTCAAGAATGTTGATCCCTGCAAAAACACCAAGAAGCCAGAACACTAGAAAGCAAAAGCATGAGAACTTTGTTTTGCCAGAAGAAGATTCGAGATTCGTGATTAGCTTCAGAGATTAACCGATTTGTGATCAGGATTCGTCAAAAGGTTAGAAAATTGGTTTAAGTAAAATTGACGTCGGCGATCCCGTCGGCGTCGGCCGACATTTGACCGACGTCGGTGGGTGGAGAACGGGTAAAAGAGCCACCAAGCCCGTTTTCCATTCGCCAAATGCACTATCCATTGGAGAATGTCAAAGGTTGGGCTAAATACGCACGAGAGTTGGTTAGGCGGTTAGAGAGAAGTAAGAATAGGTCTTGGGTGAGTCATAGGGTGGGAAATAGTCCAAGGCGAGGTGTCAGACGAGGTGTTATAGGTGATGTGTCAAAGGGGAGGATATTATTAATAAATTATTATTTTTAAATTAGTAAGTGCATGGTTTAAGAATGGGTTAAGAATGGACCAAGGGGGAAGGTGACCAAGGGTTAGACACGATTTCGGTGTCTACATTTGCCCCTTTTTATCTTGTTGGTTGTTCTAGATGAACTGCAAGACAAAAATAGGAGGGTTGGTTGCCCTGATTATGGATGAGGTATTCCCCCTCAAAGTAGGAGTCGAGGGAAAGGAACCTGAAATCGGGTGCTGATTTGATAGAGAGTGGATGAAAAGGGTGAAGATAGAGTGAGAATGCTACAAAAGTCATGATTACACGTACACCACTTCACGAGATGGTCAGGTCAAATTATCGCAGGTCGAGGGTCGAGGAGTGCCAAAATTGAAATAATTGGGCCCCAACATTTAGTTGTCTGCTGATTGGGTTGTTCAATCTAAGCTGAAGCTCTAATGGTCATCGTGTTCTAGGTATCTCAGGCTCAAGAAGTGCTCCCAAAAACACAAAAATGTCACAAGTAGTGGGGATCAACCGGCCTGCGATCTTATACTTGTGAAGGTCAAAAGTATGTGCACAATGTTGTTAACCAATCATGAGGTAGCATACATGCAAAAATAACCAAGGCAAAATCGCTGTGGAAGTAGTCACGGTTAGAGGAGATGGTCATGATCTCCAAGGTCTGGTGGTCGATGGATGGAGGCAAAAGTGATCTCAAGTGTGCCCCAGGGGGCCAAAATGATGTGTACTGGAGGGCTGATTGATTAGCGACATGATTTTGGGGCAACGTGATGAAAAAATGAGGTTTGAATGTTGCCGACGTCGGTGATAAAACTGATGTTAGAGACATAAAGGGACTAAAATCAGTAGAATATCAGCCGACATTGGCAGACTAGGGCATGTTTATGCCAACGTCGGCGGCCTACCAAATCTGACAAAACCGGATTGGCGGCTGACCAAAAGTCATTTGTGATTTGGTTGATTGAGAGAAAATAGCTCTGGAGCCAAGTTAGTGAAAGTGACACTAGAGTTGACCAAGGAGTAGTGTGAGGTGTCAGAGAAACATTGGTGGAGAGAGAGAGAGACGCGTGGAGAGAGATTGGGGGCTGCAGAGACATTTGTGGGCCAAGAGGAGCTTACAGGCATAGTGACGCATAGAAGTGATGGCAGAGGGCAGTAGAGGACCCACGAGGAGGTCCACCACCAGTGGCACCCATCGTGCCACCACACCGGCGATGTCGAGATGAGGTAGGAGGGTCTCTAAGCCCTATTCGGTTAGATTTTTGTTTTGATTTGTTTTTTGAAATTTTTGTTAATTTAGGTAGAAATTGAGGGGGGAGGGTAGCTAAGAGGGTGGGGTTGGGATCTAGGATAGGTTAGGAGGTATTGAGAGGGTTTTGGGGGTGTTAGGGGGTAGAAATGGGAAAGCCCTAAATTTAGGGCTCGCCCCGTTCGGCCCTAGGGCCAAACCAGTCATCGACGTCGGCGTAGTCGCCAGCGTCGACTCGACCAGCGACTGGTGTCAGATCACTAAACTGCCAACATCAGTCACTAAGTGACCAATGTCGAGTTAGGTGAGTGCCATCATTGGCACGCTAATCAATGTCAGTGGTTGCCTGATCAAAAGAGGGATAAAAAATGGTCAAGTTGAGGGGTTGAAGCTACACCAAGGGCTTCTCGGGGGTCAGGTCAGGCATAGATGGTCAAATAGGTTGGTCAAAATAGAAAGAGGAGGGAAATTTTTAACATGATATTGACTTGGGTGGATGCAGGTGAGGCAGACTCTGATGCTGCGGGATCGATTGCCGACATTGCTGACGTGGATGCGTCGAGACATCACAGGGGAGGAGTGGGCACAGATGAGCGCAGTGGGACTAGGCGGGCTACGACGCTACTGCAAAGTGGCACGGGATGTGAGCCTAATGGTGGCACTGATCGAGCAGTGGGATCATTCCACCAACACCTTCCACTTGCTGATAGGGGAGATGACAGTGACCATGGAGGATGTATACCAAATTTTGCAGTTGCGGTACATGGAGCAGACTTATATGCATGCTCGAGAGAGGTGCATGATATTCATATGGTGACATTGTTTGGAGAGCATGTAGTTGAGGTGAGTTATCACTCAGCTAGTTTTGCTTATGAGCCCCTGTACGCTACAGACGAGGATGCACATTGGCTGGTGATCCTGATGATGATAGGCATCACAGATTTACGTGCTGCCAGATGTAGAGGGAGGCAAGTTTTCGGTCGCTATGATCAGAGTTTTGATAGATATGATTGAGCGACAGACAGTGTTTGCCTGGGTGCCAGTCTTTTTGGCCCAAGTGTATAGAGAGTTGTGGGGTATTAGCTGATAGCGGCAGTATAACTTGTGCGTCGGCCACCTCCTGCATTCTTGGGCTTACGAGCACATCATGGTCACATGACCTCTCGGCTTCCCAGTGGCGATTCAAGCTGGCTTCAGGGTCAGATTCAGGCGATGGCGTGAGGTGATGGCGTAGACGCAGGTGGACGGAGTGGTCAGGGATATTGACCACTACAAAGGGGTACTAGAGGCCCTGATCCCTACAAATATCATTTGGAGATCGTACCTGGTGTATCTAGCATTTAGAGATTAGGGAGAGCAGTTGGTCAGGACTCAGAGCATGTGATGGGTTAGAGGCAGGTGAGCTGGTGAGCTCAAGAGGATCTCAGCAGAGAGAGTGTGGTGTTAGTATGGGCTGCTAAAGGATGTACCTCCTATGTTCTTGCAGTACAGGCGGGATGATATAGAGGTGTCGCTCCCACTGCCAGAGGAGACAGAGGGGCCAAATTTTGAGGAGATACCAACAGGCCTCAAGATAGCCGACCTGGGATGTATAGAGGCCTACTCGACATGGTGGGTAGGTCAGTATACAGGGGTGTAGGCGGGACCACAGCTTGATCTACAGGTAGTGGTCAGGGATAGAGATATTGCTAGACAAGAGAGAGATGTTGCCATCCAGGAGAGGGATGCAACATGAGGATGAGTGACCATTTTGGAGAGCCAGGTCACAAGTTTACAGGGGGAGATGGCAGGGTTGACAGGTCGAGTGGCTGCTTTGACAGGGTAGGTCACTATTTTGTAGAGTCAGTTGGTCACAGCCTAGGCACAAGCATCGACAGGATAAGGCTTGAGAGGATAGGGCTCGATGCAGTATCCACTTCAATAGCCAATTTAGCAGCCCACACAGTCAGTGTCAGTGCAGCCAGAGTTTTCTCAGTCATAGGGTTCAGTGCAGGGCACAACAACAGGTCTGATGGGTCCATCGCAGACTGTATCTCTAGTTAGATACATTGATGCACTAGATGAGATTGCGTATTATGAGAGGATCATCAGGGGGTTCCCTCAGATACAGTGATACTTTGAGATGAGGGCAAAGCAGAGTCGACAGAGGTCTATGTCTCGAGCGATGGCTTTTGGGTCTCGCAGATGACACAGATTAGAGGGGGAGAGGATACATCATCTTCCTGGCCACCGCCACCACCACCACAGCCACAGCCTTGAGGGCAGATTATGATATTATATTTGATTTATATACCGGCCTGCGAGCCATTGATGAAAGATGTATGAGAGAGAGACAGAGGCACAGATTGTGCGATTGTATAAAACATTGATGTATATATATATGATGTGATTTTGATCATTGATGTATTATGAAAAATGTTATGGATGTGTTTGTATGTTATTTTAATTTGATACATGTTTTGATATGATGCTTAGGATTATGATGCTGAGATTATTGTGTTTAGATGATGATGGATGTATGATTAGGATTAATGATTAATGTTAATGATTATGAAAATATGTGATTGTTTGTGATGTGATTGGTAGGTGATGAAAAAATGTGGTGGAAGAAATGCGATGAAGGAATGGCCGAGCTAACCCCAGAAGACCCCATGCCAACTGAGTGTTGCCTACATAGCCCCTGTTGTTAGGGCCTCAGGCCAATGTAGTTCTCCCAAGAGGGAGGAAAAAGATCGAAGTGGTTGATTTTGGTCATGATAATGATATAGCACTTCCCACTTGGCTGAGGGTACATGCTCTGAAATGATGAGGAGAAGATGATGCTACAGCCTTTTCCAAGTGGTGTATTCTGTAACATTGGTCAGGCTTTTTCATCTCTTAGCAACTATCCATACTCGTGGTGGATGGATGCTTAAAATGAATTGCAAGTCGATTTATGCTTCAGCAAGTAATGGTTTATGCTTGACATAAATTGTGTGGTTGATAGTTTCCATGTGTGTTGATGTCTATGGAAACCAGAATGATTAGGCCATGTGAGTGGTTTGAAAAGAGTCGGATTGAATTATTTTGAAAAATTATGTGGTTGAATGTGACCAAAGTGTAGGTAGAAAGTAAAAGGCATAAGCGCCCTTTTATTGACAAGAACCAAAATGACAAAATAGATAGGGGTTGTTAGAACCAAGAGCCCCATTCATGCGTTACGTCGTTGACCATGAGTTATGTTAGAGCGGTAATCGAATCACTTCAACATTAAAGTGAGCTCGAAGTCCCTTGAGTAGGTGATGTGGTAGGAGGAGAGGGTAACCCATTTTAGAGTAGTGATAACTTTGCCCCTTTTTATAGGAGGCCCTGAGACAACTACAAGTCAAGTCCATGACCCTTTTTTTTTTTTTTAGAGCAGACTGATCAATGCGAGAAGTCCACATAGAGATGTCATCTTGTTTTGTGGTCATTTGTGAAGCTGATCAATGCGGGAAGCTTCTAAGAAAGTGTTGTTTGTAGCAAGATTTAGTCATAGCCATCCTTCGAGGGAGTGGTCTATATTTTGCTTTATAGATTTAAGGGCTTTTGAATAGCTGTCCTTCGAGGGAGCAGTCTATTAGCTACAACAATGATAGTACAGCTGTCCTTCGAGGGAGCAATCTGCTTTTTGATTTGGTTTTGTGATCTTGGATATTTTGACAGAATATTGAGTCATGGACAAGACTTATAGAAGGTCAAGGGCTCCCTTTTATTAGGACAAAGCATCCATACTTTATAAAAGGGTTATAGAGGATTTTGTTAAGGGAAAAAGGGTGGAAAGGATTCAGGATTAAAAGGACAAGGATTGCTCAAGGGACGAGCTCAAGTTAAATGTCAAGTGGATGAGTACTCGACTAACAGTAGAATGGTCGTAAATGCAAAGCATTAAGGGGCTCAGGTTCTGGCTGGCCTTTAAGAGAAGACAAATGATAAGTCCCTGATCCATACTTGTGCGTGATGATATAAGGTCTGAGCCAATTAGGAGCAAATTTGCCTCTTTTACTCCATTCCATATTGGTCACATGTTTGTTCTCTTTGAGGACGAGGTCTCTGATATTGAAATCTCTTTCTCTCAGAGTTTTGTTATAGGCTCGTTTGATGCGATTTTGATAGACATGGAGATGGTTGAGGGCAGCAAGATGACATTTGTCGAGTAACTCAAGTTGAGCTAATCGATCTTGACGAAAGTCATCGTTAGAAAGAATGTCATGGAGAGAAATGAGAAGAGATGAGATTTGTACTTTGAGAGATAAGACAACCTCTATCCCGTACACTAGAGAGAAAGGGGTAGCACCTGTAGAGGTTTGGATACTAGTGCGGTAGGCCCACAAAGCGAAGGGTATGTGAACGTGCCAATCCCTTCCAGTGTCATTGACCACCTTCATGAGAATTTTAGTTAAAATTTTATTAGAAGCCTCGGCCTGCCCGTTTGCTTGTGGGTAGTAAGGCGAAGAAAAGCTGAGTTTAATGCCAAAGGAGTCACAAAGTTTTTGGACAGTTTTTTTTTTAAATGACTTTCCATTATCGGTGATGATTTTGTGAGGTACACCGAAACGACAGATGATGTGGGTGTTGATGAAGTCGACAATATTTTCGGCTTTTGTGGAGACAAGAGGAATAGCTTCCACCCATTTAGTGAAATACTCGGTGGCAGTGATGATGGATTGATGATGAAGAGACGAATGAGGGTTAATCTCGCTGATGAGATCTAAGCCCCATTGTGAAAAAGGCCAAAAATCCTGAGCGACTTGTAGGGCGTGGCTAGGGAGATGAAGCAAGTTAGCATGCTACTGACACTTGATGCAATGCCGAACATAATTGCTACAGTCTTGATGAAGAGTGGGCCAGTAATAACCTAGGCGAAGGATGCGCTCGGCAACTGAGTTACCACTGAAGTGTCTGCCACAAATCCCGTCATGGGCTTGCTTAACAGCATGAGAGGCTTCAGTGGAGTTTAAATAGTGAAGAAGAAGGCCGTCAAAACCTCTTTTATAGAGAAGGCCCCCTAACATGGTATAGCGAGTGGTGCGCTTGATGAAAGCCCGTCATGCATTGTTAGAAAGGTTAGGAGGAATGAGAGAATGAGCCAAGTAGTCCTCAAGTTGTTTATACCATACATCTTGTGAACTAGAGTCTATGGTGTGGACGAGGTTGATGTCAGTGGAAATGTATGAAGGTAACAGAACATGATGTACCATGACATAAATTCTTGATGAGGATGATGATGAAGAAGGAATATGCGAGGTGAGGGAAGCCATGGTGTCAGCAAACTTATTCGTAGATCGAGGGACAGTCTGTAATAAGTGATGGTCAAAAGATGCTAGAAGAGTGTCAACACGGTGCTTGTACCTTTGTAAAATTTCATTTTTACAAAGATATGAACCATTGATTTGATTGACGACAAGTTGTGAGTCACCAAAGATGTTGATGGTCTTGATGTTTAAAGAAAGGGCAGTTTGAAGTCCCAAAATTAAGGCTTTGTATTCGGCCATATTATTGGTACATTCAAAGTTGAGTTTGAAAGACAGGGGCATGGGTTCACCTTCATGTGGGATGAAGATGACCCCCACACCCCCATCGAGTTGACATTTAGAGCCGTCGAAGAACATCGTCATTTGGTAAAATTTGTCATCAGTCAAGAGAGTGGCGATAGATTCATCGGGAAACTCGCACTGAGAAGGTTGATTGTCGAGAAGAGGGGCATCCGCTAGTTGGTCAGCGATTATTTGGCCCTTTATAGATTTTTGTTGGACAAATTCTAAGTCAAATTCAGCAAGAAGCATGAGCCAATGAGCCATTCGTTGATTTTGATATGGCTTAGAATGCATGTATTTAAGAGGGTCAGTGTGAGTGATGACAAAGGTTTTGTGATTAAGAAGATAGTGACAAAGCTTGGTAGTGGCAAAGACTAATGCCAAGCAGAGTTTCTCGGTATGAGTATACCGAGTTTCATAGTTGACAAGTGTTCGGATTATGTAGTAGACTGCTTGTTCATGGTGTTGCTCATCTCAATGCGCGATCATGGCACCTAATGAATGATTGGTTGCTGAGATGTAGAGGTAGAAGGGCTAGTCATATTTTGGTGGAATAAGGACTGGTGGAGAAACCAAATAGCGTTTGAGGGTTTTAAAAGCCTCTTGGTAATCTTTATCCCATTTAAAGGAGACGTCCTTCTTAAGGAGGTGATGAAAGGGTTGGCAGTGGTCAGAAAGCTGTGAAATGAAGCAGCAGATGGATTGGAGCTTCCCTTGTAGACTGCGAAGTTGCTTGAGATTAGTTGGAGGTGGCATTTCGAGGATAGCACAAATTTTGGCAGGATCTATCTTGATGCCATGAAGAGAGACAATGAATCCCAGGAGCTTTCCTGAGAGGACCCCAAAGACACATTTCTTGGGGTTAAGATAGACATTATACTGAAGAAGGCGAGAGAAGATGATCTTGAGGATAGTCAAATGGTCACGACGAAGCTTAGACTTTCCAAGCAGGTCATCTACATAGTCCTCCATGATTTTATGGAGGAGATCATGAAAAATGTAAGTCATGACATGCTGATATGTGGTGCCTACATTTTTTAGACCAAAAGGCATGACCCGATAGTAGAAATTTCCCCATGGTGTAATGAAGGTGGTTTTGTGCTAATCTTTCGATGTAATCAGGATTTGGTTATATCTTGAAAATCCATCCATGAGTGATAACATCTCATGGCCAGCTATAAGATCAACAAGTTGGTCAATGTTTGGAAGAGGAAAGTCATCTTTGGGACAGGCTAGGTTAAGGTCGCGATAGTACGTACAAATTTGGATCCCCCCAGTCGCCTTAGTGACAGGAACGATGTTAGATACCCACTACGGATAATCGATGGGCTGGATGAAGGAAACAAAAAGAAGGCGTTGAAGCTCCTCTTTGACAAGGAGCACAACATGAGGATGCATTTTGCGAAGCTTTTACCTAACAGGCTTAGCCTCTAGGTTTGTGACGATGTTATGAGTGGCAATGTTAGGGTCGATGCCAGGCATGTCAGCGTAGGTCCAAGCAAAGGCTTTGCGATTGTCTGAGAGAAATGTGGTATAGTCGATATGCTCCTGGGTGTCTAAAGATTGACCAATCTTTAAGACATGAGGAACACCAGAAGATGAAAGGTTAATGTTAATGGTTGATTCATTTAACATAACCTGTGTTTCAGAAGGAAAGGAGTGCTGAATAAAAGAATCGTCAGCACCCATACAGGTAAGAATGGCATTGTCGTCTATGCAGTGGACAGTGTTGATGGTTGCCGATTCATCGTCTATCATGCTGGGATAAATGAGAGGGAGAGACCTGGAAACCCTGTTGAGCTGATAGGTTAGGGGTTCCAAGCGGATGGTGTTTATGCAAAAAAAAACTAAGAGGGATGGAAACCACCAACTCCGTAGGTGAAGATGGAAGAATAGGCGAGTCTGGAAGAGATTGGTCGATGGTGGGTTTGGGGCAAAGGGTTGTGGAAGCCTCAGTGGGTTCTTGGAAACCCAATCCATATCATTTCTTTGCATTATCATCATTGGGTGGTTCGATAGGCCGATGGGAGCCTTGTTCATAGCGCCCAAAGCCAAAACCCTTCCATGCACACCTATAAAGGTAGGTATGTGCAAAGGTAAGGTTGCCAAGAAAGGAGAAATTGGATTTGAATAGTTGAGGTGAGGAGGAAGGATTTGAGTCAGTAGGAGCTTGATCCAACCCCCCATAGACAAGATTGGTTCACAGGCTAGGAGGACCATAAGGAATGACCATTCCGATCTGACGGTCATAGTTTAGATTTTGATGAAGCTATCCATACTCTTGAGGAGTCTGGAACATGTCTAGAGTAAGTAGGCGATATTCCCCCAGTGAAAGTCTTTGAAAGATATCGTCTATGGGGTCCTTGGTTGTTAATTGAGAAGGTGATGTGGTGGCAACCGTTGTTTGCGTACTAGTTGACACTTTCGTGGATGGAGACAATGTTTGGGTTGGTGCCTTGAGAGGAATAAGAATGTCATTGGGTCGATAGGTTGTGTTACAAGTCTTAAAAGGGGATGGGTCAGCAGGAATGACATGGACTTGTTTGTCGTGTTCAAATTTGACACAACGGTGAAGTGTTGAAGGGACGCAAGCCATGGTGCGGATCCAGGGCCATCCTAATAGCATGTCATATTGGAATTCTCCCTCAATGATGTAAAAGAGCTCCGAGATTGTGTGTGGACCAACGTGAATATGGAGGACAACAATGCCAATAGTGTTAGCGGTGGTGTCATTAAAGGATCTAAGGATTGCGTCAGTTTTTGATACGCAATTCTTGGGAAGAGCCAATTGATCAAAGGCATGGGTGGAAATGATATTAATGCTGGTGCCTCCATCAATCATAACTCATTTAATGTGGGTTTGATCAACGTAGGCTGTGATGAAAAGAGCAGCGTCCTGATCTTCCAAGGTAGAGGTAAGAATTTCAGAATCACTGAAAGTGATAGAGGCGACGGGGGCTAAAGAATGGACTAAGGCAACTAGTGGTTGAGGGTCTTCAGGTTGGACCTCTGCTGCCTATAAGGCTTTGATTAGAGCCTGACGATGCTGGGGGGAGCTTTGGATAAGGTCATATAAGGTCATCTTCATAGGTGTTTGGTGAAGTTGTTTTATCATAGAATCTTTGATTGCCTCTGAAGAAGGGGGTTGAGATGCACCTAAGATGGAAATCTTGGGTTTTGGTGGTTGAGGTGACTGGACAAAAGGATAGGTCCAAGGAATAGCAGCTTTTTCTTTCACTTTGTCCTTTTGTGACCTAGTGGTTATGTGGATAGCATTGATTTCAAAGATAGGAGGTGAAGAAGGGGTCATGCCCTGCTGGTGAGATGTTGATGTGGTTGAAGAGGTTGGATGGGAAGGTGTCGAGGGTTGGTCAAGAGTGTCCTCAAGGAGAAGAGTGTCTTTCTCCATATAGTGGTGAATGACTGCCTTGAGGGCACAACAAGTCTTGGTATCGTGTCCTGACGTATGATGGTATAAGCAAATCTTCGTATCATCGAACCAAGAAGGTTTTGATCTGAGGGGTTGGAATGGTTTGATAGATGGAAGGGTTATGCTAGAAGTCTACAAAATTTGGCGTAATATCAAAGCGTATAAACCTACTAAGGGGTCTACGCTTGTTGATGCATGACACACTGGTGACTTTTGCTTGGGAGGTGTTGAAGAAGGCTTCTGTACCACCTTTTGGGTTGGTGGTGCGGCTACATGTGAAGACGGCACTTTCTTCGTGAGAGGTGCCAAATTTTTGAGAGGGGGTAGACTTGTGGTGGGCAAAAGAAGCAATGGAGGTAATTTGTGTTGGTTAAGGGTTAGAGTAGGGAGCACTCCGATTAGGGTAGAAGGATGAGGGCCTAAAATGGAGGGTAATGTTGATGGTGGAGGAGGTGTTCACTTCTGTGGTCTGGAAATCTTCTTTGACTTGGTTGGAAGACTACTATTGGTCGAGGTCTGGTCTAAGTCCACCTTCACTTGCGGGTGAGTGAGGGTAGAGACAGGGCGAATGCCGAGTGACTTGATCGGTTTAGATGGGGTAGATACAGGTTTAGAAGCGGGAGTCTGGTCTTTGTTGAGAGTCTTGGGTGATTCTGCCTTGGGAGGATTGACAGCATGAGACGAGAGGGCACGGGGATGTTGAAGAGCTTTAAGACGCTCTCATAATCCCTGATGCTCCACTTTCCTTGAAGGGAGAAGTTCAATTTTCTCCACTAGTCGAGAAAATGGTTGAGAAGATGTTGGATGAGGTTTGGGTCCTTGAGAAGATGTGTTAGGTGTGGTAGTAGTCTCGGACCCAAGGTGTGTGAGAGTTATAACTGGATTGTTGTTGGTCAAAGAAAATGGAGAGTCAGGTTCTTCTCTTGGTGGAGAAGGAACTGGAGAATGTGGCTCCTCAAGCAGGAAAAGGGCAGAGATTATGGTGCCCTCTACGTGCGGTCGAGGAGTAGGTAAGGTCGGGTCCTCCATAGGCAGCAAAAAGGAGGATGGTGAGACCGGTGGTGCCAGTAAGGTTGAGGCGTCCTCCAAGATGAGAGAGGTTGATGGAGAACTAATCGGGGAAAGAGGTTTGTCTACACGTGATAGATTGATAGATGGACTAACCTCTTGAGGTTGGTCGGGGATGAAGGGTGAGACCGTATTGACTGTTTGAATGTTGTGTTCATGAGTGTTGTCAATCAAGGTCTGGACATTGTTTTGGGTCGGTAGATGATTGGGGAATGGTTGCTTGAAGATGTCAATGCCCTAATTAGGAGGTGCATTGGGATTATCTAGGATGAGGTCACCCTTTTCAAGCATGTCTTGGATTATGTTTTTAAAGGTCTTACAGTTACCCGTGTCGTGACCTTTGACACGGTGGTAATTGCAGAAGTTATTTTCCCTATACCACGTAGGGATGGCGCATGAGAGATCAAATTATGGAGGTGGTCGGATCTGGGGGAGGTTGAGAATCCCTTGTTTAACAAGTTTTTCTAGTATAGACGCGTATGATTCTCCAAGAGGAGTATACTGTCATTGTACGTATCTCTGCTAGAATTGGCGGGTGGCACTCTGAGATGTGGATGGCTCAGGCTGATTGGTTGAAGAGGACAAAGGTCTAACGACTACAACATTAGTTGAAGCTTTAGACTTAGGATTGGATGATGAAGGTTTAGAAGAAGAGGAGTCATTGATCTTAGAGTTGGGATTCTTGCCCTGTAACTTGACTTTATTCTCCTTGATGGCACGTAATTCAAGTTTGTAGGCCATCGTGAAGGCTTCGTCGAAGGTGCGGAAGGTCTGAACCCATAAGGTGGAAGAAATATGTTTGGCGTAGGCTCGGGAGAAAAGTTCAATAAGTTTGGGTTGGGGTAAGGAAAAGGAGAGTTGATTGATGAGGCCTCTCCAGCGAGCAACGAAGTCAGCTATAGATTTGTCCTCAAATTGGTGGATAGTATAGAGGTCCGTGATCGAGACCTTCTTGGTGATGTTAATGGAGAAGTGATCAAGAAAGAGCTGGGCCAACTATGTAAATGTGAAGAGGGAATGGCTGGCAATAGAGCTGTACCAGTCAAACGTAGCACCAAAAAGGGACATAGGAAATGTGCGTAAGAGAAATGCATCGTCATGGGCAATAAGGTAACATGCATGTCTAAATGCCCGTAAGTGCTGTTGTGGGTATTCCTTGCTTTGAAAGCGAGAAAATTTGGGAAGCTCCCACTAGTTGGGGTATGGCCTAATCGGGATAGAAGGATGAATGGGCTCATTGCAAATTTACTCGTATGAGAGAGCATTGCGTGAGCTGGAAACGGAGGTCTCTAGGCTAGACATCTTGTCCATCAGCATTTTGATGATATCTGCTGATGGATTGGCAGGTGGGGTGCCCCCTAGATTATAAGGCGCTTGAAAGATATTGAGAGGAGCATATGACGTGGTTGGTTGCGTAGACGCAGCATATGGGTATCTGGTTATTGGAGCAAAAGTTGAAGCCAAGGGCACTGGTGTTATGGGGTTAGTAGGCACAAGTTGGATAGGGGCCGTCAAGGATGGTTGAGGAGTGGCCACACTTGTTGATGGGTAAACAGTTACTCTTGTGTTGATAGGTGCAAGAGTAGGGGGGATAGAGACTAGTAGGTTTTGGAAAGGTGTGGGATTTGGTTGAGTAGTTTGAGGTTGAGGGAGTACCAAAACCCCCATGGAAGTAGGTCTAGAGGAAGAGGTTAAATTTTGAAGGTAGGACACGGTTGGGTTATTAGTCGAGGTGTTGGCTTGATTGTCTATAGGTTGAATTGTAGATGCTGTTGATGTGATCCTTGTCTTGACTAAGGAAGTTGGCATCCCATAGATTGGGTTGCCTAGGGAGTCTCGCATTTGGCTATGCGCGAGATAGTGCTGCAAGGCTTTGACGTTGAGGTCCAAGAATCATGCAAAATCTTGGTCCCCTTCTGGGACAATAGGAGTCTGAGGCAGGGTTAGGCGAGTAGGAGTTCTTTCAGTCTCTGAGTGGAACTCCATTATAGGACTGGTTATAGATGGTGAAGGTGGAAGCAGTTGTTGCCTAGCGTGGTCAAGAAGAGCCTTGGTTTGACTGCGTGTCAAAACCATTCAAGGCAAGAAAGGGTCAGGTTTGAGAAAATTGTGTTTTTCAGTCTCAGAAAACCAGAATGGGTGTTTAGACAGTCAAGAAAGTTGGATTTTAAGCTTGCTATTTTTGGTAAAAAAATTGGACAGTGATCGACGTCGGTACAAAAATTGATGTCAGTGAAGAAGTCTGTCGATGTCGGTCAGATAACCGATGTCGGTGGAGAAAAATTGCCGACGTCAGTTATAAAACCGATATCGGTTACTGTGTTTTCCAGAAACTTAGAAAAAAAAGTTTTTGGAAATAAAGAAGACGTCCTTACCAGCTCAAAAAAAATAGATAAAAATAGAAAATAAGATGAGGACAGGCAGATCCTTAAGCGTTAAATCCCTAGAAATAATTTTTTTTTTAGGATCGTGTGGCTTATGCCTTAAAGTGATGTTTGGGGAGGTTGGCTATTAGAAGGGTCCTAGAAGAGGTAGTTTAAAGATGGTTTCAGGTATGTTTAGGCACTCAAAAGTCTGTATTAGGTTCTGTACTTGGCCTAGTGCTAAGGAGAAAGCTCCCCTCACTTCACGATTCCAGTGGTAAGCTGGTCTTACTTAGCCAAAATATACTTTCCCTATAGATTAGACTCTGCTAGAGAACAGAGTGGGCTTTCCCCTTGGTGGTGAAATCCAAGTAGGATCGCCGGGATGGGTAAGGTATCTGCTGGGTGATGAAATCCCAGTCGGGCCTTGTCTCAAGTGAGTTTGATGTTTAATTTAGTGCACATGGTTTGGTTGTGTAACATCAAGTGATCTACGATTAATTCAATATGCGGTTTATTAATTACTAAGTGTGGACTAAGAAATGCAAGCAAGCAGAAATGGAATGCAATGTATATTTTTAAGCCCCAAATCGAAATGTTAAGTTGGAATGAAAACAAGTTGAGAAAGGGTTTGAAGAATATGATTTTTGACTAGTCTAGAAATGCAAGAAAAGAAAGAAAAGTTCTTTTTATTCCTGCTTATGATGTCTTTTAGAAAAGAAGAAAGAGGTGAAGAGGGAGAAACCTAATGCACCTAAATGAAAAAAGAAGGAAAGGAACCCAAGGAAGGCCCTAAGGGTCCCACCGGGCATGCCAGAATGTTTCTATGCTAATTTTTTCACTTTCACATTCAAAGAGAGCAAATGAGAAACTTAAAGAAATGGTCAAGGCTTGTATGTACCTGGATAGTCTGCACACCCTAATCCAGATGTTGTGAGAACTCCTCTTTGGTTGTAGAGGATGACACTTGAAAGAGACAGACACTAAAACACGAAAAACGTTAGCTGATAAGAGGGTGGATTGCCAAGCAAAAGCTTGGTCCTAAAAGCGCTAAGGCTTCTTGGAGGATGACAATCCACTGTTTAAAATAGAATATGACAGAGATAGAAAAGAGAAATAATAAAAGATTGAAAAGAAAGAACTGAAAGCAAATGCATACTTGATAAGCTGCAATCTACTTAGCACAGTCACCGACGTTGGTGATATTGCCAGCGTCGGTCAGGAAGGTCATCGACGACGGTTAGACTGTCGACGTTGATAGGGGTAATGGACGAGGTCAGTTGGGGTAATGGCCAGGGACGGGTTACAGGTCTAGTTTTTGGTCTACAAGATGGACTGTGGTCTCGTCTGGGGGTCTGAGGGTCTATGAGGGATTCAGAGGGACTGTTTGGGGTCTAAGGGACTGAGAATGTTATCAGGAAAAGGGGTAAGGGGCAGGAAAAAGGCCTTTCAGCCTTTCTATAAAGCAATTTAGTCAGGTTGATTAGATTGGTCTTAAGATGGTTTGTAGGTCTCTGATAGCTTGTGCTGAGTTGATTGGATAGAGGGTGTTGTCTAAAGAGAGACTAAAGGAGTGTCAGAGGCAAAGAAAAGGGAATAAGGGGTGAGAGAAGGCTTTTCAGCCTCTCTGGGAAGAACAGGGAAGGTTGGGTCAAGGATGCTTGGAATAGATGGTAGACAGAATGCTAATATATTTGAAATGACACTAAAATAAAAACAATACAAATACTTAGCTGTGACACGAGTTGGCAAAGGTGCAAAAGCTGTGTTTCGGTTGTCGCTGGTGATGAAGATATCATGCAATCCCTGTGCAAAATGTCTGATGCAAGACCTCAGTGCCTAGAAAATGCTATCAAAAATGTTGATCCCTGTAAGAACACCAAGAAGCCAAAACACTAGAAAGCAAAAGCACGAGAACTTTGTTTCGCTGGAAGAAGATTCGAGATTCGTGATTAGCTTCAGAGATTAACCGATTTGTGATTAGGATCCGTCAAAGGGTTAGAAAATTGGTTTAAGTAAAACCAACGTCGGCAATCCCACTAGCGTCGGTCGACATTTGATCGACGTCAGCGAGTGGAGAATGGGTAAAAGAGCCACCAAGCCCGTTCTCCATTCGCCAAATGCATTATCCGTTGGAGAATGTCAAAGGTTGGGCTAAATACGCATGAGAGTTGGTTAGGTGGTTAGAGAGAAGTAAGAATAGGTCTTGGGTGAGTCATAGGGTGGGAAATAGTCCAAGGCGAGGTGTCAGACGAGGTGTTATAGGTGATGTGTCAAAGGGGAGGATATTAATAATAAATTATTATTTTTAAATTAGTAAGTGCATGTTTTAGGAATGGGTTAGGAATGGACCAAAGGGGGGAGGTGACCAAGGGTTAGACACGATTTTGGTGTCTACAACCATATAAGAGCATGTATGTAGATGGGGAACCTAAGGATGAAACAATGGATGTCAGTTGAGATTTATGTAAGATGGAGACTAAATAATCAGGTTTGGGGTTGGTATAGTTATGGTGCAGTGGTATATTGGGGGTTCCTAGTTAAGGGATGCCTCACATGCAACCATCAACTATACACATCACATTCTCAACAAATTTTCTTTATTACATAAAAATACATAGTATTATTAGTTTTAAAGCTTACACAATGGCTCTCATCTCCCTTCTAAGAGCCCTCAGCTCTTCTCACATTTTGAGTTTTAGCTCTGCATTTTGGTAGAGTTTAACCCTCGACCCTCAACTCCAATTCCATAGCCTCACTCTCCACAACAACCAACAACTAATAATAATAAATGACCACATTATTAACCTTCAAATGGGACCTAACTCCCCTTTTTATAGCTATTATGACCTAGTCACTAATACATATAGTCAAGTGATTGATAATTTTTTCCAAGTAGGTTTAGCACCTTTATTCAAAGGTCTACACTGGTCATCATAGTCAAAATTTGAGCCTTACGGTTAAAAAAATAATCAATTTAGATCTTGACACATATATTTGTAATCCTTTTACATCATTTTAATCTCAAATTTGCCATGTGTCATCTTTTCCAATTGATTGATTGACTACTTATCTGTTTTCATTATTTGTTTTCTTTGTTTGTCCTTTCTGGTCTTAGGATACATGTATATGGCCTTATGCCTTATTTTCGCACTCTCATGCTATAGGTCTCTTCCTTCCTTAACAACTCATGCTATATATAGTCCTCGCATGTCATTTACTTGTGTGGCCCCTCAAGACTTTATTGACAATATTTGTTTTATGTGTCATCCATGAACACCTCTCAACTTATCTCCCTATGTGCTTTTCAATGGGTTTTCCCTACACACTTTATCAATAAATCCTTTATGTTATCCTCTATCACCTAGATTTTCCCTTCACCCACAAACTCCAAAACTTTGGTCCATGTAAAATTATGGGTTCACTTAGGATGCTCATATATCAGACTCCCTATGTAATTTTAAATGCAAGCCCCTATTTGTGTCTAGGAATGAGTGATGAAACCACTCTTTTAATCTATTTCTTTGACCAATGAACTCTCCACCTATCATTTTTTTAAATGATTTTTTTATGTGCTCTTTTAAATCTCCTTTTACTTCTTCCTTATTCCTTCTCCTACACTCTTATCTTCTTATCCCCTTTTCTCCCACTTTCTTCTTCTCATACTTTCTCCTATGGGTCTGTGCCCACTGCATCCTTTTTTACCCTTTAAGTTTCTCCTCCTTATGTGTGTTTTACATTATCTCTCATGTGCACTTCTCTTTGATTCTTCCTTATTATAGGCTTATGTAGGTCTGCACCCACCTACTTTAATTCTTCTAATGGATTTGCTCAACCCTTATTATGTGCCCTTCTCCATTCTTCCCTTTTCTTCTCCCCTTCTCTTCTTGCCCATTATGTGAAAATTCTATTGTCAACCTTCCTTATTCTACCTTAGCTCACTCTGCTTCATGGATAGCTTATTAAATATTTCATATCAGCTTTGAGTTAATCTTCTTCTACTCCTAGCTTCATTATGTCATACACATATAGAATCATGTTGGTTAACTCATTCTCACATTTTTCCAAGTCCTACAGGTATCTTATTTATTTCATGATTTCCTATGTGCATCACCACCCTTAGTCTTATGGGTACATATTCTATCTTATCTTCACTTTTCATCCCTTGCATGCTATTGAAAGTGGACCTCCACTCTCCTTACCTTATTATACCCTTTTTGTGTGTTTTTATCTTCATACATCTCATGCCTTCTGTCCTTAGTTTGGTACTCTTCAAAAACTACTCCTTTTCATCCCCCTCACAAATTTCCTTATTATCTTATGTATCTCATCATATGCAATTATTGTATCTATTAATTCTAGTAGTTTATCTCCAGCATTATCCTTTTTTTTACCTCTTCCTTGTGCTCTTCTACCTCTCAATGCAGTTTCACCACCATAATATTATCAACTTAGGCTTATTTACAGATTATGCCCTCTCTTCATCTTCCCCTTATTTGAGGATTTTGTCTATTCCCCATGTAATCCCATCCTTGTGTATTTTTTATATTCACTTTAATGCCTTCCTCTAGGAATGATTCACATGTTCCTCTTTATTGCTTATGCTCCTATGTAAATCCATCCTTAGTTTCTACTTCTCCTAGTTATCCTTCTTTTTCATGCATCCTTATACTTAAATTCTAGAGATCTCTAGTAGCTCCCTCAATGTTTAGTGATATACTAGCCTTTAGTTGCTTCTCATGTAACTCTTCTCCATGTTTTATTCTCCTTGGCACGTTCTAAATAATATCACCTTTTACTATTTGCATTAATTTTTGGCACTTTTATGGCCTTTAGTTACACTCCTTTCATTATCTATTATGTCTATTGACTTATGCCTTTCTAACTACCTCAATGTTCAATGATTGCCTAGCTTTAGCTATACTCAGAGCAACTTTGCCTTCCTTCTTAGCATGTATTCCAAGTTGTACTCCTGCTAGGTAACTCAAAGTTTGGAAATATACTACCCTTAATGCTTTCAATAAAAATTTGATCCTTCCTTGTTCCTTTAATAGTTTCCTCAAAGTTTGGTGATATGCTAGCCTATAGTTAACTACTCACATGCCAACGCTTCTCACCTTCCTTGGCACATCATGCACTTCTACTAGTTGCCTCAAAGTTCAATGATCTACTAGGATTTAATTACACTCTTTACTTTTCCTTATTTTGGTGCATCTCTTGACTTTCATGCCACTATGATAGCTACCTCAAAGTTTGGTTATCTACTAGCCTTAGTTGATCTCAATGCAACTCCTCATTATTAGCTCTCATGTAGTGCCTTAGATTGCTTCCGTTATATGTTTGACACTTCTTCCTTAAGTGAATCTATTGACTTATTAGTGGTAAGTAATCATGTTTTCATGGTATTCCATGGATTTTCCTCCCTTGAATTATGGTTTTCTTATGTCATCTTGTTATTGCATACCTTGTCTATGTACTTGGACATGTTAATTTTTATCAATCTCTCCTCATTAACTTTCTTCCTTCTCCCATAAATCCTATCTAATTTCTTATTGAATCTCCTCATCTCATGCCTTGAATCCTCACATGCTTTAGGTTCAACTTCAAGCTTACTTCTTTACTTCTTCTCAAATTTAAATCTTCATCCCAAGGTATATACATTTCACCCTGCCACCTGATATGCTTAGCATCTCCTTTTTACACTATCAATAACTTATATTTAGTACATATTCCAAACTACACATAAGAACACTTGTGATTTTATTCTCCACTCCTACTTGTACTCCTTCAATAAACCTTCACCTAGTCACCCTTATCCTTTTGTGCTAGCATCCCTATTTACCCAAGGCATATTTTCAAGGTTGGCTCCATGGCTCCCCAACTAGCCCCATGTTTTCCTTCTTTGACTTGGTGCCTTAGATGTTTCCTTATAATTTGAGGCATGTTTATGCATGAACTAATTGGTATAATATCATGGAAATCACATGTTTCCTTTCCTTATCTCATCATCTCTTTTTCTCCTTGATGTCTTACCATTTCCTTGCTACATTATTACAAATTATTATCTATGCACTCTTCACCAATATGGAGTCTCATACACTTTTTATCATGAAATTATGATATACATCCATAAAAAACTTCATCTTATTCTTTTTGTATGCCACTCCTTGCATTGTTCTACTCTAAAATGCTTGCATCTTTCTTTATGCTCTTTGTTATCTACCCATCCACACACCATCTACCCAATGCTCTAATTTGAAGATAATATTTGTGCCTTGACTACCTTGGATTAATTATTATTTTTATCAATAAAATTTTCACCTTAATTAGGTCTAATATATCCTCCTTAAATTTGATGTAACATTGAAACATCTCTTAAGCTGTGGGTGACCTATGGGAGAGATGAGTCTCTAGATTGAAGGGTTAGCTCCCTTGCACCACACCTACATCTAACCACTAATATAATTACATTAAAGGAAAAGGGATAGAAGGATATTATCACTAATATAATAGAGGTGATTCACCAATATTAACTCCACAAGCCTGCTTAAACTTTCACTATGAAGGGTGATTCACAAAATTGATCTCAACACCCAAGGTTCTCCTAACAAAAGTGTTTCAACATGAAATTATAAATAAATACATTTCTCAAGGTAGATGAATATTAGGTCTAATAATGGACAATAATATTCTTATTCAAACTTAAATAGACACAAAACAACCAATTACACATCATGTGACTTGTTATAATTCAAACTACTTACTCCAAACATGAAAGAGTGAGATGAACACAAGGAGAGTTGATTATCACTTGTCATTCACATATGAACTACTTCACAAACTTAAACAAGAATTTGAGAACTTAAAACCATATTTAAATAATTTATTCAAAGGTAAATTTATTAGGGCTTCATCATACCAAATGTGGATCCTTTACAAGGCCAAAAGTGGCAACTTATATAAATAATTTAGAGAGAGAGAGAGAGAGAGAGAGAGAGAGAGAGAGAGAGAGAGAGAGAGAGAGAGAGAGAGAGAGAGAGAGAGAGAGAGAGAGAGAGAGAGAGAGAGAGAGAGAGAGAGAGAGGTGTAGAAGAAGAAGATTTACAAGTATCCACATATAAGTTATAAATAAGAAATTTTAAACTATTTCAATAGTTCCATAAGGAAATATGTATCTCCTCTAAATATTCTCCATCATCCAAGTGGCATGGGGTTGAAAACTCAACTTGACACTTTGCACAACTCCTCAAAATTTCCCTTTGTAGCATATGAGAAGTAAAAAATGGACCTTTTAATGACCAGTTAAAAATGAAATGATTTAATAAATCTCATTTTACACCTATCAAAAATTTATAAACTCCTTTGGTTTGACATTTTAGTAATAATTATCATTCATATTCTTAGGTGTCTTGAAATTCCTTCATCTCCCATACTTGGCCTTGTCCAAGTGGCTCAAAACTTGAGTTCATATTAATTGAGTCATTATATCTCCATTAAATTTTTTAAAACACATTATCATACTTTAATCAATTAATTTTTATTCTTGGAACAACTCCCAAGACTCCATTTTGCTCGTCAATCTCTCATTAGGCTTATTTTCCTCATAATCCCAAAATCATGTAAACCTCCTTGTGTAGGATAGTAAAAATATGGTAATAAATAAATAAGGGAATATCTGAGGACAAATTATGTATTTAAAAATCCATGCCAACTTTCAAGTCTATAATTTGAGTGGAAATGCCTTTTTCTACCTTTCTCTCTCCTCAACTAGGCCTCAATTAGGCTTGCTTGCTTAGAAGTTTGATTTTCTACTCTCGATCTCTCTCGAAAATGTGAAACATCCAAAAAACATGTGATTAACTTTACCAATCCTATCAATAACCTTCATGTCAAATTTTAGGCCCTGAGACCCTTTGGAAGTGTGAGAACCATGAAATGGTATTACAACCTAGTCTCATTTTGAGCCTGTTAAAGACTGCCTTGGAAAATGAAGTTTATTTGATCACTTCCAAGATGCCTTGTATAGTTTAGTTGGATTTAATATATTAAATATATCCTAAATGAGATCTTCCAATATTTTTCAAGTGTCCAACTACCTAAAACCCTACAAAATACTAAAAATCCTTGTGAAATAATGTATTTAATGTAGTCCATACAATTGCAAGTATATATGGAGTACACATAAAAAATGTGCTTGGAGTCATCAGTAGTATCAATGAGTTTTAAAGATTATCTTATGTCATGAAATTCACCTTAGGAGTCAATATTTTGCATCAGGACTCTACTAGGGGTTTAGGAGGGTTTAAAGTGATTTTCATTCTTAGCAATTGTTCATAAACCTTAGGCCATCAATCCCTAAACCAATTCCATAATTTTAAATTTCATAACCCTAATAAAATTTACCCAAGTGATTAGGTTCCCATGCATCCTATCTATATAGTTGTGAGTGCAAGAAGTTGACTCCTAGGTTGAAAAATAGACATTGGAGAGCGGTTGATAGTCTTAGGCATTATTCATGCAAGTGATGGATCCAATCCAAAAAATAATTCCATTTTATTGAAGTGTAAGGAACTATTTAACATATATAATATTCATTTTATTCCATGCATAGGGTCATGGCCTCACCAAGCAGGAGAAGACTGGTCTTTGGAATGTAGTCACCCATTGAAGGAGATTGAGATGGTTTTGAGATCCTAAATGGCACTTTACTTGTTTTGTATAACTTTGGATGATATTATATGGTTTATACCTTCATATTTCACCATAAAATACCCTCATATCTCATGTCACCTTCACCAAAATTCTTATCTCATGACTGCACTTATGGTCTACCTGTGCAATGGTCTTAGACTCTTAGGCTTATTAGGCCTAAATAGAGTTTATCTTCATTCCATCTTATTATGATACTTATGAGACTCATATGGAGTAATAAAAATAATATGAAACCATTCTTAAGGAATTTTACTTCCCTCATAATTTCTCATTTCATGCTAGACCAACAACTTTCACCTAACAAGATAGGTAGGCTTATAGACCTTACTAGTTGTATATAGAGGGCTAGAGTGAGTCTTGTTAGTCATATTATATTTATATCATTTTGAGTTTCCACAACCTCAAGTGGTTTAAATTACCTATACATTCACCTGATCTAAACCCCAATTCTTTTCAAATACACTCTATTTACTCTCTAAACTTGAAACCAATATGCATTGCCTAACATAGTTGTAGGTCAAGATGAACTATGTATGCGGGGTTTAGATAAGTTGACTTGGTAATATTTATCTAAAAATTTTACTTGTTTATTTTGAATTAAAAATTACTCCTAAAATTTATATATGATCTCACCCAAAACTCAAATCCACCGCCATGTTCTTTTCATGTTTATGACTAGCCTATCTACCTTGTAACCTGTAGGTGGTTACTAGAGTGGTCTAACTGCACTTGAGGGTTTTAGGAATTCAATCACAAGTATTGAAAAATTATGTAATTACTATATTATTAAGATTTTTTAACCCTTATTTGGCACTCTTAAGACACCATGATTCCATAAATATACAATCTCCTTCTCACTCTTCGCTAAGCCTAGTTATAGGTGTTAGTCCTTGAAATCTTGACTGTGTCTTAGGAGTTTGGAACTCTATTTAGAATAATTGGACACTTCAATCATAATACTATGGGTTATATGGAGTCATGTACTTTTAATTACCTCCGTAACTTCATCAAATCCTTGTATTCTAACAAACATATACCTTGCTTCTCATACATGTGCAATCATAGTTGTAAGTGACTATTTGGAGAAGAGTTTGATCATTAAGTTTGAGGAATGGTATTCTCACTAGGTTATGACACTCGAGAATGAAGAAAATTTTAAATAATATTTCCATTACTCTATAGGTTTAATATCCTTTCATATCATATTTAGGCCTATTGCTTCTTGTTTTCATACACAGGCTTGTGTACAAATACCTAGGCCTATGAACTCAGTCATACTAACCCTCATTAACTATCAAGTCACTTAGGTGATTTATTGGCCTATACTTTCTCATTTCATGCTTGAAATCATGTGTCATGTTTCCAAACAATTCTCCCTCTATGGTAATTAGCTCTCAATCCAAAAAGAGGACCTATAGGTTTGTCACCTATAGGTCTCTATTTTGCTTACATATGTTGTTAAACCACTTTTTAAGCCCTGTGACACTTTGATTATTGTGTCAAATTTTATCCCATTTATTTATCACCATCTCAATAGTATTATATCCTTATGACCAAACATTATGCCACTTCAAACTTGTTCATTCACATGTATGGACTGTGTATGTAGTCAATTCCTATACAAAGCTTGTGTATTGAAATCGAGAGTCATGATCCCATTCATTCCTTTTTATAATACAAAAAGGTCTATCAAAGTCACATGGGTATTTGGGAGGGTATACCATGTTTCTCCCTTATTTTAACTTCTTTAACATGGGACCTAAGATCATTGAATACTCACTTACAGGTTTGTAACCTGTGAGTGATTAAAGCACCCTTATAATCTTTGTTTCAAAGCATATATTGGGACTTTAATATAAATTTATTAGACCTCTAATGTTTCAAGGTGTTATATCATGCATACAATTTAATTATCATTAGCATTCATGCCAAACTTGGCATTCAAACCCATAGAAGACCATTTATAGACTGTACATGCTTTCCAAAGAGCAAAATAATTGGAGAATATAAACAAAGATCACATTATAAGGGAATAGCAAATGAATCCTATAAAATTTAGATTTTCTCTATTAAAGATGAGGCACTTGGAACTTATAATGGTGATAAACATCTCAAACAAACCAAAACACACTTGCAGTAGGGTGATATGCTCACACACTTGAGACTCCTTTCTCCTTGATAAAGACACAAACAAAGGTTGGATTTATTTATGAAAATAACATTAAGGGGTCATTTTATCCTATGAAAACACTCCACTAAACCATTATCCTCCCTCAAATTCTAGCATAAAGAAATAAGAGAAAAACTAGACCTTGCTTGAATAGACAAGGCATAGTGGCCTACTATCACTCTTATAAATTTTTTATAAATGAGAGTCCATGAATATATAACTAAATTACTCTAAAATTAATCTCACTATGACACCTAACAAGTTTCAAATTTTCATCTTCCAACTTTCTCTCTACTGGTCGTATCATGCATTTGATTTTTGTCTTTCTGAGCTTGTGAAGGTAGCAATGGAGGAGACTTGAAACTTTATCCAAAGTCTGAAACTAACCTATATAAGTAAAAAATACTCTCTGAAACCATTTTATCTTGTAATTTGATCTTTCTAGGCCCTACAAGTGCTTGTAAAAGAGTATTTTGCTTAGTTTAGGCATTGAACTACAAATATTTTAGGTTTTGACCATTATCTGATCCATGTTTGACATTAGGTATATCAATATGTTTCTTGAGACATTTTTCCTTTGGGATGGTACATACAGATCCTCAAAATTAGGCTAAAAGGTGACCAAAATGACTTTTTTTCACATATCAACATAGTAAAAGGTTAATACATGATAAGATGACCTTAAAGATAAATAAAGAAACTTGTATAATGATTCATTACCATGACATGACCCTAACGACACTTTTTAACACCAAGAATTGTACATAACCCCTTAGACTAGAAAAGAACATATGAGACCATACCTCAAACAATGTTAGTTAAGGATAAATGTGATCACATGAAGACCATTTAGGACCATTAAAAACCATAACAAGAACATACACATGTTTTGATAACCCTATGAAAAGTTTCAGCCTATACTATTTGACCTTTTTTTACTTAGGGTCAAAAATTGGTCAACAAATTGGTGATTCATAGGGTTAGCATGCCTGTAATACTAATATATCAGTGGCCTTATCCTCCCATTGGACAATGGAGTCAATCTTATGCTACAAATTAAAATTGGCATGCCTATAGAACACTCAAAATCACACCACACCACATAAAAATAATCAAACACACTATGCTAAAGGCATTTAAGGAAAACACACAACAAGAAACACTCAAAACAACACACCTAACCTATTATGTACAAACCTCAAAACATGTTTAAGGAAATGAAACAACTCCTCTTGATTTAACTAGGGTCAAAAACAATTTTCCTAGAGTCGTAAATTCTCCATGAGAATAAATCACCATATGATAAATGTTTGTCAAAGTAAACTTATTATGAAGGTGATCAAATGACTTACCATTCTTGAAGCCTCTGCTAGCTATAAGTGCACCACTTGAGACTCCTTTGAATGATCATTTTAATTTTCCTTAAGGCTTGATTTACATTGAAACTTGCTTGGTTTATTTCATGCTCACTTGACACTTCTCAATTTTTTATTTGGGAATCATGAAACCTTTCAAAACTTCACCTTCATTTGAGTTATGATATGGTTGATGTCTAGAATCACCAAGCTTGCTTTATTGCTTGCCAAATACATATGAAATTGAATCAAGATCATTTTGATGTATAGGACCTTGGCTTGATTGCATTCCTCTAAGGTTTCCTTATTTTTTATTTGAATTTGGAACTCTTCTTTGTGTTTATTAGGTCCACCATTAACCCTATCATCAAACCCATGTTTCATTTGAGGATGAACATGCCCACTTACTTATTTAAACTCTTGCATTATGGTGTGGTACTAATTTCATATATCATCATGTTCTAATTGGCTATAAAATTCATGAATCTCTTCTTATTTAACATGCATAAATTCTTCTTTTTCATTACCATGCTCTAACACACTTGGATCCTCATCATCACCATCTATGTGCATAAAATAGTTGCCCCATGCAACTTGTTGAAAGGAATAATCAAAACTTACCTTAGAAAACTCATCATATTCTTCATGTATGATATATGTGCCCACACTTATTTATTAAATGATCTTTTATGGATCAAAACCATGTTGATCAACTCCCCACTCATCAAGATATAGGTCAGTTATGCCATCAAGAGGTGTTAAAGGTTCTTGGTCATTAGGATAGTCTCCCTCTTCATTGATATTGAATTTCATGTTTGATGTGTTAGGAATATAGGGATCTACATGAAACTTAGCCAAAGGTTTAGACTTGATAGAGAATTTAGAACCATACATGGTCCTAAATTCCATGTAGGACCAATCTGAAGTCAATTATCCTCCAATCTTAGCAGTAAAGTCACTTGACAAGCAAAGGGCAAAGTGAGGTGTCACATATACAACCATCACATCTTAGGAGATAGAAAATGTAGGACAAGCATGGAGAGTGAGATACAAAAATTTGATAATGCGAACTATCTTGGTAACTAATCCATCCAACTATAACACCCCCTTAGAGTGTGAGTCATATCTTGACTTCAACTTGTTTGCTACTTGTTTAGGCATGACTAATGTGATTGATCCACTATAATTCAAATAATTATGTACCAATGAGTCTCAAATGATGATATAAAGGTAAAATGGATGAGGTTTATCCTTTATTTTAGTTTTGATTGCCCATTGGTCTTTAATTTATTTGTCAAAACTACCCCTCTTTCACTAGGTTGCCTAGATGATGCATTGAGCTTGGAGAGCTCATTTTGGAGTAAGTTTCTTTGTCTAGGGATGGATAATTTTTCACACATTGAGATGCTTATGTGAACCTTCTTCATTTTCTTAAAAATATTCATAAGATATCTGCCAACTTTGTCATGTCCTTTAGGAGCTATATCACTACCACTAACTTGCATAGCTTAATGCATAGGAAAAGGCATAGAAGGAGCTTTGACATTATGAGTTTTTTAATTTACCTGAGCCATAGGGGTTTCATTTGACATACCTTATTATTTAGGTGCTGAGATTTCATGTTTGGACCACTACTTGCCCCTTGTACTTCTTTAACCACTCTCTTCTTTTACCTTGTATTTATAACTATGGAGTTTGATCCAATGTTGAGAATACCTTGGTAGTGACTGCACATAAATCTCCTTGAAGGTAATTTATCAAGGTATCATTTTATTTATAATCTCCTCCAATGTTCTCTCCTCCATTATGCATATCTTCTTAAGTCATGGAATGCATTATTCCCCATTGAGACATATAGGCTTGATTGAATGCATCATTTGTGTAAGTGGAAGAGTCATGAGGTTGGTCCCATAAAGGTTTCTATTTATTATCTTGTACAATATTATTTTGGATAGGTAAAAGTGCTTTATATGTAGAAGGAACATTCTAATTTTATCCATTATGTTACCTCATTTGAGTTAGCTACCCTTGTCCTTGGTATTAACCTTGAAAAGGTTATTTAGGAACCTAATAAGATTAGTATGGCTAGTAAGGGACTTTAAAATAACTCCATTATTGTTTTTTTTGTTTCCTCTTAATATTTTTATTCTATTCTCTAAGATATTTGATCAGATATTCCTCTTCTTTCTTGTTTAGTTTATTAGAGGTAGCTTGCTTATGCTTCGGTATGGGGATAGGATCAATGGTGGGCATAACATTTTTCACATAAAAAAAGGCATGGAAGGTCTAGGGATTATCTTCCCATATTTAATATGTAAATTATCAACCCTTATAAAATTCTCATGGGCATTAGACAAGGTATCACCTCTCATGGATTGAATCATCATGGATATGTCACTATTGAAAGCTTTAAGGTAATAATTAAAATCATGATGGGTATTAGGCCTTACCATGATTGGGATCCTATACCAAGTCTTTTGGAATATAATGTTGAAGTCTTGAATGGCCTCTAGATTTTCTCTCTTTATTGTAGTCAGTTGCTCGAGCAACTATAAGTGATTAGATTTGTCTTCAAATCTATTCCTCAAGGAATCACCCAATTCATCCCATGTAGTGATAGAGTTAGGAACCAAATTTTCATATCAATCAAGTGCATTTTAATTGAAATAAACAACCAAAAATATGATGGAAACATTTTATTTAGTGATGTTGTGTATATTATAAAAGTTGGCAATGTTTCTTATGTGTTCAATAGGAATAGTGGCATCTTTTCCCATGTATGAACACTTTTGAGGGATAGAATAGGGGTGTCGTCATAGTAATAAATTGATAAATTAATATGTCCATTTAATTAAAAAATGGAAGGTTCCTTGGGGCTACCATTTTTCAAGTTGGACCCAAGAAAAGTCTCTTAATAGGTGAGTGAGGAGCTAAAGATTTCTTAGAGTATGGATGGGTGTTAACAAACCTCTTTACTCTAATTGAATAGTAAGGTATCTCTAAAAAATAAAATGGAATGACTTTATTAGATTATGTTTTCCTTACCTCAGGCATGAAAATGAAGCATTAGTCTGAAACCAAGAGATAATGAGTGATAGAGTCACCTGATACTACATGAAGGAAGTTTTATAACTTCAGATTTGCCAAGATCAACATCTACCTTTGACAAATTATTGGACCACAAGATCCCAAAATAGTTATCAATTGAATTTTCACCCTAAAGAGTTATAATCTAGCCTCTTTAAATTTGACTTAACATTGAAACATCTCTCAAGTTGTGAGTGACCTATGGGAGAGATGAGTCTCTAGATTGAAGGGCTAGCTCCCTTACACCACACCTACAACTAACCACTAATATAATTGATTCAAAGGAAAAGGGATAGGATATTAAAATTAATATAATAGAGGTGATGCACCAATATTAACTCCATAAGCCTAATTAAACCTACACTATGAAGGGTGATTTATAAAATTGATCTCAATACCCAAGGTTCTCTTAACAAAAGTGTTTCAACATGAAGGTAGAAAATAATGAATTTCTCAAGGTAGATGAATAATAGGTCTGATAATAGAAAATAATACTCTTATTCACACTTAAATAGATAAAAAAAAAACCAATTACATATCATGTGACTTGATAGAAGTCATATTACTTACAACAAGCATGGAAGAGTGAGATGAACACAAGGAGAGATGACTATCACTTGCCATTCAACTATGAACTAATTCAAACACTTAAGAAATAGTTTGAGATAATAAAACCAGATTTAAATATTTTATTCAAATTCAAAATCAATATTAAATTTATCAATTCTTTGTCATACCAAATGTGGATCCTTCACAAGGCCAAAAATGGCAATTTATATAGAGAATTGAGGAAAAGAGAGAGAGAACAACATAGAAGAATAAGATTTCCAAGTATCCACATGGAATTTTAAAAAAATATGGAGTTATAAACTATTTAAACAGGTCCATAAGGACATATGTCTCTCCTCTAAAGATGTTCCATCATCCAAGTGGCATGGGAGAAAACTAAGCTTGCCACTTTGTACAATTCCTCAAAATTGCCCTTTTTAGCATATGAGAAGTGAAAAATGGACCTTTTAATCCTCAATTCACCATGAGATGATTTTAAACATTTTAATTTTACACCTATAATGTATTTATAAAGTCCTCTAATTTGACATTGCAGTAGTAATTATCATTCATATGCTAAGGTGTCTTGAAACTCCTTCATCTCCCATGCCTAGCCTTGTCCAAGTCGCTCAAAACACGAGTTCATAGTATTAGAGGAAAAATATCTCCATGAAAGGTATTAAAATAAATTATCAGACCTAAATAAATCCATTTTTGTTCTTGGAACAACTCCCAAGACTCCATTTTGCTCCTCAAGCTCTCATTAGGCCTATTTTCCTTATATCCCTAAAATCATATAAACCTTCTTGTGTAAGATAGTGTATAGATGTTATTAACAAAATAATGGTATATTTGAGGACATATTATGTCTTTACAACTCCTTTCAAAATTTTAGGTCCAAAATCTTAGTGCAAGTGCTTTTTTCCTGCATTTCTATTTCCTCAATTAGGCCTCCTTACTTAGAAGCATGATTTTTTGCTCTAGATATCTCCCACAAATGTGAACCACACAAAATCATGTGATTCAATTTTCATAGAATATCAAAAACCTCCATGTCAAATATGAGGCCTTGAGACCCTATGTAAGTGTGAGAACCATGAAATGGTCTTGCAACCTAGTCTCATTTCAAGCCTATTGAAGACTGCCTTGAAAAATGAAGTTTGTTTGATCACTTCCAAGAATCCCTATATGTATTTTTTGGATTTAATAGATTAAATATAACCCAAATGACCTCTTCCAATCTTTTTCAAGTGTCCATTTATCCAAAACTCTAAAAAATGAAAAAAACTTGTAAAATAGTGTGTTTAATGCAGTTTTTACAATTGCAAGTACATATAAAGTACATCTAGAGAATATAATTGGAGTATTAAATAATATCCAAGAGATTTAAAGAGTAACTTAGGTCATTCCATTCACTTTAAGAGTCCATATTTCACATTGTCTCTACTAGGGTTTTAGGAGGGTTTAAAGTGACTTTGGTTCTTAGCGATTGTTCATAAACCCTGGGCCTTCAATCTCTAAACCAATGCCATAATTTTAAGGTGCATAACCATACTCAACTTTCCCAAGTGATCAAGTTCCCATGAATCCTATCCTTATAGTTGTGATTACAAGAAGTTGACTCTTAGGTTGAAAATAGGCCATTAAAGAGGGGTTAACAATCTTAGGCATTGTTTGAGCAAGTGATGGATCTAATATAACAACTAATGCCATAATATTTAAGTGTAAGGACATGGATACCATCTATAAAAGTAATTTATTTCCATGCACAGGGTCATGGCCTCACCAAGTAGGAGAAGACTAGTAGTTGGAATGTAATCACTCATTGGAGGAGCTCGAGATGGTCTTGATAGCCTAAATGGCACTTTCCTTATTTTTTCTACCTTTAGATGATCTTACAGGGTCTATACCTTCATATTTAACCATATAATACCCTCATATATCATTTCAACTTCACCAAACTTCTTGTCTCATGATTGCACCTATGGTCTGCCTATGTAGTGGACTTAAACTCTTAGACTTATTAGGCCTAGACAAATTTTGTATTCATTCCATAATTTTATGATATGTATAAGATTTATATGGAGTCATATAATTATTAAGAAACAATTATCAATTAATTTTCCTTCCCTCAGACTTTCTCTTTTCATGTTAGATAAATAACTTTCACCTAACAAGGTAAGCAGTCTTGTAGACCTTACTGGATATATATAGAGGGTTAGAGTGAGTCTTGTTAGTCATATTATATTGATCTCCTTTTGAGTTGAAAAAAACTATAGTGGTTTCACTTACCTATCCATTCAATTGAGATAAACCCTATTTCTCTTTAGATACACTCTATCCACTCTCCAAACTTGAAACCAATATTCATTGCTTAGCAGACATGTATGTGAAGATGAACTATGTATGTGGGGTTTAGAGAAGTTAAATTGATAATATATCTATACACCTTCTCCATGTTCATTTTGACTTCCAAATTAATCCTAAAATTTGTATATGATTTCACCCAAAACTCAAATCCACCACCATGTTCTTTTCGAGTTTATGACCAACATGTTACCTTATAACTTGTAGGTGGTTACTAGAGTGGTCTAACTGCACTCAAGGGTTTTATGACTTAAATCACAAGTATTGAAAATTAAATTTCATTATCATATTATTGATATTTTATAACACTTATTTAACACTATCAAGACACCATGATGCCACAAACATACAATCTCCTTCTTACTCTTCTCTAAGCCTAGCTTTAGGTGTCAATCCTTGAAATCTTAACTATGTCTTAAGAGTTTAGAACTCTATTATAAATCATTAGACACTTTAATAAAAATAATGAGGGTTACATGGAGTCATGTCCTTTTACTGACCCTCTATAACTTCATCAAAGCCTTGTATTCTGACAAACATATGCCCTACTTCTCATACCTGTGCATTCATAGCTATAAGTGACTATTTAGAGAAGAGTTTGATCATGAAGTTTGAAGAATTATATTCTCAAAAGGTTATGACACTTGATATTTAAGAACCTTTTAAATACTCTTTCCAATACTCTACAAGTTTATTATCCTTTCATATCATCTTTTAGGCCTGTTACTTCTTGTTTTCATACACAAGCTGGTGTATGAGTGCATAGGCCTGTGAACTTAGTCACACTAACCCTCATTAGTTTTTAAGTCACTTAGGTGATTCATTAAATTTTACTTTCTCATTTCAAGCTTAAAATCATGTGTCATGTTTCCAACCAATTATCCGTCCATGTAAATTATCTCTTAGACCAAAAAGAAGACCTACAAGTCTGTCACTTACAGGTCTCTATTTTACTTGCATAGGCTACTAAGACACTTCTTAATCCATATGACACATTGATTATTGTGGCCACTTTTGTCCCATTTATTTATCACCCTTTCAATAGTATTATATACTTTTAACCAAACATTATGCCACTTCAAACTTGTTCATTCACATGTATGGATTGTGTATGTAGTTAGTTCCTATATAGAGTTTGTGTATTGAAAGTGAGAGTCCATGAGCCCATTCATTCCTTTTGATGATATAATAGGGTATATCAAAGTTTTATGGGTGATTGGGAGGGTGTACCAGTTCTCTCCCTTGTTTTAACTTTTTTAGCATGAGACCTAAGATCATTGAATACTCACTTACAGGTTTGCAGACATGTGAGTGACTAAAACACCCTTATAACCTTTGTTTGAGATCATATTTTGGGAATTTAGTCTCAATTTACTAGGCCTCCAGTGTTTCAAGGTGTTCTCTCATGCATAAAATTGACTTCTCATTTCCATTCAAGTCAATTTTGGCATTTAGACCTATAAAAGACCATTTATAGACTGTACATGCTTTCCAAAGAGCAAAACACTTGGAGAATATAGAAAAAGATAAAATTACAAGGGAATATCACATTAATCCTATAAAATTAATATTTATTCTATGAAATCTGAGGCACTTAAAACTTTTGAAGGTGACAAACATCTCAAACAAACCAATACACACTTACAACAGGGTGATATGCTCTCACACTTGAGACTGCTTTCTCCTAGATGAAGACAAAAACCAAGGTTATATTGCTTGATTAAAATAAAATTAAAGGGTTAATTTTATCATCTGAAAACACTCCATAAAACCATTATCATCCATCAAGTTTCAGCAGGAAGAAATAGGGGCAAAACCAAACCCTGCTTGAATGGATAAGGCATAGTGACCTGTTGTCACTCTTAGTGATTTTTCATAAAGGAGGGGACATGAATATATAAATAGATGCCAATAAATTTAAGATAATTATAACCCCTAACAATTTCAAAAGTTTTATCTTCCAACTAACTTTCTCTCTCCTAGTTGTACCATGCATTTAATTTTAGCCTTTATAAGCTTGTAAAGGAAGCGATGGAGGAGAGAGTTTATAATACATTTGTTGGACCTAAAACTTGATATAAAAGCATATAATTGACATATTGAAGTCAAATATACTCTTTTAAACCATTTTATCCTATAATTTGATATTGCTAGGTCATACAAATGTCCAAAAGTGCTTGTAAAGGAGTATTTTGCTTAGTTTAGGTGTTTAACCACAAATATTTTAGGTTTTGACCATTCCTTGACCCATTTATAACATTAGGTACATTAATAGGTTTATTTAAATTCTTTCCTTTGGCATGGTACATACAAATCCTAAAAATTAGGCCAAAAGGTGACCAAAATGACTTTTTGTCACATATCAACATCGTAAAAGGTTAATACATGATAATATGACCTTAAATATACATTAAGAATCTTGTATAATTATTCATTACCATGACATGAACTTAAACACACTTGATAACACCAAGACTCATACAGAAACCCTAAGAATAGACAAGCACATATGAGACCAAACCTCAAACAATGTTAGTCAAGGACAAATGTGATCACATGAAGACCATTTCAGACCATTTAAGACCATAACAAGACCATATACAAGTTTTGATAACCCTATGAAAAATTTCAACCTATAGGGGTTGTCCATTTTTTACTTTGGGTCAAAAATTGGTCAACAATTCTATCGATGCCTCTTTTCCTTCACCACTTCTCACTCAAACTACCTCTTATAGGTGAATCTGTCACACTTCTACTTTCATGTGTTATACTACCTCTAATTAGTTATTTTTTGGCATTTTATCTCATGATTGACTACTTTTGATCAGTGATTATATGACACTCTAATTTTATAGTGGTTGCCTCTAATGAATGATTATTCCTACACTTCTTTTTTCATTTCTAACTATGATCATAGGAATCCAAGAAGGGAGGTTAGTAATATGTTAGTTTGAGCAACAAAAATTCAAAGAAACACACTAACATTAACACTTACAAGCCTATATCTTAGGGGTGAGATTAGTAACAAAATACAAATTAAAACACAACTAAAATTCAAAATATAACATATCCTTTACCTTCCTTGGGATCTCCAAATGCATTGTTGAGTGGCTTGCTCAGCTTGTGCATCAAAGAGTATTTGGCAATGGAGGTTGTGTAGCTCCTTCTCTCCTTAGCACCATAGTTTGTGTTGGATTGATGTGGCTTGGATCAATATTTTGTCATTATAAAATTATTGATATGAATCTCATGCAATAAAACTTGCATTATAACTCTACAATTTCCAAGCTTATAATTCAATAGGCAATGGCTTATATTTATAACAAATGGATCTAACCCCAACCTAAGGTGAGTCAAGGTGGAGTTAAGGCTTGGAGTGGGTTTAAACCTAACCTAGGTGAGTCAAATATAACCCCATTAGAATTAATATTTTTCAATTAATCATGATTTTTAATTAATAGGCATGGGTGTCCAAAATGAGACATTTTAGGATATTTTCCAAAAGGCTTGACAACTCATAAAGGTAATCATGAAAAGCTAGGATATTTCATATTTTTGAATTTTCTTTTTACTTTATTCATTAATTGCACATGGATAATTCAATTAGGCATTTAATTTAGTTTACCTTGTTAATTAATTATGATTATCCATTTATCTCTTTCAATATTTAATATTTGTTCATGTGCCCCACTTAATAGGTCCATAGGCCAAATTGACTATTGTGATACTGCAAGATGATTAGGGAAGAATCCGTGAGAGGTTATGGTTGCATATGGTAGGATATCATAATTAAGGATGCCTTAACATGATTTTAAGCTTTGATGAATGACACATAAGCAAATTTGAGATGTTTAGTGATTCTTAGGATTAATTTACAAAGGTTGGTAATAATCAATCTGAAGTCCAATTGAAAGCCGGTTGTGGCCAGTTTTAGGTGTTTATAGTTTGCCCATATTTTGGAAGATGTTGAAATCTATAAGCACTATAATGTATTATAAAATAATGAACCAAGCCAAAAATAAAATAATGTTTGAATAAAAATATCCAAATAATGTTTGGGAAGCCTATAATGATGCCCCCTTGAAGGAGTAGTCAACATACGTTTGATGCATAGTCCCTCAAAAATAAGCAAGAAGAAGAATGAAATTAACCCATGGATGAGATTAATCTAATTGAGAAAATTCTTACATGCATTGATTTGCCCAAAGGTGGTTATAATCAATAATAAAGGTTGAGACACTGATTTGCCCAAAGGCACTTATAATTAGTGGCAATGACATATGGGCCAGTTATGGCTGATGAGTCAAAATAATAATTTACCCATAAGTGGTTATAATCAGTAATATGACCTGAATTATAAATAATTTTTTTATTGTGCCCTAGTATGGTAGAATTGGCAAGCATAACTTAAGGATATAATGTGTTACACAAATTACATATGAGTATGCACAAATGTAGATGCGATGGTCTAATGACTAAAGAAGACACAAAAAACCAGGCATACAAGGATGCACAAAGTGATGAAAGAGATGAATAAAAGAATAATAATTAATCAATGTGAATGATTTAGTTGTACCTACCAATGTGGATATGCTCATCTTTATTAGCATTGATACAACTAGAATGGTTAATGGGTTGATTCGATCAAAGAGGGTGGGAGGATTTACTAAGGTGACTAAAAATAAATTTATGCGGCTCCATTACTTATAAGAATTATTGAACTAATTTTTTCTATATCACATGATGGTATGCCTCATGATATAAAACACCATGATAACATAACCAAAATGTGCATAAGGACTGACTCTTGATCTAATAAATAATTGAAAATAATGCACCAATGATAAAAACTATAATGACAATGTTGACATATGAATATGGATGGAATCAAGAATAATGTGGATGGAATCACCCAATGAATACATATAGATTGAGTTGAGGCACAATATTAAAAACAAACAAATAGGCAAGCAAGCAAACAAACACACAAAAATCCTAAAATTAAAAGTAAAAGAAAGCATCCTAACAATGTATTTACCCCATTAGGGTGGATCAAGGATGACTAACTAGGCTTATATAAGATAAATGTTTTTGGATTTTAAATTTTTTGAATGTTTTTGGAATTTTGAGATAACCCATTAGAGATTGACAAGATACCATTCGCAAAATGGTAAGAGTATTGGCTTAGGTTACTCATAAAATGATGAGAGTGTATGGAAAAGAGGGACTAAGTTGACCTTAATATGAATCAATAATATCATACATAATCCCATTAGGACCTCAAGTCATATTAGTTATGCCAACATAAAAGGCAATGAAAACCAACTAGGCCACAACAAGTTCTCGAATTAAGGTTAATGGCCAGGCAAATGAGAATAGTAATGAAAGGTGATGCGATAATTCATAATAAAAGGTATTGTTCATAATTTGGCTATAGGTAGGTAGTTATAATTGGGAAACAACAAGATATGTTTATGATACTAATTTTCCCATAGGTGGTTATAATTAGTAACACAAGGTGGGATATTGATTTTCCCATAGGCGGTTATAATTAGTGGCATCAGTCGAATGTAAATGAAAGATAACTTTTCAGATCCACTTTCACACTATCTTCATAGATTATCAAACAAACACATAATTCTAAAACTAATAAAACTATATTGGAATACACTCACAAAAGGTATGGGAAGAATAAAAAATACTAAGATAAAAAATATGCTTGGGTAGGATGACTAAAAATAAGCTTTGGTCAAATACAGATGGCATGGTAAAATGATATATGGTAGGGCATTGTTTAGGATGGTGATGGTATGATAATTAGATATAATGGTAAAAGGGTTTCCCACAAGTGATAAGGCAAGGAAAATGGCAGGGTATGGAATAATGGTAAGGGAATGGAAAAATGAAACCAACAAGGTATATGGCAAATGGAGATGGTAAGGTAAATGTTTTTGGCTAGGGGAAATGATTTTAACCATGTAAAGGGAAAATAGAAATGACATGGTTTTTGATTTTGGCCTAGTAAATGATTATATTATTCTTAATAATATGTAGATGCACATCCTAATTAGTATATGATATAACTAGAATAGTGAATCATGTAAATTGTTAGCCCATACCTCTTATGAATAGTTGTTATATCAAGAACCTGCTATATATTTGGATACCAAAAATGTTGTGATCTTCATTCGTCATTGATTTTTTTTCCTTAAAAATTGAGACAAGGTATCTTTGTAGCCTCTACAAAGGAAAGTGTGGCCAGGGATAGTAAATATGGATAAATATTGGATGATAGGTCTGATTTGGCCATGTAAAGGTGGATGATAATGGAATGATTAATGGTTGGGTAAAAAATGAAGATCAAGATTTTTAGGTACAAATAATGTTGTTGATTATGGATTTGACATAACTTTGGATATGGCAAGGTCAAAGACTTTTGAATATGCTCTTGATAGGACCATTAGATTTTATTATTGTTTTAGACTAAGAGTAGCTACCATCTGATTATGTTGTAGAGTGAAAGTTATATTGATGTCATCTTTGATAATATCTTCATCAAGTAGTGAAGAACTATTGTGCTCAACTATTGGCACCTCGATGAGGTTTTGACCAATGAATTTATCTTGATTATCCCATTGCACCTCTAAGAAGGTATCACTAAGAAATGTTGACTTTTGACTTTGATTGTGTTTTAGTGCCTTAAACAAGGTTTCACTAAAAGATGTTGAGTTTAAACTTTGATTGTCCCTTAGCGCCTTCAAAAAGGTTTAACTAGGAGATTTTTCTTATTTTTCATGAATGTGGTATTGGCATCCTTGATCTTCTTTAATTGATATGTCACCATGGGTGCATTTCAACAAGGTGTGATTCTGTCGATCCCAGTCGACACTTGTGGTAGGTCAATATAATGGCTAGGTTGGTTGGTGGTAATGGCATATGGAATGGGAAGAGGCCTCACAATCCTCGTAGAAGATACTATGAGAACTTGTGTTGAAGCTAAATTAATCATATTAAAAAACCATAGAAGGATCACAAATGTATTCAAATTGATCTTTAAGGCATGTGTAACCAATGATGTAACAATCACAAACATACTCTGATTCTAAAGCTAATTCTAACTTAAGAGACTCTAAATCTAATGTTGATACTAACATTGATTTTAATTTTGATGCTAAATATGATGTTGGTTCAAGAATAAAACCTAAATTCAATGTTCATTCTTCATCTGGTGTGGACACTACTACAATGATGTCTTTTTGAATGTTTGGTATGGGATAAGTAACAACTTGTGATGGCATAATGGGCTCCATAGAGACTAGTTTGTGAAAGTGGGACTCCTTAATGATGGGGAAAAGGTCAAGAGGTAACTCCATATAGATTGGATTGTCAAAGGGAGACTCTTTAAAAATAAGCATATGGTTGATGTAATGATTTTCCCAAAGATGGTTATAATCATGTAATGATGGCTTGTCAGAGTGATACTCCTCAACAAATAGAATAGGATCAAAAGGTGATTCATCATAGGTTACTTATCACAAATGTTTGGTTCAATAAAAACATCTTAGATTGGTTGGTTGTCTTGGCCTTGGTTTACAAGTATTTTTGAAACACTAATTTTGAACATATCTTGGTCTTCAATTAATTGGTTTTGTTGGAGAGGTATTGATTAGCTTAATTGGAGTTGGATAATTGGTAAGGGTTTTCTAAAGTGGGGAATGGTTGGCAATGGATGAAGAATGGCCAATGGTTGGATAGTGATAGGCTTAAAAAAGGTTAGTTTATGGCCTAAGATAGTAACTGTGACCCATTGAGTTGTGATTGGATAACTTTGTTAAGATGAGCTATTATACGTGCAATAGTCTAGAATAATAATGGTAGGGCATTGTGAATCTTGGTTGCTTACACAAGCTAAAGGGTGAGGTCCTGGTATGGAAATGGTAGGTCACCATGGAGCTTTTTTTCTCTCATAATCTAAAGGATGAGGTCCTAGAATGGTAATGGTAGGGTATTATGGAGCTTATTTAGTCACATAAGCCAAAGGATGAGGTCCTAAAATGGTAATGATAGGGTATTGTGGAGCTTGGTTACTCACACAAGCCAAATGATGAGGTCCTAGAATGGTAATCCTTGGATGTTTATGGAGCTTGGTTGCTCAAATAATCTGAAAGAGGGTTAATGGTATAGGTGGAGGATTGAATGCCATGATCAAGATTGTATATAAATCATCCAAAAGAAGGTACCATCGAACACTACACTTGAGGATATTAGATTTATTCCCCAGATTGAGTATTGTAAGGAGGATAAGAATCCATCTCTCAAACCACTTCTTCACAATAGGGGTCTTGAAAAAAGTCAATTTGTGTGGCTATTCTATCATAACTTGGATTGTACCTGTTTCCATAATAAGTGTAATGAGATATATCCACATCAATGATGAAAGCTTCATAAAAGGCCTAGAGTTCTTCAAACTCTAAAAAATAATTTCCAAAGGACAAATGGTTCAAAATTGGCCTAAATTGGTTCAGGGAAGTTGTATCTTCAAAATGGTTTGTGCTAAATTTGGTATAAACAACTTAGCATCAAATGTCTCACACACAAAAGGTCAAGCATATGAATAAAAACTAGAATGTCAAACTCTAGGTTCAAAGTGTTCCAAACAAGTATAATCTAGGAAAATAAAAGTTGATAGGTCTTTTGGCCAAATTCAGCATTGAAATTAGGCTCAAAATAGGTGTGTGCTAGGACTTTTGGCAAAACAAGCACAAAATTTAGATTTTAAACAAAGGTGATATTTAATCTAACAAATTTGGAACACTTTGACATAGACTAGGCACATGGAATAAAAAAGGAACTTGGTGATTGGCATAAGGCATAAGGAAAAATGAAAAAGGCACATAGAGAGATAAGTTGTTTCTCCCAAATCAAGGCACAAATAATAATGAAAAACTAGGCTTCTTTAAACAAACAAGCTAGACAAAATTGAATGGCATAACGACACTAGATAAAGATCCAAACAACATGCATATATTGGTTTTAAAATGGAATTTGGCACAAGGAAAACAAGTATATGAAATTATTTGAGCAATGTAATGATGTTATCATGCTTTAAAGGTATGATTGATAGTTTTTTTCAATACTCCAAGGTAAAAAACTTGAAATGGATTGAGCAATGTAATGTTGCCCTTTCCAATCAAGTGGCACACACACAAAGATTTGTCAAAAGACTAAGGCAAAGGCATGTGATAAAAATGGCAAGCATAATTCCTCCTCAAAAAAAGGAGTGATGCATTAAAAAAACTCATTTTGATGCAGCATAACAAATAAAACAAATAGTTTTAGACTAAAAAATATGCAATAAAGGCTAAACTGACATAAACATCTAAATGTAGCGTACTAGATCCTTTAACTGACAAGGTTACATAGTATTGTTGAATTCCATATATATACATGCTCTTGGGGGGATTTTAAGTGTTAATCCAAAAATAAAAGTGCATAAAGTAGTAGGATTTTTACACCCCCTTCTCCCAAGAGATTGTACGGTGACATGGAACTTTGGGCTACTTGCCCTACATCCATAGTATTTTCGTCTTAAGTGGGGTTATTCTAAAACTATAGATTTTGCTTGTCTAGATGGTCCCAAGTGTGGTTAACACTAGAGATGCCTCAAATCAATTGAGTTCATACTAGCTAACTTTCTATAGAAGGGTATATTCTTTTGCATAGCAATTCCATCTATGTACTTCTTAGTGGAATCCCTTGTTAGCCAGACCTGAATTTGGTTTTTATTACAATTATAGAGGTTAGTTACTCAACCCCCTAGTAATCTTAGTATACATGCCTTTATTTTTATACCCTACCGTGGAGTGGGGTTAGTATGATTCTGGGAGATGGAAGCCTAGGTCAATACACCCTAAAAGAACTCATGAGGCTATGAACTCCTTATCACAATCAAGTTGCATAAAATAAATGACCATGTGAAAAGACTTTAAAGGTTGTGTTTAGATCACCAAAACCATATGGGTTTTGGGGAGATCCTCAACAATGCTCTTTTCATGCCTTGGATAAAGCACAAATTGTAAGGAAGAAGTGCTTTTGGTCACCAAAGTTCCCTAAAGGGGATGGGGGAAGAGCATACATGCATTCTTCAGTTTATAAAAAATAAACAAGTATAAAGATCTAGTATCGAATAAACACTTTTAATAATTGGAAATCTAAGTACGTGTTAATTTTATGCACCAAATGAAGTGTTGATTAGGTTTTTGGACCCTTGTTTTAAGTTACAAACTTATAAGAATTTTCATAAAACAAACTAAGCATAAACACCTAGATTCATTTTAAGCACTAAAATGAAATGTTCAAGAATTAAAAATTACAAATTTATGTCCTCCTAATTTGGTCTTGTAAATTTTATAGGGTTTCCTTCTACTTTGAAGCATAATTATCAATGAGCAAAACACTTGTAAAATTTAGCTCTTGGGTTTTATCTCTATTTTTGTTACATAGAGACTGATATCGATCAACATTGATCAATGCTGGTTAGAACACAATCGATGTCAGTCAGTTTCATAGAGAACTGATGATAGTTAAAACAAACTAATTTCAATCGACTATAATTGTTACTAGTTACCTGTGAGCCTGAAGGCAAAACAAAATTATGTGAAAAATATTTGTTAGCCTAAATGATTATAAACACTCTAGAAAACCTACAATAAAATTATGAGATAGAGAATATACAAGTTAATCAAACCAAGAAAATCAACCCACAACTTTCAAGGAAACTCAAAAACCAAGTTTCTCTTTGTGTTCTACCCTGTAAATTGATTAATGCCGATTAGGATAGGACCAATGTCCATTGGGTGAAATTGATAATGGTCACTATGTAAACTATGTGACCAAAAAATCAAAATATGGTAAAACAAAACTAAAACTCAAATTTTTAAGATGGTCAAGCATTCATTTGAAAAATTATGAGTTACACTTTGGTCTCCTTACAACGTGGGATGCTTTAGGTCCCACAAGTGTGTCATTTGTGATCATAAGAATCCAAGAAGGGAGCTTAGTAATATGTTACTTTGAGAAACAAAACTCAAAGAAACACATTAACACTAACACTTACAAGCCTAGATCATAGGGATGAGCTTAGGAACAAAAGACAAATGAAAACACAATTATAATGCAAAAGACAACATATCCTTTACCTTCCTTGGGAGGTTCAAATGTATTGTTGAGTGGCTTGCTCAGATTGTGCATCAAAGAGTCTTTGGTAATGGAGGTTGTGTAACTCCTTCTCTCCTTGGCACCATGGATTGTGTTATCTTGATGTGTCTTGGCTCAATGTTTTGGCATTATAACATTATTGATGTGAATCTCATGCAACAAAACCTACATTATAACTCTACAATTTTCAAGCTTAGAAATCAAGGGCAATGACTTGTATTTATAACAAATGGATCTAACCCCAACCCAAGGTGAGTCAAGGTGGGGTTAAGGCTTGGATTGGGTTCAAACCTAACCTAGGTCAGTCAAATATAACCCCAATAGAGTTAACAGTTGTCAATTAATCATGATTTTAATGAATAGGCATGGGTCTCTGAAATGAGATATTTTAAGATATTTTACAAAAGGCTTGACAACTCATAAAGGTAATCATGAAAAGCTAGGGTAGTTCATACTTTTGAATTTCCTTATTTATTTATTCATTAATTACACATGGATAATTCAACTAGGCATTTAATTTGGTTTATCTTGTTAATTAATTTTGATTAGCTCTTTCAAGATTTAATATTTGTTCATGTCACCCACTTAATAGGTCCATAAGCCAAATTGACTATTGTGATGCCGCAAGATGATTAGGGATGAATATGTGAGAGCTTATGATTACATACGATAGGATACCCTAATTATGAATGCCTCAATGTGATTTTGAGATTTGATGAATGATGCATAAGTAAATTTGGGGAATTTAGTGATTATTAGGTTTAATTTGCAATGGTTTGTATGAATCAATCTAAAGTCTGGTTGAAAGCTAGTTGTGGCTGGTTTTAGGTGTCTACAGTAACTAACTCTAATCAATGATTATGTTATGCTTTTATTTTTTTATCATGATCATGGACTACCTTAAATCAATGTTTTTTTATGTGCTCTTCTTTTCATTTTCTATACACTCCACTACTTCGTGCTCAGTGATTGATCAATGACCTATATTTTAGTCTACCCACTATTACGCATCATAGGTGCAATTCTACATAGGTGATTGGGAAATATAAATTGTAGATGCAAATATTTCTTGTGATCCTTTGTTGGTTATTTTCTCTTTGTTGGTTACCTCAAAGTTTGGAGATCAGCCAACTCGTCTTCATCACTCTCCACTAGCTACCTCAATGGATGACAATCTAATAGTCTACACCCCACATCACTCTACTCACTAGTTGCCTCATAGTTTGTTAGTCTACCAATGCTCTCTCATCGTCTTTTCTTCACTTTTTTTTCTCTTACTAGCTGTCTCATTAGTTTTGGTCTTCTAGACATCTCTTCCTCAACACACTCTTCTTTCGCTCCTAGGATTTTATCCTCTTATGTTCCCCCAAGGTTCTTGACCTTACTTTGATACCACATGGTGGAGTGCCATGGTGGAGGTTCCTAGTGAAGGTATGCCTCACCATGAAGCCATGAACTTAACACAACATATTCTCAACATATTTCCATTATTATAGCTAAATACATGATAGTAATATATTCATAATTTATATAAGGGCTCTCACCTCCCTTCTAAGATCCCTAAGATCTTCTCTCACTCACCCTTTCAACTCTATATTATAATAGATTTTGACCCTCAATTCTAAGGTCCACTTCCATAGCCTCAAATTTCACAACCACCAATAATTAACAATAATCAATAACCATAACCAACAACTTTTAAATGGGACCTGACTACTCCTTTTATAATTGTTGCGACTTGGTCACTGGCACATCTAGTCAAATGATTGAAAACTATCACCAAGTAGGTTTGGAACCCAAAAAAAGGCCTACACTAGCATAAATCATTTTAGTTATACCTCAAGCCTGGGTCTAACAAAATCAATTCATATTACCTCATATATATGCCATCCTTCACTATCATTTCAATCCGAGATCTACCAGGTGTCATCTTTTCCATCTAGTTCACTGGCCTCTTGTCATTTTTGACCATCTATCCTTTCTAATCTCAGGCCTTATGATTATATCCATATGCCTTCTTTTCATACTCTCTTTTTGTAGGAGTCTTCCTTCCTCAGTGCCTCATTTTGTAGATAGTCCTTACATGTCACTTATTAGTTTAGATCCTTGGGACTTTGCTAGGCATATTTTTTCTATGTGCAATCCTTACACACCTCCTAATTTATCTACCTGTGTGTTTCTCAATGATTTTTCTTGTGTGATTCATCAATAACTCCTTTGTGTTATCCTCTACCACCAAACTTTCCTCTTTACCCATGCACTTCAAAACTTTAATCCATGCAAGATTGTGGGTTCACTTGTGATGCTCTTGCATCAAGATAATAAAAAATATGGCATAATGTAACTTGGATTAGAATAAGTGAATGGTTAATTTATAAAAAGTATCAAGGAAGAGATAAAGAAATTGAAGAGGGAAAAGAAGGAGAATACGTGTGTGGCACACAAAATAAAATGAACAATTTAAAACATTTAAAAGTAAAGACCACATTTATGGGGAAGAATGTCAACCAAATAATTGAAACCTTAGGAAAAATTTGACGTAATAATATGAATGTTGTTTCACAAGACTAAAATGGGCAGTGTTAAACAACCTTCTTAGGAAGAGTTGAAGAAGAAGAATTTTGAAGCAACCTAAGAAACCTAGGAAAAATAGGCCAAATAATTGAAATAGATACTCAAAAAAGCAAATAAAAGAGCAAAACTCACAAGGCATGTGCTCAAAGAGTTGGGGAACACATTAGAGTACATTAATGTGTGAATTTTGATGAAGATAAAATCAAGGAATTGAATACTTTAATGATAAATGAAAAATACATAATGTTCATGAAGAGTGAGGTGGTAGAGTTGTATACTTGGAAGACTCAAATTGTTAGTGTATTTAATAATTTATACACTATTATATGGTTTAAGATGCACTTATATTATTAAATTATATATATGGACATGAACTGATTGTATGCACACTTATCCATATCTTTTTATTAGAGAAGGGTATCGATTGATTTAATGACTTGAATTCAACTAATAATAAGAAAGTCTTATTTTAAAATGGCTTGAAATATAAATATAATTCTCTTCTAAACCCTAGCCTTCTTCATAATTATATAAGGATGTAAAAGGCTAGTGTGTAAGTTTGATTTTTTGAGAGAGTTACGTTTGTAAATCTAACATAAATATGTAAGAGGTTTTGAATCTGAAGTGGTGGTCATTCTACATAGATAGATCCATGTGTATTGTCTTTCATAGCTTTAATTGATTTATCTATTGCATGCATATTGATTGATATCCTTGAGGTTAGATAATGTAATATTGGATCATGCATAGGAATACTACATAAATTAATAAGAAGCACAAAGATTTAGATGAAAATTTTGAAGAATTATAGAAAATAACATTTATTGAGGAACACCATGTGAGAAGCAATTCTAGATTTTAAGAAACAAGTAGGAATTCTTGATAAGTCTTATACAAAAAAGGGAGAAGAGATTGTGGAGATAAAAAAAATAAAGGATAACGCATAACAAGTCAAGAGGATTATAGGTGAAGCAATGGTCACATGGGTCAATTTTGAAAATAAGGTTTACAAAGTAATTTTTGTAATCTTACAAGTGCAATGCATGAAAAGTCAATAAATAGTTTTATTATTAAAAATAATAAGGTAGTAAGGGGTAATGTTCACCCTCAATTTTGTATACATTAAGAAACTCTAATAATGGCTAAGTATGAATATATGCACATGAGACACACATTTTTATGCTAGGAAAACTTGTGATACATTAAGGAAGAAGATGCAAAAAAAGAAACATAAATGTAGGAAGTAAAATATGCACTACATGGGTTAGAGAAAGCATACTTTTGAGAAACATAAACAGGTTTGAAATAAACAAAAATTGGATCAATAAGAAAGACATGCCCAACAAATGGAAAGCATTAAGGCGGTGATCATTCCTAGATGGAATAATATCTTATGTACTATGTGCATACAATTAGTAAACTAGATAAGTAGATGTTGATTGAGCACCAACTAATAGGGGTTGAGGGTGTCCTAAAAACCTATAAATAGACCCCCTTGAACTCTCACTCGAGACATCTTGAGATGTCTCACATTTTGAAGATTATAAGTGAATTGAAGATAAATCTTATGTTTGGGTGAATTTATTTAGTTTTTTAAGGTGAATGTACATGTTGTATATGTTTTGTAGATCAATTGCTTATAAGCATCATATTAATGGCTATTTTGTATAAGTCGATTGTACATTGTATGTAAATGATTAATGATGATGAATTGTATTGTTATTTTGAGTAACGTGTTGTGGTTTATGTTCTTCAAGTAAAGGCTAGGGTTTAGATGATTTATTTTTTGTGTATGCATGTTATCTTCATATCTCTTTATATCAATGGGGTTCTTGGTGTTCTCTTGTTATGCCTTAGGTGAGGGCTTCGGTATTTGGGCTTAAGTGATATGATGACATTATAAGTATTATGTGATATGTTGCATATGATATTATCTACATGATATTAGGTAAGGGATCATTAAAAACCACAACATTTGGGTTATGCTCGTATGTTATTGATATATAGAGGCTATTTTATTATTCCAAAACCCTAGGGCTAATATTGAACACTTGCCACCAAAACCCTAATGTAGGGCCTCGATCTATTTTTCCTAACATAGTAGGTAAAATATTTAAATATTATAGGTACATAGCAATCACAACATTCAAAATGAGCACATGGAAGCAAAGATTGGAACCAAATAAACAAATCTTGAAAATCAAATTTTAGATAGAGATAATTTACTAAGAGTGATCTATGTTTATATAACTTTCCAAGTGTAATCACCTAAAAGTGACACTTGAGTGTTAAGAGTGCTACTTGAGACCACATATCCCTAGATTATCCCTAGACCTATCTTAGAGACTATTTTCACACTTATCCGGCCTTAGTGTGTGTCACAAGGGTCCCTAGTCATCCCTAAAGCAATCCTAGATCCTCATTCTTTTATCCTGGCCCTTCATGCCTAGGGTTATACCAACTTGACACTAACATCATATGGGTATAGTAGTGCCACATGGCACTAGTGTCCTAATATTGATGCTACTATCCTTTCCCTCCTTTTTCCACAAAGAAATACATTTTCAAATCTTAAACTTCTTAGGGTTGGCCTAGACTCTTTTAGCACCCGCACAAGCACTAGAAAATATATATACATGAATTTTAGCCCTCTAACCACTAGATGAAAATAATATGTAAATTACATATGCAAACTTAGAACAAGTTATGCACAATTAAGGTTATCAATCCATATTTTACCCTACTTATGCATACTACCATATACAACATTCATAAACTCAGATTATTTAGATTTCTCGTCTCAAGCACATTTAAAGCACTCAAGTCAACTATCATACTAGCCTCACTTGAACTTGCACCAACACTCAAGTGGGGAAAAATACATTGGGATTGATCCCTCTTTAGAGTATTGATATATAGGTAACTCTCTTCACAATGGGGATGTTGAGGATGTCCATCCTAATCCACTAACAAAACATACTTTATGCTTGTATCAATCAGATGCCTTAGAAATATGGAAAATTAAGGTTTGTTCATAAAATCAATCAAAATAGGATATGTACAAGGTTTCAAAACTCATGCATGTAGGAATAGGCCTTACAGATCTAAACATAGGTGCACCTAAAAGCTCAAGATAGTCCAATATAGAGGACAGTAACACCAAAATATGGACATTAGTGCTATATAGTGTTACTATCCAATTAGGTTGCTATTACTTAGGAGGGGTTTTGACACTTGGATCATGTTTGTAACACTCAGACTAGTCCCTACCTCAATTATTAGCCTCTAAATCATTTGTCTCAATATTTTATAACTAAGTTATTATTTGCATTATTTATTACTATTTTTATAAAGGTCAAATTAAGTCAATTATATAACAAAGTAGTGTCTATATTTATTGCATATTTATACTATGATTTATTATACTTAGATATTTAAAAACATAGGACTACATTCACTAAGTCTTAAAAGTTTAAAACATTTAGTGAACATGACTTACTTCAAATACTATTCAAACCCTAACCCTAAATGCTCTTATGGTTTGTATCATTTTTGTTTATATGCTAAAATATCAGTTCTAAAATCTTAGCTTTGTTTCAAAATTTTATTTTTACAATCTTTCCTAGATTAAATTTCTTTAAACGTTCAAAATATATAATTCTTTATTTTCCTACCTCCCAACCTATAATGGCATAATTCAACAACTAATTTGATGAAACTCATAAGAGACAATTACAATATTTTGTTTCCAAACATTTAGATCTACAAGATGACCTAATCAATCCAAGAAGAACCTCAAAAATAAAAAATAGCCAATATTTTACTTCCCTAGATAATAACAATGTTATACTTACATTGGGGTCAAATCAGCTAGCACAATAACCAATTTCAACTCAACACCCTTCAGTGATAACTACACCTCCTATGGCTAGTTCTTCCTCTCCATATGTATAATCCCTTATGTAAGAGGTTCATACTCTGTAGGCTAATGTGTTACATCTTGAGCAGGGAGCCACTAGACCATCACATGCCTTAGATTCTCATGTTCATACACTTTTGGCACATCAAAAAAATAAAACTCCTTTGCCAACCATATTCATGGCACCTAAGCTTACATTATATGATGGTAAGGGTGACCTAGAGCACCATCTATGAGCTTTTCACATAACATGTTTGGACTACTTGTCCAATGATTGGCTCTTCACTAAGTTGTTTTTGTGTACTATAAAGGATTATTACTTATAGTGGTTTTATGATCTACCAAATAAGTCTATCACCAAATTAAATCCTTTTCTAGATATGTTTTTAGCACACTTCTCAATAAAAATTAGTGATAAGATCTCATATGCTCAAGTAGCCCAACTGAAACAAAAATCAAATGAGCCTATAGCAAAATATGTCTTACAATATAAGACTATATTAGCTAAGTTGACTAGCCCTATGGAAAATAAATACCTCTAGGACTTATCAAAATAGAGCCTACTACCAACATTATATGAAGCTATCTTGTTTAACAAATTTCCAACCTTCACAGATTTATGCCACACATTGAAAGAAAGAGAAGTCAAGCTTCTCTCTATGGGGCAAATTAAAATATACAAGTGGATCAAAATCAAATGCTAAAATTTATAGTAAGCCTACATATAAGGTAAGGTCCACTAAAAACAAGAGTGATCCAAAGGCCACAATTAATGCAGCTTCAAAGACACCTCCTCACCTAGTTTTATCAACTCCCCCATGTAGAGTTTTCACCAACCTTACAAAATCATCATCACATGCTTTAAAATAGCTCTTGGAATATAATGTCATATCTCTCCCTCACATAAAAGAGGTTGATATGACATGACCTATTCCAAAGAATTATCATTCTAATGAATTCTACAAATATCATAGGGTAGACCATACAATAAATCATTTCATTAACTTGAAACATGAAATACAAGATTTGATAGAGGCTAACATTATTTATGTGGGCACACCCTTGAGGCTCCAAAATTTCAACAAATGGAAGCTAAGGCATTGAAAATATTCTTAGATCTATTTACAAAGCATACAACAAATGAGGTAGGGGGCACTTTAGGTGTTCACTACACATATTAGGCACATCCACCACCAACATCATATCATACTATGATAGAGGAGGCACACCCACTACATAATATCATTAGTATATACCATACTATAATTATGTATAGACCACTCATCACTTTATCAGAGTAGGATATTATTGATGATGATTCAGATTTATATGCACTCTTTGTATGAGCCTACATAGATCATCATCCTATTTAGAGTGTTATGGTGGACAATGGGTTAAGTACTAACATGTGCACTATCACACTACTACAACATTTAGGATATTAAAAGCAAGATATATCTTTTATAGACATAATTATCCATGGTTTTAGTGTCCATGTTTAGATCTCCATTGGGGAGATTGTAATTACATTATAGGTTGTATCAACACATGTGGTCGCTAGATTCTTAGGAGTACTTAGTGAAGTAACATTTGACATGTTATTGGGTGGCCATTAGTAGCCATCCCATACACTGTGCACACATGCCTAAAATATATACATGAAAATTAGGTAATCAAAATTGAGGGTCTTTCATATGAGTATACTGTACCTATCCCATAGGTAGTTACATGACAGTTACTAGTTACAACATAGTTACTAGTTATAGCATAGTTACAAGTTATAACACAATTACTAGTTATAACTATAAGCACAATTCCTATCAGTATTCCATAGATTTTAGTAGAGCCACTAGTGTAGGTGAGGTCTACTCCCATAATGTTTCCACATATGGATACTCTCTCATGGATACCATTTTTATAAACACCCCTATGTTAGAGATATGTTGTGGATTTTAAAGGGACTCCCTCTACTCACTTTATTTAGAGATCAATATTATTGAGTTCTTAGGGTTCTCAACATAATGAACATATGCCAACAACAAGATCTTCTACCAAATGGGTCCCTAATACCCCTATAGTTCACAAGACACCATAGCTAGTTTCATGGACTCTTAGCACCACTTCATATGCAAGGCCAAATATAGATCACTCAGTACAATAGTAACTATGACCATGGTTACCTTTTTATACAACGTGCATAATCATTGTTCCTTTATTTGATATAGAGCCACATTAACAGTGAGTCTCCCATGAGACTCATCAAGTAGTATTGTTCCTCCCTTATTGTAAATACTTTCCTTCTCTCTTGCTCCTTGTATATAGTTTCATTTTCATATTTCTTGTACATAACTTATATCCAAAAAATTAAATAATATGTCAAAACATAAAAAAAATATAAATACTTACTCAAAAAACATAAAAATTACAAATTATATGCATTTTCATGTTTACATTTATTATATTTTCCAGACACTACATAAGCTATCTATCTTAGTATAGTCATTTTTATCATACATACATGTTTCACTTATTCTTGTCAAGTGATTGCAGATTGCTACTGGACTCATGTCCACTACACTAACTAGATTTGTTATTATCTAACCATTGAGGGTATTTACACTGATACATGGGTTCATTATTAGACACATTTGCCTATTTGGGGGAACCCTATACATAGTTTCAATTACCAGGTTCCATCTCGATATACTCTACATCACAACTTTAACATTGTTATATCTTGATATTGATCATGCTACACTTAGATTTTTTATTGGCTACTACTACTTTAGACACAACATATGTACCTCTTGGATCTTACATAGATTTATATTATACATTCATGCATACTTTCATTTCTAGCTTAGCTAGTTTAAAATTTATTGTATCTCTATGATTATTCTATTTGAGGGCATTTGAATATGCAATTACTCTTTGGATCTATTCTACTTATTTTCATAGTATGTATGCTTTAGACATGCACCCATATCCTTGTTTATGCCTTCTTGATTGTGTATGTGGACATTTTAACATGTCTTCTATGTGTATCTAAGACAAATTGCTTGTTTCTTGTATATATGGACATTTAAACATGTCCTTGTATGTCTTGATTTCTTAGATTTAGTGACATGTGTTCATGTCCCTTGTATTATGGCCCCTTGGCCTACTTTTCATGTCTCATGTGTGTTGTATGTATGCTTTTTTCTATGCATCATGGCCATGACACTTGTCTCTTGCTTATTCCACACTCTAGTTTTAAACACCATGAGGGACCTCATGCATCTCCCCTTTCCTTATTAAGTGTCATGATGGACATCATGCCCCATCCCCATAGGTAGCTACTCAATTATTACTTAGATTTATTATTACATATATTATTATATCTATCTTGACAACCTTGTGAATGATAGATATAACATACATCACACATTAAAAATGTATGCTTAGATTATATTGCATTCCAATGTTATGTATGCAAATTATATTAGATTTTTATGTAGATATCATATATGCTCTAGCTAACACACATCTTAAATAGATATTTCTTTCAAGGATAGTTATTGCATAGGTCCAACAACTCCCCTCAAAAGATGGGGCATTCACAGGGGTTTATCACAGAGATCAAGCTACCAGGATGCATTCATAATACATTTTTTAGCACACAAGCTCAAATTATAGAAATCAAACTCAGGTAAAGACATTAGAAAATAATGACATAAAGATCAGTACAATTACATAAAAATTAGAATAGTTGGACACTAGCACCTAAATTGGGACACTAGTGTCACATAGCGCTACTATCCAAGATATGGTGATACTATCCAGTAGCCTTAGTTTTAAAAAAATTAAATTGGGTAGAAAAGTACATTATGTACAGTATAGGTTTGCATAGGTTTAGTTATAGATTTACTAGTTTTAGCTCAATTTAACTTAGATTCATACTAGTTTAGCTTAAATTTATACCAGTTATGTCTCAAATTGGGGGCATCATGTGTGGCATGAACATTCTCATTTATAGTTCATAAACTTAGATACAGATTATTACAACTTAGTCTACAATCCATATGCTCAAATATCAAGTTTAGGGGCATGTGCATGGCACATTATTTCCATTTTCTCACTTACACACTAGTTGATTAGATGGAATGACAAATTCCATATCATCCACTATTTATATACATTAGACATCATATTTTAGGTTACACACCAGTTTCATGCATTACTCCATCTACAGTGGTTGGCATTCCCAAGTGGCCTAGAGCTACCTAAAATACCTAAGTGCCCAAAGAGCTAACATTTCTAGTTAAATAACTCCCATTATACATTTCTAGTTATATTATGTAGTTTCAATTTTAGATACATATACCACACATGGATAGGCAATGATGGAGTCATAGTCTACTTAAGTTCTTGAGCCACCTACATAAGAGGGTTAGATACACCATCAATCCATCCAAGCTATTCATAGGTTATAATCCACCAATCAGAGATAGGAATTGATGGAATCAAAATTGGATTGAGTTCTTGAACCACCCACACATGATGATTGAGAAAGCCATCAGCTTAGTCCAAGATATTCATTGATTGATCACTATCTACATGCACACACATGGGTATCACAAAGTTTATGTATTGGTTCGTGTACCTAGTGAGGTGTATTCCTTCCTTTCCTCTCTCTTATTCTTTTACTTAGTTTTACTCAGTTTCACCTTTTTACTCAATTGTCTTTGCTTTTAATATCACTTAAGTAAAGACTGATTTATGCATGTTTCATGTATAGGACACGCATTGGAACATGCTTCACATACTTAGATCCAACCTCATGGGCTTCACCTCTTAGGTAAGTCAAAGTATGCTTATTTTTCCTTTATCCTAGTCACTTCTCTTTGATGAATTTATAGAATAAAGGCAGGGAGGGGGGGTGGGCGAATGTAATCCCCTATAATTGACACTTGAGTGTTAAGAGCGTTACTTGAGACCACTTATCCCTATTGTAGCCTTAGATCTATCCTAGAGTCTATTTTCATAGTTATCTAGCCTTAGTGTAGGCCACAAACATCCCTAGTCATCCCTAAAGTAGTCTTAGACCCTCATTCTTACATCTTGGCCCTTCGTGCTTAGGGTTCTACCACCATGATAGTAGCACCATAATAGCGACAATAGTGTAGTGATAGTGTCCCAATATTTGTGTTAGTATCCTTTCCCTCATTTTTCCACAAATAGATATCTTTTAAAATCTTAGACCTCCTACGCCAACCTAGACTTCTTTTAGCACTGACACAAACACTATAATAATATATATACATGAATTTTATCCCTCTAACTACCAAATGGAAATCATATGTAAACTCATAAAAATTTGTGCACAATTAAGGTTATCAATACCTATTATGCCCTACTTCTACATACTACCATATATAACATTCCTAAGCTCATATTATTCAACTTTCTAGTCTCAATCACATCAAATAACTCAAGTCAACTATCATATTAGATTCACTTGCACTTTCACCAATACTTGAGTGGGGAGAACTACATCATGTTTATTCCATCTTTGGAGTATTGGTATGTAGACAACTCTCTTCACTATGAGGTGTTGAGGATATACAACCTACCCCACTAACAAAACACACTTTCTAAATGTAGTGATTGGATGCCTTAACAACAGGTAAGATTAGGTTTTACTCATAAAATTAGTTAAAATAATCCATCTATAAGGTTTTATAACTTATGCACATAGGAAAAAGCCTTAAAAATCTAGACATAAGTGCACTCATAAGATTGGTAAAGTCTCACACATAAGTTTATACAACAAAAATAGGGACATTATCACCACATTGCATTATTTTCCAATTAGGGTGATACTATCTAGGAGGGGTTTTGACACCTGGATCATGTTTGTGACATTCAGACTTGTCCCTACCTCAATTTTTAGCCTTTAGATCATCTATCTCAATCATTTTCCAACTAAGTTATTATTTACATTATTTATTCTTATTTTTAGAAAGGTAAAATTAAGTCAATTCTATAACAAATCAGTGGTTATATGTATTGCATATTTCTACCTTGATTTAATATAATTAGCTCTTTAACAATATATAATTTACATTCACTAATTCCTAAAAGATTAAAACCTCAAGAGTGTTTTGTACAGTGCTAGTAACCTTCTCCTATCCTATCTAAATTTGAGAATGATAGTCATCATAATTATGGTTGTGCATTCTCATATTCAAATTTATGCAATAGATTTTTTGCATAATTCTACATGAGATATTCCCTCTCTACCCTTAGGTATTTCCTATATTATTATTTCATTTATTAATTATGAAATTATGATATATTTGGTTAATAAAGAAAAAGCATTTGTTTGCATTAAGCAAAATAGAATATAGTTGTTGCTACAAAATGATGGTCACATTTAAAGATATAGAAACATGGGCATGTATAATATTATTGGAGAGGAGAGGTAAATGAATGAATGATATAAATATTTTAATAACTTCCACAAATGCTACTCTGAAGGTATAAGTAGCAATTTCCCTAAAGGATCAAGTTACACCAAAAGGGCTATAATTTTTTTTTGTAAAATGGGGTTTTATAAAGTGAAATAGTGTAAATCGATAGTTGTACCTAACTTCATTTAGTAGTTGTACCTAACTCCAAACCCATGATCGATGACCTCATTTAACTTTGGTGCACAAATTGTTAGGCATAATAATCTTATATTTCTAGTGGAGTTGACAATGGAAAATGAGCTAGTGTGTTCCTTCACGTGAGATGGTAATGTACTTTACTGAGAGGAGACATACCATTTTATGGTGAGATTGAACAATGATGGATTTATAGGGATGGGAAAAGTTATACAAAACATGAAAGTGGTGAAATATTTTAAGGTGAGTCAGGTGGTGATAGTGAGGGGTGATAATAAGGTATTTTAGGCGATAGACTCAAAGAAGCCCGAATAGATACACATGTAAAGTTAAATGACATGTCACATATCTCAATCTAATCAATAGTTTACACTAAAGTGTTTTAGTTACCCAATACATGATTGAAAATATAGTAGTACAATAATACTATTATTGTAATAATATATATAATTATACTATAGTATATTATATAAATAATTATAGTATTAATAATATATTATATATTGTAATATATTATTATTATATGCTTAATTTAGATTATAGGGAATTAGAGAGAAACCAATGAACATTCTATAATTAACTCTCTCCCTAGCCAAACTAAATAGCCTGTGATTAGAGCAAAAGAGAAGGTAAATTGAATAAAAACTAAATGAAAGACAAAGACAAATATTTATACCTCAAATTTTCATGCAATAGACTTCCTCTTGACATTTTGGATGGCTCCAAGGACTTGATTAAATGTTTGATGTTTGAATTGTTAGATTGCTCTTCTAATGCTCAAGATTGCAAATACATGTAAGTAAAGGATGCTTGATTGACTTCGTTGGAAATATGATGGAGATGTTAGCATTATTACAAAAGATATCTTTTACATGGGGGTGTATTTATTTATATAGGAGTTGATGGATTGAATCAATGGTTGAAATTCATCCATGAAAGATGAATATCTAGGGTGGAGGAATCTTCTAGGAATTAAAAAATCCTACAAAATTATAGAGTAAGCTTGGTGAGGGGATCTATGAAGTTTAGATATTTATAAAATCCATTAGGATTAGTAAATTATGATTAATGATTTATTATAGGGAGGATTTTTAGGAGACATAATGGAGGTAGGTGGAGGTAGTTGTGAAGGAATTTAAAATTCTTGAAATATTGTGTGAGTGAGAATTAGTGGATAAATGACATGATAAGAGTGTGATTAATTGATGCAATGGATGTTATAAGGTTAGTGTGATGTAGGAAATATGGAATGGATTATTAGAGTAGTGTATTTGAATAAATTATGAATAATTATATAAAACTAATTAATAAGCAGAATTAGTATGGAATGAGGATGGAATTAGTAGCGAGCAATAGAGAAATGAATTTGGATGTATACATTTTGGAATTAGTGTGTTTTTAGCCCCTAAAAGATATAATGTTGCTTTGGAAAGTGAGGTTTGGTATAGATTGGATTAAGGCTTGTATTTTATGGTGATGTATGTAGTTTAGATGGATGTTAGGATCATGGCAGGAGGTAAAAATGACAGGAGACCATAAATTAAGATTAACAGTCACACACATTATGTTGATTATGGATGCTCTATTTATAATTTTTGTATCATATAATTACAAGAAAGATTTTAGTTTCTCTTGTTAGTTAAATAAAAAACAATTCAATGAAAACTAGCATTCCAAGCCTACTACCTAGGGTGAGCAATATAACAAACAATACAAAAAGGAAACAAGAAGACAAAATGACACTTTTACCTTCCTTGAAAATCTAAATGGCTTGTTGGCATGAGAGTGGATTGTGCTCGATATGGTGGAAAAATGGTCTTTGTCTATGCTTTATGCATTGTGGGAAGCACCTCCTCTTTTCCCTTTGTAATATGGCTCTTGACTTTGTGTTAGCAATGAAGTTTGTCTCGTAAATTATGCATACTAAGTATGCATAAAATTTTTATTTAGGAATAGTCATGGCACTTGTATTTATAGGTTTTCAACCAACTCTAACCCAAGTTTAGTTAGGCTATGGTTAGTGTTGGGAGTCCAAATTCAATAAATGATAGATTTAATTATGCATTTATAGAGGCATGGCTTAACATTTTTTATTTTTATGGCATTTATGTTGATATTTTGTAATTATTATTTTTTATATGATGACATCATCATGACTTCATAATTTGTTAAAAATACTTTTTATAAATTAAATATTCACTAATTCAACATGGAATTTTCACTTAGGTAATTATTTTTATTTGCTTGGATAATTAATTATGCTTAGTCTTCTAGTCATTTCAAAAGTTGGGTTAGGTGCCCTACTTAATTGGTCAAAACATCATTTTTCTAGGTCACAAACTGATTGGAGATGAATTTGAAAGAGGTTATCATTATGTACAAGGTAATACCCCAAATAGGGATGCCTTGATGTAGTTCTAGGAACTTACATCCAATGTGCAAATGAATTTGGGATCTTCAATGATTTTTAGGCTTAATTTGTATATTTTCATAAATATAAGTCTAAAGTCCATTATAAATAGAAGTGGCCAAAAGGTAATGTCTACATTTTAACCTTGTTTGAGTAGGTGTTAAAATACATGGGCATAATAACGTCTTCTAAAGAATGAAAAATTTGTTATTTTGAAAATTTTAATGTTTTGAAAAAAAGTGACATGTTGACAACCATAGGTTGTTATGAGCCAACAATCATAGGATGATGCCCTAGAGGATAGTTGGATGAGATCTATATTCCCCAGCAAGGGAGTGGGTGACAAATAGTGTCAAACAGGCCTTCAAAAAGAGGAAAATTACATGGTTTATCAGGTGTGGAGGTCAAAATAATAATTTGCCCAAAGGCGATTATAATCATTGGCATAGTGAAGGTGCCCCAATAGGGTATATGTGAGCATGATATAATTATATCTTTCCCTCATTAGGGCAGTTGTGATTACTGATCGATCTAAATAATTTTCCCCATTATGGAAAACTAGAAAAGGGATTTCATGCAAAGAACCCATAACATGGATTAATGGTGAGTTGGCATAGGGGACAAAATAAATTAGGATACCTGCTAGTACAGAGATACACAATATAAATAGCAGTGACTAATATTCATTAGTGATTTAATTATTATGTGTTTGGGTAGGTCTATTGGGAATAAGAGGATATACCATTGGCACCATCATTTGATAGATCATTTGGCCTAATTATTGTTATAGCATGTGACATTATGCATCATAGTTATAACAAAACCATAATAATAATGTGTGTCATATGAAAGGAAACACTCAATTTGAACGCAAATATAATCAACTTAGGTGTGAGATATGATCAATCAAATCCCAAGTGTAATGATAATGTGATAAACTAAGTGTAGGAGTGAATACAAATATTCAAAACTCAATTACAAGATATAATGAATCAAGACTTAAGTGTAAACATATTGTAATAAACCTATGGTAAATGAGGGGAAGGGAGGCACAAACACACAATCTAATTTCAAAAAGTAAATAACTCAAGCCCAAGTTGTAAGAAAGTCTCAAGTGTAAACTAATTATCATTAAACACACAACACTCAAAATGAATGAACATAAAGCAATAAATAAATTAATCTAAGGTAGATGAAACAAACAACTACTCCAAGGCATATAAAACTAACAACTAATCTATTTCAAATGAAAGAGACAAACAAAATACATAAAATCCATGAACTAACAACTTATCTACACCATTCATGCATGTGTAAGAGAAGTGTTATTCTTGGAAAAATATTATTCCTAGGCTATAAGAAATAATGACACAAGTATAATAACATGGGAAGGGGGAATAGAAGAATAAGTAAGGGGTGGCCATGCTGACTCCAATTGCACTAGGTAAGTGGATGTTGCCTACATAGTCATATGGACATGACTTTCAATATGGACTTCAGGCCAAATATAGTTCTCCTAGGATTTGTGAAGAGAAGAAAAATGATGACAAGTAAAAGAGATCGATCATAAAGGAGAATAAGAATGGGCTCATAAAATGATGAGAGCGTGAAACAAAAGGGGTGGCACTCATGATTATGAGGACGTCAAGCATAAGAACTCAAAAAAATATGAGAGCATGGTGTAGGCTAAAAACACATTCAAAGATAAAAGGTGAGTGTTCACAAATGAAAAAGGTTGATAATGCATAATGTTCACTACATCTTAGGCTTATAACAAGAATAAGCTAGAAAAATGATGAGAATATGACTTATATTGCTTGTAAAATGATGATAGCATTTGGAGACATACTTATAAGAATGAATGGTTAATGAAACTAAAAAATTAACTCAATCACCCATACTGGTTGAGTTAACCCAAGATTCCCCATGCATCCAAGCATTACCTTCATAGTCTGTGCAGACCCTAGGATGATGTAGTTCTCCCAAAAATGGGTGGGAATACAATCATAAAATGGAACAAGTAAATGAAAATGGACATGATGTGACCCATGTGAAAGCTTAAATTATATCTATTGACTAGGAGATGCACATCCTAAGTAGCATGGATATAATCTAAATGCCCTAGTGTTGGAGGCTTGTTTAGGAGTTTTTCTGGCATATTTCCATGTTTTTAGGTTTTTTTAGGCATCTCAACTCAATGGAGAATTATGAGATATAGAATGTGTTACTCTAAAAATGATGAGAGTGTCTCTTAAGAGTGTTTATAAATTGGTGAGAACATGGCTTCAGTTGCTCATAAAATGATGAAAGTGTGGTTCAAGTTGCTCATAAAACAAAGAGAGTGTGGTTTAGTTTATTAAAAAAACAACAAGATCATGGGCTTAGGTTGCTCCTAAAATGGTGAGAGAGTGTCTTAGGTTGGTCATAAATTTTCAAGAGCATGGTATTAGGTTGCTCATAAAATGGTGAGAGTGTTAGAATAAATATAGTCATGCCGACCTCAAAAAATACTGAGCGTTGCCTACATAGTCCAAATGGACCTCAATCCACTATAGTTCACCTTAAAACAATGAATCCAACTAAGTAGTAACAAGCTCTCAAAAAGGCAAATGGTATAAGGGTATAATGGTATAGAAAGGTATAATGATATAGAATTGACAAAAGTGAATGATGTAATTTCTAAGCCCACTATCATAATGCTAAAAAAGATGACCACTTCAAAGAATGCAATCAATAGTCTCCAACCTGAATCACCTGCTAATAAATGCATCTAAACCTAAACACTAACTTTGTTTTAAGTACCAATGGAGTGGAAACAAGTTAAAAAGAGGGATGTGAGACTAAAATCTAAGGCAAATAGTAAGGCACATGGTATAATATAGTATCAAAGTGAATAGTCATGATATAAAGGAAGCGATCCTCATAGATAATACTCCAAGTCCCTCAAGTGAAAAAGTTATTGAGTTTTATTATGTTTATTGGTTCATCAAGTTCATCTCCTTCTAGCATAGCCAACTTGTATGCCCCATAACCATGGTTAGGAAGAATGATATAAGGCTCTAACCAGTTAGGTTTAAACTTGCCCTTTTTCTTATGTTCAACATTGGTGCTTTTTTATTTTTTTAAGTATGATATCACCAAGATTGAACTATCTATGTTAGATTCACCTATTGTATTGACCACATAGTCAGTTTTGGTATGTTTGAAGGCTATTCAAACATGCCATGCATTTTTCATCCAATAATTCTAGCTCCTACAAGTGAGTTACTTTGTAATCCTCATCTTCAAGGATATGCTTCATTGAAATGGGTAGATAAGACCTCAAATAGAAGAATGGCCTTAGTACCATAAATTAGGGAATAGGGCATGGCTATTTTTGGAGTGCATAAATTGGTTTGGTAAGCCTAGAGGGTGTATAAAAATTATAAGAGCCAATCACAACCAAAATCAATGATAATCTTTTTTAGGATCTTAACAATGGTTTTGTTAGATGCCTTTGTTTGACTGTTGCCTTGTAGGTAATATGGGGTGGAATTTTTTTAGGTAATATTACATTTGGCATAAAGGGATTTTACATCCTTATTATTGAATGAACTATCATTATTAGATATAATGTTAGAGGGAATACCATAGCAGAAAATGAGGTGATTGAAAATGAATTTAGATATTTGTTTTATTATCATGGAAGTTAGGGGAATGGCTCCACCCACTCAGTGAAGTATTATGTGGTAGTAAGGATATGTTTATGTCCATCTGAGGAGGTAGGGTTGATCTTTTCGATGAGTTTGAGTTATCATGTTGAAAACGGCCATGGCATGGTCAGTGATTTGAGTGTTTGAGCTGGAACATGTATCAAATTGGCATGCTTTTGATATTGTTTACACCTTTTAACATAAGTAGTTGTATCTACTTCTATGGTCGACCAAGGATAACTAGTATCTTGTAGCTTTTTATCAAGGATGACCCCACTAGTGTGGGCCCCACAAAACCCTTCATGAACTTCCCTCAATGTTAATCCAAATTCTACTGAATTTAAGAATAAAGTAGAGTTCCATCAAAGCTTTTATGATAGAGTGTAGGTCCAAGTAATTTATAATGAGAGGATTGGTAGATGAAGGATTTTTGTATTTTATGGGATAGGTTAGTGGAATGATTTGGTTGTGAAGGTAATTATATAGTTTAGTTTACCAAGTAGAATTAGAAACAATAATATCACAAATTATTTTGACAGTCAAAGGTTTGTGGGTTGGTGCAAGAATATGTTCAATGAGGAACTAATAATCTTTGGCCTTGTCTATAATTTGGATAATAAAGCCAATCATGGGCATGGAATTTATTTTTTTATTATTGGCTCAAAGTATTTGCCCAAATTGAAGATGAGCAATTTATCATTTGAGGGTGTCCACCATATCTTTATATGACACAAGTTTATCATCTTTGGTATAGAATTGGTCTATAACCTTATTGATGATAAGATAAGAATATCCATAAATTAGAATATGTTGAATATTCCACTATACCACTAGATGAAGCCCTGTGATGGGTATTTCATATTCATCCATGTTGTTCGTACAAGGTAAGCTGATACAAAAAGATCTGGCAATGAGATCCCCTTGAGGTGTGATGAATAAAAGTCTTGTTCCCAATCTATGAGACATAAAGGAACCATAAAAATAAAGTTTCCACTACTTCTCTTTAAGAGGTGTTTTTGCTACGGTCATGATGGACTCATATAGAAACCCAAAGATGAGTGGCCACATGTCAGAAAGGGGAGCTTCTACAAGATAGTTTGAAATTACCTATCCCTTGATGGACATTTCGTTAACATAATCAATCTCAAACTCACTTATAATCATGATCCATTTAGTCATGCAGCCTTGTAAATTTGTTTTTGAAAGTAGATACTTGAGCGGAACTACTTTGGCAATGATAATGGTCTTATTGTTAAGCATGTAGTAATGCAACTTCTAAGCTATGAAGACCATGGCTAAACAAGATTTTTTTATTGGTGTATATTGTGCTCATATGTGACTAATTTATAACTCATGTAATTTAAAACATGTTCTTTTGCGTTCATCATGTTGGGCCAAAAGTGGCCCCAGGGCATTTTCAGTTGTAGATAGGTAGAATAGTAACAATTTTTTTGGCATAGGTGGTAATAAAATAGGTGGATTGGCCAAGTATTCTTTCAAATGTTTAAAGGCCTTCTAGAAATCAACATTCTAAGAAAAATTAGTGCCCTTGTTTAATAAATGGGTAAATAGATGACACTTGTTGGTAAGTTGAGAAATGAAGTGCTTGATGGACTGTATCTTACCCTACAAATTGTGGAGTTGCTTCAAAGTAAAGGGTGGTAGCATCTCGATAATGGCCATAACCTTGGCTGGATCGACTTCAATGCTCCTATAAGATATAATAAATCCTATAAATTTGCTGAAGTGATGCCAAAGATGCACTTTTTAGGGTTAAACCTTACTTTGTACTCATGGAGGTGCTCAAATATCTTGTACAACACCTATTGATGGCTTGCTCTGGTCTTAGATTTTCCTAGGATATCATCACCATAATCTTCAGTAATATCATGCATCATGTGATGAAAAATGATAGTCATTACATGTTGGTATGTGGCACCAACATTTTCAAGGCTGAAACACATGACTTGATAACAAAACGTTCCCCAAAAAGTGGTAAACATTTTCTTGTGTTGGTCTTTTGGTATGATATTGATATGATTATAACCTAAAAAACCATCCATGAGAGAAAGCATCCCATACCTAGTTGTAGATTCAACAATCATGTCAATATATTATAGAGGAAAGTCATCCTTTAGGCATGATTTGTTGATGTCTCATAAATTGGTACATATTCTAATACCATCTAGAGTCTTGGTAACTAGCACAATATTTGAAATCCACTCTTAATAGTCAATGGGATGAATGCATCCCAGCTCTAGGAGTTTTTCTAGTTCCTTCTTGACTAACATAATAACATAAGGCTTTATTTTCCTCATCTTTTATTTGATTGGATTGCCATCAAGATGTACAACAAGATGATGTACAACCATTAAAGGGTTAAATCCTAACATATCAGAATAGGCCCATGTAAAGATATCAATGAACTCCCTAGGGAGAGTAGTAAGCACTTCACATTCCTCCTCACTGAGAGACTGCCTAGTTGATCCACTTTGGATTAGTCAGTGTTCCAATGTTGACTTTATAAGTATCTTCCATAAGGAGTGTAGAACCATTTTCCAAAATATTTATCAAATAAGTGAATTGGATAACAACATCAAATTCCTCTGGTCAAACTGGTTCATCAAGTTCACCCAAACTAGATGAATCAGAATCACCCAATGGTGGCAAGGGCCATGTAACAAATACTTCTAGACATTTTAGACAATATATTCAAAGGCCCTCTATTCTTCTTCATTGATATTTGATATTATATGATTGTGGTATTGGTGTCATACTGAGATTCATCTTAGGAAGGGTGAACATCCCCATCTAATGGTTCCTAAAATAGGTCTTCACCAAGAGAATAGGCTTTTTCTTTACTTTTTTTTTGGTCTAAAAGCAGCCTCAAAAAGGTTTTCACTTTGGGACCTCAATGTTTGATTTTGTTTTTGTTTTTAGAAAAGGAAGTTCACCCACTCTTGAAATAGGTAGAAAGATCCAATATGATAGATAAACCTTGCTTGTGATCTCTAAGAGTAATATGGTCTCCTAGGTCCAAGAAGTTGCAAATGGCCTCATCATTTTGGAACTCATCAAGTGACACTATTGATTATTATTGGTCCCAATCGATGATTTGTGGATGATTAAGTAAAAGTGGGGAATGATAAAAGATAGGTGTAATGGTACATACAACATTAGGGTTAAACATGTTGTTATTGGCTAAGTCCTCATATACGTCGTAGTCAGACTCTGCATCACTTCTAACATCATCATTGTTAGCCATTGGTGAAGTAACATGGATAAGATAAGCAGGGTCACCCACATATGATTTAAATCCAATAACATAAGTTGTTTTGTGTTTGGTCATAGAGATGGGCTCAAGAGTTCCTTATTGATTTTCCCTCAAGCCTCTATCTTCATAAGCTAGATTAAACATGATCTGATTAGGGATGAGATACTTTTTACTTTGGTAATAATCAACTAGATCATCATTATAAATCCAAGATTCATCTTCATCTAGGGGGTCTTATTCTTGGCTAGTGGTTGGTGTGAAAATAACAAGCATTTGGGTGTTAAGATTTCCTTTCTATCATAATTCCATGTAAATAACCTTGGCTTTGGATCTTCCATGGGATTTAGGGGCATGTGGAAGCTTGGCTATGTGGAAGACATTATGTGTGAGGTAATCTCCTAAAATTTTGTCAGAGATGTTAAAATTATTGGATATCTCAGGAGAGGCACAAATGAAGTAGAGGCAAGGTTATCTAGGTCGATATAATTGGAATCTAGAAATTCAACAAGTACATCCTTGTCCTTCTAAATTGAAGGGTCTAGGTTGAAATGGTAATTATAGCTCTTATACTCAGCTTCTAAATTCTTATAGAATTAATATGGTTGTAAGTATGTAGAAATAGTCACCTCCATCCTAGAATGGGGGAAATTGATGGATTGGTGTAATGTGGAATGTATGGCCCCAATTTCATGTATCAACTATCAACCCAATAGTAAGTTATATGATAAATCAAGATCTATTACATGTCAAATCATATCATGGGTAAAGGGCCCAACAAAAACTAACAAAGAAATTATTCATTGATTCCCTTTCTTCATTATCAAGGCCTTGATGGTAATGGTATTTGGTTGAAGGTTAGCTATTGTATATCCAAGATGCTTGAACAACCTTAGAAAGATAATATTAAGGCTTGACCCATTTTCTATGAAGACACATTTAACCTTGTGTTAGGCTATGTCAAATTTGATGTATAATAGGTTATTATGGAGAGGGCCAAGGGGTGACATATCACTCTGGTCAAAGGTCAGTTGTTGTCCATGAGATAAGTGTCCTACCAAATCTTGGAATTTATTTGACATAATGTCATTTGGCACTTGGGATTGGCTAAGAAGTTAAGTAAGGATATTTTTGTGGATAGTAAAATTATGCAATAAATCTAAAATGGAGATTTGAGTGGGTATCTTTTGAAATTGTTCCACAACATAATATGTCTTCTCCTTGACATAGGTAATTGGCTTATTTTTGTTTGACATGGGTGCTTAAATAGGGTCATTGGTAGAAGGAGTTTACGATCTTAAAATAGTAACTTTCATCCATTGAGTTGTGATTGTGTAATCTAGATTAGATAATGGACCACTATAACTAGAAGGGGGTCTTGGGATGATAACTCTTGGGTACTAATGAGCTTGGCTGCCAACATGGATCACAAGAGGATTACTTGCATGGGGAGGTATTTGTGAATTATTTGGTACTAGTCATTGGTGATTGGTTATTGGTCTTAGGTTGATGGTAATAGTATTTATATGATTACCCACAATATGTCCTACAACCTTGTTGTAGTTATGTGCGATGGAATGATCAACCCTTTATTTATCATTTTGACCTTGGTTTCATCTATTATATGGATGTGGTTGTCATCATCATCATCATCATTATTGTTGTTGTTATGAGTGAGGTGGTGGTATATGCTACTATTGATTATGTTGTTGATCCTAGTTATTGGTATTGTGTTATGGAAAAGGGTTCTGATAAATACCCAAGTTTTGATTAGAAATAGGGACCCTATTATCCAACTTAATTTATCCATTTTCTAGCATATTCTTGATGAGATTCCTTATTTTCACACACCAATAATGGAATATACTTTGACTCGATGATAATCACAAAACTCACAATCTTTATACCTATCAAGGAAAGGAACACCCTCAAGTAATGGTTTGGGAATGGGCCATCTAATCAGATTGGCATTAGCCATTAATCAAAACATGCTTTCAATGGGATCTACTAGGTTACTATAAATTCTATTTCCTAGTGGCCCTGCTCTTGGTTGAGGCATTTTCAAAGGAGGAGGCAATAGTGTTTACATTTATGGAATTGAATGAATATGTGGAGTGGTTTAGGCATATAGTGTTTGCACGATTTAGATGTGATGTGACTCAGTAACTCCATTACCCATAACATTCTTGGTGTGGTTGCAAACCTTAGGCTTCTCAAAAGTATTATGTTGGGCTAGCATAGGAGCTTGTATTTGAATTGGGCTTTAATTTTAATTTTGTCCTTGGTATTGATTTGTCTCTAGTTTGGGCTTTGGTATTGGTTCTGGATAGAAGTGTACAATTTGATTACCCCTTTGTTGATAAGGGATTTCTCAATTTATAGCCCTTTATTGATAATATACTCAAAAGTGTGGGTGCATTGAAGCTATAAGTGGTAGGATATATCACTTTCTAAATTATGGGTAAATATTGCATCTAATTATTTATCTAGTAGATTATGTGTGAAGCAGCTCATAGGTCTCTGTTGTGCTTGGCCTAAATCCACCATAGTAATATCATTCTCGAGATTATAAGAGAAATTTTGCATAATTTTTTTTGAGAGGTCATCAAATTTTGGCACAGGGTTCTTCAGAATTTAGAGTAACCACTCTAAGGCCTATCCCACTAGACTGTGTGTAAAATGAAGAAGCAAGTAGATAACATTAAATACCACCAGTTAACAAGTAACATAGAACTCCTTCAAATGTTTTTTTGGGTCACCTTTGAATTTATATTTATTAAACTTTGGGGGCTCAAAACCTGAAGGAAATGGTATCTAAATATAATCCATGTTAAAAGGGTATGAGCATATCTTGTTCAATTTAAACTTCTTTGTTTGCTTCCTAATATAAATAGCTATAATTGCATCTTTCATTTGTTGTAGTTCTTGAGCTAAAAACATGGATGGTACAAATGGTACAAACAATTATAGTTGAGCAATCTAAGGTGAACTACCTTGACCAAGGTACAATGGAGGAATGGAGGACTGAGGGATGGTTATTTGGTTGTCGCCTGACCAAGAATACACATTCATTGGTTAAGGTTATATTGTTGGTGTGGTATTTATTATTGGTATAAATTGGGGTTAAGATTGATATTATGGCCTGAATGGAGGTGTTTAGTGTTGGTAAATGAACCACATGGCATGGGTTTATAATGGAACTTATTGATGTCTAGTCGAACCCTATTGTATTAAAGGCACCCATTGTTTTCTAAAGGTTTATTGTTGAAGGTGTTGCATGTTAGGCCCTTGTTATATGTGAGGGACATGTTGGGTATTGGGCCATTTTTTCTTAGTGGGTACTTGCTATATATTAGGCCCTTGTTGTGGAATGTTAGGCACTTATTATTAACTAGTCACCAACTATTGTTGACTAATAAGGATACATTATTGATTAGATGATGTTTATGATAAAGGATTTACCACTTGTTGTGGTAGCACATTAGTCTATATTTATTGTTTTGGAATTTTGGTCACCACCTATTGGGGTGGGGTATTGGTCTATGTTTGGTTACTTGCCCCTATTATGTGTTTGATGAAGCCGTTGATGGAGGGGGAGTAGCTGTATGTTGTATTTATGAACTAGACATTCCTTGCCCCTACTATTGTGAACTACTCATGGTGTTTTTAGGAAGAACATATTATGAATTGCTCCTTTGAACATTTGATTGAACTTGGTTCAGATTGGGATACACTTATATGTTACCTATTGTGTTTGGAGAAGGGTTTTTTGATGGAGTTATAGATTCTTCCTTAGTTATAGGGACATTAAACATGTCCACAACATAGGAAGTTTGAAAAAATGGATTTGCATTTAGTTTGGCATAACCCAAGGAGTTAGTTTGTACCCCAATTGAGGGAGCTAACTCTATTAGTAGTGTATTAGAAATGGTCATGGCATTTAGATTTCTAGCTAGGTTAAGATATGTTTGATATGTTTGTTGCATTTTTGCTAATTGGTTAGCAATTTGACATTGTCCTTTTATGAGTGCAATAAGCTCTTGGTTATGCATTAGTACAAGGGCATGATTTTGGTTACATAATGATTTATCAAATGGATTGATGAGAGGAACTTTAATAGGTTCTCTAACCAAGCTAGGTATACTTTCATGTGGGAGGTTCGATGGGAAATTAACACCTACCTCTATCTCTCTAACAAGAATTTTGTCTCTATACTCTAAAACATGGCAATCAAACAAGTAGGGATCATAATTGGTACTAGTTTGATCACCTACTTATTTTATCACCATTTGGTACTACTATTTAGGATGGGTTTTGACACTCAGATTCTATTTGTGACACACTAGCCTCTACCTCAATTTTTATCTCTATATAATTTGTCTCAGTCATTTTCTAGCTAAGTTTTTATTTACATTATTTATTGTTATTTTCAAAAAGGTCTAATTAAATCAATTCTATAACAAATCAGTGGTTGTATTTATTACATATTTCTACCCTAATTTATTATACTCAACTTTTTAACAACATAGGATTTACATTCACTAAGTCCTAAAAGGTTAAAACTTTTCGTGAACCTGACTTACTTTGAATATTACACAAACCCTAACCCTAGATAACCCTAGGGTTTATGTTTATATCCTTCTAATACCCACACTCAAATTTTATATCCATATATCTTCTAATTTTTCTTTGATATAATCATGATAAAATAAGTTTATCACTTTTTGTTGCAAAGTTTAATACTTTCATTTACATGCTTGTTTCGTCTAATTCAGAATAAACTCAAAAAAGACATAAACACATGTATAGATGATGTTTTTTATTAATTACAATGTATTTAATATTTCATTCTATCTCTATCATTTTATTATTCTCTTATGTGTATTTCAATCAAGAAACAAACCCTTACATACATAGAGTATCTATTACGTAATCTAACAAATATATTTTAAGTTTAAATGTCATATCTTATGCATAAGAAATAATATCCTTATCCTCCTCATATCCATGAGGGTGATAGATACTTTCCCTCTAACTAGGTCCATGTTATCACTCTTACACAAGATAAAACAACCTATATTATTGTTACTGAGCCCATACTCATCCTATCTACACCTCTCCCCTAAAGGATGTGTGACTTCATATTTAATCAAAAGCAACTAGGTTTTGTACTTGTGAGACTTTAAGGGATAAAATTATCAGTATGTGTAAGCTAATATCAAAATTATAGATTCAAAATTAGTTATTAAGTGAAAAGGTCACATTATTGGAAAATTACATTACATGTACACAATATTCATAATATGTTAGTGCAAACCATGTATATGCATCTACACCTAGCAAAGTTGTGCCTAGCACTCTTTTATATCCAAATCATAAAGTACAACATAGTGCATCTATTATGAGTGATTCAAAAATCTTACAAGGGTCCAACAAGAGTTCAAGTGAGATACTAAGGGAAATTATTAAATCTAAGTTGATCAACCTACCTCCTCTACACCCATTGAGGAGATCCAAATATTATTGTGCATATCATAGAATGCATGAACACCACACAGATTCATGTTTAGCATTGAAAATGAGAATACAATAGATAATGGATACAAATGACTGAAATAGTGACACTTCTTTCAAATAACATACAATGGCACATCTACAAATTCAAAAAGGGTTAACTTTACAAATAATACAAAAGTGGTTATCAAAGCATAACTCAGAACAAAAAAAGGTTCACAAAGCACAATTAGAGCAAGAAATAGTATAATAATCACATTTAAAACAAGTAAAATATGTAAATCTACCTCTCCAAAATAAGGCTCAACTTTCAAACTAGTATGGGTTTGGTCAAAAATATCTACAATAGTTTGATTATCATGGTCAAGGTTTGGGCAAATACGCCCAAGGCATCACCTCTACTATTCTAACAGTTGATAATATTGGTCACCAAGGTTTAGGATTTATTGAACATCCTAAGGCACATCATTCAAAGATACATTTTATCAAGGAAACAAGTCCAAATACATAGGAAATGTTACAAAAAGAACAAGAACTTTATTTGCAAAGTCAAAATCATGTTAAGCCAACAAACATTTTCAAAAAAGGCTTTCTAGTAAAAGAGCCTCCACAACACCGTATGCTTACAATAAACATAGTTTCAAAGGGAAAAATCAAAATTAGTATTCCAAAGCATAATTTAGAAAGGTCAACCCAATAATATGAGGTAATTCCATCTTGCATTCCAATTTAATACAATTATTATGATTTTGATGATGAATAATACTCATATTCACACTGCAACACCATTTAACTACAACATAAAAATCACACTACATGAGAGATTAACATTCCTATTTTTGACATAAGTCAGTTTCATTTTCATATTTCTTGTACATAGCTTATATCCAAAAAATACAAAAATAATATAATATTTCAAAAAAGCAAAAAAATTCAAATATTTACTCAAAAAACACAAAACTATAGATTGTATGCATTGCCATGTTTACATTTCTTATATTTTCCATTCACTACATATGTTATCTATCTTAGTATGGTCAGTTGTATCATATATACATGCTTCACTTATTCTTATTGATGCTTATAGATTACTACAAGGCTTAAATCCACTACATCGATCTAAATTTTTTGTTATCTACCCATTGGGGACATCTACACAAATACAGGGGTTCTTCATTTGACACATTCATCTATTTTAGGGCACCCTATATATAGTTTTGATTACCAAATTACATCTTTCTATACTCTACATCACAACTTTAACATTGTTATATCTTGATATTGATCATGCTACACTTGCTCAAATTATTTTCTAGTTATTACTACTTTAGACTCAACTTATGTAAATCTTAGCTCTTATACAGATTTATAACACATGTTCCTATATACTTTCATTTATAGCTTTCTTATCTTAGACTTGTTTGTGTCTCTATGCTTCTTTTATTTTAGGGCATTTGAATATGCCATTGCTCTTTGGATCTATGCCACTTTTTTCCATAATATGTATGCTTTGAACATGTGCCCATGTCCTTGTGTGTGATATCCATCTATGTAGATCTAAGCCAACTTACTTGTTGCTTGTGTATGTGAACATTTGAGCATGTCCTTGTATGTCTTATTTTCTCAGATTTAATGACATGTGCCCATGTCCCTTGTATTGTGTCCCCTTAGCCTAATTTGTGTGCCTCATGTGTGTTGTATGTATGATTTTTTGTATGCATCATGGCCATGACACATGTCTCTTTCTTGTTACACACTCTAGTTTTAGATGTCATGATAGACGTCATGTATTTCCCCTTATTACTTAGGTGCCATGGTGGACATCATGCCCCATTCCCCTAGGTAGCTACGTAGTAATTAATTATATTTGTTGTTATATTTATATTGATAACCTTGTGCATACTATACATAACATACATCACACATTAAAAACTTATGCTCAGATTATTTTACATCATGATGTTATGTATGCAGATTATATTAGAACATATATCATATATGCTCCAGCTAACACACATTTTATAAATATTTTTAATTTAAGGATAGTTCTCGCACAAATTTAACAATTACCCTTAAAAGATGGGGCATTCATAGGGGTTTGTCACAAATATCAGGCTACCATAATGCATTCATAGTATATTTTTTAGCACACATGCTCAAAATACAAAAATTAGACTCAGGTAAACACATGGCGCTATGGTCCAAGATATATGGTGCTACTATCTAGTAGCCTTAGATTCAAAAAAATCTAGATTGGCTAGAAAAGTATAGTAGGTACAATCTAAGTTTGCATAGGTTTAATTATAAATTTAATAGTTTTGCTCAGTTTAGCTAAGATTCATACTAGGTTAGCTCATATTCATACCAGTTTGCTCATATTGGGGGCATCATGTGTAGCATAATCATTCCCATTTATAGTTTAGATAATCAAATACATATTATTACAACTCAATCCATAATCCATATGCTTAGATATCATATTTGGGGGCATGAGTATGACACATTGGTTCTATATTCTCACTTACACACCAGTTGATCAGATGGAATGACAAGATCCATGTCATTATCTACATTATATACATTAGACATCATATTCTAGGTCTCACAACAATTTCATGCCTTACTCCATCTATAATGGTTGACAATCCTGAGTGGCCCATAGTCGCCTAATATCCCAATTGGACATAGATCTGACATCTTAAATCTCTATCTAGACATTTCTAGTTACATCTCACAATTTTAGTTTTAGATGCATTTACTACAAATGGGCAGGCAATGATGGATTAATAGTCTACTTGAGTTCTTGAACTACCTACATGAGAGGGTTGGATACACCATCAATCTAATCCAATTTATTTATAGGTAATGATCCACCAAATAGGGGTGGGCAATGATGGAGTCAAAAATTGGATTGAGTTCTTAAGACACCCACACATGAGTATTGAGCAAGCCATTAGCTTAGTCTAAGATATTCACCAATTTCTCACTATATACATGCACACACACATGTTGTCACCAAATTTATGCATTGGTTTGTGTACCTAGTGAGGTGTATTCTTTAATTTTCTCTCTCTTATCCCTTTACTTAGTTTTACTCAATTTTACTTCTTTAATTAGTTTTGTAATTCCTTTTTATATCTATTAATTAAGGGTTTATTTATGCATGTTTCACTTTTAAGACACACATTAGAACATGCTTCACATACTTAGATCTAGCTTCACCTCTTAGGTAAGTCTAAGTACACTTCTTTTTTCCTTTATCCTAGTTATTTCACTTTGTTGCATTTCTAGAATAAAGGGGGGGGGGGGAATGTGATCACCTAAAATGACACTTGAGTGTTATTTGATACCACCTATCTATAACTTAGCCTTAGACCTATCTTAAGGCTTATTTTCACACTTATCCAGCCTTTGTGCAAGCCACAAGCATCCCTAGTCATCCCTAAAGAAGTCTCAAACCTTCATTCTTTCATCTTGGCCCTTCATGTCTTAGGTCCTACCACTTAGACATAAGCACCATAATAGGGATAGTATCATCATATGGTGCTAGTGTCCCAATTTTAGAACTACTATCACTTCCTTCCTTTTTCCACAAATAGATATCTTTTCAAATCTTAAACCACATAGGGTCAACCTAGACCTCTTTTAACACCCACACAAGCACCAGAATAATATATATACATGACTTTTATCCTTATAACTACTGGATGGAAATCAAATGCAAATTACATATTCAAACTCAAAATAAGTTATGCACAATTAAGGTTATCAATCCCTATCCTAACCAACTTCTATACACTATCATATACAATATTCCTAACCTTAGATTACTCAGAGTTTCAATCTCAAGAACATTCAAAGCACCCAAGTCAACCGTCATACTAGCTTCACTTACACTTGCTCCAGCACTTAGGTGGGGAGAACTACATCAGCCTTAATACCTCTTCAAAGTATATGGGTAATTCTCGTCATAGTGGGGTGTTGAGTATGTCTAACCTACCCCACTAAAAAACACATTTTTTTATTATATTAATTGGATGCCCTAGAAACATGGAAGATTAGGGTTTGATCATAAAACCAATCAAAATAGGGCATCTACATGGTTTCAAAACTCGTGCATGTAGGAACAAGCCTTACAGATCTAGACACAGTTGCACCCAAAAGCTCAAAATAGTCATGTACAAAGGATGTTACCACTAAAATATGGATTCTAGCACCACATGGAACTACTATCCAATTAGTGCATTATTGTCCAAGAGGATTTTTGACACCTGGATCTTATTTATGATGCTCATATTAGCCACTGCCTCAATTTTCAGCCTCCATATCATCCATCTTAGTCATTTTTCCACTAAGTTCTTATTTACATTATTTATAACTATTTTTAGAAAGGTCAAATTAAGTCAATTTTATAACATATCAGTGGCTATATTTATTACATATTTCTACCCTAATTTACTATACTCATCTCTTTAATAACATAGGATTTACATTCACTAAGTCCTTAAAGGTTAAAACAACTATCACAAAAACACAATTAGCTCTTGGATAGAGGTCTAAAACAGAAACATGAACTCATTCTTTAGCAAGCATCTACACTAAGTCTAAGTCTAAGTGAATTGGAATGAAAGCTTGAATTCAAGCTTGATAAAGATCTAAACTAACCTAAAGGCCAAAGAAACTAAGTCTAGATCCAAGAATGAAAAATGAAATTGAACTAGGTCTTTGGCAAAATTCCTCAAATCTAGGATTGGAAATGAAATTTGATCGAGGCATGAATTTGAAATTAACTTAATTTCAAGGTAATTCGATTGAAACAAAAGGTATGATTGGTCATGGTAAAGACTTGCAAATTAGGTTAAACATGATCTTGGTCTAAAAAGGGAACTTACAATCTAAAAATGAAGGTTTGAACTTGTTATAGGCAGATATCTTAAACTAATTGGAAAGCCAATTCAAGTAACAAAAAATAATTACAAAGAGTAAAACACTCAAGCCCAAGTAGTAAGCAAGACTCAAGTGTAAACTAATTGTGTTTAGATCTATGCTTGAAAGTGGGTTCCAAACTTGGTTTGGGAAGGCAACTTGGCTCATGGCAAAAGGTCATGAAATTATGCTAACATCATAATGATGCTAGGTTTGAATTTGGATCCATACTTTTAGCACTCAAAAACTTGGTTGTAAATGAACTTCAAATCATTTAGGCCAAAAATGCCAGCGTAACCATGCTCTTTAGAAAAAATACACAAATTGGTTTTGATCTAGGTTTGAACTAAGGCAAATGATTAAAATAATTTGAATATCATAACTTATTTCATAAACAAATGGTATGGATTATTTTTTGAGTTTCTTTGGCCAAGTTAAAGGGTTTGTGTGATTTTAGTAGTGTAACACTTATTTATATAAACAATGTATGTAACATGTGCTTGTTTGATGTTTTGGACTTTATTTGATTTTTTGCAAAGTAATTTTAGACTCAAAATACAAGTAAAGAATAATAATCAAAGTGCACACTCCTATGCTAAACTGACAAAACGTATTCATAGTATCCACCAAACTTCCACCAATATACCAATTCTTAAAATAAATTAATTGTTAATCCAATAAATAAAGAGCACATGTAGGTAGAGTTTTTTAGGCCCCCCCTGTCTCTCAATAACTTGTACATGACATAGAACTTAGAGAATTAAAGCAACTTAGCATTGGTGGGATAATCCATGGCAAGTGGGGTCAATTAATCTAAAAATTTTGAGTGGCTTTTCTAAATGGTCCACAAGTGCCTAAAAACACTTAGGCACAATAAATATCTATCAATTGGATTCAAAGCATCTAGCTTGTTATGAAAGGTCTTGTCCTTTTCATAACCCATTTAAGTTGTGTACTACTTAGTGAAGTGTGATGTCTAAACCACTACATGACTTGAGACCTTATTTGGATGGTTAGGTTAACTATTAAACCACTATCCCAATAAATAGTACACTTAATTTGTATATCCCATTGAATAAGTGGGGATGGAACAATGTTGGGAGATAAAACCTCAAGTCAACACCTGCCTAAAGAAATTATGAGGAGGCGATCAACTCCCATTCATAATCCAAAAATAAAATAAAAGGAAGAACTTGGTCATTTCTAAGTCATCCAAGTCCCTAGAAACAAGGAGAGAGCATACATGATATTTATTTGGGTAGACTCAAATAAACAAGCAAAATAATGCATTTTTGGTCACCCACATTCTCTAAAGGGAACAAGGGGAGAGCATAAGCACAAGGTCTTACTAAAATGAAACCAAACTAGTGATTTGAAAAAAAGTAAAGAATAAAAAGGAAAGTGATCTTAAGAGATCTTAGTCTAAATGTGAATGTTCTTTTTAAGCACCTATTGGAAATGTGATTGAAATTTGGACTTTATTTGAAACTTTGAAATGACAAAAAGGAAATTTGTTTGTAAAAAAAATTTAAACACCAAAAGAAAGATGTGAAAACCTGTAAACACTTTTTAGAAATTTGTTTTGGCTAAAAAAGTGAAGGAAACCTACAAATTATATTTAAAAACTATGAAAATATGCTCTCTGGAATGATTTCATAATTACATAGTCAAGTGTAAACTGTGAAATAGCAGGTAAATAAAAAAACACAGTGAAACAAAGATGCAAAAATATTATAGTGTGGTTTCACAATTTTAAAATGTTTTGCTACTCTCTTTGCCAATTTCACAATTATCTTGTTTGATTTTTCTATCGATTCATGTGATTTCACTACTATTTTGGGCAATTTCATAACTCATTTAGATACTTTCACTAGTTTGCTTGCCAATGTAGCTATTGCAATTTTGCATCCAGGTCTAAAAATTTCATAAATATGTCTTCCAAATTTGCAATTTTGGTATCATATAAAAAAAACACATAAACACAGCCAAACAATGTTGTGATTTAGTCACAAAATTTTGTAGCTAAAATCTACAAATTCTCAAATGTGTAGAAAATAACTAAAATAGTCACGAATAAATATAAATAATGATTTCAAGATTTGTCTTTGATTTGAAAATTTTATGCCCTAATTTTATTGTTCCCAAAAACTTACATCCAAACATTAAAATAATGCAAAATAATTTCATGGTTTTAGTTGATGATTTTGTAACTCAGACCTTTGAATTTGAAAATATGCAAAGTAGGCCAAAATAGAGGTGATTTCAAGATTTTTTTGGATGATTTCATGGTTTCAAGAAACATTTTCACTAAATAGAGCTTTAAATCCATGAATATGTAGAGGGAAAATTTATAAAACCATAATCAATCACAAACATGGCAAAGTTAGATAAATAAAGATAAAAACAATGTTATTAGTGAGCTTTTCTTGATTTTGAAGGGTCCTAAGATGATCTTAGGATGAATTGTGAGGTGTTAGTCCCACTAGACATGTTAATATGTATCATAGGATTATGAGGAAGTTGTTAGTTTATCTTATTAGTGAAATAAACAAAAACAACTCAATGAAAAATAACATTCCAAGCCTGAGACCTGGGTGAGTAATATAACAAATGAGACAAAAAGGTAACAAGAAGACAAAATAACACTTTTACCTTCCTTAATGATCTGAATGGCTTATTGGCATGAGAGTGGCTTGTGGTTGCTATGGTGGACAAATGATCTTTATCAATACTTGATGCTTTATGTGCAGCACCTCCTCTGGTCCCCTTGGAAGTTGGCTCTTGGCTTGGTGTTGTTAATGAATCTTGTCTCACAAATTATGCATAATAAGTGTGCACAAAAAAGCTTATTTAGGAATGGTCATGGCACTTGTATTTATAGGTTTTTAACTAAATATAAGCCTAGTGTAGTTAGGTTAGGGTTAGTGTTGGGAGTCCAAATGCAATAAATGATAGCTTTAATTATGCATTTATGGAGGCATGGCTCAACATTTTTAATTTTTATGGCATTTATGTTGATATTTTGTAATTCTTGACTTTAAGGATGCTGACATCATCATGACCTCATATTTTATTGAAAATCCTTTTTAGAAATTACATATACACTAATTCAACATAGAATTTTCACTTAATTAATTTGATTTGCTTGGTTAATTAATTATGCTTAGTCTTTTGGTCATTTCAAAAATTGGATTAAGTGCCCTACTTAATTGGTCAAAAATATCATTTTACTTGGTCACAAGCTGACTGGGGATGAATCTATGAGAGGTTGTCAAAAATAAGGATGCCTTGACATAATTATGGGTGCTTTAATCCAATGTGTGGATTAATTTGGTATGTTCATTGATTTCTAGGCTTAATTTGCATAGTTTGGTAGAAATTAGTTTGAAAAACATGAAAGTGGCCAAAAAGGAGTGTCTACAATTTTATCAACATGATTTGGATATTGTGGGTTCCAATACCTTAATATTTTTATGCTATTCAATCTAAATTATTGGATGAATATCAATCATTCCATTATTGATTTTGATGACATCTTGATCAAGTGACGCAAAGCTGACTTGTTCATCTATTGGCACCTTACTAAGGTTTTCACTAGTAAAATCTTTTTGATTTTTTGGACTTGTTTGATTTTGATTGTCTAATATTTCCTCAAGGTAGATTTCACAAAAGTACTTTGATTTTTTATGTTGTTAATTATTTTATTTTTGATTGTCCCATATTACCTTAAGGAGGTTTTTGCTAAGGTACGTTAATTTTTTATTTGGCTAGTTATTTGATTTTCCTTGAGTTTGATTTGTTGTTGGATCAAATATAATTTTAATTCCACACTCTAGTGATTAGATATTGTATTGTATCCTCATGAAATAAATAATTGATGTGTCATGATGGAAAGAGTTCAATGGTGTGTGATTCAGTTGGTCCCAATTGATGATTGTGGTAGGTTGATTATCAAGATGATGGAAATGATTAGAGGTTTTAAAAGGATAGGGAATATCTATGAAAGGATTGGTGATATCTTATTTGAAATACCATTACTTTTTCTGATCATAATGCCCTTTCAAAGAGGGACAAAATGTATATATCCAAAATTAACCACTTCATCACTCGCTACTAATTCCATACTAATTTCATTAATTAATCACTTTTATATCATTATCCATAATTTATTCTAATACACTAATCTAATACTCCCTTCCATAATTCCTACATCACTCTAACGTTATAACATCCTTTGCATCAATTAATCACCCTCTTATCATGTCATTTATCCCCTATTTCCCACTTACATAATATTTTAAGAATTTTAAATTTTGTCCCACCTACTTCCACTATGTATCCTACAAATCCTCCCTCTAATAACTCTCTAATCATCATTAATTACTCCCAATAAAGTTCTAAACTTCTTAGATCCCCTCATTAAGATTTCTCTAGAATTATCTAGGAGTTTTTTATTCCTATACAACTCTTCTACCCTAGATATTCATCCTCCATTGATTAATTTCAAACATTAATCCACTTCATCAACTCCTATATAAATTAATACACCCCATGCAAAAGTTATATTTTAGAATAATGTTAATATGTTGTCATCATATTTTAAATCAAGTAAATCAAACATTTTTTACTTGAATGTTGTTGTAATCTTGAGCATCACAAGAGCAATCCAAAAATTCAAGCATCAAATATTCAATCAAGTCCTTGGATCCATCCATAATGTCAAGAAGAATTCTATTGCATGCAAATTTGAGGTATAAGTATTTGTATTTGGATTTAATTTAGTTTATATTCAAATAACCTTCATTTTTTATCCAATCAAAGGTTGTTTAGTTTGGATAGGGAGAGATTTGTGTCTATAATGTTCATGGCTTTCTATCTAATCCCCTATAATATAAATTAAGCATAGAATTACTATATTATAATATTATGCATGGATGTAATATTATGAATTTTCACTTTAAATCAATAAATAGACCATGCCAATGGAAGTGGTGATGGTGATGGCAGAGGTATTTACAGTGATGATGGGTGAAGGTTTGGTGGCAATAGTCTTAAGAAGCCTTTAAGATGATTAGAGGTAGTTTCAAGTTGTGGAATCAAAGGAAAAAGGGGTGTTTGTGATGGTATAATCCTAAAAGGCACTACCATGGATGGTCACCTGAAAAAAATTTCTAGGGATGGCAGTAACCTTAGGCTTGATGGTATAATAATGACTCTAGTAAAGGCTTTGAAGACCAAGATTCCAATTTTTTTTTATTGCAATAATGTTGTTAACCCATTTCATTCTTGTGGGGCTTTCTGTCATTCATATTTCATCAACACAAACCCTAATCTTTCACCTCAGCTAGTTGATAGGTGTACCCTTTCTTTTTATGAGGTTAATAGGAGTGGCATGGGTAAGGATGTGGTTGTTGTTAGTCCTGATTCTATAGGGAAGATCTAGCCTGAATTTGAACCAAATTTTTTTATGGATCTCCCATTATTTTTCTCTAATGATTCTCTTATTTTAGAATTTAATGATGAGGCTATTCTAGCCATTGATAAGGAGTTTGGGTGAAAAACCCTTATTTTTAGATGTATGGGGAAACATCCCTATTGGGAAGATCTCTCTCATTGGTTAAAAGGTGTCTAATATAACTTTGTATAGATATCCATTTCTTTGCTTCATAATGGTTTCTTCTTGATCCTTTTTCAAATAATGGATGATCAACATTTTATGCAGAACAATGGACTCTAGTTTATTGGAAACAATGGCATGTTGATGTACCCTTGGGCCCCCTTTTTTGACCCTACTGCTCTAATAATTTCAAAGGCTCAATTAGGTCATGTTATACAATCTTCCTTTGGTCATGTGATATTTATGGATGCTTCAGTAATTGGTCAGTAAGATAGGAATTTGTGTCAAAATTAATTAGGACTTGGTGGTTCAATAGAGATTTGTAAGGGTATATGTCATGGTTGATTTCTCCAAACCCTTCCATCATTTTTTCAATCTTATTTCCTCTCACGGCTCCTAGATATAATTCATCAACTATGAAGGGATACCTTTCAAATGCTTCAAATGAAATTAGGTTGGGCATAAAGCACTCAAATGTCCAAGGAAATTTAGTATAGGATCTGGCTCTCCCTCAAAAAAATGGGTGAGAAATATTGGCTACCCTAACCTTGATCTTATGAAAAAAATTAAAAATTACACTATTTCTTGTATCCTTTCCACTCATCAAAGCAATGATCCTCTAATCGGTTCTTCTATCTCAGTCAAGGATATTGATGTCAAGCATGGATTTTTTACTCTAGTAGCTGAGAAGGAGTCTCCTTTTCCTCCAGTAATGGTCTGAAGTCCTCTTTGGTGGAAGCTTTGGATGTTAAGGAATCCCCTCAGGGGATTTTGGTCATCAAAACATAATAAGGTATCCATAAGTTAGAGTAGGTTACTCTTTCCAACAATAAAGGGGTTTTGGAAAACCAAAATTTGGAGGGTTTATTTACTTTACAAAGGTAGTCTCTAGTTTATTCAAGAAGGAAGGCAAAGCTTTAAAGATGGGTTATTTAAGAATAAAAAGGATATTTTTTGGAAGGTGGTCAAGAAGTGAGTGATGCCTCTTTTTAGGAGGAAGAATTAGATCAAATATGCTTAAGAGATATTTTGACTCTCACTCCACATAGTTGTTTACTTTCAAAATTGAATTATGGTAAGACTGGTAAAAGAGGTAGAATGTCAAGATGGAAGGACTATAATTATATGCCCTAAGCTCTATCAATAGTGGCACCTGATGGAGTTTGGATGCCCTACTTTCTAGTAAGGTTAGGTGAACTCTTGTGGCCTGAGGTTAAGTGTTTATTTTGCTAGTTTGGATTTTGCTCTAGTTGGGCAATCACCCTTTCTTGCTTATTTATTGTTTTATTCATGTTTTATTGTCTTTTATGTTGGGCAGTCCTTAAAATCTTAGGGGGTTATTTTTATTTGCATTTTATTGTTGTCTTTTGTACTTATGCATGGTTTATATTGTGTTTTTGTTCTCAGGTTATGGCTCACCCATACCCAAGTTTCTTGGTTTTTTTGGTTTTTAGGGACTGGCCCCAATATTTTTCCCCAAATATAATTTTAGCTTAGGCCAAAAGCAATTATCTATCCAAAAAATACTATCAATGATCCATGTCGATACAATGGTCTCATTGATAGGAGGTTGACAAATTTGGGTGAAGATGGGTTTCCTTGCAACTTACAGAGTGACGACCTGGTATTTCAAGTGATGGACTTGAAGAAGCCTAAATAGATTGAAATAATAGTCATCTATTTGAGATTTTCTCAATACAATCAATATTTTTTACTGAAGTGTTTAAGCCACCCAATACATGATTGAAACAAGTGTCATCTCAATGAAAATAAGTATGTCTTTGAGATATTTTGTCAACCACATATTGTCATTGCTAGTATATGTTTGAGAGTGTTTTGGAAAGTGATGTTTTTAAATATAAATGTTGATGAATTGGTTCGAGGAGATGTTTAATTTTCTAGGCAAGAATTTAAGCATTATGATGTAGTGGTTGGAGGATTTTGTGAAGTATATGGCAAAGAAAGGCATTGGGGAGAGGAATTATGTGTTTAGACAATAATGAATGATAAAATAATTATTGATCATATTAGACACAAAACTCATTATCGATCATATCGAACAAAAAAATCAATGGCATAGATCATGGGTGATAAACTATGATCAAAAGCTATTTTTCATCGTAAAAATGGCTGTTGGCATAATAAATCAATGACACATAATTTCTCTTGCCAACAGAATTCATCAAACTCATTTAAGCACTTTTCAAATTGTGAGGAAACCCATCTCACCAATTTAGTCAACCTCCTATCAATGAGACCATTGCATCATTGGGGTAATTAATAGTATTACATCCATATATAATATTATAATATACTAATAATATATTACAATATATATATAGGATATATTACTAATATAATTTTATATGATAACTAGCATACATATCTTAAATAAGTCTATGTAAAATACATCGATAGATATCATTGTCAAGGTACCTATATCATATTGAATTATGAGTACCTCAAGAATGATATTTATTGGTGTATTTTACATAGATTTATCTAGGATATATATGCTAGTAGCATTTGTCACTGCGTAAAGTAAAGATAAATATTTATTGTTCATAAAAAAACACTTAATATAAATATTTAATACAATTTTAAAATGGGAAATGTAAAGCAACACAGTATTTATTTATTATGATGTATGTGGTAAAATCTATAAATTACCTCTAAATTAGTTATGATTATTTATATATTATTTATTTATCATGATGTAATAATTTTTATGATAATTTATTTCTATAATTTCATTGTTATAATTATTTATAAATATAATAATGTAAAATATATATATTACCTATAAATTCATTATGATTGTATGTATACTATTGGTGATATTTTTTATGATAATTTATTTTTAAAATTTCAATGTTATGATTATTTATAAATATGTTACCGTAAAATCTATATATTACTTATAATCTAGTTAATAAAAATTAAGCAAGAGAAATAAAAAGTAAAGAAGAGTAAAAAAAGGAGCAAATTAAACTGCCATTAAGCAGATAAAATACAAACTTTTTACATTTAATTTTTTAAAGATTGCTTCTTTTCTCATTATTTGTTTATCTTGCATAACTTTCCTCATTGCTTTTAGTGTGAAATTGATTTCCACTTGAGTGGATTACATTATATTATAATATTATAATTAATAAATAAATAATCATATTACCAAATCATATTTAATATCACACCATATTTATTAATAATCATAACAATGAAATTATAAAAAAAAATTACATAATATCATATTACCACAACGTGTTTATTATCATATCATATTTATTAATAATCATAACAATGAAATCATAAAAATAAATTATAGTCAAAAATATTACAACATCATAATAAATAAATAAATAAATAGATAATATACACATAATCATGATTAAATTATGGATAATATATAAATTTTACTGTATTATATTTATAAATAATTAGATAATCATAACTAATTTATAGATAACATATAGGTTTTATTGCATCATATTTATAAATAATTAGATAATCATAACTAATTTATACATAATTTATAGATTTTACATCATCATATTTATAAATAATCATAATTAATGTATGGGTAATATATAAATTTTATGGCATTAAATTTATAAATAAGTAGATAATCATAATCAATTTATAAATAATATATAGATTTTATCACATCATAAAAAATATCATCACATGATAATAAATAATAATTAATATATAGATAACCATAATTAATTTATACGTAATATATAGATTTTCCCACACCATATTTATAAATAATTATAACAATGAAATTGTAAAAATAACTAATTTATAAGCAATCATTAATGAAATTTTAAAAAGAAATTATGATAAAAAATATTACCACTCCATAATAAATAAATAGCTAATATACAGATAATCATAACTAATTTATAGATAATATATAGATTTTACCACATTTTACTTATAAATAATTATAACAATGAAATTGTAGAAATAAATTGTCATAAAAAAATATTATCATATCATAATAAATAAATAGATAATATATATAATTATAAAATAATTAAGAGATATAATATAGATTTTACCACATCATATTTATAAATAATCAAAAATAAATTATCATAAAAATTATTACCAAATCTAAATAAAAAATAATCAGATCATAACAATAAATTATCATTAAAAAAATTACCACATCATAATAAATAAATAAATTATATACAGATAATCATTATTAATTTATTTATTATAAAAAAAATTACTATATGACAATATATAAATAATGATAATTAATTTATATATATATATATATATATATTACCACAAAGTAATTTATAAATAATATATAGATTGTACTGTAATATGTTTATAAATAATCATAATAATGAAATTTTAAAAATAAATTATCACAAAAAATATCTAAATAATATATAGATAATCATAATAAATTTATAAATTAATCATCATCCTTTTTCATGTGCGGCACTTCAACTCAATGAGATGAATCTTAATTCAGTCGATCCACAATCATTTTGAAGAAAGGGGGCTTAATTATTTTTATTAATCTTTGGCGGGTGTTCTCACCCATTTAAGCCCTAGTTATTTCTATCACATCCATAAACTTTGACTCTCCCACTCTATCTCTACACTTCCAACACCCATGGGTGATGACAAAGACCACTTATAACCCACATCATGCAAGGAGGTATGCGATCAAAAAAAAGTCTAGAAGAGATCAAGAAGGGGGACTTATGGAATATATGGAATACATTACTAAGCATAACGTTGTGGTGGTCTGAGACTTCGTGATGGCTTGGACAAAGTGGAAGGTCACCATGTGAGGCATCACCATCAACATCTCAGAGGAATTCATCAGTGATGCCACTAAAAGTTTTTGCACTGGCACCAAGGAATTCAAAGACCAATCATGATCCACATCCCTTCTCAGGGATACGTCTCCCCACTAAGGTGATCATCACTCGCCATGTGTCTAACTGGGAATCACTTCAGATGCTTCAATGTCTAGCCATATAGGGGTCTGGAAGAGGACCTAGATCACTCCAAAGCTTTTGGCATGACGGCCAGTCCTTCTATTGGTATCAGAGCTAGGTCTCGAGGTCGAGACCCACAGAAGCTGGTGGGCATGATCCACATCCCTTCTCAGGGATATGTCTCCCCCCTGAGGTGATCATCGCTCGCCACATGTCCAACTAGGAATCACCTTAGGTGCTTCAGTGGTTGGCCATATAGGGGTCTGAAAGAGGACCCAAATCACTCTAGAGCTTTTGGTGTGACGACCAGTCCTTCTATTACCAATAAAGGACTGGTCGTCACACCAAAAGCTCCAAAGTTTTTGGCGTGACGGCCAGTCCTTTTATTGGTATTAGAGCTAGGTCTCGAGACCAAGACCTACGAAAGCTGGTGGGCATGATCCACATCTCTTCTCAGGGATATGTCTCCCTGTTGAGGCAATCATCGCACGCCACGTGTCTGACTGGGAATCACCTCAGGTGCTTCGTGGCTGGCCATATAAGGATCTGGAAGAGGACCCAGATCACTCTGGAGCTTTTGGCATGACAGCCAGTCCTTTTTTTAGTATCAGAGTTAGGTCTCGAGGTTGAGACCCACGGAAGCTGGTGGGTCTAATCCACATTCCTTCTCAAGGATAGCATCTCTCCTTAGGTACTGATCAGCGCATGCCACATATCTGATTGGGAATCACCTCAGGTGCTTTGGTGGCTAGCCATATAGGGGTCTAGAAGAGGGCCTAAATCACTCTGGAGCTTTTGGTGTGATGGCCAATCCTTCTATTGGTATCAATGATCCAAACAATAATTTATATGACAATTTGGGTGATGGGTCCACTCCAATTGATGGTGGAACTTTTGGGAGCCATAACTTTTGCACCGTAGCTCCAATCGACTCACCATTTGAACTATTGGAAAGCTAATAATGAGGGGAAAATCATGAGATGGCATTGAGATTTGATCAATGAATTTTGACCCCCTAAAACCCAATAGAAGTATCCTAAATTTCAATTTTAGTAGTGTAGTCTAAAAATAGTAAGTTTCTAAAAATAGTAATTCCTCGAGCTCTATATTGTTGTAAATCATTGAAGTCAAACCAATCCATCTCCCTCAAGATTGGTGACCTTCCACATCCCCCCCGCACCTTCAAAACATGTATAAATTAAAATTTAACCCAAAATGGAAATCAGACATCTAATCTCAGAGATAAGCATATGTTTGGGTCTGCAAATTTGATCAATAAAACATCTCTTATCAGAGATAGCATTATTTGAATTGTTTTGTTCTTGTTTCTTGAATTATATTTCAACCAAAGCTTTTGAGTTTTGGATCAAATCAAAAAATCAAGAATCCATATAGTGGTTCTTCAGAGTGAATGATTTCATGCAGATTGACAAGGAAGGATTCCCATGTGCTAACCTCCCACATTACAAGCTTGATATTTGTCTTTAGATCATGTATTACATGACTCTGCAAGGTAAGTATACTTTAATTTTTTTCCACCATTTCCTACTTCTAAATCACTTCATTGGGTTTAAAATTAGTCTTCCATACTTCATGCTCAAGTCCTTAGAAATTATTGTTTTGCTTCACCAAGTAAACTATACAAATCTCATTATGCATCAAGGTCTAATACTCCTGGTTGTTAAACATGGTCAGACCCTTTTAGGATGGAAGGTCCCCCCATGGGATCCTCTTTCAAGGACTCTTGGTAGAGGGATCCTACCTACCCTCTAAATTCTCCCCCAAAACAGTTTATCTCAGTCCCCCCTAATGACCTCCCTCTCAAACTATTGTTTATCTCCAAGCTTAAACCCATTAAATTTGGGACACCTACGAATTCAGCTTTCAAAGGAAAGGCCATAGTAATGGAGGAGCTAAAAAGGCACAAATAGTTTCTAAAAAAATTTAACTTAAGATTATATTAGGCAGGGTTTGGCCTGGCTAAACTTATCCAAGATTGGAATGAACTTCACAGGCTAGCTAATGCTATTGTCCAAACCTTTGTCCACTCTACTTAGCCCCCCCAATCCCCTATTATGAAATCTCCCAAGGTCTTAAAATACCCCTGGGTTCCCCCAAGGGAGTCCTCCCCAAACAGACTCCTTTGTAGGTAAAAGGTAGGAAGCACCTCATAATGATCTTCTCCAAGGATGCGGTTGGAGGCCCTGGGAACCATACTCAGGCCAAAGTATCAAAAGACAAACTACCATCTCGGTGAAGGACACTACTATTGTTGATGATCCTCAAGAGGGTCCTTCCTCCTAGTTCTATTATAGTTTCATGCTTTCTATTTTCATTATAAGTACTAGTTTTTTTGTATTTTGTCCTCTCGACTCTGGATGGCCTATTAAAACTTTTGTAATGCACTCTCATGGTTCCAGGTCCCTGTAAAACCTGAGTTTTACCGTATCAAATAAAAAATTATAGATTTTACCACATCATATTTATAAAAAATCATAACAATGAAAATGTAAAAATAAATTATCATAAAAATATTACCACGTCATAATAAATAAAGAGATAATATATAGATAATCATAACTAATTTATAAGTAATATATAGATTTTACCACATCATATTTATAAATAATCATAACATTAAAATTGTAAAAATAAATTATCATAAATAAATAAATAATATGTAGATAATCATAATTAAATTATATATAATTTATATATTGTACCCTACATATTTATAAGTAATCATAACAATAACAATGAAATTTTAAAAATAAACTCTCATAAAAATATTACCATGTGATAATAAATAAATAAATAAATAATATATAAATACTCATAACATATATATATATATATATATATATATATATATATATATATATATATATTATCACATCATATTTATAATAAATAATCATAATTAATTTATAAGTAATCTATTGATTTTATTTACGGTAACATATTTATAAATAGTCATAACAATGAAATTTTAAAAATAAATTATCATAAAAAACATCATCACATGAGATAATCATAGTTTATTTATAGGTACTATATAGATTTTACCACATCATATTTATAAATAATCATAATAATAAAATAGAAATAAATTATCATAAAAAATATCACCACATGATGATAAATAAATAGATAATATGCATATAATCATAACTAATTTATAGGTAATATATAGATTTTATAGCATTACATTTATAAATAATTATAACAATGAAATTGTAGAAATAAATTATCAAAAAAAAAAAATTACCACATCATGATAAATAAATAAATAATGTACAGGTAATCATAATTAATTTATATGTAATATATACTTTACCACATACATCATAATAAACAAGGACACTATGTGCCAAGTCCCTACGAAGTAAACAAAGAGGAGATTTTGGGAAGAGGATAAAATAAACAATGTCAGTTGGATAATAAATCAAATCTTAAAACCATGAAACAAAAATTCTAATAAATTAATTGAAAAACACAGTGAAAACCTTGAAAACACCATGCAACCCTAGAAACGTAAATTTTTATAAACTTGACAAATTTACAATAAATTTTGGCAATTTTCAAGGGTTTTTTGGATTAAATTCATTTTTAAAATCCATCCCAAATTTGAAGACAAATTTAAACAAATTGCTTGGTTTTTTTTGTAGTTTAACGAATTCTAGACTTCTACATTCTAGTTCACCAAATACGGTGTCTACAGTCCTAGCAGATACAACAAGACATATTCATATATAGAATCAGTTACCAACTTGACCTCTACAATAGAAAATAATTCCAGCAAATAAGGGGTAAGTACAGTGCATCAATGAAGGTCAACAAGCTAAATCAATCATGTATAATACAAAAAAAGAACTCATATATCATGCCATTTCACAATTTTTTGAAATGCATTCTGCTCTTAATGGAGGGAAATACACTCAAAATGCATTCATCTCTACAGTGTTCTGACAAGGATTGTAGGACCAAATTTTTATGCTACACTATACCAAAATTTAGATGGCAATTACTAAAGTGAAAACCCAATCATAACACTGAAACATCAAGAAAAGGAGGGGGAATGATTCTTGAGATAAAACATTAAAAACTAGATTATAATTTACAGTAAATGTATAGATGAGATTATCTCCTAGAACCAGAATAGAGTTGGAGGAGAAATATACATCTGTGCCTATTAAAATCAATAAACCTGCAAGGCTAAACCCCTACCTAATTTACCACCTATTCCTATTTAACCCAGACTATGAGCAATAAAACTAAATAGCTTAGCTTTTGAAGTTAATAAATTTAACCTATTAATTGAATCCATGTAATATTTTTAAGATACATGAATAGGTAGAACCTGATTTCTTCTTGGCCCTTCACTAAAACTCTAAAAAGGTGATGATTTATAAACATTACAAATTAATAAATTAATATGTTCCCTCTAGATTAAGACATCTAACTTATTAGAACCTACATTTACTCATTCTTGGATGTTATCCCTATGATCCCCTACCACTTGACAGCCAACAAGGTTAAAATTGTTCCACAAAGAACTGTCAAAAATTGCATGCAAAGGTCCTCTCTAACTTCTGAATCTAGGCAAAAAATGAAGTTCCAAAAAACTTTATAATTCTACTTAAGACCGAAATCCAGAGCAATATAAGCACTCAAACTAGAGTTGCATGGATATGAACATAATATCCAATACAATATCAAGTATGAGTATAATTAATTTTTTAGAACCCCTAATATGGATACAGTTGTATGTAGCATACATATAGAAAATACTTAAATTATTAAACATTATATGACTTATTTTTATTCCATTGACACCCTCATAAAACACATGCAAATTACACACTCCTAGCCCATAAAAAGGTGGGAAATTAGGTATTTCATGGATACAAACAATTTTTAGGTTACTTAAGCCAAAGGAAAACAAACAAAATGAAAGAAAAGAAGTAGAGTAGGCCAAAGGAAACAAATTAAATGAAATTAAACCAAGTTGAGCAGAGCCAATGTACACTTATGAAGGAAAAGATCAATGATTGTTGTTGAGAAAATGCATTTTAGAGGATTCGCTATAGTTTTTTATTATTTTTTAGTATTTTAAAGGGTTTAATTTTTCAATTTAATTTTTTTTTACTTTTAAATCAGATTTGGCTATAAATGTCATACATACCATCTCCAACCTTTTAAATTAGATATGGCTACAAATGTCTTGCATACCATCTTCAACCATATTTAATATGACCTAGTTAGAAGTCCATATCTAGATAAGGGGGATAAATAGGGTATGCAGGGCATATTTAAGTTGCATTGTACCTGTATCTATATCTAGCATGCATATACCCACACCCTAGTTATAGAGGTGACATATCTGACAACCCTAAATGAAACATTACTAGATACATTCATACAAATTAGCTATAATGGATTTTAAGCCTTTGCAAAAAATAAACACATAGAAAAGCAAATCAAATAGCAAAGCATAATATGCTCATTGCATGCTTAAAAATAAACACATTTTTACATTTCCATAATTAAAATTAAAAAAATGTATATCTAAAATAGAGTTAATGAAATCTAAAAAAGGTACTACAAAAATGAAAAAATAAGGATTAACAAAAGATTACTAAATCTAGATGAGTTCCTAGAATAATTTTGCCATAAGTCGAGAATAAAATTGTAGAGGACCTGAAACAGTGTCGAAACATCATTTTTCATGTGGATATGAGAGAAGTTTCTAAAATCTTCACTGATTGGCCAAAGAAAAAGCAAAACAATATTTTGGCAGTGTTTACAGTCCCCTGTAATGTTGTCTTGAAGAAGGCAAAAACTTTTCCAATGTGATCTTCAAAAGATAAATCTTACACTACTGAGACAAAAACTATGTGAACCAATGAAATTAAATGTAAGGACTAAAAAATGACTAAAATTTTACCAAGAGGTCAAATGGTAGAGACTCCAAACAATATTTAACCTCATAATCTTGAGCTTCTTATTTTGGTATGGGCATCTTTGGCATAACAGGACTCGAGGGGTTGTTAGAGAAGAAGAACTTTTTTCTGAGGTGACTTCGCATGGATTTTGCTATCACTAGTAATCATTATAGTTATGTATTTATTAGTATCACTTCCCCTCTATTATTATTATTAATATTTGAATAATCAATGACCAAAATCCTCTTCCTTTTGATGGTTGTACATAAAAAATCCAAAGCTTTGTTGTTCATGCATGCATCCCTTAGTTGTGTTAGAGCCCCAGGCTCCAGATACATATTGTCATTGTTACTCTTATTACTCTTCATCTTTGTGTTGTCTATTTTCCTAGTAGAAGGAGATTAAAAATTAGAAGAAAATATTTTCTTAGGTTTTCTTGTACTTTTAAGTTCTCCTAAACATTTTTAGGATTTTTGGGATCGATCATCGGTAGTGGTAGGATTCAATTGCTAGACCTATTTTGGTTATGTTCTTGATATAACATATTACCTATTTTGCACTTTCATAAATGGGACATTACTGGGTTTTGACTGTTGCATAATTTGAAAAGGAAATGAAAAGGAAGCAAAAAGGGTGCCATGTTATAATATAACTACTTAACAATAGGATAATATGTTTCTTGTAAATAGCAAGTAATCTTAGCACCTTGTTTCTTACCTAAACATTGATATTCTCCCTCTCACTTGATGGAGAAGAAGTTGGTTGCACCTGCGCATTCATGATCTCTATCTGACATGATGTAAATATAGTTATAGACAAATAATATCAAACTTCCAAACATAATATAGGATATCAAAAATGAAAAGTTTTGTAAAATGTTACTCGCCACATAATTTGCACTTCCCAAATATGACGCCTCTATTTACTCATTTTTTGAGGGGATTTGTCTATGAAATTTAAAATGTGTAAATTCTTCTAAATAATGCTTTTAAGATGCAAGAGGATGCAAAGCAGTCAAACACCCACTCGATAAAGGATCACTCACATTTTCATTGTGATGAATAGATACTTCATTTCTAGGTTTTAAAGGTATTGAGACTTAGTTATAAGCTCTACATTGATTTGTCTTAACTGATTCTTTTATTCACAGCTCCTCTCTTTATGAATGCATCTCTAGTCCTCTGACATTTGTGGCATCCAATCTGAACCTTGAAATTTGACCAACAAAAATATTGATGCTCTACCCATACCTATAATATTGGGCCCATACCTAGACAATCGTCATCGATACACAAAATTAAAAAATATTTGTAATTCTAATATATGTTTTTGAGCAATGTGCACTAACATGTATTTATTTCCATGCACTATGTTGTTATGAACCCATGATAGCTCTTTTATTTACTTTGTTAGTTTAGTACTGGATATGAATGCATATGCTTTGCAATTCATCCCATGAGTATTTTGTTTTATCCCACATTCATGGGAAGTAGTAGTTGTTTAAATTAGAATTCATATATAAGTAAGTGTTGAGGCCAATAAAGGCATCCACAAATTTATTGCATTGAGCTTTCTCAAAGGAGGTTGCCCCCTCGAAGTGGTCTATGATCAATATAATCATTTTAGTGCTTCTACTAATTTTATAAATCTATTATTTCGTGCATTTTTATCACTTTATGGTAGGAGGATCCTCTCATATGGTATTAGAGCACTTTTTAGGGCATTTTTTTCTTCAGAAAGTCTTACCTCTGTTATATTGCATAATTCCTTTCAATATTTTTTTAGAAAATCTTAACTTTGTTTTGTGGTATAATTCATTTAAATAATTTTTTATATCACAATAATCTAATCCAGATTAGGGTAAAACCTGACCGCATAACTGTGGGAAGTGCTTGGGTGAAATCCCTAAAACTCATTGAGAAGAGTACCATAGGAACCCTAAAGTAGTTGGCCCATTGAGAGGACCTGTTAGAGAAATGGCCAATGGCCCCTTCCTGATTAAGTAGTTCTCATCTATGAGGAAAACCAAGAACTACCACTAAGAGATAAATTTGTGGCTATAAAATTTATGGAGTGGTACTTGCTTAGATGACATTGGTGGCCAGAGTTATATCTTTAAACCCTTAATCAACCACTAAAACTTGGGGCCCATTTCAATTAATTTTTAAATATTTCTAGCAGACTCAAAAAAAAAATCAATAGTATATCCATAGACTGTTAGAGGACTTAGAGGCAAATATTTGATAAAAATAGAATCTACAAACCATCCATAGAGTATCAGTAGACTCTCAGAGGAATAAATATCAAAAAGAGTAAATTTTTTTTCATTTTTTTGCAATATCTCTCCATCTATATCCCCGTTGATCCTTAAACTTTATTCAAATAGCTAAAATTACATTCCCTACATTTTCTTATTTGATGTCCCATATCCCAATTCCACTCCTAATTCCAAAAAAAATCTCAATTTTCCTTTTCTTGGGTTTTGCCATAAATTTTATTTTTTATCCATTTACCTCAAAAAAATTCCATTATGTTCATCATATCTTTCTACTCCTTTGTCCTTCTTTGAAAAAATTTCTAGTTTTTCTATTTTTACTCCTAAAATTGCCCTCATCTTCGTCAATCATACTTCCACTATGCAAAAAAAATATTAAAATCCCCTTTACCCCTTTCATTTTCACCCAAATTAAAAACTTTCCTTACTAAATGTGTCTTAACTCTAGTTTTCCTATCCATTGCAAAAAAAATATGTTATTTGGGTCATAGTAGTAACCCAAATAGGAGAAAAAAACGAGGATGAAATTTCCACCCTCAAGACTCACATCAAAGATATTGATGAAAAAATTATCAGCCTCAATCTTCAACATACCACCATGAACAATAGAAGACATCTAGAGTCTTCTTCATACACTGGGTTTTCTTCTTCTAGTAATTATCATGGGTCGAAGCTTAATTTTTATCAATTCAATAGTGTAGATCCAACTAGATGGATATATTAGGCAAAAGAATATTTTAGTCCACATAATACTTTTGATGCCAATAAGGTCTCTCTTACATCTTTTCATTTGGAACTTGAAGCCCTTCAATGGTATCATTGGTATATCAAGGCTCATGATGAACCCATATAGATTGATTTTTGCACCTTCATTTTGCAATGTTTTGGCCCTACTACTTTTAATGACTTCACTAGAGCACTCATTAAACTTTGCCAAATAGGAACCATGAGAGAATATCTAACAAATTTTGAAAAATTGGCCAATCACACAAAGGGATTGTCTGATGAATTCTATAGGAATTGCTTTGTAGTGGACTAAAAAATGCAATTCGATCTGAGGTCAAAATGTTTTAGTATAACATGATCATGGAAGCCTTAGGGTTGGCTAAGTTGGTAGAGCACAAGATCATAGCTTAGCAGTGATTCAAATCCAATTTTGTTCCATTCAAAAATATAGCTCCATAACGTTCTCAAACAACAGTAGCCCCTAGAACCACTCATATCAAGTGTTTGATTGAAGTAGAGATGCAAGCCTATAGAGAAAAAGGACTATGTTATAACTATGATGATAAATTCACTTAGGGACATCGATGTGTCGATAAAAATATCTACCTATTAGATGTGGACTCTCCACCTAAAACTAAAGATTGGGAAGATGTTCAGGATACAACAAATGATCTAAAAGAAGATCAGTCAATTATGGAACCTGCTTCTCAAGAAGACCAACCAAAGATCTCTCTCCATTCCTTAGTAGGATTCACTACCCCATAAACCATATAGGTCAGGGGTTACTTCAAGAAGATCCCTCTCATAATACTCATTGATTTGGGTAACACTCATAACTTTATTGACCCTCAGATCGTTAAATAGGTTGATTATTTTATCCATCCTTGCTCTAACTTTAAAGTCATGATTGCCAATGGGGGCACATTACCTTTCAAATGGAAGTTTCATAATGTGTGTATCTCTATTGGAGATTATAACTTGCACTCTAACATGTTTGCCTTATCCACACATGGACACTTGGACCCATCTTATGGTATTTTATTGAACTTTGGATGCATTTTTTAGACAATGGGAAAAAACACACATTAAAAGGCTTACAACTAAGATCTCTCAACATCATAAGTTCACATCACGTAGAAAAACTTCTTAAGAATAACTCAAGTAGTGTCATTTCCCAGATCCATTCCATTCAAATGTAACCATCACTAATCTCCACTACTCTTTCCGATCTAAAAATTGTTCTACATAGGTATACACATGTCTTTATCAAACCAATGGGATTACCACCTTCACAGCCAAAGGACCACTATATTTATCTCCTTCCTAGAAGTGTTCTTCCCAAGATCTATCCTTATCGCTACCCATTTTAGCAAAAGACTGACATCAAGATGCTCATTCGAGACTTACTAAAGCAAGGCATTATTTGCCCTAGTACCAACCCATATTCTTCTCTCATTCTCCTTATCTAAAAAAAGATGGGTTATCACACCTCTACATTGATTTTTTTGCACTTAATCACCTCACAATCAAGGATAAGTTCCCAATCCCTATTCTTGATGAGCTTCATGGCACTCATTTTTTCTCCAAGTTAGATCTCTACTCTACATATCACCAGATCTAGCTTCATGATGATGATATCCCTAAGACAACTTTTTGCATGCTTGATGACCACTCTGCTTTTTTGGTCATACCCATTGGCCTCACTAATGCTCCTTCAACATTCTAGGCATTGATGAATAAAATATTTTGGCCTTACCTATGGAAATTCATTTTGGTCATCTTCGATGATATCCTTATCTATAGTAAAACATGGTCTGAACATCTCCAACATCTAGAGCTCATACTGTAACTTCTCTCTGACCATCATCTTTGTGAAAAATAGTCCAAATGTACTTTTGTCTAGGATGAAGTGGAGTATCTCAGGAATATTATTTTAGTTTAAGGGGTTCGAGTGGATCTTAAAAAAATAACTACCATGACAAATTAGGTGCATCCTCAGACACTCAAGAGCCTCCATGGTTTTTTGGGGCTGACTGGATACTATCACAAGTTTGTCAAGGATTATGAGAAGATTGCAGCTCCACTAATAGCTATGTTGAAAAAGGATGCTTGTAATTGGACACAAGTTGGTGAGTGTGCATTTTAAGAATTGAAATAAGCTATGTATACTACACATGTTCTAGCTATGCTAGATTTTACCAAGACCTTCACTATCAACATTGATGCTTGTGGAAATGGACTTGGTATTGTTCTCCTCCAATAAGGATGCCCCATTTCATTCATCAACAAAGCCTTTTCTAGTAAGAATTTAGTGCTCTCTACTTATGGGAAGGAAATGATGGTCATTTTTCATGCAGTACAAGTGGCAACCATACCTATTGGGAAATCATTTTTGCATCAAAACTGATCACCAGAGTTTGAAATATTTCTTAGAATAATGAGTCTTTGCCCCATCATAATAGAAATGGTTCAGCAAACTCATGGGTTATGACTATGAGATCACTTACAAGAAGGGTAAATATAATATTGTGGTTGATGTTCTATCTCACACATTTACAGACTAAGCTTCCCTTTCAACTATTTATATACCTATTCTGAATTGGTTGGATGTTGTACAATAAGGGTATGTCAATGACTCCTTATTATCTTAAATCATTCAATAGTTGGTTTCTAACCCCTTGAATATACCACATTATTCTTGGGATGGTGTTTTTCTATGATAGAAGGCTTGTTTGGTGTTTCCTTAGAGCATAGATCTTCAATAGGTTATATTCTATGAACTACATGCTTCTCCATCCATAGGGCACTCAATTGTTTTCAAAACTTATGAGAAAATGTGATAAAACTTCTTTTGGAAGGGAGTGAAAAAGGTAATTCAATAGATAGTATCTAAATGTGATACCTACCAACATAACAAGGGTGAAACAACACTCATCCCTAGGTTATTCAAACCCTTGTCCATCCCTACCAGGATTTGGATATATATCTCTATGGAGTTTATTAAGGGGCCCCCTAAATCTAGAGGGAAAATGGTGATCTTAGTTGTGGTTGATTGCATTTCCAAAAATAGTCATTTTTATGCTTTCAGCCATCCCTATACCACCTTTATAGTCACATAAATTTTCTTGGACTAGATTTTCTATCTTCATGGCATTCCTTCATCCATTGTCTCAGATCATGATGCAACCTTCACCAACCATTTTGGATAGAACTATTTCAATGCACCGGTACCTAATTGAAGATGAGTTTTGGGTATCATCCACAAATAAATGGCTAGACTGAAATTGTCAACAAATGCTTGGAAATTTTCCTTCGTTGCTTCACCTCAAAACAACAACATTAGTGGGTAAAGTGGCTTCCACTTGCCAAATGTTGCTATAATACCTCCTACCACACTTCAAAAAAAATGACTCCATACAAAGTAGTCTATGGTCAAGCACCACCAGTGTTCTTTCTGTACACCCCTAATAGTTCCTCAATTTAAGAGGTTGATATGGTTCTCCAAACCTGGGATTAAATCCTTAGTATCTTATAGGATAATATTCATATGGCACAAAATTAAATAAAACAAAAAGTGGGTTAGCACCATTACAAATGCACTTTTCAAGTAGGTGATATGGTTTTTCTTTCCCTATAGCCCTACAAGCAATCCTCCCTACAATTCAAAGGGTGTCATAAGCTAGCTCCCAAGTTTATGGGCCCTATAAGGTTCTTCAAAAGATTGGTTCAATTTCTTGTAAGTTGGATCTCCCACCTTCTTCTTGAGTTTACCCAGTATTTCATGTCTCTTCTTTGAAGAAAGTTCTTGGCACAAATATCAGAGTGCAAACTATTTTACCATAAATTGATAATGAAGGATCCCTTTTTCTTGAGCTAGAAGCAATCTTGGATAGGCACACATGTCAATTTCACTCCCACTCCATAACCAAGGTTTTAATTTAGTGACATGGAATGCAATAAGAGGATGCAACATGGAAACCACTATTTCATATTCAACACCAATTCTCACATATGAAGCTTTGAGGACAAAGTTTTTTTTTAAGAGGGAGGGGATGTTATGAACTCATGATATCTCTTCTCTTTACTTTATTAGTTTAGTAGTGGCTATGGATGCATATGCTTTGAAAGTTATCCTATGAGAATTTTTTTTATCCCACATTCATGAGAAGTAGTAGTTGTTTAGATTAGAATTTGTATATAAGTGTTGAGGCTAATGAAGGCATACATGAATTTATTGTATTGAGCTTGCTCAAAGGAGGTTGCCCCCTCGAAGTGGTTTGTAATTGATATAATCATTTTAGTGCTTCTACTAATTTTATAAATCTATTATTTCATGCATTTTTATCAATTTATTGTAGGAGGATCTTCTCATGTGCATGATGTCAGCACTCTGCCCTTTAATAACATGTATGCAATTTAACTAATCAAAATAATAATAAATTATTCTTTTAGTATTTTTTGTTAACAAATATGCAAGTTGACTATTGAAACCTAGTAAATTTTTTAATGCACAAACTATAATAAATTTTGATTGGTGAGAGATACAAATTTTAATCATAAGTTAAAGCAAATTGAATGCTTTATTATACCCCTTTAGGACTAATAAATATTGTGTTGCTCTCAATTTTCCATTTTAAAATTGCATTAAATATTTATATTAAGCATTTTTTATAAACAATAAATATTTATCTTTACTTTATGCGACAGCAAGTGCTACTAACATACATAACTTAGATAAATCTATGTAAAATATATCTATAGATATCATTATCGAGGCACCTATATCGTATTGAATTGTGAGTGCCTCATAATAAATAAATAGATAATATACAAATAATCATAACTAATTTATAGATAATATATAAATTTTATTGCAGAGTATATACAATTGTTTTAAATAAAATTCAGTACATATCCATCTGAAGAGATGGGGAAAACCTCAATAACAAAAGTTAAGGATGCATGCAAGAGTTCTAAAGAGATTTCTTCCCTTTTGAAGGAGGATCCACTAGTTACAAGCCCCAAGCCTATCCTTGAGAATGCATGCAAGAGCAAAGGAGTTCCAAAAATTTGGTAGGAGGATCATCTAGAAGAAGAACCCAAGCCAACCTCCCAGAGTGCAAGTAGGATATCTAGTGAAGAAAATACTCATGGGAAAGCCTCATTCAAAGAGGTTATTTGAATCTTACTCATATGACTAACATAAGGGATATAAATCTATGAAAAGAAAGACATGTGGTAGCTACAAATAAATATTATGGTCTAGGTAATGTTTCCTTTCCTTCTCTTAAGCAAGGTTTTATTGTTGATAAAATTAGTTGTTCCCCTCATGATTTGCCCAAATAATGAGGAGATGTATGATTTAAAAATATTCTTGATGAAAGAGGGTTAATCTATAAATTTAATGTATTTTGGCCTACTCTTCCTAATCTTCATGAATGGATAATCCAATATTAGGATCTTATCCTTATAAAAGAGCTAGAAATGTTCCCTTGTGTACAAGGTTTCTTCATTGCATTATTTTTAGATCAGTCAGAATGAGATGATATTTTTAGAAAGGGGCCCTAGTTTAATAAGGGATGGGATTTCTCATGAATCCTTGGTTTCCAAACTTTGACCCCCTGACTAAAAATCTCTCCTATGTTTTAGTTTGGGTTAGGCTACCAAATTTGCCTCTGTATTTTTTAAACCTACCAACCCAAAAATAGATCAAAGATGTTATAGGTGTTTTTTGTAGTCAAAAATCCTCAACAATTGAAAGATTTAAATCAACATGTGTCCAAATTTGTGTGTTTGTAGACTTGAGCAAAGGGATCCCTACTAAATTTTCATTAGTTTGGGGTAGTTCATCAAGAACCCAAAAGGTAGATTATGAAAATATTGCTTTTAGATGCAGGCAATATTTTGAATATATCCTTTGGATGCTACATATCCACATCTACAAGCTCTAAGTCAAAACCCATTAGATAAGAATATTATCTAAAGTGATAATGGTTTCCAAGTTGTTCAAAGAAATAGAAAACAAAAATCTACTTGGTGGAAGGGAGCCACTGATCCAAAACTAAGGAGCTTTAGTTGAAAGATAATTCAAGAAACAAGAATAACACAATTGTAATAATGTTATCTCTGAGAAGAAATGTTTTATTGATCAAATTTATAGATCCAAACATATGCCTATCTCTGAGAAGAGATGTCTATTGCCTTTTTAGGATACATCTATTTTTATACATACTTTTAAGGTAGGGGGAGGATTTTGAAGGTCACCAATCTCAAAGGAGATGAAGTGGTTCAACTTCCATGATTTACAACATTACAGAATTCGAGAAATTACTATTTTTAGAAACTTACTATTTTTAGACTACACTATTAAAATTCAAACTTAGGAGACTTATGTTCATATTTAAGAGGTAAAAAAGCATTTATCATATCTATATTCCATCTCATATCATTCTCCTTATTATTAGGTTTCCAACAGTTCAAATAAAGAGTCAAACATAGCTATGGTGCAAAAGTTATGGCTCCTGGAAGTTCTACCAAAAATTGAGGTAGAACCATCACCAGAATTATCACCTAAAATATTTCTCAGATCATTCCTCCCTCTTTGAGAAGAAATGGTCCCCATTACATCAATATTTGTCATCAAGTGTGGTAGTTGTCTTTTGATTTGATTCTTGATGCATACTTAGAATGGATTGTGCTTTGTGGAGCCATGCTTTGTGGAGCTATGTAGGCCCTAATTATTCACCATTTCTATTTGACCATCAGTCTGTGGATGGAAGGCCATGAAATTTCTTAGCTTGGTATCTATTTTATTCTATTATTATGTTGTTTATGTAGTTAGGGCTACAACATCGTCCCTTTTGGATTTCTATGGCTTGGCCACCATGAGAATGAATTTCTTAGTACTAATCAGAGAGATAAATGTAGAAGGTGGTACCTTTGGTACCCTATAACACCATGTTCTAAGAGTAAGGGTGATCCTTTGAGTTCTTGATTCATATATGCCATGTCGATCATACATGAATGGCTTACTAAGGAGTAAATCGCAAACATCTAGATTGACCACATCACGCAAGACCTCATCTTGGAAAGGTTTTATTACATATGAGAGAAGACATTGGTGGATGGCATAGAGGTTTCTCCCTAGACTCAACCATCTAATATTTTATGGATTTGGGTGAGGCATTATGGATAGATTTAGGCTTTTAACAACATTATTAGAGATTAAATTCTTTTGACTCCCACTATCAAAAATGAAATGCAGAGGCATACCTTTCACCCATAACTTAGAGTGAAACAACCTTTCCTTGTCATCTGGCCTCTCCTCATAGGTTTGTGATGAAGCAACAATGGAATTAGGCTCAACATCTATAATCTCTTCTACATCCTCTTCAACTATAGGGTGTGTATGAGGTAGAGCAGTAAATGTTGAGGATTGTGACTTAGAAAGCAGAGACTTAATGGCTCAACATTCTTCTTTGGAACGAGTTTCAGATTTATGGTAATCACACCATTTCCTAGTCTTCCCTTCTTTTTGCTTCCAATTTTGGCCTCATATTTGACCTTCTTTATCACTTTTCCATTTTGAATGTTGACTATTCATATTCATTCTTCCATACTTCTGCTCAATCTTCACTATGAACTTGTACACCTCATCGAGGGTTTCCAAATTAAAGAGTTATATTTCTCCCTGTATATACCATTGTAGTCCACCATGATATTTGATAACCTTGTGTTTCTCACTTTCTTGGATGCCCAATCTCGTAGATAGAGAATAAAAAATGTCAGTGTAATTTTGAATAAATTATTCCTTACATTGGTGAAGTTGTTGCCACTCTATATACAAATCATCATATGCTCCAATGGGGTAGTATTATTCCTTTATAGCTTCTATGAAATCATCCTAGGTAGGTTCTACCTCAAGGCCAATATCATACGTATTAAATCTCATCTTGTATACTTCCCACCAATTTTTGGTAAGCAATGATGCTTTCAAAATAGCAAAAGTGATCTTCTCTTTGTTAGTGAATTTATTTACAAAAAAATAAGATGATAATTAATCCAACCAATTTTCTACTACATCAGCATTGATTTTTCCTTTTAATGTATGGATATCAAAATTCACCTGAACCTTGAAGGGTGTTGGGGCACTAAAAAAATGTGGGGTTGTAAATGAGGAGCCAGAAATTTTCATCAAGATTTATTAGAGAATTTAAGTGAATTATTGTAGCATCTATGCTTACTACTATTGGAGAGCTTCATTCACCATTTATTTGAAAGGATCAAATGTCTCGGTGTTGTTTGTTATTTGAGGTCATTTGGAGAGAACAAGTGGATAGTCTATTGGTTCTATTATTTTCTACCCAAGATTCTTATAATCTAACCTCATCCTTAATATCATACACTCTAAATACAAATTTATCTAATACCATTGATATAAAACTCAATAACTTTGGTTGAAAGATAATTCAAGAAAAAAGAATAACACAATTGTAATAATGTTATCTCTGAGAAGAGATGTTTAATTGATCAAATTTGTAGATCCAAACATATGCCTATATCTGAGAAGAGATGTTTGATTGCCCTTTTGAGCTACATATATTTTTATACATACTTTTAAGGTAGGAGGAGGAGGATTTGGAAGGTCACCAATCTCGAGGGAGATGAAGTGGTTTGACTTCCATAATTTACAACATTACAAAATTTGAAAAATTACTATTTTTAGAAACTTACTATTTTTAGACTGCACTATTAAAATTCAAATTTAGGACACTTCCATTGGGATTTTAGATGTTAAAACCCATTTATCATATCTCTATGTTATCTCATCACATTCTCCTCATTCTTAGCTTTCCAACAGTTCAAACAGACCTATGGTGTAAAAGTTATGGCTCCTGAAAGTTCTGCCACCAATTGAGGTAGAACCATCACTTGAATTGTCACCTCAAATATTGCTCTAATCATCCCTCCCTCCTTGAGAAGTAATGGTCCCCATTACATCAATATTTGTCATCAAGTGTGGCAGTTGTTTTTTGATTTGATTCTCAATGCATGCATGAAATGGACTATGCTTTGTGGAGCTATGTATGGCCTAATTTTTCACCATTTCTATCTGACCATTATTATATGGATGGAAGGTTGTGAAATTTCTTAGCTTGGTATCTATTTGATTCTTTTTTTGTGTTATTTATCTAGTCAGAGATACAACATTGGCCCTTTTAGATTTAAGTGGCTTAACCACCATGAGAATGAATTTCTTGGCACTAATCAGGGAGACAAATGTAGAAGGTGGTACCTTTGGTACCCTATAGCATCATGTTCTAAGAGTGAGGGTGATCCTTTGAGTTTTTTATTCATATATGCCATGTCAATCATATATGAATGGCTGACCAAGGAGTACATCGCAAACATCTAGATTGACTACATTACACAAGACCTCATCTTGGAAAGGTTTTATTGCATATGAGATAAGACATTGGTGGGTGACACAGAGGTTTCTCCTTGGACTCAACCATCCAATAATGCATGGCTTTGGGTGAGGCTTCATGGATAGATTTAAGCTTTTCACAACATTAGTAGAGCTTAAATTCTTTTGACTCTCACTATCAAGAATAAAATGCAAAGGCTTACCTTTCACCCATAACTTAGAGTGAAACAACTTTTCCTTGTTATCTAGCACCTCCTCATGGGTTTGTGATGAAGAAACGATGGCATTGGGCTCAGTATCTACAACCTCTTCTTTATCTTCTTTGACTATAGGGTGTGTATGAGGTAGAGCAGTAGATGTTGAGGATTGTGACTCAAAAAGCAGGGAATTGATGGCTCAACATTATTCTTTGGAATGAATTCAAGATTTGTGGAAATCACACCATCTCTTAGTCTTCCCTTCTATTTTCTTCCAATTTTGGCCTTGTTTTTACCTTCTTTGTCACTTTTCAATTTTTAAGGTTGACTCTTCATATTCATTTTTCCATACTTCTGCTCAATCTTCACAGTGAACTTGTACACCTCACCGAGGGTTCCAAATTGAAGAGTTCCATTTCCCCTCATATATACCAATGTAGTCCACCATGATATTTGAAAACCTTATGTTTTTCACTTTTTTGGATGCCCAATCTCGTAAATAGAGAATGAAAAAAGTTAGTGTAATCTTAAACAGACTGTTGTTTACCTTGGTGAAGTTATTGCCACTCTATATATAGATCATCATATGCTCTAATGGGGTAGTATTCTTCCTTTATAGCTTCTATGAAATCATCTCAGGTAGGTTCTACCTCAAGGCTAATATAATTATTATTGAATCTCTTCTTGTACACTTCCCATCAATTTTTGATAGGTAATTATGCTTTCAAAAGAACAAAAGCGATCTTCTCTTTATCAATGAATTTATTTACATAAAAATAGGATGACAATTGATCCAACTAATTTTATACTACATCAGCAATGATTTTGCCTTCAAATGTAGGGATATCAAAATTCACTTAAACCTTGAAGGGTGTTAGGGCACTAAAAATATGTGGGGTTGCAGATGAAGAGCCAAAATTTTCCATTAAGATTTGCTAGAGAATTTGGGTGAATTGTTATGGCATCTGCACTTACTACTACTGGAGGGCTTCATTCACCATTTCTTAAAAATAGCGAATGTCTCGATGTTGTCCATAATTTGAGGTCATTTAGAGAGAATAAGTGGATAGTCTGTTGGTTCTATTATTTTCCACCCAAGCTTCCTATAATCTGACCTCATCCTCAGGATCATACACTCTAAATATAAACTGCTCTGATACCATTGATCCAAAACTCAAGAGATTTGGTTGAAAGATAATTCAAGAAACAAGAATAACATAATTATAATAATGTTATCTCTGAGAAGAGATGTTTTATTGATCAAATTTATAGATCCAAACATATGCCTATCTCTGAGAAGAGATGTCTGATTGCCTTCTCATGCTACATCTATTTATATATATATATTGAAGGTAGGAGGAGGATGTGTAAGGTCACCAATCTCGAGAGAGATGAAGTGGTTCAAAATCTATTATTTACAACATTACAGAATTTGAGAAATTACTATTTTTAGATTACACTATTAAAATTCAAATTTAAGACACTTCTATTAGGATTTCAAGGGTAAAAAACTAGTGAGTATAGCTCTATGTTATCTCATCACATTTTCCACATTCCTATCTTTCCAAAGGTTCAAATGGGGAGTCAAACAGAGCTATGGTGCAAAAGTTATGGCTCCTAGAAGTTTTTCCACCAATTGGGGTAGAACCATCACTTGAATTGTCACCTAAAATATTGCTCATATTATTCCTCCCTCCTTGAGAATAAATGGTCCCCATTTCATCAATATTTGTCATCAAGTGTGGCAATTATGTTTTGATTTGATTCTTGATGTATTTTTGAAATGGACTGTGCTTTGTGGATCCATGCTTTGTGGAGCTATGCAAGACTTGATTGTTCATCATTTCTATCTGACCATCAGTCTATGGATGGAAGGCCATGAACTTCCTTAGCTTTGTATCTATTTTCTTCTATTGTTATGTTGTTTATGTAGTCAAGGCTAAAACATTGACCCTTTTGGAATTTTTTGACTTGACCACTATGAGAATGAATTTCATGGCACTAATCAGAGAAACAAATATAGAAGGTGGTACCTCTGGTACCCTATAGTATCATGTTCCAAGAGTAAGGGTGATCCTTTGTGTTCTTGATTCATAGATACCATGTCGATCATACATGAATGGCTGACCAAGGAGTACATCACAAACATCCAAATTGACCACATCACACAAGACCTCATCTTGGAAAGATTTTATTACATATGAGAGAAGACATTGGTTGGTGACATGGAGGTTTCTCCCTGGACTCAACCATCTAATATTGTATGGATTTGGGTGAGGCTTTATGGATAGATTTAGGCTTTTCACAACATAGCAGAGATTAAACTCTTTTAACTCTCACTATCAAGAATAAAATGCAAAGGCTTATATTTCACCCATAACTTAGAGTGAAACAACCTTTCCTTGTCATCTGGCATCTCCTCATGGGTTTGTGATAAAGTAATGATGGCATCGAGCTCAACATCTATAATATCTTCTTCATCCTCTTCAACTGTAGGGTGTGTATGAGGCAGAGTAGTAGATGTTGAGGATTGTGACTCAAAAAATAGGGACTTGATGGCTCGACATTATTATTTATAATAAGTTCCATATTTGTGGTAATCACACCATTTCCCAGTCTTCCCTTCCTTTTGCTTCAAATTTTAGCCTCGTGTTTGACCTTCTTTGTCACTTTTCAATTTTGAAGGCTGACTCTTCATATTCATTATTTTATACTTATGCTTAATTTTCACTATGAACTTGTATGCCTCATCAAGGGTTTCTAAATTTAAGAGTTCTATTTCCCCCCATATATACCATTGTAGTCCACCACAATATTTGAGAACCTTGTGTTTATCACTTTCTTAGATGCCCAATCTCGCAGATAGAGAATAAAAAATGTCAGTGTAATTTTGAATAAATTATTCCTTACCTTGGTGAAGTTGTTGCCACTCTATATATAGATCATCATATGCTCCAATGGGGTAATATTATTCCTTTATAACTTCTATGAAATCATCCCAGGTAGGTTCTGCCTCAAGGCCAATATCATCTGTACTGAATCTCTTCTTGTACACTTCCCACTAATTTTTGACAGGCAATGATGCTTTCAAAAGAGCAAAAGTTATTTTATCTTTATCGATGAATTTATTTATAGAAAAATAGGATGAAAATTAATCCAACCAATTTTCTACTACATTAGTATTGATTTTGCCTTCAAATGTAGGGATATCAAAATTCACCTAAACCTTGAAGGGTGTTGGAGCACTAAAAAGATGTGGGGTTATAGATGAGGAGCCAAAAAAATTCATCAAAATTTGTTAGAGAATTTAGGTGAATTATTTTAGCATCTATGCTTGCTACTACTGGAGGGCTTCATTCACCATTTCCTTGAAAATATCAGATGTCTTAGTGTTGTCTGCTATTTGAGGTCATTTGGAGTGAATAGGTGGATAGTCTACTGGTTCTATTATTTTCCATCCAAATTTCTTGTAATCTGACCTCATCCTTGGGATCATACACTCTAAAGACAAACTACTCTGATACCACTGATCCAAAACTCAATAGCTTTAGTTGAAAGATAATTCAAAAAATAAGAATAACACAATTATAATAATGTTATCTCTGAGAAGAGATGATTTATTGATCAAATTTACAGATCTAAACATATGCCTATCTCTGAGAAGAGATGTCTGATTTCCTTTTTAGGATACATCTATTTTTATACATACTTTGAAGGTAGGAGGAGGATGTGGAAGGTCACCAATCTTGAAGGAGATGAAGTGGTTTGACTTCCACAATTTACAACATTACAAAATTCAAGAAATTATTATTTTTAGAAACTTATTATTTTTAGACTGCACAATTAAAATTAAAATTTAGGACACTTTCATTAGGCTTTCAAAGTTTAAAAACCATCGAGCATATCTCTATGCTATCTCATCACTTTTTCCTCATTCTTAGCTTTCCAATGGTTTAAACGGGGAGTCAAATAGAGCTATGGTACACAAGTTATGGCTCCTAAAATTTCTACCACCAATTGGAGTAGAACCATCACCCAAATTGTCACCTGAAATGTTGCTCAAATCATTCTTCCATTTTTGAGAAGCAATGGTCCCCATTGCATCAAAATTTATCATCAAGTGTGTCAATTGTGTTTTGATTTGATTCTTGATGCATACTTGGAATGGACTGTGCTTTGTGGCATCGTGCTTTGTGGAGCTATGCAGGGTCTGATTCTTCACCATTTCTGTCTGACCATCAGTCTATGGATGGAAGGTCATGGACTTCCTTATCTTGGTATCTATTTGCTTCTATTGTTGTGTTTTTTGTGTAGTCGAGGTTACAACATCAACCCTTTTGGATTTTTGTGGCTTGACCAACATGAAAATAAATTTATTGGCACTAATCAAGAAGACAGATGTAGAAGGTGGTACCTCTGGTTCCTTGTAGCATTGTATTCCAAGAGTGAGGGTGATATTTTGAGTTCTTGATTCATAGATGCCATGTTGATCATACATGAATGGTTGACCAAGGAGTACATCACAAACATCCATATTGACCACATCACACAAGACCTCATCTTGGAAAGGTTTTATTGCATATGAGAGAATAATTTAGTGGGTGACATAAAGGTTTCTCCCTAGACTCAACCATATAATACTGTATGGCTTTGGGTGAGGCTTCATGAACAGATTTAGGCTTTTCACAACATTAGCAAAGATTAAATTCTTTTGACTCCCACTATCAAGAATGAAATGCAGAATCTTACCTTTCACCCATAACTTAGAGTGAAACAACCTTTCCTTGTCATATGGCCTCTCCTCATGGGTCTATGATGAAGCAACAATGGCATCAAGCTCAACATCTACAATATCTTCTTCATCCTCTTCAACTACAAGGTGTGTATGAGGTAGAGTAGTAGATGTTGAGGATTGTGACTCAGAAAGTAGGGACTTGATGGCTTGACTTCTTCTTTGGAATGAGTTTTAAATTTGTAGTAATCACACCATTTTCTAGTCTTCCCTTCCTTTTGCTTCCAATTTTGGTCTCGTATTTGACCTTCTTTGTCACTTTTCCATTTTGAAGGTTGACTCTTCATATTCATTCTTCCATACTTTTGCTCAATCTTCACCGTGAACTTGTATGCCTCATTGAGGGTTTCCAAATTAAAGAGTTTTATTTCCCCCTATATATACCATTGTAGTCTACCACGATATTTGAGAACCTTATGTTTTTCACTTTTTTGGATGCCCAATCTCACAGATAGAGAATGAAAAATGTTAGTATAATCTTGAATAGACTATTCTTTACCTTGGTGAAGTTGGTGCCACTTTATATACAAATCATCATATGCTCCAATGGGGTAGTATTCTTCCTTTACAGCTTCTATGAAATCATCTCAGGTAGGTTATGCCTCAAGGCCAATATCATCCGTACTGAATCTCTTCTTGTACACTTCTCACCAATTTTTGACAGGGAATGATGCTTTCAAAAAATGAAAAGTGATCTTCTCTTTATTGGTGAATTTATTTACATAAAAATAAGATGACAATTGATACAACTAATTTTCTACTGCATTATCATTGATTTTGCCTTCAAATATAGGGATATCAAAATTCACCTAAACCTTGAAGGGTGTTGGGGCACTGAAAATATGTGGGGTTGCAGATGAGGAGTCAAAATTTCCCATCAAAATTTGTTGGAGAATTTAGACAAATTGTTATAGCATATATGTTTGCTGCTATTGGAGGGCTTCATTCACCATTTCCTTGAAAGGATCAGATGTCTCAATGTTGTCCACCATTTTAGGTCGTTTGGAGCAAACAAGAGGATAGCCTACTAGTTCTATTATTTTCTACCTAAGCTTCTTGTAATCTAACCTCATCCTTGAGATCATACACTCTAAATACAAACCACTCTGATACCACTGATCTAAAACTCAAAAGCTTTGGTTGAAAGATAATTCAAGAAACAAGAATAACATAATTATAATAATGTTATCTTTGAGAAGAGATATTTTATTGATCAAATTTGCAGATCCAAACATATGCCTATCTCTGAGAAGAGATGTCTGATTGCCTTTTTGAGTTACATCTATTTTTATACATACTTTGAAGGTAGGAGGAGGATGTGGAAGGTCACCAATCTCGAGGGAGATGAAGTGATTTAACTTCTACAATTTACAACATTACAAAATTCAAGAAATTATTGTTTTTAGAAACTTACTATTTTTAGATTGCATTATTAAAATTGAAATTTAAGAAACTTTCATTGGAATTTCAAATGTCAAAAACCATCAAGTATAGATCATGCCATCTCATCGTGCTCTCCTCATTCTTAGCTTTTCAATGGTTCAAACGAGGAGTCAAACGGAGCTATGATACAAAAGTTATGGCTCTTAGAAGTTATACCACCAATTGGGGTAGAACTGTCACCCGAATTATCATCTGAAATGTGGCTCACACATCAGTTGATAATGGTAAATTATGAAAATATTATTATCAGATGTAGGCAATGTTTTGAATATATCCATGTGGATGTTGCATATCCACATCTACAAGCTCCAAGTCAAAACCCATTAGATAAGAATACTATCTCAAGTGAGGATGGTTTCCAAGTTGTTCAAAGAAATAAAAAAATAAAAAGCTACTTGGTGGAAGGGAGCCACACTAGACCACACATCAGTGGATGCTATTGATCAAAAGAAGGAACCTAAGGAAGGAATGCTACCAAAAACTCTCTTGAAAAAAGCAAAAGAATCACAAAGTCCACAGGAAATGGAGATCACTGTGAATAACATGGATGGGAAAATAGTTTTTTCCCTAGAAGAAAGTCAAAAATCAACAATGAAGATAAAAAATGATCAGAGAAGTCCTTCGAATGAAACTAATTGAGCCTCAAAACCAGAAGAGGGACAAAATTTGCAGCTTCAAATTAGCTCAAAAATTTTAAAGGGAAAAAAAATTGTTATTAATGTTTAATTCTCTGTTTAGTTTTCATTTAGTTGTGAAGAACATGCATGCATGTTCTATTAATAGATGCATGCATAGAACATGCATACAGGCAATCTCTTTGAGTTGCATGCATGCAAATATTTTTGTGGATCTTTACATACATGCAGTTAGGGAAACTTCCTTTGATAGGAAAAAGCAGGAACTGGATTGTTGGAAAGAGAATTCTACGACTCTAAAAAGGAATGTAATGTTGTTATTTTAGAACATAGTAAGGTAAATAGTGGGGTTGGCATGTACTATTCATGCAAGTCTAAATTAGAAATCTGCCCAAAAGATTGACTTACATGCATATTCATTGAACTTGCTAAAAGAATGCTAACATTTTTTAGAAGTTAATCTTGGCTAGATTCTCAAAGAAAATTTTAGCAAGTTAGTTTTTTTACTAAAGCTAACTTCTTTTTGTACTTGTAATTTGCCTTCTTGATTTTTTGATATCAATAAAAAATAATTATCAAAAAAATTATATAAATTTTATTGTATTATATTTATAAATAATTAGATAATCATAATTAATTTATAGATAATAAATAGATTTTATCACATCATATTTATAAATAATTATATCATAACAATGAATTGTAAAAATAGATTATCATAAAAAAATAACCACTTTATAAAAAATATCATCATATAATAATAAATAATATATAACTATTTTATATCTAATATATAGATTTTACCACATCATATCTATAAATAATCATAACAATGAATTTTAGAAATAAATTATCATAAAAAATATTACCATACTATAATAAATATTTAGATAATATAAACATGTACACATAATTATAATTAATTTATATATAATATGTAAATTTTACCACATCATATTCATAAATAATTATAACAATGAAATTTTAAATATAATTAATTTATAGGTGATATATATGAATTTTACTATGTCATATTTATAAATAATTATAACAATGAATTGTAAAAATAATTAAATTGTAAGTAATATATATTGATTTTACTACATCATATTTATAAATAATCATAATAACAAATGATTTATAAAAATAAATTATCATAAAAAATATTACCACATCATAATAAATAAATAGATAACCATAATTAATTTATTATATAAATAATCATAATTTAATATATATTTATTTTACCACATCATATTTATAATAGATACCCACAATTAATTTATAAATAATATAGAGATTTTACTATAATATATTTATAAATATATCATAATAATGAAATTTTAAAAATAAATTATTATAAAAAATATCACCACATGATAATAAATAAATAATTAGATTTTATATTTAGAAATATTCATAACGATTAAATTGTAAAAATTAATTATCATAAAAAATATTACCATATCATAACAAATAAATAGATATATATATAGATAATCATAAGTAATATATAGATTTTACTACATCATATTTATAAATAATCATAACAACAAAATTATAAAAGTAAATTATCATAAAAAATATTACCACATATAATTAATAATAAATAATCATAATTAATTTATTAACTATGATATTGTAATATAATGTAAATCAATTTCACACTAAAAGTAATGATGAAAGTTTGTACATTAAAAATAATGAGAAAAGAAGTAATCATTAAATGTAAAAATTTTGTATTTTATTTGCTAGATTTATACCTTTTTTTTACTTCTTACTTTTTATTTTCATTTGTTTTTTGTTTGAATTTATTTAAATTTTTTTTTTTTATTATTATTTAACTATGTCAACTTTGATATAATTGAATAAATTTTTTATTTATTTTATAATATCAATTTTTAGATAATTAAATACTAATATTCCCTTTGCCATTACAGCTCCCATCTACCTCCCCTGAATGCCATTGTAGAAACATAATAATATAATACTATACTAATAATATTATTATATTATTATTACAATAATAAATTGATTAATAATAATGTATATCAATTGCATATAAAATTATATAATCATAATATATTATATGTAGTAATATATATTTCTATATATAATTGTAGTATATAATATATATTTTATATATAAAAGTTATTAAAATTTCTATATAATAATAGATATTATATAATATAAAAATAAAATTGTATTACATAGTTAAACTATGTAATACAATTTTATTTTTATATTATATAATATCTATTATTATATAGAAATTTTAATAACTTTTATATATAAAATATATATTATATACTACAATTATATATAGAAATATATATTACTACATATAATATATTATGATTAAATAATTTTATATGCAATTGATATACATTATTATTAATCAATTTATTATTGTAATAATATTACTAGTATAGTATTATATTATTATGTTTCTACATCCCCTGAATGCCATTGTAGAAACATAATAATATAATACTATACTAATAATATTATTATATTATTATTACAATAATAAATTGATTAATAATAATGTATATCAATTGCATATAAAATTATATAATCATAATATATTATATGTAGTAATATATATAATTATAATTACTAGTAGTATATAATATATATTTTATATATAAAAGTTATTAAAATTTCTATATAATAATAGATATTATATAATATAAAAATAAAATTGTATTGCATAGTTTAACTATGTAATACAATTTTATTTTTATATTATATAATATCTATTATTATATAGAAATTTTAATAACTTTTATATATAAAATATATATATATACTACTAGTAATTATAATTATATATATATAATTTTATATATAATATTTTTTATTATATACAAATTTTAATAACTATTATATATAAAATATATATTATATACTATTAATTATATATATATATATATAATATTAATACATAATGTAATGATATTATTATAAAATCCCCTGTTAATGGGGAAGAATATATCGAGTTGCTAAAAGGTGGGTGTGTAACCATGTTTGGGTACCTCCTCTTATTGGTTCTCTCAAGCTGAATCTTAGATGGTGCTTCTAAAGGGAACCCAAGTACTTTGGAGGTCGACTACATTATTCAAAATTATTTTAGGTCATTGATTAGAATGGCTTTTATGAAGCTTGTAGATGGTTCTAATAATGAAGTTAAATCCCAAGCCCTTGTTCTTGGGCTTGAGCTTGCATCCAAGTGTAGAATTGATCACCTTATCATTTAAGGTGATTCCATGGTGGTGATTCTTGCTCTTTAGTCTCATTCCTCCACAACTTGGAATATCAGGTATATTATGGATAGAGCTTGGTAGTTTTTGCCTCTCTTTTTGTCTTGGTCTTCGGGTCACTATTTTTGTGAAGCCAACTATATTGCAAATTCTTTTGAAAATTTTAAGATCTCTAAACTTGAAGATCTCCATGTGGACAATATTTTATATTCTTGGCCTAGGTTGGTCGATGTGGCCCCCTCTTGACCCCTTTTTTCATGATTTTGATGCCATTTGGGTCTTCCTATGATTGAATAGTGTGGGAGGTGTGTATTGATTGTTGCATTCATTGCTAATTGATCCCATATTTTCTTCATAATGAGATGTGATTTTTTCACATGTGTGTTTTGTGTCGAGCTTATGTCATTTATCTGTGTTCTCTTCATTGGCTTCCTCACTTGATTTGTCATTTTTTTAAACTAAGATGGAAGGTTGTGTGGAACACACAACCTCTAGTTTTTTGAATGTGCCTCAAGATTGGGAGGATGCCATGTTTTATGCTCATAATTTGCCTCTACTTTTGTAGGAAGCTTCCAAAATGGAAATGGCATTTTTTGGATCGATCTCCTTTACTCAGCTCAACAAGATTTTTTGGATACCTATGAGGTTAATTATGGAAGCTATTCAAACTATTTTGGGGGTCGAGTTTCTTCATTCGGATGAACATCTCCACGATAATTCCATGGTGGCTTCCTTATTTGCTAGTTATTTGTGGTGGATTCTGAATGATAAGGTTATGGTTCATCAAGTAGTGTATGATTTTATATGCCCAAATTGTCAGGTTATTCTAGACCAAGTTTTAGAGAGGGTGAGCTTGTTGGATCTTGTCTCACAACTTTTATCAGGTCATGAGTGCAGGGGCTTTGTTCCTATCTAGGTTTTTCATTCCTTAGAATCCAAATTCATGGAAGTGTTCAATTATGTGTAGGGTTTTCTCACCTTTAAAAGGGATTGTGAGTCTTTGTAGGAAAGGCTTTTTCTTCCTATAGACATGGATGCCCTCAATGCCCCCATTCTAATTATATTCCCTCTAGTTACATATTTGTGACCCTTGTGTGGTAAAAGTAACTCTTTTTCTTATGTAAATGAGTGGCTATACGAGGAAAAGTACCCCACTAAAGGTAAATGTAGTTATTCTAGTAGGGATAGAGTTCTTCATATCAGGTGTTTGAATTGAGTGGTTGGTTGTCTTGGTAGGGGTCATGGTCATGGTTAAGGAAGGATTCATGGGCGTGGATGGGGCCATAGTCTCAGTTTTGGTGACAATGTTAATTTGGATTATGTTGTTTTAGGGCCTCTCCCTCTCAAATGGAAGTGTCAAATTAGTTATCCCTTTAGTTGTATATATTTTGCATAGATTCAAGTTCTAGACTTGCGAAGTCTCCCTCAATGGCATTCCCTGGTGGTGGTGAATGTTCTTCCCCTGACTTGGTCAATATTATGGATGTTGATGTGGAGGAAGATGTGAAGGAATTGTTGCTTTGGTAAATGTCTACCTTCCTCCTCTTTTCCTCTCCCCTTAGCCTTAGTGGCAAGATGGTGGGTTTTCCTATCTCCTAGATGTTGGGTTGATCAGGGGTTTTGTTGGTCTTTGGTAGTTTTTGTCTTCTTAGTAGTAGCTTTCTCATCTTCGCTATGTATTATAGTTTTGCCAATCTTTGTCCCTTGGTTGTCCTATCATAGATTTTATTTGGTAACCAACATTCTTATATTTTCATTTCATACTTTTATGAATGGGTGAGGGACCCTAAACCTTCAACATTTATCCAAAAAATGATATTATTATATAATAATTATATATAGTAGTATAATAGTATTATATGTTTTATATTATCATATATATATATATTATAATTAGAGATATATAATTATAATATTTTATATTTATTTTATAATTATATTTTTATATATTATCTATTATACTTATATATCTCTAATTATAATATATATAGTATTACAATTAGAGATATATAACTATATTATTATATAATAATTATATATAGTAGTATAATATTATTATATGTTTTATATTATTATATATATTATAATTAGAGATATATAATTATAATATTTTATTTTTATTTTATTATTATATTTTTATATATTAACTATTATACTTATATGTCTCTAGTTATAATATTATATATAATTTATAATATATTATTATATATATTTATATATTAATAATACTATTAATTTATATAGTAATATTATTATATAAATTAATAATATATATTAATATATTAAATTATATATTTAATATAATAATATGTAATATAATTAAATTATATGTATATAAAAGTATGATAATAATATAAATTTAAAAGATTATAAAATATTAATAATATATATTATATATTTATAATTAATAATATATAGTATATAATATATAGACGTAAGGTTGTTGGTTCATTGGTGAAGTTTTTTGGCTCATAAAGAGCCCTCCAAGGATCAATTCTTATAAAATGCAAAAACCCAACACCATAAGGGATGAGGTCAAGTTTGATCCCCTGGTAAATTTGATGGAATGGAACCCTTTAGTCCTTAACCCTTAGGTGAAGATTTGCCATATATATATTAAAACTAATATTATAAATATTATATATAATACTGTAATATGTAATAATATGTAGTATAACCTGTAAATTATAATGGCCTCCAATGGTAAATACGTATAATTAATGTTTTCTTTGTTATGAAATCCCACCATCATATTGTAGAAAAGTCGTAAAAATACATAATATTTACACACCAATGAAACTTTTCTTATGTTGTGTGTCAAATTGAAAAAATGACAATTTCAAGCAATATCATACACTAGAGGGCCCATATCATACACCATACCCAGATGTTGGGAAACTATTGGATTTACATGACTTGCACACATTACAAAGAGGTTCACATATTGTAGAGTGGTGACATATTTGTTTGATATTTTATATTATCAAGGATGGATGAGGATGCCATGAGAGGTGATTTGATTATGGTAGGGTTCCATGTCTGATGTGTGACTCGAATCAACATGCAATGCCTAATATGGGGATGACATATTGAGGTCATTAGGTTTATCGATATAAATTTCTTTCATCTATGCTATAAATATATTGACACCTAGAGAAATTACATAAGGCATAAGAACATATAGAAACACCATACTTGAGCCTTTGGAAGAAAAGGCAACCACAATTGGACCCTGTCTTCATAAGTATCTTATTTATCCTCACTGGCAAAAAAACATAAAATCTAAGGAAGCACTAGTCAGGGAAAAAATGCTTTAAAAATATTATTAAAATGAATCTTAGATTATTATTTTATAATTATTCATTAACATAATGTGAGATGGGGTTAGCGGACATGGGTTTTGAGTGAGGTAGCACTATTGATTTACACTCATTCACTTTAGAAAACACCATTTAACATAAATATAGAAGTACATCCTTTTTGTTATAACTCACTTTTTATAGCCAGGGTAATGCCTAATTTGACATACATCAGACTACCATAGTGCAAATATTGGTGTGGATTTGAACCCAGGTCTATTAGACTACCTAGAATTAGGAGTGTTTGTGGTACTATCAACTATTTTAGATTTTATCTATTCACTGAATAAAGATAAATTAGCACTATTGTTACAAATATAATGGCTTCTATTAGTGTTATTGAAAATGAGAATGGAAAATTTTCAATTATTTGTATCCATATCTATTTTCATATGACACCATGCATCGATCGATTTTATTATATAAGAGGTGTGTTTCAATGAAGTTTTTTCCATTATTTTGTCTAATTGGTTTTAGAGTCATATAATCTGGTTTATATAGTTAAAATAGTCATAATTTTCATATAATTAGTTTTAGATTCATCTAAATTGACATGTGGTGCATTCTCTAGGTTTTTAGAGGAACCATTGGATATCTAACATCTCTTTTCATATGACATCTATTTCAATAAATTATTGTATTATTGAAATAGTTTGGTGGAAGCTATAGATTGTACTAAAAAATGTGACATATCATTGAACTTTGCATGTGTGTCTACTAGGATTTTTTGAGTCAATCCCCTAAAATACTTTATCACTATCTCTCACCATCACTATCCAACTAACCTTGAAATATTTCACTGCTTTCATGTTTTGTATGGCCTTGCCCTTCCCTACCACTTTGTCACTACTCAAGCTCACCGTAAAATGGAATGTCTCCTCCCTACACAACTCATTGCCATATGAAGGAACATAGAACTTCATTTTTTACCATCACTTTCATAGAAATATTAGATTATTATTACTTAAATTTTTGTGCACAAAAGGTGAGACAAGATCAATGACCTTAAATTTCATGTGAGATATGATTTTTGGTTTAAAATTTTTCATTTTATAAACCCCTCTTTACCAAAACTGAAAATGACATCGCTTATGACATAACTTACGTCTTTGGGATATACCTTTGTATTGGACCTTAGCATTGCTCCTTCGACTCTAATTTATTTTTTTGGTAATTTTAGTGGCCACATATGACATGAACCTAGAAATAACATTATTAGTATATGTCATAGGCATAGGTACTATTATTTTCACCTCGACAATTTAATTTGCTTGGAAATTCATTACCAACCAATACAAATTATTTCACTAGTAAAAGTTAAAATAATTTTCTAATTTGTGAATGAAATCCATCAATTTTAAATTATTTTCCCATTACCTGTAAACCATGATTAATATGTATATGCTGCATCAAATCAAATCTTCTTATTTTTTTATGAGCTGGAATTTTCAATGTTTGTTATATTAAAATTATGCATTTTATAAGCTCTTTTGGTTACATGTGATGAATAAATATATGTTTTTATGTTTTATTTTTTATTACATATGGTGACTACCTCAAATAAATTCTCCAAAGTAAATATAAGCTTAGGTCAGCTATTGCAGCGCTAAATTTTAATGTCCAAAATCAGCCTTCTATTGTCAATAATTTGACACTATTTTTGCATGTAATATAGACAACATTAGCCTGAAGATAATTAAATATGCCATAAAAACACTTTTAATAAATGAATACAAAATCAAGATGAATCAAATCCATAGCCATAACACTTTTAACACAATAAATAAGAAACAAGACGAAATTTTTGTTTACATAAAATATAAACCCAATGATTAGATAATTGCTTATTTTCATAAATATTTCACCTAAATGAAAACTTGGTTAAAAAGGCACACTAAAAAAAAGAGATATAATTTGTTTTGGGATGAAACCAATGACATAACTATCCCATAATGGAGACATAATCATTATACTCTAGAAGAAAATAAGATAGTTAAACATTCATTTGATCATACATTGCTCTTATTATCTTCTCTTCACCAAACCCTCATTATCAGTTAATATTGATTCATATCTGTGAAACAAAATAAACAACCATATCATTTCATCAGTGATGTCCTAGACATTAACAAAAATGGTTGGACATAAATAGTTGTGATAAGTTAAGAAAAACAACCACATTCTAAAGAGGAGGTTTAAATTGTAAAATATGATTACTTGAGAATAATATGTTCAAAAAAATCACTAATTATATTATGACATCAATTTTTATCTCTAGAAAAAATAATTGACCTAAAAATAATTGTAAATCAAAAACACTTCGTATGCATATAACCCTTTAGAAATGAAGAGAAAAAATAACCATGTTTTTAAAATGTGTCTATGTTGCCATGTAAGATGACCTGATACATAGAAATGTAAAATAAAAACTAGCATAAAACAATGTAAACAACATTGTGCCTTTTAATGTACATGATGTCAAGTCATATTAAAATCTTATGTCTAGTGTGTTGTTCCCAAAATCTGCCACTTGTTTTTGTGGACAACATGTCGACCATTTCATTCCTATAGGCCAAAATGGTTTCTTTCTTTCTCAAAATGTTCTAATCAGTCAAGTTATTAAATCGCACAAGCCTTTTTAGCTAAGAAAATCACAGGTTCCAAAGGAGGGCTTTCACAAGGAAAAATCTCAAAACACTTAAGGCATTTCCTAAAAAATTGTAAGGATGGTTCAATGCCAAGGTTCGATCAAAAGGTTCAATGGTGGGGTTCAATAATATGGAATGAACCATTGAACCGTTGAACCATTGAACTCCACCTCTGAAAGGTTCAAAGAGTTCAAAGGTTCAACGAGTTTAAAGCTTCAACGCATTCAAAGGGTTTAAAGATTTAAAGTTCAAAGTTCAAGCAAATGGTCCAAACAGAAGATTCCAAAAAAAGATTCAACCAAATGGTTCAATTGAATGGTTCAAACAATTGGTTCAATGATACATTGAAATCTTAAAGAAGACTAAGTGAACACGGCTCTTTACAAAACATTGAACCGCCGAACTGTCGAACCGTTAAACCATTGAACTGGTGAACTCTGAAAGGTTCAAAGGTTCAAGGTTCAAAATGGTTTAGGTGACCAATGACATCCCCATAGATGTCAAATTTAGGGTGATGAAATAATCATTGATTTTCAAATAATGCAGACCTGAGGACAAACTCAGTGATTCGCTGAGAAAGGAGCTGAAGAAGCTAGCAGAAGGCGAGAAGATAGCCCCGAAAGCTCAGATCACCAGGAAGAGACAAAAGGTATCAAGGAAAGAGGGAAAGTTATAGATAAATTGAAAATATCTATAGGAGAGTTATTCTAGTAGGTGGAGTAGTTCACCAGGTGGATATCAAAGAGTGCAAGCATTCAATGGCGCGGCCTATTTTTCTTCATTTGAGTAAAGACGAGTGGACAGTCGTGTAAGTAACATAAAGAGGAGCGGCCTTACCTTTCAAAATATCAAGTGACCCATGCTTTGGAGAGGACATTTGATATGATTTGAACAGCTCTAGCATGGCCCCTACATAGAACTTCCTCCTTCTAAAGCATTCAATGCAACATGGGCCATTTTGTGAAAACAAGCGCCAAAGTCTTTCTTTGGAGGCTATATATTGGAATCTCTCAGTTTGTAGAAAAATGATATCTCTCTATTATTATAAGTGAAATTCTACCCAAATTGAAAGGCATTCTTGAGACTTTGAGCTCTGACTGTTAATCATATTTTATCAAGTGAATGATAAAGCAAGTGATCTTTCAGACTTTGTGTTGAAATAGCTTGTGTTATCTAGGAAATCATTCTTATGTCTTTTTCCTAAATACAGTCTTGTCCATTTTAATCAAATAAGTAGAATAAGTGGAAATAATTTGAAAGATGTCTTGAAGTCAACTATGGGAGACTTTGTGCTGCCATAATTGTCTTTAGTCTATGTGTTTTAAGTTTTAGGATATTGGAGAGACTTTGAGCTCCCCTTATCCTTCATAATATTTTACTCTATTATAGTTTTCAGTGGAGACTTTATGTTGCACTTCATACTACTGTGTTACTTTGTCCTAAATTAGTAGGAGAAACAATGAAAGACTTTGTGCTTTCATGCATTTCTTGTGGATCCAGTTACTACCCAAGAAGAATTCCTGCTATTTGTTGAACATCATTTCTAAAAGAAGAGAAATGCCTTCAGTAATTACACAAGAATTCTTCTTTATTTTGTGAACATCATCTCTGAAAAAATAGAGATGGATGGTATGATTTCACCCTGAGTCTATTTTCAGTTTATATTAGTATATTATAGTTTATAGGGAACCTCCCCTTGCTGAGAGGAGAGATTTATCTCATTATGTTGTGGTAACCACACCTATTTTGATGTATAAATCTCATTGTGTTGTGGTTGATATACCCATTTTTTCGTCAGTTAGTTGATGACAAAATATTCACCCAACATAGTGTATAATATGGTCAATAAGTTAGGGGTGTAGTAAATGTTTTATGTCCCTATAATAAGTCATTGATAACATGTCCCGAGAATGGTTAAGTCCAACATCACAATACATATAACTAAGTTCAGTTGCCTCCATGATTTATCTAAGTGACTTTGTATTATCTAAATTAATATATATTTCATTTTAGAATTCTTATTTGACATGTAATTTTTATTTTTGTAGTTATGATTACTAGATTTTTATGATTGAGGAGTCACATCGACAATTAGCCAAACATGTATTAGATGTAGTTGGAATTTTATAGAGAGCGGATTGTAAGGTTGGTATTTATGCTTATTTTTTTGGTCTTGTTGCTTGTGCATAGGCATCATATAAGACCGATTCACAACAAGTTGATGAAGCACTAGCACTACTTATACCTTTCTTATTTTTTATACCAACAAGATGCCATCTTCCAAACCACATAATTAAATGCATATCATATCATATAGTAATATATAATATAATATTAATAATAATTAATCATATATTATAGTATATTAACATTACCTATAATATTATATTATAATATTTAGTAATTATATATATAGATATCGATAATCAAGGTTGATGGGTCCCTTACCCACTTTTATCAAAATTGAAAAGTAGCTATAATATGACTAACATAGAACAATAGTTTTTAGTAAAAAAACAAAATAATAGGTCCAAGACCAAAAAGAATCAGTTGAAAAAATAAGCCAAACACCACCAAATAGAAAATAGAACAAAAGATGTCATGGGAGCACATCCCATCATAGAAAAAAACCACCCAAGAAAACCTGAGAAAAAAATATAAAGATAGAAAAACATTTAAAAGTCCCATAATAATGCAACCAAAACAAGTAGATTATTAGTCTAAATCTGACACAATTTCCACCAAGACTCCACCTTTGAGACTCAAATCCTCATCACCACCCATTACACTATCAATACTAGCCACATCATGCACCAGACTTGAACCACTTACACCTAACTAAGATATCCACATCGAACCAACTACCATCTTACCATGTGTCATAACCCCTCCCAAGGATAAGGCCCGAATCACATCCAATCATTCCTGCATGAGACTAGAATCCACCTAAACTAGAGCTTTTTACACCCAACTAGGATCGAAGACAACAACATAAATTTCCACCCTTGAAATAAATTCAACCACTACCACACAGGGCTTAGAATGTCTTTCTTCAAGCAAAGCTTCAAGAGCAGGGATGGAAGCCTTTTCTAGAGCCGTAGTGGTGGAGGTAGGGAATGGTCAAACTAAGTAAGGGGTCTTGATAAAATTAAATCCAATGTCTTGACATATCTTAATAGTATCAATAATTTACCTTTCAACTCTTAAAAAATAGAGAGATGGTCAAAACCTACCATGTCCCAACCAAAAAAGGGCAAGAAAGCTTAAGGCTAGACGTCTATAGCTTCCACTACTTCTAGAAGCCCCAACATAAACATTGGTACCACAAAGAACTTTTCCATCTCCACCACTTGTTTCTTGTCATTTACCAATAGTAACAAGTTGCTCATAAATATAGAAGAAACATTTGAGTTAACCTTTATCTGGTGGTAAGAACTAAGGTAGGAGTCACCTAGTACTATTTGAATGGATTGAAACACTTGACCATAGGGAAACTAATTAAGCATATTCAATTAGATGGTGGATACCTCACCTAAGATCACCATCTCATATTTGTTACCATGCACAAAAACCATAGGTAATATGGTTGCCTCAACCACCAAAGCCTCCATTCCTTCCAATATTGCAACCCATTAAAATAAACTAACCAAGCTAGTAAACTTTGTGTGCCATAACCACTACTAGCCACATAAATAAAAATCCCCCACAATATGCAAGGTATAAAGGCTACTCCAATCTATCAAAAACTTCAAATAAATGCCATAATCACTAAGTGTGGGGATACAAAAAAGGCCACCACCAACCAAAACTATAATCCACTTGTCACTTGAGGCAACACTCCAAAAATTAATGGCCAAGAACCATAAGGGGAGTCAAAATGGAATTTTGCCAAGCATCGACCACATTGTCAATCCTAAGCTCCTTGTCTTGGGTAATGCCTTGGTTGAATAGGAAATTAGTGGTCATATTGGCCTTAAGGTAACAAATTCACACCTCCTAATTAGCAATAGAATCTAACCAATGCTGCACTCACTCCAAAATGTTATTAATCATCCACACCTTGGCCCCTAATTACAAAGGGCCTAAATCATGACCATTGAATCACCTTTCATAACAAACATGTCCACCCCATATTTTAAAGCCAATTTCACCCCTCAAACCAACACCTAGGCCTCAACCTTGTTGTTGGTAACATCCACCAACTTAAGTGAGGTACTTATAATCAAGGCACCACAACATTTCTTGAAAATACACCCCACACTTGATACTCCCAGATTGCCATAAGAAGTGCCATCAAAATTCAAATTAAACCAACAAGGAGAGGGAGGGACCCAGTCCACATTCTCCTTCCTCCTAGTTTTGGATGTAAAAAATATTGACCCATTAATAGGGTGAATCAACAAGTTTCATTTAACACAAATTTCATATCCCAATCTGTAAAGTACCTTTTCATCACTGAGCATGAGATGAAATAATTTTAGAGATAGACACCTCCACATATTTGAGAGCAACATGTAAAGGTCAATCCCTACCCACAAATATTCTCTAATTCCTTTCCTTCCATATTGTATAAATTATAATTGTTAGGCTAACTTTCCAAATCCCTATAAAGGTGTACCTAGTTGAACCAACTAAATAATAAGAGAAAGCTTGTAGTAAATAAGGCATCCTGACCCACTACCAACCTAGCTTCTCACATAACCCATTCCATCACCAAACTAAAAATGGGTAAACAAACAAGTTTTCAATTATTTCTTTCATTGATTTACACATTCGGTAACATGAGGGACCAATGAAGCCCATTTTTCAAAGGTAATCCTAAGTGAGAATATGACTCTGAACCCCTAGTCATGCAAAGGCTCATGCCTTTGGAAGACCCTCATTGATCCAACATAGTAAAACATCCTAATTCACAAGAGGATCCATTGCTTCAACCAATTAATACCCTAAGTTAACCATGTAGCACCTAAAATTCAAACCGATCTAGTGTAAAGCATAATCCTTATCATTAATAAAAACTTTTCTTTTGGTTAGGATCTCAGAGAGATAAATCCACTAATCAATAGGTTTTGAAATATCAATAAAAGTCTTCCAATGCCAGGAGATGAAACCACACACGGATACATGCTCAATGTAATTAGAAACTTTAAGTTCCCACATAATAGAGAGAAATAAGTGAGCATCCACTAGATTATGTAGTTCTAAAAAAGGCCTATGTTTGTTATACGAATCCTCGCAAAAAAAATTATTTCCTACCACTGTTGACCATCCATGAAACATGATTCATAATTAGAAGATTACATTTCAACAAGAAATTACATAAATGGGACCCTTTAGGAGGATCGGTTATAGAGACTAAACTTAGTGGGTTCTCATTACCAAAGTACTTACACCTTAATAGTTTGATCCGAAGGGAATCTGGCTACATGATCAACCCCCACACTAATTGATCCCCAAGTGCCAGATTGTACAAACTCAAGCTTTTCACTCCAACCCCTCTCATATTTTTAGAGATGCAAACATTCTCCCACTTGAGGAGCAAAATCTTCTTTTTTTCATGTGTATTCTGCCATAAGAAATCCTTCATAATCTTATTCAATGCTTGAACTATTTTGTGGGGTGACGATAAGATTAACATGCAATAAGTTGGAAGTGCACACAAAACTAAATTAATGAGATCAAAATGACCTACAAGTGAGATCTACTTGCCTTTCTAGGAGGCTAGCCTAGATTTCAAAGACTTGATCAGGCCATCCCATAAAAATTCCTTCATAGCATTAGTAAAAATAAGAACCCCTAAATATTTGCATGATAATTTACCCATTTTGAAACCCAGGATGAAATAAATAATCATTTGATCCTATGGAGGACAATTGAGGAATAAAATTTTAGATTTTATTTTATCAACCACTTGACCAGTCGCTTCCTCGTAGCTCAAGAGGATCTTTTTGAACACTTGAGCTCCTGATCTAAAGCCTGCCTAAAGAGGAAGGTTTCATTTGTAAACTATTAGTGCATCAAAATTTCCAATCCATCTTCCACCTTTAGCCCTTTTAGGTCCTCAAAAGTAATAACCTCATGAGTGCATGACCTAGATCTTCAACCATCAAAATGAAGATGAATGAAGAAAGTAGATCCCCTTATCGAAGATACCTAAAAGCCTCAAAAAATCATGTTAGGCTTCCATTAACAAGAATATAAAATTTAGGCCCTAAATTGTAACTAAAAACCCAATCACACCAAGCCTTACAAAATCCAAATTTTTCCATAGCTTTTATAAGGAAACACCAATTCACTCTATCATATGCTTTGATAATGTCCATCTTGATGAACATACCTTTCCTATGATTGTGTGAAATAGTATGCACTATCTCATGCACCATAGTAATACCTTTCTGAATGTTCCTACCAAGAATAAACCTTGCTTTTTCTTTGGAGATCATCTTGTCCATCAACAATTTTAAGCACACAACCATTACTTTAGATATAGTTTTATAAAGTGTATTGAAATTTTAAATGGGTTTAAAATCCACAAAGTTTGACTACATGGCACCTTTGGGAATAAGCAAGATAAAGGTAACATTTAAGTCTGGAGCTACATTTTTCATTTTATGAGATTAACCCACCATTTCCAACACATTAGAACCCATAATATCCCAAAAGAATTGAAAGAAAGCCACTGAAAAACCATCCAAACCTGGAGCTTTATCCTTCCCCACAGAGATGACCACCAACCAGATTTAATCAAGTGAAAAGGGAGCTAGAATTTTTTGGTTTTAGTGATCTGAAAACAACCTAGGAATGAATTCAAAATTGCTATTATGGGTTGATAAAGAGGAATCCTTATTGCACGCCAGGAGATCACTGAATAAATCAAAATCATCCTTTTGAATATCAATCTGAGACTCCAACAAGACCCCTTCCCTTGAAATAATGATTGACATGTAAGCATGATTTTTTTTGGATCTAGTAGTCTTATGAAGAACACATTATTCTTATCACCTTATTTTAATTAAGATTCTCTAAATTTTTGCTATCAAAACAACTCTTCTTTCAACAACAACTTTTCATGTTCCATCATCTGGTTTTTTTTGCTAAATCTGTAGTAGCATCCATTTTCACATTAAGAACCACTTAATTAAGAGCCTTAAGATTTTCTTCCATTATAGCCTTCTCCTAAAAAAACTTTTTGAAATGTGTTTTATCAAAGTTGGGATTTATGTGAAAACCTTAAATGACAACACTAATATGTAAAATCAAGAGAATAATATAGCAATGATAACATTCACTAATTTGGAATTAATGTATTATAGAAAGTTACTAAAAATAGTAAGGTATAAGGAGAAAATCAAGACTTAGTTGGAAATTGTGCCTTTGAGAGGAATCAAGGTCTAAAACTTGCTAAGTAGAGAGGTCTAGTGACTAGAATTGGGATTCTAGAAGTGGATATGGGACTAGACAATAACATTGAGAATAGGACACTAGAGGGGTGGTGATCCTATCTAAACCAGGACACTCATGTCCACTTTTAGTGAGGAAATCAAGTTTTTTGGGTTCACCATACCTTCATTTATAGATCCTAATCTAGTTTTGGAGCTTGTGATTAATTGTGGAGACCACTGTGTGACTATTTTTCCTTTAAAAACCCTAGTTACTTGACATATGAATACCAATGCAAAACAATGGGAAAAAGGGGTCAGTGGTTGAAGTTGGGTGAGACCTAAACACCCCATGTGTTGAGCTTGTCTACATACCAATACTCTGAAGAGGGATCAAACTTTATGTATTTCTCCCATGTTATAGTGGTGTGTGAATAACTAGTGCAATATGCTAGATGTTGGTGTAATACTAAAGTGATTAGATGCTTTAACCAAGACCTGTGACCTATGACATGTACTCAAACTTAAGATCTAGGATAATAGGGTTGTATGCAGTCAAAATTGGGAAATAGGTATTTTGCTCTCAATGTGCAAGTGAAATTCTATATTTTTTAGTGTCGAAGCTTCTATGTGCCAAATAGTTTGAAAAGTGATTATATAGTCATATTATTAAAAAACCTTTAAATAGGGATTTTGAGGGACATGGGACATCCTTATTATGGCTTTGAATTTGGTAAATTATCCATTATTTGGTAGGAAGACAAGAGAGGGGGTAAGGACACTAGAGTAGAGCACACCTGTCCCCTAGGGTGTTATTGTCCTATGGGTGATTTTATCATGATAAGTGTTAGGTAGGGTCTAAGAGATGTCTAAATTTAATCAAGATAGGGATAAGTTAATTTGGGGGTCATATAATTAGCTTATAAGGGCATCTAATGTGGTTTAAAGTGATCAAAAGGGGATCTAAGATAGGTCTAGAGCTACGTGTGTAAAATATTGGTCACAAGTGCATGGTTTTAGTTTAAATGTTAATTTTATGTGTCTATAAAATGTTCACGATTTCATTTTTTTGAACATTTTTTAATGAATTTCAACCTCTCAACCATTATAAATATCCACAATATAGAAAAAGGGTTATTATTCCACCAATTATACACCAAATTGGGAAGATTAACATTATGCAACCACATCAGTTCAAACTTGAATGGACACATAGTAAAGGCAATATCCATAAGAAATCTTAGCTCAATTGAAGCATGATCCAAGCCTAAAAAAGGAAATATCAAGATTTCAAAAGATTAATTGTGATTAAGATAGACTAGAGTAACAATAAAATATCCATTTAATCTGTAATATCATGGAAGCCCAGTCTACTATTAATCCAAGAGAAAGTCATGTTTTTAGCCTCAATATCCAATAATCTATTATTTGAAATAAACTTGTTAAAGTCAATTTAAGATTGGGATTATCGATGCAGCCCTCTCATATTCTCTAGGATTTTAAAACTAACATTGAAATCCCCACCTAGCACATTTTTTTCCCCAAGATATTGCATCAGGAGTAGATACACATCATCTCAGAGTCTATATTTAAGAGTAAGACAATTCAGCCTATACACATTCAAAATTAGAAACCTATGATTATAAGTGAAAATTGAGAAACAAAATAGCTACCAATTTATTCCAAAATAGAGAGTGTCCACCTGATCTAAAGTTGGAGATAAAATAACCACTAATCCCCTAGAGGCTCCAACTGCTTCCATAAAATAACTATGTCACCTATTTCAACATTTTTGCATTAGGAAGGTAGCTTCCACACTGTTTGATTTTATCTCTAACAATAAAAAAACATTTGAGGAGATAGACAATAGAAGACACTTAACCAAACACCTTTTTGGGGGGTGTTTAGGCCCTCAACATTCTAGGAAACTAGTTTCATGGCTTAGAAGATGGAACTTCCACCCCTCGCTTACCAAAGTCAAAGAATTTTTGCAAGGTATTTTATTTGCCTTTTGAGACTTCACCCGTAACATGATCCTTAGTATAATTGTGCCCTCTTTTCACTAGAGGACCCCAATTTGGATGTGAAAGTGTGTTATAAGTTTGGGAAATAGATAAAACTTATTTGGAATTCACTATTCATCAGAGTCACTTTCACCTCCCTCTGAGATATCCTCAATACCCCTCACAACCTAACTGGCCATTTGTAGATCCACCCTAGCTTGATTAAATGCATTTGACTCTGGTTCACCCTGATAAGATCACTATAAAAGAGACATAATAATTTTTGTTATTTTGAAATCAACTCACACCCTTTCATCATTAAAGATTGAGATAAATTAGCATCCTTATCTAATTTCTACAACAAAGTCTCAATTTTTTCTACTTTTAATCTTTGGAGAAAGGGGTTAACAACCTTCCTTTTATTAGTCCAAAAAGACCCATTATTGTGGAGAAAAAAGCCTCCAAAGGTGGTCCTAGCTTAGCTATACAAACATTTTTGATAGAAAGGAGCTCTTGGAGATTGGAAAGGGTGAAAATTTATAAAATTTCCCAGGCACTAACATTTAAAACATTGGAATGAAATATTTTCAATGTTGAAAGTCTAATCCCAAACCCTACCATGCATTCTGATAATAATACGTCAGAATTTGATTATCCAAATCCATGAAAAAATGAATCCAGGCATAAGTAGCCAAAATGCCAATTTCCATGACTAAATCAACCTCAATGAAATTGCCTAGTAAAATTCCCAGAGCTCTAAGGCAATCTTTATCCCAATATTTCATCGACAGACCATGCAACCTAATCCAGATTAGAAAATGACCTTTCTAAACCATGTTGGTTTCAAAGTTGGGTTGTCAATGTTGCATCCAAAGGCCAACACCCTTCATCGACCAAAAGGGTTACCTAATAATTTCTTCCATTTTCTCACTATTAGGACATGAGAAACAAAAAACTTTCAAAATAAATCTTAATTCCAAATCACCCTAAGATTTATTAGCCTAAGATTCAATTGCACCTATTGTTAGCCATTTCCCTCCACATTTCCTAATGATAGCCCATTCTTCCATAGTAATGATGCTTTGTTTAAAGGGCTTTGAATCCCAAAATATCTCCTTTGCTTAATCAAGAATGAGGCCATCTCATGAGTGAAGAGAATTGGATAACTCCTTACTTTGTTCTGACACCTTTTTAAAGCTAGCAACCAATGCCTTTCCTTTTCACACTAGAATACAATTCGCTCATGTTGCCACCCTAGCCAATTCATCTAGTGTCATTAGAATCTAGAACTTAGTAGTTATATTCATTAAATAATTATAAATGATCAAATGAAACATTAAAAACTAATGATCTATACCTAAGACCTCATGAGAATACAAATATTAGATAACAATGCTAAGATTAAACTGATACAATGCAAACCTTCATTGGAAACCTCATCTTTATGTATGATTTGGCTCAAATGTATCTGTTGACACCTAATTCTTGACACAAATGGGTCCCGACCAAACTTCAGAATGATTTATACCAGCCATTGAAAATTAAGCTTAGAAATCACTGAACATCCCAATTTTAGTCATTCATCATTCATCAATGCTCAAAATCCTATTGAGGCATCCCTATTTAAGTTTTCTACTATATGCAATAATAACCTCTCACGGATTCATCTCTAGTTACCTTGTGACCTACCAACTGGTAGTTTGGCCTATGGACCCATTAAGTGGGGACTTGATCAATTTTTAAAAGAGCTAACATATTAATCAAAATGAATCATCTAATTAAACAAGATCAAATGCTTAGTTGAATTATCCTTTTGTAGTTAATGAATATCTAAAAATGGAAATTCTAAAATTCAAAATATCAAGCCTTTTCATCATTGCCTTTATGAGTTATCAAGCTCTTCCAAAATATCTCAAAATATCTAATTTGAGATCCATGCCTAGTGATTGAAAATCATAATTACATGACAAATTTTAACTCAACTAGAGTTTGACTCAACTCACCTAGGGTTAGTTTGAACTCATTGCATGTTTAAACTCAACCTTAACTCACCTTAGGTAAGAGTTAACTTTTGATACTATAAATACAAGGCCATACCTATTGATGTTTAGCTATCTTGGTGTAATGTTATAATGTTCAAATAGATGCAAAGAAAGCTTTCAAGTAATGTTATCATGTCAAATTCATAAGCCAATCAGCCAAGCCAAGGTGCCAAGGAGAGAAGGAGCAAAGAAATCTTCATTAGTAAAGACTTCTTGATGCACAAACCGAGCAAGCCACTTCAACAAGCCATTTAGAGCTCAAAGGAAGGTAAAAGAGTGATTTATTTTGTGTTCTAGTTATGCTTTAATTTGTATGTTTGTTACTTATGCTCTCCCTCGTGTCTAGGCTAGAGGGGTTAGGATTTTAGTGTGTTATTTTGATTTTATTTTATTGAAGTAACACAAGACTAACCTCCCCTTTACGTATTCCTTGTTCACATCATGGCACACTTGGTGGGACTTACACCCCAAAAATTTGTTCCCAAGGAATTTTAGGACATCCTCCTTATAATTTTAATGTCAAAATTTAAAATTATTGATCAAAAATGTGGAAATTAAAGGCTCACAGATGTTTTTATCCTATAATTTCCCCTATAATCTCAAACAGAGATTTCATTTGTATATTTGACTCAAGGCAAACAAAAATTTGGCAAAAATTTCACAAGCTATCTATAGAAATTGAGATCACATGTTAATTGATTTACCCAAAACTTACTAAACAAATAATTGGTCATTATGTTCACTAAAAAATTTTATAGTGAGATATCCCATCATTTGGAGTTGCATTATGCACATACTTTCAAAGATATCATCAACAAAGGTTTGACAATTGAAGAAAAACTTATTAAAAAAGGGATTATCAAGCTCACCTCCTCAAACCAAAATCAAGGATCAAGACAAAATCAAAACAAAAACCAAGTCCAAGCACAAGCGTTGGCACCAACCTGGGCCAGTAACTATGAAAAATTTAAGCAATTCAACAGTAATAAGAATGTTGTTAGAAATGGAGTAACTAAGTCACACCATGTCTAAATGGTGCAAACACCTCTACTCAACTTGTGCCTCAAATGCAACTTACTCCTCATCAGTAACCCATTCAACAAGTATAGCCTTCCCAACAACCTAGACTAGCTCAACAAACACATCAACCATTACCTTTGTAAACCCCTCCTTCAAGAAGAAATGTTCCTACACGTCAAGTATTCAATGACCTTGGTGAGTCTATAGAAGTCACGTTTCGCAAGATGGATGCAATTAGTATGATTAGTTACCCAATATCAAAACATTATCCTGAGTGTATTTCAAATTTAGACTGGTATCGAGAGAATGAGTGCTATGAATACCATCATGTTCATGGAGATAATCTATGTCATTATGTGAAAATAAAACACCTCATTGAAAATATGTTGGAAAATGGGGAGATTACATTGGATAATATAGCATCTACATCCAATAATAACCTAGGTATCTATCAAAACCTTTTTCTATAACATACCAATAATAACCAACAACAGTAATAATGAAGGCCAAAGTACCAATAACAATAATATCAATAGCTAATATAATAATAGCAATGTCATTAGTAATAACAACATCAATCAAATGGGAAGAACCAAGGCTAAAATGATTCCAATAGCCAACAGACTTACCATGTAGTTGTACATGATTACAACAAAGTTGTAGGTCATATTGCAAGAGGTCACGTTTTAACCATCACCATTAATCCAAGACCAAGTGATAACAAAAAAAGACCGTTGCAAAATAATTTCAATCACCCACCTATGCTAGTAATATTTTCTTGACATGGGACTAAAAACAAGTGCAAGAACAACCATGGATTACGATTCTTGGACCTTATACCGATAACTCATCATTGCCCCAAGACAATAACCAAGTGCATTGTTAAGCGAGACTTCTCCTATCTAGCCCCCCGCCATCATCATTTTATAGAAAAAATAGTCCTATTTCCAATCTTGATTGTGTAATGATAACTTGGTTATCAAATATTTCCATTCCCAACCCACAACCCCCTGCCAATGAACCAATCCAACCCACTGTCCTAGCTAGGAACAAGCCATATATCATTGTGAAAGAAAAGCCATATGACATTGTGGAACAACTTCAGAAGACACCCACACAAATCTCTATTTTAGATTTTTTGTGTACATCTACCATCCACAAAATTATCTTAACATAGCTCCTAAGCCAATCCCAAGTTCTAAATGACATAACCCTCGATAAATTCCAAGCTTTGATTGCACATCTAGCCCTAAGCCAACAATTAACTTTTGACCAAAATGATATGTCATCCCTTGGCCCTATCCATAACAATCCATTTTACATTGAAGTTGTCATAACGTGACACAAATTCAAATGTGTCCTCATAAACAATGGGTCAGGCTTGAATATTATGTCTCTGAAGCTCATCAAGCATCTTGGATATACCATAGTTGATTTACATCCTAAAACAATTACCATCAAGGCCTACAATAATGAAGAGCAAGAATCACAATGCACCATAAGCTTGCTAGTTATCTTTAGGCCCTTGACCCATAATACACTTTGCCATGTTTTAGACCTCGACCTATCATACAATTTGCTCTTGGGTAGACCTTGGATACATGAAATTCATGCAATCCCTTCAACATTGCACCAGTGTCTCAAGTTTTCTCACTCAGGCATGGAAGTCACCATCAATGGAGATTTGAAACCCTATGAACATTAAAAACATTTGGAGGTTGAGTACAAAAGTTATAATTACCTCTTTGGCCTAGATCCAGTTCCCAAAAGAGATAAAGACAAAGAAATACTCATTGAGTTACCAAAGGCCAATTTCATAGACTCAGATAGTCTTGATTCATCTTCACATGTGCCTCCTCTTGAAATGTATAATCATTTGACCATCTCAACCAATGGCCCAAGAGAGTATTTGACTAATGACACATTTCACATTGCCAAGATTTCATAGAACCCCAATTATTATGGAAGACCTAAAGCCAAGATACCTTGCATTGAATGGAAACAAAAGGGGAAGGGAAAACTTCATATTCCAACTCTTATCATTTTCACATCAACTAATAGACAAGAGGAAGACCCACTTATCAATGATGAAACTTGGTTATATATGCAATGATAAATTGGTTTATTGTTAAAAACTTCCAAATACCCCATTCCTAATAGGATCATCGAGAATCAAGCCTATGAATGAGGAGGCCTCAGGCCAAATCAATAGGGAACTCTATATCCACTTTCTATAACTCAGTACAAAGGAACCTATGGCCTCAAATTTAAACCACCTAAGAGTGACCCCACATATCTTATTCATGTTACAACACCAACATCTAGTGATGATAATGTCGGTAACAAAGTAGAGTTTGATCACAACATTTATAAATACCTAGCCAATACTAACATGTTTGACACCCATGTCATTTGTACCATTACCACAGTAAGCCAACACAACCCACTTCTTCTATATCACCCTCAACTTATAGCCTAGGATGAACAAGAATCCATAGTGCTTATAGATGAGTTTGAGAATGACAAGGCCTTTTACAATTTTTTGGGCCTAAGAGATAATGTTTCATTAGGAGACCACAAACAAAGGTTCTCTATCAAACTAGATCATGTAGCCTATTTTGGAGAATGGGTGAACACCTTTATCCAAATACAAAAGAATAAACCATTGAGGTCCCAAAGTGAAAACCTCTTTAAGGTGATTTTGGACTAGGGTAAAAGTAAAGAGAAAGGTCAGTATTTTGTTAAAAACCTATTTCAAGCACCATTAGATGGGGGTGTTCACCTTTCCTCAAATTAAGCTCAAAAGACTACCAACAATGAACTTACTTTTGGGTCTGAGTTTAGTTCTGTAGAACAACATGCCTTTGATTGAATTGCCAAGGAATTTTTGATGGTGTTTGTAGCATGGCCATCTCTAGCATTGGGAGATTTTGATTCATATTATTTTAAAGAAATAGTCCAAATAGAGTACTTTGCAGTTGCAAGCCAATTAAAATCATTGCCAACTATTATGGAAGATGGTTTGACTTTCCTCATAGAAGACACTATGAAAGTTAAAATTAGGACTCCAGATGACCTAAAATGGATCAAATTAGGTGCATCCCTCACTGAAGAGGAATGTGAAGTCTTTACAACCCTCTTGAGGGAATTTATTAACATCTTTACTTGGGCCTATTCTGACATGCCAACTTTAGACCCCACCTTGGCTATGTTCCACCTTATTATATGTCCTGATACTAAAATTGTGAAGTATAAATTACATAAGATGCATCCTCATATTCTTGTGTTCATAAAGAAAGAGTTGGAAAAACTCTTGGAAGTGAGATCCATCTGACTGATTGACTACTCGGAAGGGATCTCAAATGTTGTGTCAATTAGCAAGAAGATAGAAAGAAACAAAAGTTGCACTGATTTTAGAGATATAAACAAGGCTCACCCCAAGGATGACTTTCCTCTACCAAACATTGACATGATAGTTGACTCCACAATGGGGTAGGAAATACTTTCACTTATGGATGGATTTTCAGGATACAACCAGATCTTGATTATGCCAGAAGATCAACACAAAATAATGTTCACCACTCCATGGGGATTTTTTTGTTATTAGGTTATGCCATTTGGTCTCAAGAATGTTGAAGGCACATACCAAATAGCCATGACCATCATATTTCATGATATGATGCATGACATTGTTAAAGACTATGTCGATGATATATTAGGTAAATCAAAAACTCGTGTCAATCAATCAGCTACACTATGGAGGATATTTGAGAGGCTTCATGAATACAAGGTCATGCTCAATCCCAAGAAGTGGATCTTTGGTGTCACTTCAGGCAAACTGTTAGGCTTTATCATCTCTCATAGAGACATTAAATTTGTTCTTGACAAAGTACAAGCCATTATTGAGATGTTACCACCTTCTAATTTGAAGTAGCTCTATAGATTACAAGGCAAAATCTAATCTATCATATATTTCATTTCATAGTTAATCAACAAATTCTATCTATTTACACACTTACTGGAGAAGGGTGTCATATTTCATTGGGTTAAAGAATGCCAAAAAGCCTCCCAACACCTAAAATAATATATTGCTAATCTTATTATTTTGTTATCATTAATGCCAATAAATTCATTCTTATTGTACCTATCTACCACAAACAAAGCACTAGGGGCACTTCTAGCTCAACATGATGACAATGGAAAAGAACATGTTGTGTACTATCTAAGTTGTTCATTAGTCATGTATGAACATAACTATATGCCTATAGAAAATCCTTGTTTAGTTATGGTCTTTACAACATAGAAAATATAACATTACATGCTTAACAACAAGACCATAGTTATTTTCAAAGTAGATCCGCTCAAGCATCTATTATCTACGACACTTGTACAAGGTCACATGACTAAATGGATCATGATTTTGAGCGAGTTCGAGATCCAGTATGTCAACTAGAAGGCCATAGAAGGAAAGGTACTTACAGATCAACTTGTTGAATCACCCCTTATAGATATCAAATCCCTTACTTTTCAATTCCCAAATGAGTCCATCATGACCATTATTAAAACACCTTCTAAGGAGCAGCACTAGAAGTTGTATTTTAATAGGTCATTCACATCACATGGATCATGGGTAGGCATATTATTTATTACACCATAGGGTGATCTTATCCCTAAATCAATTTGTATTAGCTTTATTTGTATTAACAACATGGTTGAATACAAAGCACTTGTTTTAGGGATTCATCAGGCAGTACAATAGAATATTCAACATCTCAAGGTTTATGGTGATTCTCAGTGAATCATCAATCATGTTACAAACCACTTTCAGACCAAATATGACAAGCTAGTACCATAAAAGGCCATGGTTGACACTCTCAAATAGCAAATCACTGACATATAATTTAAACACATACCAAGGGCCATTAACAAAATAATGGATGCCATCGCCGCCATTGGTTCATTGATCTGCCACATAGACAAGGCAAAAGAATAACAATTCTTCATTGAAAATTTTCTTGGGCCTACGCATGAAACTTCAACCATCCCAATGATCTATGATATTATTAGTCCCATCTCTATATGGTATTCAAACCTCTTTAATTACCTTCATGACCATATCATGCCACCAGACCTATCATGTTAACAACTAAAGGACTTTACCCACCAAGCTTCACATTATACCTTACTTGGCTCAACCCTTTACTACCATAGTTTTGATGGAACTCTACTTCATTATTTAAATTATAAAAAATCAACATTAACATTACAAGAAGTCCATGAAGGAGTATGTGGAACTCACACCAGCAGGGTCATCTTAACTAAAAAGCTCCTACGTACTGGTTATTATTGGCCAATTATGGATGTAGATGCAACTACTTATGTTAAAAGGTGAAATAAATGTCAAAGTCATCTTGATCTAATTCATGCCCAGGCTAAAACACTAAAACCAATGCTTACACCATGGCCATTTACAACATGGGGACTCATTGGGAAGATTAACCTACCTCATCTGATGGCCATAAGCACATCCTTATTGCTACTGATTATTTCACTAAGTGGGTTGAAGCTATACCCCTCACTTATGTGACTAGAAAACATATATCTAAATTCATCTTTAATCATCTCTTTTGCCATTATGGTATCTCATCTAACATTATATGTGATAATGGTGGATCATTTAAGAATAAGGATGTCAAAATTCTTTATGTTGAGTACAACATCACCCAACATTTTTCTACCACATATTACCCCTAAGGTAATTTACAAGCATAAGCATCCAAAAAAACCATTGTCAACATCCTTAAAAATATTGTCAATGATGCTAGTTGTGATTGACACCTCTAAATCTTTTGCACCCTCTGGGCATACCACACTAATTACCATACCCCAATTGGAGCCACTCCATATTCCCTAGTTTATGACATTAAATCCATTCTTCCCATTGAGTTTGAGTTACCTTCTCTATGTATCTCATTAAAACATGTCTTAGATGACAAAGACTATATAGTATCTCACCTATAAGAGCTAGATTTACTTGATGAAAAATGCATCACCATTGTAAATAGTCTTCAAACATACCAGAACTGGCTCCATGGCCACTATAATCGATGGGTCAAACACAAAGAGTTAGAGCTTAGTGATCTTGTTTTTAAAGAAAATCAAAAGAACACCACAATTGAGAAGAAGAAGTGGGCACATTCAAACCCAATTGGATATGCTCCTACATCATTATTCAAAATTATGGCTCTAGAGCATATAGGCTCACTACAATAGATGGAGATGAACTTGATGAGCTGATGAACATTATACACCTCAAACATTACTTTACATGAGAGACTTGAAGTATTATCTATGTGACTCATTTTTGTTGTACTATAGCATCATCTTCTTTGTACCATACCCTATACCATTCTACCACACCTTCTCTATTGATCAAAATTGTTTTTACCCTCCTTACCCCAACCCTTTGACCTCGGTTTCATCCTATTGGTTCTTTGACACCTTCAATGAAAGGATTCAGATCAAGTTTTAGCAATTGATTTAGTATTCTAGACAAAGGTTGTATTTTAGAATAGTATGATAGTGATTTGGTAGTTGCATCCTTTATTTCTTATTTCATTTCATTTCGGGTGTTCTTGATTATAATTGCCTTTGGGCAAATTAGTATTTCACTTTATGCTATTAATTATAACTACCTTTTGGCAAATTAGTATCATTGACCTATGTTCTTATTTCCTACTTCTAACTATCAATGAGCAAATTAGGAACAATACTTTTATCATGCCTTGAAGTCTCATCTTGTCATTCATATGCCATACTATGCCATTTGCCTACTTTGAGAACTTGTTGCTACCTAGTCAGATTTCTCTATTGTAAGGTAGAACTACAGTGACTTGAGATCCTAATGGGACTATGTAGGCAATGCTCAATTCATGTTGAGGTCAACTTAATCACCCTTTACCATGCCCTCACCATTTTGTAATTAAATTTAACTTTGAACACTATCACCATTTTGTGAGTTGGACCATTTAGTATCTCATCATCCTCAAATTGAGTTGAGATATATAGAAAATTCCAAAATTAATGACAAAAAATCTTACACTCTCACCATTTTACGAGTAACCATTTCTCATGCTCTCATCATTTTGCAAGACCATTCCCATATTCCTCTACATCATCAATCATATTTTTCCTTATCATCATTTTCTTCTATCCCATATCCTAGGAGAAGTACATTTTTCTTGAAGTTCACGTTAGATCTTGCATCCATGAAACTATATAGGCAACGTCCATTTGCCTAGTGCATCTAGAGTCAGCTCAGCTACCCCTTCCTTTACTTCTATTTTCCCCCATTTCATTTATTTTTTTCATTGTCTCATATAGCCTTGGGGTAATGTTCATCATCTTCTTTGTTCTCTATTTTCCCTAACATTGTCATTAACCATTGTTTGTGTTTGTTTCTTTTTGTTCTCATTATTTTATTCTATTATATCTTTCTTTTTTGTTGCTTGATGTTTTGTCTTCCTATTTGTTTTTTGTTTACATGTTTCTTTTCTTTCATTGTTATGCCTTGACTTAGTATCCATGCATTCATTGGGTGATTCCTTGTACATTATACTTAAGTCCATCCGTATTCATACGTTAACATTATCATCATGGTTTTTATCACTGGTGCCTTATTTTCAATTGTTTATTAGATCACATGTCAGTCTTTATACATATTTTGGCTAAGTTATCACAGTGTTTTATATCATGGTGCTTACCATCATGTGATACAATAAAAATTAGCTCAGGAAATCTTATAAGCAATGAGGCCACAGTACTTCTCCTTGGTCACATAAAGAAATATTGATCTACCCATGTAGACACTTAAAATCGAACACTTTGTGTTGATTTTAACCTTATTTGAAATAAATACCTAATCCTCTCTAATCATCATTAATTTTCCCTCATCACTAACCACTATTCACTACTTTATTATCCATAAATTAATTCAAAGTTAGTTTAACTAATCTTTCTCTAATTAAAAATTCCATGGATTTTGAAAATTCATAATTTTAATAAATCTAAATAATCAAAATTATCCTCACATGCTCAAAGGCTCCACCAATTCCCCACCATTCTAATTTAATAATCCATGTCTATTCCCATTGTACTCCATGATATAATTTAATAATCCACCTTTATTCCCATTATCTTCCATGATCTGATTTTCTCCAATTTAATAATCCACCTCACATCCACTTACCATTTTATATAATATCTTTATCCCAAATAAATTTTATATTCATTTGTGAGTCTCGCATGTTATCCACTCCAATTTTTTATTTAGGATTCCCATTATGAATTATTAATTACATTTTATTCTCATCCTTTGATCTTCATCTCAAGATGGATGGTTCACATCCATTTCAAAATTCTATAAATTAGAGGTTATTCCTCCAATTTAGTCAAGTTTCTTCATCACAGTTTATTATGTTGAGATTATAAGAGATTGCATACCATGACATTGCCCATTTTTCCCTTGTGTTCAAAGAGTGAGAAACCACATTTTGAAGAGCAAATTGAATTCAAATCACAATGGAGGAAGCTTCATTTTATGCTAAGGTATAATTTAGTTTTGTTTCTTTCATTTGTAGCTCTATCATAGGTTAAGTTAGTTTAGATTAAGATTTCATTTGTAGCTCTATCATAGGTTAAGTTAATTTAGAATAAGATTTCATTTGATTTCTTAGATTATTTTCTTTTCTATATTTCTTTGATACAACCCAAATCATTCCCACATATAGAGTAATTACATCATGAAAGAATTTTAATACTTGTTAGTTATAACATGCATCTCCATACTAGCAAGTTTCCCAAATTCATCTTTCTCCTATGTACCAACTTACTCTTGTTATGTGAGTATGAATATAGTATTTAAGCCCCCTTTTCCAATTTTCCATATTGTCCCACCCACCATACCAATTATTATAATTGCCTTTGGGAAAATCATTCTCTTGCTACCCTTTTCCTTTGACTAATGATTATAACTACATTTTGGCAAATCATTGTCTGTTTACCTAGGTATGTTGATGATTATAACCACCTTTGGGTAAATCATCCTTTTTATATGCCCAACTGGGGCATCTAACTGTGCCACTAATTATAACCACTTGTAGATAAATTAGTTTCTTTTACACCCCCCTTTTGCATTTTGTGTCACATCATTTTCCTTCTTTCAAGGGACCAATTGTCAACTGTTCCCTCAAGGGGGCACCCAGGGCTCATCCATCACCATTGGGGCATTACGTATACATGAATTTTTCATTATTTGAGAAAATGGTATTGTGCCTATAGCTTACAATGCCTTCCTAAATAAGGGCAAACTATAGACACCCAATTTTGGCCACAACTGACTCTTGATCGGACTTCAGAATGATTTCTACCAACCATTGCAAATTAAGCCTATAAATCATTAAACATCCCAATTTTGGTTTTCCATCATATATCAATTCTCGTAATCATGTTGAGGCATACCTATTTAGGGTAGTCTATCATATGCAATAATAACCTCTCATGGATTCATCTCCAGTCACCTTGCAACCTAACAACTAGTAACTTGGACTATGGACCCATTAAGTGGGGCACTTGATCAATTCTTAAAAGAGCTAAAATACTAATCAAAATGAATCATCTAATTAAACAAAATTAAATTCTTAATTGAATTATCTAATTTCAATTAATGAATATCTAAAAATGAAAATTCCAAAATTCAAAATATCAAGCCTTTTCATTATTGCCTTTATGATTTGTCAAGCTCTTCCAAAATATCTCAAAATATATAATTTGAGAGACATGCGTAGTAATTTAAAATCATAATCACATGACAATTTTTAATTCAACTGGAGTTAGCCTTAACTAACCTAGGGTTAGTTTGAACTCATTCCATGTTTAAACTCAACCTTAACTCACCTTGGGTGAGAGTTAACTTTCAAGGCTATAAATATAAGGCCATATCTATTATATTTAATCTATCTTGGTGTAATGTTATAATGCTCAAATAGATGCAAATAAACCTTTCAAGTAATGTTACCATGCCAAAATCATAATCCAAGCAGCTAAGCCAAGGTGCCAAGGAGAGAAGGAGCAAAGAAAGCTTCATTGATAGAGACTTATTGATTCAAAAACTGAGCAAGCCACTTCAATAATCTATTTAGAGATATAATAATGATTTATTTTGTGTTATAGTTATGTTTTCATTTGTATGTTTGTTACTTATGCTCTCCCTAGTGTCTATGCTAGAGGTGTTAGGATTTTAGTGTGTTATTTTGATTTTGTTTTATTAGACTAACACAAGACTAACCTCCCCTCTATGTATTCCTTGTTCACAATATATTCAAGAAATCTCTATCAATTTTAATGTCCCAGCTGTACCATCTCTCCTAGAATATTTTTGAGAATTTGAGTTGACAAGCATGACTTCTGATGAACAAGTTAGCGTGATAAAATAGCAGGCCTTCACTATAAATCTTGATCATGTTGAATTAAAAGGAGAATTAGTCTATTTATAAAGAATTAAGATCAATGAGGACCCTTCATCTTTTTTCCAAGATGAATATTTGTAAATGAGTCTTCAAACAATGCACATGGATCACTAATGCGAGCCATTCATCTTGCTCAATATGAAGGGTGAAGGATGGCTCTTAAAAATATCAAAGAATGATAAATATGTGCCATTCATCTTGTTTTTAAGATGAAGGATGGAGGATTCTCATCATAATATTTTGTGAGAGTCATTGTGGGCCCTTCATCTTATTTCCAAGATGAAGGGTGGAGAATCATTCTCAAGAAATCACATGTATAATCAACGTAGGCCCGAAAATGAAAGGTTGATAATGTTCCCCTAAAATATCTCAAAATATTTATTGTGGGCCCTTCATCTTCTCTCCAAGATGAAGGGTGGAGAATAATCCTTCATAGTAATTCATTTAGTAATTAGTGAGCTCTCAAGAGAACATTCCATAGGAACACAAGATTTTTTATTAAATTAAGATCCCTTGTTATAAATGGAAGGAAAGGGGAGAATTAATAATTGAACATAAAATATAATTCCATTTGCATATAATTATAATTAAAATTAATTTGGAGAAAGGGGAATTGATTGTTTAATTGATTAGTGAAGGGGAATTAGTGAATTGATCAAAGTATAAGAATTAAATAGATCTAATATGGTGAATTATCCCACCTAAAGATGTCCCAAGGTGAATTCAAACTCATATGTTAGATGAATAGATGAATTCATACAAATTTATGTGCAATTGCGAGAAGTCATTCTATTTTTCAATTTTGACATGAAAGTGATAAAAATGGAGTGTCTACATTTGCCCTTGTTTGATAAGGCATTGAAAAATGTAAATGAAGTTATGGATTTTCAAATAATAAAAAAGTCATTAAAATGATCATATAAGAAAATTAATAGATGTAAAATTTGATATTTTTTGTTAAAAGTAGTAGTAAACAAGCTCAAATATGTCCTAAAGTGGTGCTTGATAAGCCTTGGATGCCCCCTCAAGGGGATCCTCGAGAAATTTTTTGGATGAGTAGACCTGTGAAAGGAAACAATGATTATAGAGAGATCCATGAATTTGATTGTTATCTCATGTGATGCTTATTTCATTTTAATATGTCTCTTCTAATTAGATTAGACGTGATTTTCTTTAGATTAGATTTTGATTTAAAAATGCTCCCGCTATTAGTATTTTATGACATTGATCTTATGCTCAATTGATTTGATGACTTTAATGTGAATGATCATGATGTTTGTTAGTCTTATGATTGGATAGAGAGATTTTTAAGTTAACCATTATTACTAGACTATTTGAGACATGATTTTTAATATTGCACATGACAGCATGCATCATCATATTGAAATGAATCATGATAACTTTTGTTTGTCAATATACATTAATGTGAATTCAAAATGCAAATATATACAACTTAAAACAAGATATGAAAAATCAAGCTTCAAATGTAAAACATAATGCACTTAAATCAATTCTAATTTAGATACACATTATTCAAAACTTAAAATAATTATATGAATAATTAAGACTTAATTAAGAAAATGATTGTACTAAATTAAGGCAACCAAGTAATGAAACAACATACCAATAAGAAAACAAACAATCAAGACATAAACACATAAGCAAAAGTAAATAAACATTGAATTCAGAAAGGAGTGTGTGTGACAATATGGCATTATTCTTTGATACCAAGGGTATGACAAAACAATCATGACAAGGGAAGGGGAAATAGAATAATAATAAAGAGGTGGCTGAGCTAACTCCAAAAGTGATGACAAGTTAAGAAGACATATTATAGAATAAAATTAAGAATGGGGACTCACAAAATGATGAGAGCACACATGGAATAATCCTACCAAAATGGCAACATAAATGCTTACACTACATTGAAAGCATGTGATAAGGGATGGTTGAGTTGACATTCAAACACTGAGTGCTACCTACATATTCCAATTATACCTCAATCCATTGTATTTTGACAAGAAATTAGGCATAGAAACTGATAAGTATGATCAAGACAAGAAACAAATGTTTTATGATTGAATAGTTAAACCTGTCAAATGGTGAGAATGCAACTTTAAAATGCTTACAAAATGGTGAGAGCATAAAATTTAACTCATAAAACAATGAGAGTGTAGGATTCACTAATAAAATGATAAGAGTGTAATAAGTTGGTCCCACTTTTTGAGATGTCGTACTCATGAGGAGATGAAAATCATCTATGAGTTACTTTAGTATGTGCCACCTAACTATAAGTAACTATAAATCCAATTTGAGGAATAAGATGATAACTAGTCCATAACGTCATATTATAGATGGCAACAAATGAGTAAACTTTGTGGGGTATTTATTCATGCAACTTTTTAGCGTTTTATACACAAGGTAATATTTGGAATTTTAGGTATTTTTGTAATATTTAAACTATTTTTGGGTTTTTTGGAATATTTGATTAGTTTTTGGGCTTTTTTGAATAATTGAATTGTTTTTGGGCTTTTGGAATAGGAAATAAATATGAATATTTTGACTAGAGAATATACAAGAAACATGAACATACAACTCCAAAAACACCTATCGAAAAGAGGAAGGGTAATCATGAGTGTGATAACTCAAAAGTGAACAAGGAATATGAAAGGGTTGTCCATACATAGATAATTCAGGGAAGTACCACTCAACTAGAAATTAGATTAGGATATTACTTCTTTTCTTGCAATAAGGAATCAGGATGCGATGGGGTGAATGAAGGAATGGAAGCATGAATGAATAGAAACTTAAGGGAATGATTAAAGTTAGACATTTTGAAAAATCATGATGTTCCATATTTTGACATTTCTGTAGCAAGAGATTCTAACACAAACCATTCTACAATTTTACTCTGAACTTGTAGATTATTTTTTTATTCACTTGTTGTACCTATATATTCACAATCTGATTAGGGTGGTAATATGAAATGGAGGTGAGGAACTATGAAAGGATGCCCCCAATCAAGGGTTGAAAGGATAGGGAGACATAATAGAATATAGATGCCCCGAAACTGACACACTTATAAATATGGAACATAGTAATTCGAGAATAAAAATGCTTAATATGCTTAATGTTCATCAACTCATCTAGTTCATATAACCCTCTAGAGTAGCCAAATTATATGCACCAGACCCACAATTAGCTGTAACAATGAAGTGGCCCAACTAATTTGGTTTGAACTTACTTTTATTTTCTTGCTCAACAATAATATTGTTTTGAGTTTATTTTAATACTAGATCACAAGCTCAAACTCTCAAGAGATAATACACTTGTTTTAACCCTGACATAAATGATTCTGATAGGATTTGAGGTGATTAAGCGAGGTTATCCATTTCTTGTTTAGGATCACTAATTATGATAATTTAGCCACTCGATAGTATTATTTATCAAGAAGGTCCTATAGCAAAATGCATTAGGAGGGAAGCTCTATCTCAATAGGAAGAAATACTTCAAAACTGTAGACTAGGGAATAGGGAGTTGCACCCGTAGAAGTGTAGACATTGGTATGGTATGTCCATAAGGATGGGAATATTTTCAAATGTCAATCATATCCAAATTCAATGACAATCTTTTTAAGGATTTCATTTAAGTGTTTTATTGGATGCTTCATATTGGCCATTACCTTAGGGATAATAAGGACTAGAAAACTTGTGCTTGATATAGAACTCAGAATAGAGGGATACTACGCTCTTATTTTTAATGGACGCACCATTATCTAATATGATAATGAAAAGAATACCATAACGACAAATGATGTGGTTTAGGATGAATTTGGAAATCTGCTTACTGGTTATATAATTGAGATGGATTGCCTCTACTTATTTAATAAAATATTTAGTAGCAGTAAGGATACGTTTGTGATAATCTGAATAAGTAAGGTTAATATTTCCTATGAGATCAAGCCCCCATGTATAAAATATCCAAGGAATTGTAACTTATTTAAGCACATGTGCTAGAGTATGAATAAAATCACCATGTTTTTGACACGCCATACATTTCTTAACACAAGTGCATGCATCTACTTCCACAGTAGGCCAATAATAACTAGTATAAAGGAGCTTTTTAGAGAGGACCATACCACTAATGTGGGCCCCATAAATCCCTTCATTTAATTCCTTTAGAACTAAGTCAAATTCTATTGAATTCAAACAATGAAGTAGAGTTCCATCATAGCTTCTATGATATAGTGTGTTGCTAAATATGGTATAACTAGAAGTGGTTTAGATAAAGGATTTTATATGATTATGCGATAGATCAGTATGAAGGATTTGATTATGGAGATATGAATAAATGTATGTGTGTTAAGGGGAATTAAGACCAACAAGAACACATATCATCTTAGAATCTGAACAGTTGTATGTTGGAACAAGAAGGTTTTCAATTAGAAATTGATACTCTTTGACAAATGGATAAATTACAATCATGTAAATAATGGTAGACATAACATCAGTAGATTTGTTATTGGCTCTAGAAACATGTTCAAATTGAATGATTTCAAATTTGAGTTTAAGTGCATCTACCATGCCTTTGTAAGGCACAAGTTTTTCATCCTTAGTTTGATATTGATTAATGATTAGCTCTAAATCACCATATACTTGCAAATGTTAAATATTCCATTAAATAAAAATATGAAGCCTAATAAGCAAAGCCTCATATTCAACTATGTTATTCATGCATGAAAATCTAATGCAAAAATCCTTGGGAATCAAACCACCTTATGGCATGATGAATAATATACTTGATCCTAAACCATGAGACATGCAAGAGCCATCAAAATTGAGCTTCCATCCTTTGCCCTTAGTTTAATTCATAATAAACTCATTAAAAAAGTGTATTTTAATAGTAGTAGAATCATTATAAGGTGATTTGGCTAGTTGATCAACTAATAATTGACCTTTGATAACCTTCTAATGTGTATATTCAATATCAAACTCACTAAGCAACATTACCCATTTAGCCATTCAACTAGTTAAAGTTGTTTTTGCTAATAGATATTTTAAAAGATATACTTTTACAATCAACATAGTCTTATTTATCAACATATAATGTCTAAGATTTTGGGAAGAGAAAACTAATGCAAGACAAGTTTTTTCTATTTGAGTATAATATTTCTCATAAGAGACTAATGTACAACTCAAATAATAAATAGCTAATTTTTTTCCTTGATCATCATGTTGAGTGAGAAGTTCCCCCAATGTAATGGTCATTGTATAGATGTATAATAACAAAGGCTTCCCTAACATTAGTGGAACAAGTATAGGAGAATTTGCTAAGTATTGCTTAAGTTGCTCAAAAGCTTCGTGGCATTCAACATTCCATTAAAATGTAATGCCCTTTTTCAAGTTATGTGTAAATGGATGACAATGATCAGTAAGTTAGTAGATGAAGCATCTCATAGCCTAGATCTTACCTTTTAGGTTGTGAAGTTTTTTCAAATTAGCAAGAGGAGGCATCTCATTAATATCTTGAACTTTGGTTGGATCAACTTCAATACCCATGAGAGAGATAATGATGCCTAACAATTTATCAAATGTAACCTTAAAAACACACTTATTAGTGTTTAAACACACTTTTCACTCGTGAAGTCTTTCATATATTATTCATAGGACTTAAAGATGTTCTGCTCAAGTTTTGGATTTGCCCAAAATGTCATCAACATAGTCTTCAACAATTTCATGCATGAGATCATGAAAGATAACTATCATGGCTCATTGATATTTAGATCCAATATTTTTTAAGCTAAATGGCATGACTTGATAAAAAAAATGTTCCCCAAAGAATTGTGAGTATTATTTTGGCTTGGTCTTTTGGAACAATCTTGATCTGATTATAACCAAAGAAGCCATCCATAAGAGATAAGATCTCGTAACCTATTGTAGAGTCCATGATCAAATCTATATTAGACAATGGAAAGTCATATTTGGGATAAGCTTTTTAAGATATCTAAAATATATATAGATTCAAATGTCGACAAGCTTCTTACCTTTTGAAATAATGTTAAAAATATAATCTGTATAGGGAACAAGTTTGATAAAACCTATTGCAAGTAACTTTTATAGATATACTTTGACTAGGAGAACAATCTGTGGATGCATCTTCAGCATCTTCTGCCTAATAGGTTTAGCATCTAGGTGCATAACTAGATGATATACTACTAAATAAAGATCTAAAACAACCATATCAATGTAGGCCCAAGAAAATATATCAATGAATTTTCTTAGAAGGGCAATGATCAATTCATGTTTCTTTGGAGTGAGAGATGCACCAAGTTTGATTATCTTAGGATCATCATATATTCCAATATTCACTTTTATAATATCTTCTACTAGAAAAATAGAACCACCATCTAAATTTGTAGGCAAAAAAGGTAACTGATCATCTCATTCTGAATGTGGACTCTTAGGCCTACCCATGTATGAAGAATTAGAATCATGCATAGGTGGTAATGGCCAATGAACTACTAAATGTGGATTCTCTAGGACCATACACTTAAATTCCTCATGATCTTCAAGATTGATTTCATATCTAAAGGATAAGCGTGGACTTGTGGACTCCTAGGCTCCATGCGAAGTGTTGACATAGTGGATTACACCCAGGGGCAAGACACCTAGCTCCTGCCCTTCCACACGCAATAATGGAAACTCCCCTCTCACCTGTGGGACTGGCGAAGCTGGAGGGGAGGTCTCTAGATGAGGGCTAGCTCCCTCTGATGTATCTTTTAAGCCCTAGTTTCTCCTACTGCTAACAACTAAAATGAAATAGGGGGAATGAAAAGGGGGAGAGAGATGCTGAAACAAAACCTAACCTAAAAAGGGAAAAGGTGATACACCACAAAAGTGAGACCCACTCAGGCCCAAACATATACTTTCCACCGAGAAACAGCTCCCATACACTTCATCTGACATGAGAGAACCTTCTGCATCAGTGGGTCAGGGGTTCATGGAGATATAGGGAGGAAATAACTACTAGAGGTGTTTTGAGACACACTGCAGCAACCTATCCATTTCACCTATACTCCTCTAGGGACACTTTTGATAGACCTGTAAAAGGAAACTCACAAAATGCACCAGACATGCTAAAATCATTCTACAAAAGCATTGAGAAAATGACTTAACATAGAATCAAGGCATAGACACATACTAAAGATGCAAAACTCAGAATGGAGGTAAAAATGTTGTGTTTCGATTCAAGGTAAATTTTTGGCAACTCTGCCTTACAAGCCCCGAGGGAATTTTGGGCAGAGTTTTGCCTTAAGGCTGAGAGTCGATTCTTTCTCAAATAATAAATTTATAATACATAAGAAGAGGAAGAGAAACTTGGCACTTTTTGTGAAAGATTTTGGCACTCATTTCTGCCAGTGGCCCATGTGCATTTTGAACACATCGAAAAGAGGAAGATCACTGCTACTAATGTCATTTCTCAGAAAAGGCCTGCTAGAACAATGTTTTACAATCACCAAAATTGACTTTGGCATTCAAACATTAATGTAAGAACATGGCCGCACCTCTTTTCTGTAAACAGACTATTGTTTCTCCCCTCATAAATGCCAACTAGAGAAAAATAGGTCGCATCGCTCATCTACAATAACTCACCATCTATTCGCCACTTGAATTGCTTTGTCTTTTCTGCTCCTTGTCTTCTTCCTACTCTTTCAGCCCTTGAGGGTGATCTAGCGGGTCGTTGCATTCCTCAGCCTATTTCCATGATTTGGCACTCAGGCAGTTCAAAACAAATGGCTACTTCACTATGTTAAAATTGGCATTCGCGTATCCGTCACCTAACGACTAGTTCATCTGCTTAAATTTGATGGATTTTAGGACATCACCATCCTCGACAAAAGTCATCAGGTCTTTTCTGTGGCTTTTCTTCCCCATGAGTTTTCTATTTTGGGCTTTTTCCCACAGATAAAAAGTCTGCGGGAATTGGCCGCTTAGACTTTTTTGCGAGCTATTTGACCTTTTCTGCACCTTCGAGCCCTTTAAAAATCCTTTCCATAAATTCCTTTAGGCCTTTTATAGCTATCTCTGCTCTCTGTAAGGGCTTCTAGACCTTCGACTATGCCCTTCAGCTATCCTTGGAATGTTTCCTACACTCTGCAAAGGCATTTGGACTCAGCACTGCCCTCTGCAAGGGCCCCTGCCCTTCGGCTTTGGGGCACCTCATTGAACCAACCCATTGAACTAAAATTGGTTTAACAGTTCAACATTACATGTCGAGCTGATTGAACCAAAGGCATCGAACCATTTGCTTTGAACCACTTGTTGAACTGAAGCCCTTGAACCAAAATGTTAAACTAACCCATTGAACCAAAAATAGGTTCAACGGTTCAATGATTCAAGATTGTGCACCGAGTCGCTTAAACTAAACTAATGATTTGATGACATTAAACTAAACAATTGAACTGACTACCACTTGAACTTAATCATTGAACCTGGTATTGAACTGAATGATTGAACCAAAGCGTTGAACCAATTCAACGGTTCAACGCTGTGCACCGAGCCATTTGAACTAAAGGCCGATGAATCGTCTAATGAACCAAGTGTCTAAACCCATCGATGAACTAAGCACCAAAGTGTTGCACCAATTGAGTTAAACCAAGGTTTGAACCAAAGGCATTGAACTAATGTGTTGAATCAGTTTAACAGTTTAACGCTTCAAGCGACTGTTGAAACAAGCTTGTTGAACTCTTTTGTTTGAACCGAAAGCCATGAATCAAGCGATGAACCAAGCCTAGAAATTGAAGTGATGTATTTGAAGCAATGAACCAGGCTTTGAAATGGAGTGATTGAACTACCGATTGAACCAAGGCTGATTGAACCAAGCGATTGAACTAGGCATTGAACCAAGGCATTGAACTAGGTTCAATGGTTTAATGATGCCAACCTTCTTCATGATTTTTTCCTAGATAAGAGCCTGAAGAAGCCTTGCAAAAACCCAGCACTCTCTAAACTGATCCTTCATGCGCTAAAAGACTAACCTGCAGAGTCCATAGAAATTCTGTAGAGTTCGTAGAAATCCAAAACTTGTAGAGTCCGTATAAATTATGTAGAGTCCATAGAAATGAATAGATTCATGCAAAATTGAAAAATGAAAATGGCCTAGAATAGCAGGAGCAGAGGGGGACCGATTTTTGCCTTATTGGGCAAAAAATGGTCAACAAATTGGTGACTCCCAGGGGAAGCATGCCTGTTGTGCTTAAAGACCAGTTGCCTTGCAGTCCATTGGGCATAGAGTCAAATGTAGCTTTGAAGAAAGTTAGCAATAGCCCCAAAAGATCTAAGAATCAAAACATGAAGATTTTACCCCACACACAAAGGAAAACACACACAAGGCTAAAGACACTACCTATGCAAACTGCACTTAGGGAAAGCAGGAAAGAAGCTTAAAACAAACTACTATATACAACTAACTAGGAACGTTCACCTCCCTCCTAGATCAAAAGGGAAACTTCTTAAGTCTCCTTCTTGGAAAGAAGAATTATGGTGCCAGACAAGTGGTTGAATGAAAAGGAGATTTGGTGACCTACTCCTCTTGCTTGTCACCTGGATTGGCTAGTATCTGAGTGGATCAGATTCAAACAGCTTCCAACACATATGTACTCTATTTGTTCCTAGAAGCTTGTTGAATACTAGTCTTTCATGTTGGTGTTCTTCACCAAGAAATCAATGGCTGCTAGCTCATCACCATAAGCCCTTTGATCGGTACATTCCCTCCATAATGCATCATGGTCTGATCCATTTCCTTCTACCTCATTGAAGACTTTGTCAGACTCATCCTGTGCTTCCTCTTAGCCTTCTTGAAGAAGGGTCATAGTTGTGATGTCTGAAATGGAATCACAAGTTGATTGCTCATCCCACAGAACATCACCCCTTTGTTCAAAGCTTTCTTCTTCAAGGCTTTCCTCAAGGGAGACCAGCCTCTCCTTCTCCTCCTCAAAGGTCCAAATCTCTAGATATTCAAAGATATTTTCCTGATCCTTATCCAAGATCCAAATCTCTAGACCTTCACTGGATCTTCTACTCCTCACTTGCCTCCTGTAGAACAAGTTCCTCCTTGAGAAGGGGTGAAGTGGGAGAACCATGTGGGAGAGGAGGCAGTCCTTGAGCTAGAATTGAATGATTCTCCTCCTTCCACTTGGTCAGCACTTCATCTATATCAGGTGTGGCCTGATAGCTCTCTTGGAGGTGTGTGGACGGGCTAGGTTTAGATAGGTCCATCACATGTTGGCTGAGGAATCTCATTTGGGACTCTAACTATGCAATTCTCTTGGCTATATTTTCTTGAAGGAGCCTCTCTTGGAGATCACCAGCATCATCCTCTTCAAGGCTCTGGGCTGGTTCCTGGCATTCCTTCCTCCAACTTGGGATCTACACATCATGCTAAAAGACTTGGGGAAGTTGAGGGATGCTAGGAAGAGACTATTGATGCACCGAAAGAGTCTCTAGAAGAGGGATGTGTTGGCTCGTGGTACTCCCCCCAATGGAAGATTCACAATATAAGGAATTGAGAAGATTGATCTCCATGGGGGGCTGCTCTGATGCCCTTTGATGTTGGAAAGCCAAGCGCATGGGATTGAGAGTAGATGCATCAGATGAGCTGGAGTGAGAAAGTGTTATCTGATAAAAAGGATTTGGTGCATAAGAGGGGGCTTTCTTCAAAATAGGAGGGGGTACACAAGGCTGACTACCTTGAATAAATAGATTTCTCCATTTTGCTACCTCCTCCTACATGGATTGTAAGACCTGAGCTTGCCTAAATAAACACTCCTCTTTATACATCAGCTCCTATTGATATCCGTACTTCTCCTCTAGTCTGTCAATCTCCAGGGCCACTTCCTTTATCATTATAGGGCAACTAGGAGAGCTACTTGAAGTGATTCCATAAAAAGGCTGAGCTTGATCAAAATTATACGAAAGAAAACAAGGTCCATGATTTTGTGCAGAGGGATTATACATACAAAAGTGATTTCTTAATGGCACCAGGGCTGCTTAACCAGCTGATTCAACTCAGAGTCACCATTGGTGTTGATGCAAAAGCCTTCAAAGGCTGGTCAATTGAAGAACAGACCAAAAATTCTTTAACTCTTTGGACACAACTTGTCCTATTTGATCCCACCGAGCGTGCCAAAAATTGTTGATGCAGTGGATTTCACTCGAGGGTAGGATACCTAGCTCCCACCCTTCCACACACAACAATGGAAACTCCCCTCTCACCTATGGGACTGACAAAACTAGAGGGGAGAGTCTCTAGATGAGGGCTAGCTCCCTCTGATGTATCTTTTAGGCCCTGGTTTCTCCTATTGCTAACAACTAAAATGAAAAAGGGGGGAATGAAAAGGGAGAGAGAGAGATGTTGAAATAGAACCTAACCTAAAAAGGGAAAAGGTGATCCACCAGAAAAGTGTGAACCACTTAGGCCCGAACATACACTTTCCACTGAGAAACAGCTCCCATACACTTCATCTAACATGAGAGAACCTTCTGCATCAGTGGGTCAGGGGTCCATGGAGATACAGGGAGGAAATAACTACTAGAGGCATTCTGAGACACACTGCAGCAGCCTATCCACTTCACCTATACTCCTCTAGGGACACTTCTAATAGACCTATAAAAGGAAACTCAAAAATTCACCAGACATGCTGAACTCATTCTATAAAAGCATTAAGAAAATGACTTAATAGAGAATCAAGGCATAGACACATACTAAAGATGCAAAACTCAGAATGGAGGTAAAAATGCTAAGTTCTGATTCAAAGTAAAATTCTGGCAGAGCTCTACCTTACAAGCCCAAGAGATTTTTGGGTAGAGTTTTGCCTTAAGGCTGAGAGTGGATTCATTCTCAAATGAGAATTTTACAATATATAGGAAGAGGAAGAGAAACTTGGCACTTTTTGTGAAATATTTTGGCACTCATTTCTGCCAGTGGCCCATGTGCATTCTAAACACATTGGGAAGAGGAAGATCACTACTACTAATGTCATTTCTCAGAAAAGGCCTACTGGAACAATGTTGTACAACCACCAAAATTGACTTTGGCATTCAAACATTAATGTAAGAACATGGTTGCGCCTCTTTTCTATAAATAGACTATTGTTTATCCCCACATAAATGCCAACTGGAGAAAAATAGGTCACACCGCTCATCTGCAATAACTTGCCATCTCTTCGCCATTTGAATTACTTTGTCTTTTTTTCTCCTTGTCTTCTTCCTACTCTTTCAGCCCTCGGGGGAAATCTTCTGGTGAGTCGTGTTCCTCAAGATATTTCCAGGATTTGGCGCTCAGGCAGTTCAAAACAAATGACTACTTCATTGTGTTAAAATTAACATTTACGTAGCCATCACCCAACGGCTAGTTCATATGCTTAAATTTGATAGCTTTTGGGACATCACCGTCCTCGACAAAAGTCATTGGGTCTTTTCTGTGACTTTTCTTCCCCATGGGTTTTCTGTTTTGGGTTTTTTCTCGCAGACAAAAAGTCTGCGGGAATTGGCCACTTTGACTTTTCTATGGGATCTTTGACCTTTTTTGCACCTTTGAGCCCTTTGAAAATCCTTCCCATGAATTACTTTGGGCCTTTTACAGGTCTCTCTACCCTCTACAAGGGCTTCTGGACCTTCGGCTATGCCCTTCGACTATCTTTGGAATGTTTCTTGCCCTCTACAAGGGTGTTTGGACTCAGCACTGCCCTCCGCAAGGGCACCTGCCCTTCAGCTTTAGGGCACCTTATTGAACCAACCCATTGAACCAAAATTGGTTCAACAGTTTAACATTGCACATCGAGCCGATTGAACCAAAGTCGTCGAACCATTTGCTTTGAACCACTTGCTAAATTGAAGCCCTTGAACCAAAACATTGAACCAACCCGTTGAACCAAAATTTGGTTCAACAGTTCAATGGTTCAAGAATGTGCACCGAGTCACTTGAACTAAACCAATGATCCAATGATGTTAAACCAAGTGATTGAATTGACTACTGCTTAAACTTAATCGTTGAACCTAGCATTGAACCAAATGATTGAACCAAAGCATTGAACCGATTCAACAGTTCAACATTGTACGCTGAGCCCTTTGAACCAAGCTTGATGAAATGTTTAATAAACAAGTGTCTGAACCCACCGATGAACTAAGCACCAAAGTTTTGAACCAACGGAGTTGAACCAAGGCTTGAACCAAAGGCGTTGAACCAAAGCATTGAATCGATTCAACGGTTTAACACTTCAAGCGACTCTTGAAACAAGCCTATTGAACTCTTTTGTTTGAACCAAAAGCCATGAAGCAAGCGATGAACAAAGCCTATAAATTTAAGTGATGGACTAAAATTGATGAACCAGGCTTTGAAATGGAGTGATTGAACTGCTGATTGAACCAAGGCTGATTGAACTGCCGATTGAACCAGGCATTAAACCAAGGCCGACTGAACTAAGTGATTGAACCAGGCATTGAACCAAGGCATTGAATCAGGTTCAATGTTTCAACGATGCCAACCTTCTTCATGATTTTTCCTTGGATAAGAGCCTCAAAGAAGCCTTGCAAAAAACCTAAAACTCTTTGAATTGATCCTTCATGCGCCAAAAGACTAACTTGTAGAGTTTGTAGAAATGGACCTGCAGAGTCTGTAGAAATTCTACAAAGTCCATAGAAATCCAAAACCTACAGAGTCTATAGATTTAGACCTGTAGAGTCCATAGAAAATCTGCAGAGTCTGTAGAAATGAATAGATTCATGCAAAATTGAAAAATGAAAATGGCCTAAAACAGCAGGGGCAGAGGGGGGGACCGATTTTTGGCCTATTGGGAGAAAAATGGTCAACATGAAGGAGAGCTAACTTCTCTATCCAATGACACCTAAAATAGGTTTTCACCAATGGACTTGTATTTTTATTTACTTTTTCCCTGATCCAAAAGTGCTTAAAAAATATTTACACTTGAATATCTTGATATTTCATTATTATTTTGACCAAGTAAGTTCGTATGCTCCCCAAAATATGCCTCAAGATCTAAAGTGTATAAAAATGCCTATTTTTGGTCACCTATCAGTGAACTGTCTCTTAGTCCCATGAACTCTAAAATAGCTTCTTCATTTGAGAACTCATCAAGGATGACATCACAATCTTGTTGGTCCTAATCAATAAGGTTGAGATAATGGAAGGTAAGGGGAAGGGTTGGAACAATGGAAATAGTGAGAACAAAATGTCAATCAAATAGAATAATATTTGAAATCTCATCATAGATTCCATAATAGGACTTTGTGTTGCTAGTGATAACATCATCATTTAATTAAAAGTTTGAACCAATTTTAGGATGTTTGGGAACAACCCTAGCCAATTTGCATATGAGTCCTTGTTTCTTTGAGAACTTTGCAAGAAGAATAGGGTCTAGTCTACCTTGTTATTTTTCCCCCAAACCTTTTCCTTTATAAGCATGATGGGCCATAATTATATTTGGGATAGGGTACTTTTGCCCTGAAAATAAGGAGTAAAATACTCATTATATAGCCATGACTCATCTTATCGATTTAAATAGTCTTGACTAAATGATTTTCTTGGGATGAACGGAAGAGACTCCTTAGGATAATATTCCACTTTCTTCTTACACCATTCCATCTTGAGCTTATCATGGGATTTTGGTGATCTAGGTAGTTTGGTAACATGAAATGCATTTTCAATACTATATGTGCCAAGCCCTTTGTCATAATATTTAAGTGAGATGAATTTAGTGAGGGAAAGGGGGATTATGAAGAGGAATCAAGGGTATTGTAATCTAGGTAATTGGACTTTGCTAGATCATATATCACTTGTTTATCCTTTTTGATGGCATAGTCAACACTAGGACAATAAGTATATTGGTGACCCTCTACTTCTAGATGTTTACAATATTGATATGGTTGTAAATCCCTAGGAATAGTGACCTTCATTCCATAATGAGGGAACTTTATACATTAATAGAGTGTAGAGGGAACTACATGCATCTCATGAATCCATGGATGACCAAGAAGGAGATTATATGACAAATCAAGATCAATTACATGACACAAGGTACTATGAATAACATGCCTGACTTGGATGAGCAAATAAATTGTACACATTGATTGTTTCTCAGTATTATCTACCCCTTAATAGTGATGGTATCATTCTTGAGATCTACCATAGTATATCTTATATGTTGGACTAGCTTCAATGGAATAATATTAAGTCCAAAACCATTGTCTATAAGTAGCCACTTGATTTTATGGCAAGTAACTGTAAATTCAATATACAAGGAATTAGTGTGGGAAGATCCAATGTATGATATAAAACTTTGATCAAATATCATTTGTGGGCTAAGAGACAAGTGTCTTACCAATGCTTGAAATTTATCTAGTGTAATATTGCTAGGCACCTAATATTGGCTAAAGAGTTCATATAAGATATCCTTGTGAAGTTGAGAAGTACATAAAAGACTCAAAATGGAAATTTGTGTTGGTGTCTTATTTAATTGATCCACAAGATCACACAACTTCTTAACATGAGGGATATACTTGGGTTTAGATTGATCTAGAATAGGATTAGAATAATAAGATATATTAGTATCATCAGAGGAAGATACAGGCCCTTGAAGGATGATTTTAAGACATCGAATTGTAATAACATAATCTTGAGCAAGAATAGAAACACTAGAATTTGAATCAGAATAAACAAGTCCTAGGATTATAACTTGAGGACAAAAATCATGGGAAGGAGGAACTCCCTGATGAGGCCAAGATATGCCCAATAAATGTATAATAAACGACCTCATCTTACTCTCTCTTTCTATTAAGTTTGATTGCATTTTGTAACTTTTATTTTGATTTGAGATGAGTTAGGATGTGATTATCCATCTTTTGTTGATTGTGATTCTAACATTTTAAAAGACCTGTAATTCCTAAAAAGTGTGTTGGAAAATTCTAGTTTTGCAATAAAATAGGTCATCATCGGGCTAAAGAACAAATATGAAGTGGATTGCATGTTTTTGGAAGCATTGGACTCAATTCAAATTAGTTCTGGAACTTACATAATCTGTTCCAGAATCATCACAGTTAGTTCCAAAACCCCACCATACTATTTCAAGTTGTCACATTTTCAGACTTAGCTCTAGAACTCTATATTTATCTTCTGGTACTCTTATAGATAAGCTTCAAAACTTTTGTGGCTAGATATGGAACTGATGAGGATCTATTCCAAACGGCCGGTGATCTGTTAGATCAATGAACCCATTAAATTAGGAACAAATTACCAATTTTCTGAACTTGCAAAATCAAGACATTTATCACACAGTTGGACATCCAGCCACATCTTGATTCAACATCTATTTTGGGTACGATTCAGTTCCATCGTATCTATGAAACAATTATAGCCATCAAAGCATATATATACAGACCTGGGAATTTGGAGAGAGATATAGAATATAAAATATAGAAGATAGAGAAAATCATTGAAGAATAAAGAGATAAAGGATAGATTAGTACATTTGTAATACAGAACATTTTATCAATGAAATAGCCATTTTTATTTTGAAAGCAAATTAAATTGTTCAAATCCTATTCTAGGCAGAGCAAGGGCCCACTCTTCCAAAGAACCAGGATCTTCATTTTTTCCAGTATTTATATTTCTATTCACAAAAGTAAATAGATAACTCTGTTAAATTTATAAATGATTCCAATTCCTTAAAGTTAATATTTGTTGTAAATTTATTCCTGCAGGTGTTTTAGATTAAATTTTCATTTCTGTAACGTGTGTTTATTTCCAGCAATCAATTTCATTTCTGTAACGTGTGTTTGTTTCTAGCAATCAATTTAATTTCTACAACATGTATTTGTTTCCAACAATCTATTTTCATTTCTATAATGTGTGTTTATTTCTAGCAATTAATTTTATTTCTGCAATGTGTGTTTATTTCCAAGAAATTTGCATAGTTTGATTCCAATAAGGTTTTAACCAAGAAATCCTTAAGACATTAAAAACCCCCCAAAAACAAAAAAAATACAAATACCTCCATTCAATTACTAAATCGCTATGATTCCTCTTGTTGCATATAGTTTTAGACATAGCCCTGGTGAAATATGGCATCAACAGAAAGTTGATTAAATGAAGGGGATGACGACACCCATCATTTTTGGCACCATTGCCAAGGGAACACTAGTTAAAATTTTCTAATTAGGTGTCAATAAGAGAAACAATCATTCATTTAGTAATTAAATAAATTTTACCTAATTTATGAGTAGACCATGAGATTCTAAGGGTAGATTTCTCCCTAAAATATATGAACAAGAATTTCCATCATCCTCTAGTTTAAGAAAAGACATTGAGCAAGAATTGGAGGCACCATTATCTCCTACAAGACAAGAAGCAAAATTGCCATCTTTGGAATTTTTGAATCAGACACCAGAACCAAGTAAAACCTTAGGGAGGAGGAAAAATTTTCAAGATCCATTGAGGGAAAGTTTTGATTCTCAATTAAGTAGTCAACCCCCTACTCCTAACTTTTCACCATCCCCAAAATAGACCACATACCACATTGATTGGGATAAGGGATTAGAAAATACCAAAGAGATGGATTGAGAAGCTAGAAGAGAACCTGAGAGAACCTTTACCTATCCCATTCATATCGAGGATGATGAAACCACTATGAAAAACATTTTACCTGCACACTTGCCCACATTTAGAGGAATGTCATCTGAGGATCCTGACCAATTTTTGTTTGAGTTTAAAGTACTATGTAAGACTTATGATTACAAGATAGATAATCAAAAACTGAAGTTGTTTCCATCTACCCTGAAAGATGTAATAATGAGGTGGTTTATGAGATTAACATCTAATTCTATTATCAATTGGGAACAAATGGAAACTGTCTTCCTAGACAAATATCAAGATTATTGTAGAGGAAGAAATTAAAAGAAAGAATTTTTCAAAATCAAACAAGAAGAAGATGAAAATATGGAAGATTATCTAGACAGATTCCTCTTTGCGAGTAAAAGATGTGGATTTGTACTTCAATAAGATTTAAATATAATCATTTTTCTCAAAGGTCTAGATGATGAATCTAGGGAAACCCTTAATTTAATTGGTGGAGGAAACATTGCTCAATTAAGAATGGATGAAATCATAAAAATTTATAGAAACTATTCAAGAACAAGGGGTGGACCTAAAAAAGGGAAAACAGTTAAAATTTTGAATCCAGATATAAACAAATTGATGGATGAATTGGAAAATTTTAAAATATACATATTAGTTCAATTAACCTCCACCATGGATGGATTGCAAGTTAAAGCAAATGCCCAACTTGAACCATTAGCCATGTATTGTCCTAGATGCAAGAAGAAGCATGCAATAAGGGAATGTCCTTTGGATAAAATAGAAGTATGTCTTGTCTATGAATCTAAAGAACATGATACTCACGCTTGTTCTCTTCTTTCACTCATAAAAAATCGGCTCAAACAAATCAATACATCATCCACCACAGAAGAATTAAATTTTGTTCAGAGACAACCTAACCAAGGACAGTTTATGCCAAGACCAGCCCCTAATCCTTAGATGATGTCATGGGTAGCTCAAATAGTACCAAAAAGTTGGGAACAGCCACCTTGGGCCCCTCAACCCACATGGCATCCTTGGGATTGGGTAAGTCAATCTTGGTATACTCAAGGACATCAGCAACCTTGGACTGGTCAAGGAAATATTTATGCTTGGCCATAACCTAGATGGAGCCATAGCAATTATGTGCAAGGAAAAACATATCCAAATCAGAACCAACAAGCCATAATGGGACCTCCAACACAAAATCCATTGGTTGAAAACATAGTCCAAACCCAAATGCTAGCATAATCAGTAGCAAACCCAAGAAACAAAAAAACAACTCTTGTATACGAAATAGAATCAGAAAAATTAGTTGATTTAAATACAATGGATTGTAAAAACATTCAAACTAGATCTTGAAAAATAGTTAGCAGTCCACCTATTATAATCACTGAGATGACAGAAGAAGCTAAAACCCCTAGCACAGTTACACCTAAGGAAGATGACAAAGAAAAAGATAAAGAACCAGAAAGAAATTCTACTGAGGTTTCATTTCCCAAAAGACTTAAAGAAACCATAGAACTTAAAGAATTTATATTGGTGCAGGAACTAAGAAGATTGAATATTGAAATACCATTGTTACAAGCAATTAAGGATATTCTAGAGTTGAACAAGTTAATCAAATTGTTATGTTTTAAAAAACCTAAAAGAAAGAAGTAGTACCCTAGGACTATTCAAGTAGATAGGAAACTTGTTGATTTATTAGCATGGAAACTCCTACTACCTAAATATGGAGATCCTAAAAGCCCTATTATTTATGTTTATATAGGGAAAAAGGATATACATAATGTTTTAATAGATTTGGGCATAGCTATCAATGTAATGATAGTGGACACTTTGAAAACATTACCATTAATAGGCATACAACCTACTAATACCATATTATAGATGGCAGATCAGTCTGTAGCAAAACCAGAAGGAGTTCTTGAAGATGTGCCAGTAATGGTAGAATCATGGGAATATCGAGTTTACTTCTTTATATTGCAACCAAAAGGTAAAACACTTAGTTATCCCATTATTTTGGGGAGACCATGGTTAGCTACAATTGCTACCTTAATTGATTACAGGTCGAGTGATATGACTATTTCAAATGGTAAGAATTCTAAGCAAATTTCATTATATCTATCTTTACGACCTTTTATTGATAATTAATCAAAATTATGGGTTGATAATCCTGATATTAATAAGCAAAATCTGTCTTCTTTGGCTATGATAACATTACAGGATCATGTACAAGAAATAGATGATATGGTTAATCCTTCATTAAATGAATGTTAATCATCATTGGAGTAGTCAAGATTAGTTTTGGAACCATCACAGTTAGTTCTAAAACCATCACAGTTAGTTCTGGAACCATCATAGTTCGTTCTGAAACCATCACATTTAGTTTCGAAACCATCACATTTAGTTCCATAACCACACCAATTCTCTACAAGTGAAGATAACTTCACTCTAGAGGAATGTGATTTCTCTTAGGGAGAGGAAGGATCTGTAGCATCAGCTTTACAAATATCAGGAGATAGTGAAGAATTTTTGGAAAATATCAGTAATGAGGAGTTTGACCTACAACAACATAAGTATCATAACTCTTCATGTTGTCCTTTGTCCAGCATTTTGCCTCTAGGAACTTTCAAAAATGTTGTTGCATATCATTTATTATTACCACATGCCTGTCCACTAAACACCTTAATGGAACCTCTTCAACAAATCAGTTCATCATATCCTGGAACCAAACATGTTGAGATTCAACCAAGAAATTTTTTGAATATTAATAGCCGGTTAAAGAATGATGAAGAAGTCAAACTATTTGATGTTCTGAAGGATCATACTAAAGCATTTGCTTGAGACTATAGAGATGTGAAGGGAATTCATCCAAGTATCTGCACCCATCACATTTATACTAAAAATATTAGACCAGTTAGGCAACCTCAAAGAAGTATTAATCCAGCCTTAAGGGATATAATCAAACAAGAAATTGAAAAATTATTAAAAGTAGGTTTTATCTACCCTATCTCAGATAGCCAGTGGGTGTCTCCTCTTATAATTGTCCCTAAAAAGAATAGAAAATGGAAAATTTGTGTTGACTATAGGGAACTCAACAAAGGCACCCTAAGAGATTATTTTCCCTTACCATTCATAGATCAAGTCTTAGACAACCTTTCAAGTAAACAGTACTTTTCCTTCTTGGATGGATTTAGTAGCTACAATCAAATCAGAATTGATGTTGAAGATCAGGACAAAACTACATTTACTTGTCCATGGGGTACCTTCGCTTATAGGGTATTGCCATTTAGACTATGTAATGCTCCAGCACCCTTTCAAAGAGCTGTATTAGCAATTTTTGGAGACCTAACAAATGACTGTGTGGAGGTATACATAGATGAATTTACTGTGTATGGAGATACATTTGATGATGCCTTAAAAAATTTGGACAAAGTATTAACAAGATGTGAACAACATCACTTGTCTCTTAGTCATGAAAAATGTTTGATGATGGTTGATGAAGGGATCGTACTAGGGCACCATATTTCAAAAAGAGGATTTTAGATTGACCAAAACAAAATCAAGATTATTTCAGACTTGCCTATTCCTCAAACTCTCACAGATATCAAATCATTCTTAGGAATGTTAGATAATATAGGCATTTTATCAAAGATTTTAGTAAAATTGTTGCCCCCATGTTTAAATTGCTTACCAAGGACTGTGAATTTCTTTGGGATGAATAGTGTCAACATGCCTTCAAAGAAATTAAAGAGAAATTAGTAACTACCATAATATTGCAAGGACCTAATTGAGAGAAACCTTTTCACATCCAAACGGATGCCTCAAACACCTCAATTGGTACAGTTTTGGGACAAAGAGATGAAGAAGGAAAAATGTATGTTATTTATTATCTCAGTAAAAATCTTACTCCCACTGAAAGAAATTACACTACCACTGAAAAAGGATTTCTGGCTGTGATCTATGCAATCAATAAATTTAGACATTACAGTACAGGGTATAAAATATTTATACATACAGATCAATCAGTAATTAAATATTTAATGAATAAATCAGTGGTTGGAGGTAGAATAATTAGATGGTCATTACTTCTACAAGAATTTGATATTACCATTATGGACAATCCAGGCAAATCTAATGTGGTAGCTAATTTCTTGTCAAGATTGACCAGTACATGGGAGCAGGATCCAGTCAAGGATAACTTTCCAGATGAATAATTGTTTGTTATTTCAGCTAACACACCATGGTTTGCTGACATGGCTAATTATCTTAAAACAGAGAAGTTTCCTCCTTCTTTCACTAAAAAACAAATAAAAAAATTAATCAAAATCAGTGCATAGTTAAAATGGTTAAGTGGAATGCTATTTAAATGTGGTCTTGATTTGGTTTTATGCAGGTGTGTAAGAGAATATGAAATTCTTGACATCCTCCAAGCATGTCATGATGAACCAAGTGGAGGACACTATTCAGTGAAAAGAACAACTCACAAGATACTTGGCACTGGTTACTATTGGCCATCTCTATACAAATATGTGAAGAGATATATCAGGCGGTGTGATCCTTGTCAAAGGATGGGACTGTCAACCATTACCAATGAAATGCCTCTATAACCACAAGTAGTGATTGAACCATTTGAGAGATGGGGATTAGACTTTTTTGGACTTTTTAATCCTCCTTCACAAGAAAAATAACACATTTTTGTGTGTACTGATTATGTAACAAAATGGGTAGAAGTGCAGGCTTTAACAAATGCCACTAAAGAAACAATTGTTGATTTCCTTTGGCATAGAATTATGGTAAAGTTTTGAGCACCAAGAAGCTTAGTTTTAGACCAGGGACTACAATTTATGTCTAATATGATCCAGGCTTTCACAATGTATTATTAGATCAATCATAAGAAGTCATCTCCCTATCACCCGCAAGCAAATGGACAAGTTGAAGTAACAAATAGAGAATTAGAAAACATCCTCACTAAAACAGTTGAAGCTACAAGAAGAGATTGGGTAAAAATACTACCTGAAGTTGTATGGGCTTACAATACAACTTGGAAAACCATAACAGGGTTTTCACCATATGAGTTAGTCTATGGGAAAAAGCCCTTGTTGCCTATTGAATTTGAACTACAGACATTGAAGACAATAGCTAAGGTGGGAATTGAATTGGATGTAGCTCAAAAGGAATGAATCTTTCAACTCGATGAATTTGATGAATTCAAAATGGAATCACTTCATCAGATAGAGATAATTCAAGGTCAAAGGAAGCAATGGCATGATTCACATATCAAGAAAAGATAATTCAAAGTAGGAGACGGGGCATTGTTGTTTGATTCTAAGTACCAACAATTTAAAGGTAAACTAAGAACTAGATGGTTGGGACCTTATCAGATCAAGTAGATATTTGACAATGGTTATATCTAGTTACTTTCCATTGATGCCAGTAGAAGAATACTCTTGGTCAAAGGACACAGGCTAAAACTTTATAGGAAGCCTCCTATTAAGGATGAATTCTTGAAGCAGATTGAAGCAAACAAAGAATTTGATCATATGGAAGAACCCAGTTCTTCCAAAATGATCAAATAATCAGATGAAAAGATCTAGAATAAAGGGAAGAGAATGAAAACTAGTAAATGGTGTTCTCTTCCCAAAAAAAAAAATAGAGATCAATTGAAAATCAGTGATGACAATTGATCTTCTCAAATAAATGGCTAATTCAAATAAAACTTTTTTGAATTCTAACTATTTTCTAACCATTTTTTAGGGATGATGTGTCAGCATGATGGACGGATTACATCATCAAAGATGGTAATTATGTTTTTAACTTGTTAAAGGTTAAATGGAAAGTTTGCATGTGTGATTAGACTTGATTTAGAAAGATTAGTATGATGAGTCATCTATTATACATCATAGTTAAAAATGCAAAATTATGAGAAAGATATTGATGATGGAATGAGTTGGAAGATAACCATAAAGAATCATTCTTGTGATTGAAACAACTGTATCCACTATTTTTGTAGCTGAGAACAGTAGTTCTACAATTAAAATTGAGAAGTTATGCAGTTGAGTACAGTAATTCTACAACTAAATTTGCCAAATCAGCAATCGAATCTGCTAGTTCTGTAGCCAAAATCATCAGTTCCACTGATATGAGAAGCAATTTTGACCTAACCTATGAACTATTCAAAGAAGAACGAATCATGGGAATCAAAAAAAAGTCAGAACCAGATAATGATACCCAACTCCTTGCAAATGCAGAAGTAGCAAATATCTTTCAACAGGTAAGATGGCTGGAGTTTCTAAGGAAATTTTCTAAATACAATGATGAACTGGTAAGAGAATTTATTATCAATTTAGAGCAAATAAGAACAAAGATTATGAAGGTTTTCATTCCTTTTTCTGTGAATATCATAAGTGAGATGTCTAGAATACTGATAATGCATGTCCCAAACCCTGTCAAAGGGATATTGAAAGACCTGGTTGAAACCCTATTGAAAGAAGGGGAAGCTGAACCCTAATATATATATAATACAAATAAAATCATCAAAGGAGTTAAGAGGGCTAGCTTGCCCAAACCCTTTGATAGAGTAGCATTCCGGATAGTTAAATATTTAACTTGTGATGGACAATTTGGAATAGTAGGAAAAGAAGTCCTAAAAATCCTTATATACCTTAGATATGGAGCTAAAAAACTAGAGTATATAGTAAACCTTCCAGAGTTTCTTTTTGACTCCATCCATACCATGGCCCAGAGGTATTCTTGGGGTGTAGGAACAATTAGATATCATGGGTTAGTGCATTTAGTATGCCAACACCGTTTCCTTTTCAATAAAAATGGGGAAGAAATGTGAGACAAATTTCTTGGCAAATTTAGACAAAACCCTGGTATTCCTAGAAGAACAATAACAACTCCTCCTACTACTTCAGTTCATTTGAAAACTACTACCATTACTGAGGAAAAGAAAAGATTAGGGGAAGAGGAAATACCAAAAAGAAGAAAATCTGGAAGAAAATTTAAAATTGCAGACCCTATTATACCATCTCAAGCCATTTCTTCTTCTGCTGAAGCTATAGAAGAACTGATACCTATTTTTGACAATGAAAGTTCACCTAGGCCTGAGTAAAAGGTGAAAACTAGAAGAAGTTCTAAGAGGAGACCTATATCTACACATTTTGAGGCTCTTCAAGAAAGAAAACGTCATAAAAAGTCTAAAGAAAGTTCAGACGATCTGTAAGAACAGGAAAGGCTAGAAATTGAAGCTATTGATATTTTGGGCAGCATGGCCATGACTCCTCCTAGACCAAGCCAAGCAGAAAAGGAAAAAGAAGATGAAATATTTAAGGAGCCAATTTTCTAAGAAATGGGTGAGACTGCAGCACCATCACATGCAGAAGATGAACAGGCATCTTGGAGAAGGAAAGGGAAATCCCCTATGGTGGAACAGAAATGCTTAACTCCCCAAGAACTTTCAGAAAAAGAACAAAACTAGCAGATTAAATAGGCTCTATTTTTGTCTAGAGTAGAACTCATTATCAAGGAAAAGGATTAGGAATTGAAATTCCTCAAACTCAAGTTAGAACAGAAGGAAATGCTCCTTGAAAAATTAACAAACCAATTCATAGCCAAGAATGAGGAATTATCAAAAACTAAAATGCAACTAATGGAGAATGAGGAAAAATGTACAATACAAACCTCTGTGTCAACATTCTCTGCACAGACTGAATTGACTTATCTGCCACTCAAGCAGTTATGGGATGACACATGCAGAGAACTCAGTGACATCAAAGCATCTAATACAGACTTGAAAGGCAAATTGGTAGAAGAAGAGAAAGCAAAGAAGGAATGGGAAGATAAATTTTATGAGGAAAATGATAACTATAAATATCTTGTGAAAATACAAATAGTTTTTATGATGAGTGAGAAGTTGCTTGCATGCAGAAGACCTTCTCATATTTATAGCATGTTTTTAGAGGAATAATTCATTCCCTGGCAGTTGGCAAGGATAGCATGTGGCCTTCCACATGAAATAAAAGACGAAGCTGATTTCTCGGCTGCTACTCCTTAGCTAATACAAAATAGAAAAACTTTCTTTGTGAATTCTACCTCTGCAATTTTATGCTAGAAAGAAATATAGGTTCTATGATCAATTTGTATGTAGGAGAAAGCCAGCTTAACGCATTTGTCTCTATTCTTCAAAATCAACTTGCATAGAAAGAAAAGGAGTCAAAGCATTGGTCAAAGGCTAGTTCATCCAGTCTCTATATGAGAATTCATTATGGTAATCCACCTGTCTTTGCTACATATTTCCAATCCCATGCATTCAATTGTAAATTCAAGGGACCTTATCTTTTCAGTTTACAACAAAGCATGAATGTCTTCACCTCTTATGAAAGGGCAAATTTTGATAATATCTATGATGCATGTTTAAAAAGATGGGAATTTCTCTCGATGGAATTAAAAATAAGGGAAGTAATATCCCCTTCAAATTTGATTTGGAGTTTAGAAAGGGCAAAAGCTTTATGCACAGTAATTCCCTAGATCAATGAAACTCCCCTGAGCATATGGATAGGAATGCGGACAAGGCAACCTCTACTTCTCACCCCCATATCTCCTTGGAAAAATAGAGAACCTCAACATCCCACTCAATTTGAGGAATGGAAAAGAAAAGTAAAAGCAAAATCAGGAGCAGGGTATAGTACTTATGAGTCAAAGTATTGGGATATTCAGTTCCAACCATTTGATCTGAGCAATTAAATGGAATGCAGGATATACAATCTCGAATTTGAAGAGTGAAGTTTGTAAAGGGACTTACAAACAAGTAACTATAAAGGAAGTGATGAGGCCAGGATATGCCCAATAAATGTATAATAAATGACCTCATCTTACTCTCTTTTTATTAAGTTTGATTACATTTTGTAACTTTTATTTTGATCTTAGATGAGTTAGGATGTGATTATCCATCTTTTGTTGATTGTGATTCTAACATTTTAAAAGACCTGTAATTCCTAACAAGTATGTTGGAAAATTCTATTTTTGTAATAAAATAGGTCATCATAAAGCTAAAGAACAAATATGAAGTGCATTGCATATTTTTGGAAGCATTGGACTCAATTCAGATTAGTTCCAGAACCTGCAGAATCTATTTTGGAATCATCACAGTTAGTTCTGAAACCTATAGAATCTATTCCAGAACCATCACAGTTAGTTGTGGAACTCCACCATACTATTTCAAGCTGTTTCATTTTCAAACTTAGCTCCAGAACTTTATATTTAGCTCTGGTACTCTTATAGATAAGCTCTAGAACTTTTGCGACTAGATATGGAACTGATGAGGATCTATTCCAAATGACTGGTGATCTGTCGGATCAATGATCCCATTAAATTAGGAATATATTTCTAATTTTCCAAACTTACAGAATCAAGACATTTATCACACAGCTGGACATCTAGCCACATCTTGATTCAGCATCTATTCTAGGTATGATTCAGTTCCATCGTATCTATGAAACAGTTACAACCATCAAAGCATATATATACAGACCTGGGAATTTAGAGAGAGATATAGAATATAGAATATAGAAGATAGATAAAATCATTGAAAAATAGAGAGATAAAGGATAGATTAGTACATTTGTAATACAGAACATTTTATCAATGAAATAGCTATTTCTATTTTGAAAGCAAATTAAATTGTTCAAATCCTATTCTAGGCGGAGCAAGGGCCCACTCTTCCAAAGAACCAAGATCTTCATTTTTGTCGGTATTTATATTTCTATTCGCAAAAGTGAATAGGTAACTCTGTTAAATTTATAAATGCTTCCAATTCCTTAAAGTTAAGATTTGTTGTAAATTTACTCCTACAGGAGTTTTAGATTAAATTTTTATTTTTGTAGCATGTGTTTCTTTCCAGCAATAAATTTCATTTCTGTAATGTGTATTTGTTTCTAGCAATCAATTTCATTTATGCAACGTGTGTTTGTTTCCAGCAATCTATTTTCATTTTTGCAATGTGTGTTTATTTTCAGCAATCAATTTTATTTCTGTAATGTGTGTTTATTTCCAGTAATTTGCATAGTTTGATTCCAATAAGGTTTTAACCAAGAAATCCTTAAGACATTAAAACCCCCCCAAAAACAACAAAAATACAAATACCTCCATTCAATTACTAAATCGTTATGATTCCTCTTGTTACATATAGCTTTAGACACAACCCTGGTTAAATATGACATTAACATAAATTTGATTAAATGAAGAGGATGACAACACCCATCACTCCCAGAATAAATGGGCCTGATCCTAGAATAGAAGGATTAGCTTGTTGGGAATCATGGGAATGGGGATTGATCATGATCATGGCTACATGATGTTCCATGATACATCCCATTATGTTGTAATTGTATGGGGGTAGCATGGTAATCAACATTATTAACCTAGGAACCCTGATCCTTATTATGATTGCTATTTTGTTGATGATGTTACTACTCATGTTGATTGGTGTTATGTTGAGGAAAATGGTTTTTATAGATCCCCATATTCTAACTAAAATAAAAAGATGATGTACTGTGTAACTCAATTTCTCCTCTTTTTAGCATGTCTTGGGTGAAATGTTGAAGTTATATACATTTATGAATTGCATGACCTTTAACCTAATGATATTCACAATATTCGATTTCCGTATACTACTTTGGTTTAGGTTTACTTTCATCACAATGGTTTGGTATTTGGCCAACCAATCACATTCACATCAAGTAGCTTACAATATTTATTCTCAATGGGCTCTCCCAAATTAGAAAATGGTCATCTATTGAACTAATTCCTTGGAGGAGGTTATCTTTTCAAAGTAAGTGGTTGTGTTTGGAGAAATTTTTGTACTGGTGGTAACTACGTTGTGTGGACATGTCTTGATTTTATAACTCCATTCCCAACCATATTCTTGTTGTAGTTAAAAGGTTTTGGTTTCTCTATTGCACTTCTTGGATTTAAAGTTGAAGTTTGGTTCTAGTTCGAGTTCTAGTTTTGAGTTTGATTTTGGGATTGATTTGGTGATTAAATCTCAATCAATCCTTCATCAATTAGATAATTCTCTATTTGGACACCTTTAGTAATAACATCATCATAATTATTTGGATATTATAAACTAAGGTTAAGAGCTAGTTATGAGTTTAAATTTGCCATGAATGTATTTGCTAACTCAATATCAAGAAGTGCATATGGAAATATACTAGCCAAGGCTCGCCATATTTGAAGATAAGTGATAAAACTTTCACCTCCTTATTGTTTGATAACACACAAGCCAACCATGGTCAACTCATGTTTGATGTTATATGAAAAGTGCTTAATAAACATCTCTAATAGATCATCAAAATTTGTGATAAAACCATTTGGGAGGTGTGTAAACCATTCCAAAGTAGGCCTATCCAAACTCCATGAGAATAGGCAAAGTAGGAAATTGGTGTTATAGTTGACCTCTTGGCAGGTAACAAAAAACAAACTTAACTACTCTCTTGTATCACATTTTCCTTTGTATTTATCAAATTTAGGTATCTCAAAATAAATGGAAAAGGTATTTGGAATATGATTCAATAAAATGGATATGAATAAATGTGATCCAACTTATATTTTAGACTTTGAACCCTGGCTTGTAATCCTAATATCACATCCTCAATAGCCTACAATTCCTAAGAAAATAAAGTATTTTGGGAAGTAAGTGGGGGATTATATGACTGAGAATGAATTTGTGAATTAGATGGATTGGTGGTAACTCTTTTCATGAACTTATTAGAATTAATAGTTTTGCCACTAGAATTGAACTGGTTAGGGGTAATTTGGTATCTTTTGGGATTTGACTGGATATGAGAAATTTGGTATTGGATATTTATTAGGATTTGACTAGTTAGGATAAAATTGGTATTGATTAGGATTTGACTGGTTAGGATAAAATTGGTATTGATTGGGATTTGATTTGTTAGGAGAAAATTTGATTATGATTGGAAGTTATAATGTAAAATTATTGCTATGTAGGAGGCAGTTATTTCTTTTGACTCATGAATTATTGCTGAGGTGCATGATTTTGTTGTTGATTATAAGGAACCTATTTTAAAAAAGGAAATCATTATTAAATATTAGAATAGATATGATGAGTAGTATATGGAATATTAGAGGAATTATGTTGGGGAGGATTGGAATTAAAAGGAATATTTTGTCTTAATAGAAACCTATTAGGAATGACTTAAACTTTGTAACTGTTAAGGGGGGTTTTGCTCAGATGAAATTTGAAACGTAGGATTGACAGGAGCTTGATGGGGATTAGGGAGTGTTCATTGGAGATTATTTGTAATGTGTTTTGAAGATTCTACATGTATATGTTGCTCAAAATCAATGGATGTCTCAAGATTTGGTAATGGATCAACCAATAAATCTTTCACCTGATGCTCAAGTAGAGGATCATAAACTGGATAAACAAACAAGGTGGTATGGTCATTGAACACTTTACCAACTTGTTGTATTTGAGCTAAGATGCTAGGCGAAACTTGGGGTGAGGCTACAAGTACTTCTTTCACTTTCTTAGATGTTTCTAAAATTGTTGATATTTGGACAACTAAAGGGCCATGATTAGAGGAGGGTAAATCATCATTCCATTATATAATTTTGACAGTATTTTGTGGTTGTGATTTCTCAACCAAACGTAAAATCTCTATGGGAAATTTAGGTGGAACCTTAGCACCCATCTCTAATAAGTGCAACAAAGCTTCATCTCTATTATCAAACAAGTCTTTCTCAAATTGAGTTTGAGTTACATCATAAGTAGGTGGCACATTTGTATACTCAGGTTGACAAACTTCCACATCATTTGGATTCATATAATCCTCTTGATAATGGAGATTATCTTTATGATACGTGAATGGGTCTGTATGGTTTTGTTGACCTTCGGTCTAATCATCATCATAAGTAACACTATAATCCATACCACTTCTGGTGTAAAAATGCATATTAGACATTATTGTAAGCCAAATGATTTGACCCACATAAGTAATTGGACCTAAACATGGAATAAACCTACATAGGAATGGGAATATGAATTGTAAATGATCGAAGAAAATGTTGGACTTGAACAAGTTTGATTCAAACACATAAAAATGGTATTGAAACTAGAAAGTTTGACCTCAACAAGTTTGATTTTGAAATGGTTTTAAACTAGAGATTTGAGAAAATGACTAGAAAGGGTCTAAATTTACATGGACAACATAATGGTACAATTTCACACAAGAAATGTATGCATTTCACAATTTTGGACATAGAATTGAATAAAATAGACTTATAACATAGACAAATTAATGCTTCTTTGTGAAGGTGTATGTAGATTATGACAAGGTTTTGATACCATAATCAATCAATTAAACATTAATATGACAACCCCACTTTAGTGTCTGACACAGGATTACTCCACACTCATTGATTCTTTTGATATACTTATCTTGAGAGAGGCTTATTTTTTAAAAGATTATTTAAAGTAATTATTGTAGTTATTGGTAATCCCACTCTTCTCTCAAAATTTTTATACATAAAAGATATATTTGAGTGTGATTACTTTTACAACCCTATGTCAATGAATATTTTGTGACTGAAAGGTCTTAAGCTAAAGTTTTCATGGGCTTTCTAGATGGTCTTGATATACCTTGTAGTTGTGGGCACAAAAATATCCATCAATTAGATGTTGAGATTTAACGAGCCATTCGCCAAAGGGTCTAGTCCCTTCGTGACCACTTCAGCTATAATGGTCTCAATGAAGTGTTACCAAAAAAATCAAGCTCCAAAGAACATTCCATCTAAGATACACTGACGTAACCTCAATTTGTACACCCTATTGAATAATGAGGTTGGTACGAATGTTGGGTAATAATGTCTTAGTCATCATACCCTAAGGACTCATGAGAAGGTAATGACATCCTAAGTGCATAGTCAAAATAAAAGGGAAATGTATTGCCATTTTGATTCATAGGATCTCACTAAGGGTAATCGAAGACCATAGTAGGCAAATCTCTCAAGATAAAAAAAAGTGAGTACCTCCATGTTTCTGAGTCTCCCTACCAAAGGGGAGAGCATACATGTGAATAAATCTCATAAGACACATAAGCTAATATGCAAACAAATAATTTGAAGTAAGATGAACATAAATGAACACATTTTTAGAATGCCAAATCGAATAATGAATTCTTTTTAAGAAGCACTAAATCAAAATATTTGAATTCATTTTAAAACATAAACTTCAAGAAATAATTTATTTTTAGATCTCTAAAGGAAATGTGAACACATAATATATGTTTGAATGGATCATCACACCTTTTTTTGAATGTTACATCTAATTCCTCACCAGACAAGCTTGCTAGATTATCTATGGATAATTATAGCTGACAAATTTAGATTTGGTTATTGTTGACTAAGTTTGAGATATATGTTATTATGAGATAGTATAATATTGCTTAGATATATGATGGTACATGATTGTTTTACTTGAGTTAGTGTTGTAGTATACGTATTTACATTTTGAGCATATTGGTGTGTTATTTTGGTTATATTTTATGCTATATGTTTATCATGTTGTTATGGTCTAACTACCTATTTTGTTGTGAGGTTAACATAGGATAAGTCATCCCTTGGAGTGTGATGGAGGGAGAGCATCATCAGAGAGAATGACATAGATTGAGATGTCAGAGGATAATAGAGAAACTGACCAGTATCTTACACGCACCATAGATAGCTAACACATGTTAGTTGTATAAAGAGTGGTTAGAATAATATGTTTTGTGTCGTTTACATTAAATAGTCATTTTTAACCATGATCTGCTAGCATATTTATTGATGTTGTGAAATTTGTCTTGTATAACATATTTTTGTATCTGCTAATGTTTTAAGATTTGCAAGATTTATGTGTGTGACCGTTTAATATTTTAAAGTTGAGATTAGCACAATTTGACTTAATTAGGATTTATTGATTTATTTATCATTAATCCATCATGGTGTTTAGGGATGTTAATTTTATTAGTAAATATATTGATTTTATATCTAATGGTGGCATCTAAAAATTAGGATGAAATAAAATATAATTCCAATTAAGTGGAAAAATAGGGGAAAAAAATAAAAAAATAAAAAATAATAATAATAATAATAATAATAATAATAAAAGAAAGGTTTAAATTTAGAGAAAAACAAAAAAGAATTAAATTTAATAAAAGAATAATAAAAACAATAAAATAAAATAAAAAGAGAAAAAAGAAAAAAAGAAAGCTACGCCTATTTATTACTATGGAAACTATGAGAGAAGGGGGCATCATAGCTAATGAAGAGAGAAATTTGGAAAAAGAAAGATAACCAGTAGTGGCATTGGAAAGTGTGACGAGCCAATTAGGAGAGGCAAACCATGGAATATTTTGATTTACTAGATAAGTATTGTTTTGAATTTTGGTATATGTTCATCACAATTAAACATTACTTTATTGAATCATTGTACCAATAATAGAATCTCTTAAAAATTATTTTAAGTCAAAAGTATTTAGTGGTGTCATTGTAATATAATCAATCCAGTTGGTGTTATTTAGTAAATCATTTCAATTAATAGAGTCGTTGTATTATAAGAAATAATAAAAATCATGAAGTTGTTGTACATATGATTCATGGAGTTAGTTTTGAGACAATATGATTTAGTAGGTGATATTTACTCTAGTGATGTAACATTTAAATATTTGACTCTATTATCTAATAAGCATCATTATAATAGTTCTTTCATTTGTGAAAAAGAAACAAGTCATTGTTGTTACATCTCTTACAATGACTATTAAGGTTGATTTGTAATTAGCTCTCAGCCAAATGTGAAGTGTTGAGATTACTAGAATTGTAGTATGATATACTATTAATTTATTGGATTTTGAACCCTTATGATTCATTTAATATGACTAATAACTCATCTAAATGTTGTAATAGGAGAGATTTTTATTCATGATATAATGCAAGTTTTGTATATTGGCACCAAATCAAGTTGCCATTGATTTCAAAGGTCTATTAACATGCTTTTTGGCATCGCCTATATAGTAGCTATCAAACTTTGTAAAAAAAATGTTGGTCATAGGATGTGCCATCGTAGTTAGATGATCGATTAGTCTTTTCAACTTTTTTTATATCACTAGTTATTAACGCTTGTAGTTTAGCATCGCTACTTTAAGGGGCTACCTTATTTTGAAAACCTGTGCAAACAATGAAATTGTTGGAGTCATTATTATGCATATTATATATATATATATATATATATATATATATATATATATATATATATATATATATATTGCCTATAAACATAAGATTTAGATCGTTGTAATACTTGTCTGTGTTAGTTTCTAGTTGGCATCACAATACTTAGGGGTTGTTCATTGATGGAATGCTAGAAATTATTAACCCAGCTGTGTAAATTTTAGACAACAGTATTTTATAGAAAGAGTGAACATTGTTATTTGCAATCAATAAAAATAAATTAATGGATTCATGAGGAGTATAAAAGTTAATAATAATAACAGTGTTTATTATTTTAGTTATTTATTAGGATACATATATAATGGACTTAATATAGAATGTAAAAGAGAAATATGGCCTAGAATTTAACTTTATTTTGATGGGAAGTACCATAAGCTAAGATTTTTTTAGCCTAATATATATAATTTAAGGTAATTAATGGATTCATTTACCTATGTTATGGGATTACGAATTTACCCAATTTTAATTATATGGAAATGAATATAACTTTGTAATAAAATTGTTGATACATATGGCCTGAATAGTCGTAACTTATGACACTTTTATTGGTTGTTAAAAATCCATAATTAGTAATAACAAGGGGGTAGTTCTTGTTATGTGGGCTTAGGTTCGTAAAATTTCAATGTAGTATTCATAGACCTTATAAAAGCCCTAAAATTGATTTGAGATGTTTGTGAGATTTTAAAACATAGACAATTACACGATGTTACAACAATTAAGTAACCTCTCAAAAATCTCTTTTGAGAATATTAATATATGTAGGTGTCAATATGACCAATAACATATTTATGAGAATAAAGGTGTATTTTTACGGTTATAATTCCATGGGTGGAGCATTAAACTATATTAAAGAAATATATATAGTTAACTTTACGAATGTTTTCATTCAAGTCTCTAGATGTATATCAAATACTAGTTGGAATTACTCTATCTTTCACATGAATGGATTTTTATTGGATTTATAAAGTTACTCTATGTTAAATGCATATTGTCATGTTTAGGTTAGCCTGTAAATAAAGTTATATTGACCGTGTATTAATCTGAGAATTGTAAAGGTTAATGAGGTTATTTATATTGTTGAACATATTTACATATAAAGGAAATCAATATATTTATTTGAGGATTTAGGAATCATTGTGTGTGTTAATGTACATTGGGTATATTGGATTATATACCTCTAAGTTGATAACATATAAGAATTGGTCACAGGAACTGAGAGTTGTAAAATTGTACCAACTAAGTCCTAGGCTCCTAACCTAGCATTTAATTATAGATGCATATTTATAACTTAGGATGGGTCTTCATTATCTAGGAATAAATATGTGTTTTAAGATCCTCAATTAGAGTTATAAATGACTATAAGAAGCTCTTATTTAAAAAGTATTATAAACCATAGTTTAGTAATTGGATAGTATCAGAATACTTACAAGTGGTGCATATTATGGTGTACAAGTAATCGTATATTGTGATTGTACCTATAGTTCAATAAATGAATTTAACAAGTCACTAATTTTTTTAGAAATCAAAAATTATAACCTTTTAGAATAGTCACCTAGAAACAAAATGAGATGCTTAAATGAATGTTATAACGAGTTTATGAGTTTTATATTTATCGACACATGATTGATTGACTCTTTGTTTTATATATATATATATATATATATATATATATATATATATATATTGCATTAAATACTTCAGTGTAGTACATGTTATGAGATTGTTAATATGTATAAATGCCTGGCTATATCTAGTATAGAATGGTGCATCATGATTCATGCTTATATACTACAATGCTTTTGTGGGTTTTACCCCATATCTGAAAAGAGCCAAAACTCAAATAGGGAGAGCAAAGCTCAAATTGTTCAAATCAACATAATATTAACTAGTAAAAAAGTTACATATATAAGCTTTGAGAAGCCTTACTATAATACACAAAACAAATGTGGGACTAAAATCCTAACTAACTAAAACACTCATGTGAGGACTAATTCCTAATAGCTTTAGAATATTAGTATGTAGTTTAATCTTAGGGTATACCCTGGTGGTATAATCCCCTACTTGTTTGATTGTTATTATGAATATGGGTCATTTGATTTTTGGAATCATAAGTTTGGTTATATGTTTATGTAGTTGTGAGCTATGATAATATGGGATATCATAGAATACTATGGTGTAATGTTTGTTGTACCCAGAAGATATATAGTGTAATTACTATGTTAGACTCACATATATGTTTGACTAACCAATTGTATGTGTATTGGTTAATTCCATTAATAGTATGTTTTATGATAGTTAGTAAGACTGTGTGTAAGATTTCATACAACCTTGAGAGTTTAACAAATGCTATGGTAGTATATTATTGTGTTTCATGGAAACTGTGATTTGTTTCATTATATCCAACTGTTTGAATATAAGTTTGTGTTTCTATGAAGTTATGACTACTTTATTATGATTAATTGTGTAAAAGTGGTAGTTATGTCTTAAAATACTAGACTATGGTAATATGGGTTATCATAGGGTGTAGTATGTTTGGAAACTAATTATGGTGGTAAAAATTTGTAGTTAAATGTGTATTTACTCAGATGGTATAAATTGTAGTCATCACTTCTAGTATGGGATAAAAAATAATATAATAATCCTTCATACATTTGACAAAATGAATATATACTCCTATATGATGTGTTTGCTAGTAGGATGTAAATTAACTAAATATTATGGTTGAATTTTATTTGAGCAATCTGCATTGTTGATATGGATTAAGGAGTGAGATGGACTTCACTAGCTTACTAGTATCACAATGGCAGATGAAGGCATTTTGATCGAGTGGTGTGTATAAATTTAATTGATCTATGGATCTTTATTATTTATTATTCATAAAACTTTAGGCCAAAGTATGTTTAGTGAGACATTATCAATTCATGAGTATGATTTACGTGTTTTTGTGATATCTTGAAATATAACGATTTTCTATGATACACTTCATATTTAGCTCAAAAATCATACAACGCACAGGTACTTACTTATCTCTCTAGATTCTTACACCATCACTATCTACTCATCCGTGAAGGGAGAGCTATTTCCTGATGGGTTTAGTGTGGGGAATCATTGGTCTGTAGTTGGTGTAAAAAAGTGTTGGATGATGCTCTCCCTCCCCACAATATTACTACTTATCAAGATGACACTTGAGATTGTCACAAATACTTGAGTTTGGGAACTATGCTCTAGGGGAGCCATGTATCTATATGTACATTATATTGTATTATATTTATCATTAAATATTATCATGAAGAGTTACAATTACTTAATATTGTACTTTGATAGTGGTGGTTGTAGACTTATTGTAGTTGTAGCTAAGTTATTATGATTACTTTCTATATTTGTATTATGACGTGTTCTCTCATGGTTTTAGAGATCGATGACATGTGATGTATTCTACTTGATGTTATTATCACAACTTGAGTATTTATTATGGTCTCTGTAGATTCTCATGGTGTAATTTATTTTTAGTATATGTGTTTGGTTTTTAAAAAATCACATATTTCTATGTCTAACCCAACAAGGTTATTACATGTGGTATCAGAGTTGTGGCTTGAACTCTAGAACCTAATGAGTCCATTATCATTTTCATGTCTTTCTATTCACTAGTGTGAACCTAGTGACATGAAGTATTGCATTGGTATTTTGGATTTGTTGTACCTCAATTCAGAACCATGTTACACAATGATTGAAGATTTGAGACATTTGTGAAATGTGTGTGGGGAACTTTGAGTGTGTACCCTTAGGAGCACTCGTACCATTTTTAGTTGTTAAGGGGTTGGTTTATCTAGTTTCCCAATGGTGATGTTTGTATACGAGGTTTGGGTATGTGAGTATATAGCGTAGTTTATGAGTTAAGCATATGAGATTTCTACCATAGTTTGATCACTTGGATCGAACACCTCGAGTATGACTCCACCCTTCTTGGTAATCAAGTCACCTTCACCATTTGTATTTTTCATGGTGAATGTTTTATAAGGGTGGGATGAATCTCACTTAAATTTATGTGCCTTAGTTTTATGTCTTATGTTCACTAACAATAGAAATTGAAAATCATATAAGATCATTTTTAGTTAGTACCACCTAGGGTGGTGGGAATTTTCTTATAGAAGAGTGTTGTTGTCTTGGATTGAGAATTCCTTTAAGTTATGGGTTTATTTATAGAATTTTGCCCTTAAGTTATGTGGGTTAGGAAGAAGTGACATCTCTCTTAGATAGTTTAAGAGGTGAGTTGTTATTATCTCATTCTCCTTTGACATCAATATAAGCTATCAAGAGGAAGCATATTTCTATGATGTTGATTTAGTAATTTCTCAAATGGGAACTTGTTTTTTGAAATATTGTTTGACCATATTCCTTAGAGTTCATGGGATAAATGACTTCTACTTCTTATAAAGAGAGGAGTTGTAGGATTTGATGAATTGATACCTCTTTGTGGATAATATTTTATTTTTTCTAGTTGTGATAATAGATAGTGACACTATACTTACATATTTGATAAGTAGGTAGTGATTTGGCAACATAGAGTTACGGTGTTCTCTTTTTACCTTGTGAGGGTATCTAGGAGATTTTGAGATGATAGTTCTCTACCTTTCACATGTATCTAGGGTATCTAGGAGATTTTGAATAGTATAGATTAAAAACTATAAGTTGATTATAATTATTATGTTCTTATTCACCCTTAATTAGATTGACATTGTTCTCTTTTTGATTAAAGATTTTTTTTTTGAAGAGATATTAATACACCTTCCTCCAAAAGCAAGTAGGGTGTAGGATGTGTGAGGCATCTTGGTAAGTCTAAAAGGGTGAGATAAACTTGTAATTTGTTCAGTTCTAACTGAGCAAGTAGGGAGACATTGTCTCGCTTGATCCTTTATAAGGTTGACAGGATGATGTGATCCTTGGCCTTTGTATGTTATGGTAATTTTAACATTTTTTAATCTTTAAAACTATAGGTTAAGTTGTGAAGTATTATATTATTTATGTTTGGCTAGTGGAAACATGATACAATTATGGACTAATTGCATGATTTCTCGTGTATGTATGATGATACATTTGGAATTATTTAGCATGTATTATTGCTTTCTATGATCTGAGGGTATAGAATTATGATTCATTAAACCTTGTGTACATTTTAGATATCATTAGGTCATGGAGACCTAAGGAAAGAGTGGTGAATTAGGAACGTGAGTGTAGACATCTAATTCCTAACACCATTTGTGTTGAAATTGTCAATCTTACTTGAATTGCACTCAAATGCACATTTTAGATCAAAATCATTAAAACACCCTAAATGGTTCGAACATGTCATTTACAAGTGTCAATTTAGGTCAAATTATCCCTAAATGGTGTAATGTATTTTATGAGATATCTAACTTTAATCAATTCATTTCGAGTCAAAATGAAGATTTCATCTTTTTTTGCTTCAAATCACTCTTTTATTCTAATTCATTAGTACATGTCATGTACCTTTGTTATTTTGTTTTGGAAACATCCTAAATGGGAATACAGTTCCAACACATGTAATATCACCTTCTAATTCTTCTTGAGTCAAATTATGACCCAATAATATGACTTTCTAACCATTTTGATTAATTGAAGGCCAATTTCCAAATAATTGCATAAATGTTGATTAATCTTGTTTAAGGCTAATTAATCTAAATCAAGAGCTAAATTGGATTTTCCATGTAAGTTGTTGAATATTTATTTTTAGAAATTCATTTCTATTAACTACATCACCTAATGACAAAATTTCTTGGAAAGGCATCCCTAGACCATAAATGTATAAAATATCTAAATCATGGCCTCCCATGCCTCATTAATGCATCCCATACCTCATTAATGCCCCTTCTTCCAAAATTATTATGAAGATATTTATGGATTTTAACCTTCAAAATTGAATGTATTTTTGGCCAAACATCATGATCTCAAGATGAACAGTCATAATTCATTCTAGTCAATCTCAAAAATCTACAAATAGAGAGACCATGAACATTATTTTTAAGCTTGATTTATGTAATGTTATAATGCTAAATTGTCTCCACAACCCTTTATGTTGATCATTGTATTTCATTGGCAACCTTCATTTGATATGCTAGATTAGAGATTTTATCTACTGTGAGCCTAGGTTATGCAAAGATTTCTTGAGGCATTGGAGGAGTTTAGCCACCATTGTTGACAAAGACAAGAGCTCTTGATCAAGGGGGGAACATGCTTATAAGATGCTTTTGAGCAATGGAGTTACTTGGGAAGGTAATGGTTTACTTTATTTCATTTGTATCTTATTATTGTTAGCAAACCCTGCATTAATAGATGACTTAAATCATTTAGCTCTTTATGCATTTTTCTATGATTTTTTTGGACTAATGCTTGACTAAACATTTTATGTAATCCACTCTATAGTGAGTACTAAGTGATAGGAGTGGATCCTACTTAGTCTAACATTGACTCGGTAGTCACTGAGTTTGGATCTGATAGATGAACTTGTCAAATTTAAGATTTGACAGATGGACTTATCAAATTTAGGATTTAAAAAATGGACTTATCAAATTCAATCATATGGCCACATGCATGTATACTAGAAAAGGTTTAATCCTTAATTTTGTATACATTAGAAATGTAGTATTTCTAGTTCCTATTTATCATCATACTTGTCAGGAGTTCCATGGAGTAGTGATAGTATTTACATGTTATACTTATGAGGAGCTACGCAGAGTAGTGATAGTAATAACTTATATATATATATATATATATATATATATATATATATATATATATCATTCTTATCAGACTATCTAAAATACTTTTCTTCATAATGAAAAAAACACTCTATAGAATAGAGAGATGTGTAGAGGGGTTGGAAGGTTTTATGGAACTCTATCTAGACATTTGTTTTGGCTTATATGATGATCTCGTGTGTTTTTGAAAAGTCAGTGAAACTTTCACTAAGATATGTGGGACCCTTCAAGATAACAAAAGTGGTCAGCCCTATAGTATTTAGGCTTGTCTTAATGATTCTAAAGCTCAGGGTGGTCATGATAGAATCAATCAGAGTAAGTAATACTTGTAAATATTTTTGATTAATAGGGAGATGTAAGAGAATAGGGTTTTGTGAGACCAATAATCCAAGAATAGTGCAACTTAAAGGAACTACGGTGAGTTTGTAGTTAATTAACCATATATTTAATTTGATATTATATACTATGTTATTGCTTTGTTAAATAATGTTTTAATTTAAAACTTATGTTTGAATAAGAGTCATCAGAGATGATGACTAGCTTTAGGGGGGAAGGATCTTACATCCTGATTCCTCACCAGACAAACTTGCTAGATTATCCGTGGATAGCTATAGCTAATAAATTCAGATTTCAATATTATTAATTAAGTTCAAGATATATGATATTAGGGAATAGTAAAATATTGTTTAGATACATGATGGTACATGGTTGTTTTACTTTGAGTTATTTTTGTAGTATACATGTTTATATTTTAAGCATATTGATGCATTGTTTCAGTTATATTTTATGTTATATATTTATCATGTTGATATGATCTAACTACATATTTTGTTGTGAGTTTAATGCAGGAGAAACCATCTCTCAGAGTGTGGTAGAGGAAAAGCATCATCGAAGAGGGTGACATAGATTGAGATGTCGGAGGATGATAGAGAAACCAATTGGTACCCTGCACACACCACAAATAGCTAGCACATGTTATTTACATAAAGATATGTTAGCATAATATGTTTTGATGCCATTTGCATTAAATAATTATTTTTAACCATGCTCTGCTATCATAGTTGTTGATTCTGTAAAATTTGTCTTACATGACTTATTTTTATGTTTGCTAATGTTTTGAGATTTAGAAGATTTATGTGTGTGACCATTTAATATTTTAGAGTCAAGATTAGCATAATTTGACTTAATTAGGATTTATAGATTTATTTGTCATTAATCCATCATGGTGTTTAGGAATGCTAATTTTATTATTAAATATGCTAATTTTATATTTAGTAATAGCATCTAGAAACTAGGAAGAAATAAAATATAATTTCAATTAAGTGGAAAAATAAGAGAAAAAAATAATGATATTAAAAAATAATAATAAAATAGGAAAGGTTCAATTTAGAGAAAAATAAAAAAGAATTAAATTTAATATAAAAATAATAAAAACAATAAAATAAAACAAAAATAGAAAAACTAAAAAAATAAATCTACACCTATTTATTACTATGAAAATATGAGAGGAGGGGGTATCATGATTAATGAAGAGAGAAATTGGAAAAAGAAAGATAGCACAACAGTGGCATTCGAAAGTGTGGTGAGCCAATTAGGAGAGGTGAGTCATGGAAGCTTTTGATCTGTTAGATAAGTATTCTTTTGAATTTTGGTATATGTTCATCGCAATTAAACATTACTTTATTGAATTACTGCATCAATAATAGAATCTCCTAAAAAATAATAATAAGTCAAAAATATTTAGTGACATCATTATAATATAATCAACCCAACTACTATTATTTAGTAAATCATTGCAATTAATAGAGTCATTATATTATAATAAACAATAAAAATAGTGAAGTCACTATACATATGATTCACAGAGTTAGTTTTGAGACAATATGATTCAGTAGGTGGTATTTACTCTAGTGATGTAACATTTAAATATTTGAATCTATTATCCAATAAGTGTCGTTATGATAGTTCTTTCATTTATGAAAAAGAAATAAGTTGTTATAGCTCTTACAATCACCTATTGAGGTCAATTTGTAATTAGCTCTCAGCTAGATGTGAACTGTTGAGATCGTTGGAATTTTAATACGATATACTATTAATTTATTAGATCCTAAACCCTTATAAGTCACTTGATATGACTGCTTACTCATCTAATTATTGTAATAAGAGAGAGTTTTATTCATTATATAATGCAAGTAACTATATATTGACACCAAATCAGGTTGACATTGATTGCAAAGGTCTATTAACATGCTTTTTGGCATCGCTTATATGTCATCTAGAAAAAATTGTAAAAAAAAAATGTTGGCCATAAGATGTGTTGTCATAGTTAGATGATCAGTTAGTCTTTTTAGCTTTTTTTTAGATCATTGGTTATTAATGTTTTTAGTTTGGTGTCACTACTTGAAGGGGCTGCCTTATTTTGAAAGCCTGGGTAAATAATGAAATTGTTGGAGTCGTTATTGTGCATATATATATATAACCTATACACATAAGATTTAGATCATTGTAATTCTTGTCTATGCTAGTTTCCAGAGACCGTGCTCCAAAATTTTCAAACATAAAACTCAGGCAACTATTCAAGTTTGCATCGCTATACTTAGGGGTTATTCATTGACGAAATGCTAAAAATTATTAACCCAGCTATATAAATTTTAGGTAGTAGTATTTTATACAAAGAGTCAACATTATTATTTGCAAGCAATAAAATAATAATAATTTAATGGATTAATGACAAGTATAAAAGTTAATAATAATAATAGTGTTTATTATTTTAGTTGCATATTGGAATACATATATAATGGACTTAATGTAGAATGTAAAAGAGAATTATGGCTTAAAATTTATCTTTATTTTGATGGGAAGTACCAGAAGCTAAGATTCTTGTAGCCTAATATATATACTTTGTGGTAATTAATGAATTCATTTACTTATGTTATGAGATTGCAAATTAACCCAATTTCAATTATATGGAAATAAATACAATTTTGTAATAAAATTGTTGATACATATGGTCTGAATAGTTGTAACTTATGACACTTTTATTGGTTGTTAAAAATCCGTAATTAGTAATAACAAGTGGGTAGTTTTTCTTATGCAGCCTGGGTTCGTAAAATTTCAACCTAGTATACATAGACCTTATAAAATCCCCAAAATTGATTTGATATGTTTGTGAGATTTTAAAAAATAGCCAATTACATGATGTTACAATAGTTGAGTAACCTCTCAAAAATCTCTTTTGAGAATATTAATATTATTAGGTGTCAATATGAACAATAACATATTTATGAGAATAAAGGTGTATTTTGATGGTTATAATTCCATAGGTGGAGCATTAAACTGTATTATATATAGTTAACTTTATGAATGTGTGCATTCAATCCTATAGATGTATATCAAATACTAGTTTGAATTACTCTATCTTTCGTAAAAATGGAGTTTTATTAGAATTATAAAGTTACTCTATGGTAAATGCATATTGTCATGTTTAGGTTAGCCTGTCAATAAAATTATATTGACTAAGTATTAATCTGATAATCGTAAAGGCTAATGAGGTCATTTATATTGTTGAACATATCTGTGTATAAAGGAAATCAATATATTTATCTGATGACTTGGGAATCATTGTGTGTGTTAATGCACATTGGGTATATTGGATTATATACCTCTAATTTGATAACATTTAAGAATTGGTCACGAGAATCAAGAGCTATGAAACTGTACCGATTAAGTCCTAGGATCCTGACCTAGCATTTAATTATAGATGCATATTTATAACTTGGGATGGGTCTTCATTATCTGGGAATAAGTATGTGTTTAGATATCCTCAATTGGAGTTATAAATGACTATAAAAAGCTCTTATTTAAAAAGTATTATGAACCGTGGTTTAGTAATTACATAGTATCAGAGTACTTACAAGTGGTGCCTATTATGGTGTACAAGTGATCATGTATAGGGATTGTACCTATAATTCAATAGATGATTTGAGCAAGTCATTAAATTTCTTAAAATTTAGAAACTATAACCTTTTGGAATAGTCACCTAGAAACAAAATGAGATGCTTAAATGAATGTTATAACAAGTTTATGAGTCTTGTATTTATTGGCACATGATTGATTGACTATTTGTTATATGTATTTTGCATTGAACACTTGAGTGTAGTACATGTTATGAGATTGTTAATATGTATAAATGCTTAGTTATATCTAGTATATAATGGTGCATCGTGATACATGCTTATATATTATGTTGCTTTAAAATGTTAGTATGTAGTTTAATTTTAGGTTATATCTGAGTGGTATAATCCTGTACTTGCTTGATTGTTATTATGAATATGGGTGTTTTGATTTTTGGAATCATAAATTTGTTTATGTGTTTATGTAGTTGTGAGCGATGATAGTATGGGATATCATAGAATACCATAATATAATGTATGTTGTATCTGGAAGGTATATAGTGTAATTGTTATGTTAGACTCACATCTATGTTTGACTAACAAATTCTATGTGTATTGGTTAATTCTATGAATAGTATGTTTTTTGACAATTAGTAAGACTGCGTGTATGCACGCATAAAACCTTGAGAGTTTAACGAATGTTATGGTAGTACATTATTCTATTTTGTGGAAACTATGATTTGTTGATTATATCTATTTGCTTGAATATAAGTTTGTGTTTCCATGAAGTTATGACTACTTTATTATAATTGATTGTAGAAAATTAGTAGTTATGTCTTAAAATACTAGACTGTGGTAATATGGATTTATCATAGGGTGTAGTATGTTTGAAAACTAATTATGGTAGTAAAAATTTGTAGTTAAATGTGTATTTACTCAGATGGTATAAACTATAGTCATTATTTCTAGTATGGGATAGAAAATAATGTAAGATTCATTCATACATTTGATGGATTAAATATATGCTCTTATATAATGTGTTTGCTAATGCAAGATTGGATTACAAAGTTGGTTAGTCAAACATTAGTCAATAAATCCATGAAAAATTCATAAATAACTTAACAAACTAAGTCAACCTATTCCAACGTGGTTTACAAATGATAATGAAGAGCAAATTGAAAGAAAGCAATACTATCTTCCCAAATGATTACACCATCCAAGAGCGACTCCAAGCATGTTTTTTCTATTGATCTAATGTTCTTGTCTTTGTCAACAATGGATGCCAAGCTCCTCAATTCTCTCAATATCACTATTTATAACATAGGCTCAAGATTAAAAATATCCAATTTACCTATCAAATAAAGCTTGAAAATAAAACACAATGATCAACACAAAAAGTTGTGTAGATAATTCTACATTAAAAGTTTACAATAATTTGGCTTGAAAATGATGTTCTATGCCCTTCTATTTATAAATTTCTCAAACGGGCTAAGATCAACCATGACCATCCATCTCAAGATTGAGATGTGTGGCCATGAATTAATCTAGTATTTATAAATAAATCCATAAATATCCTCATAATGATTTGGGGGGAAGAAGAACTAATTAAGCATGAGTGCCTATAAACCATTATATTTGTTACATTTATGGTTTATGGATGCCACCCCGTATATCATGTCACTAGGTGATGCAGATATTGAGAATCAATTTCCAATAATGAAACAATCAATAACCCCCATGGAAAATCCACTTAAGCTCTTGATTTAAATTAATTAGCTTAAACAAGATTAATCAATTTTAATGCAATTCTTTGGAGATTGGTGCTCAATTAATCAAAATGGTTAGAAAGTCATATTATTGGGTTGAAATTTGACTTGAGAAGAATTGGAAGGAGATGTTAGATGCATCAGGACCGTTATCTCATATAGGATGTTGCCAACATAAAATGATAAAAGTATGTGGCATGTACTAACGAATTAGAAGAAAAGAGTGATCCAGAGCACAAAAAGATGAAATCATCATTTTGATTCAAAATAAATTGATTAAAGTTAGGAATCATATAAAATGCATTGCCCCATTTGGGAATACATTAGCTTAAATTGGCTCTTGCATACGACAAACTCAAACCATTTAATGCATTTTTAGTCATGTTGGCCTCAATTGTGTATTTAAGTGTAAATCAAATAAGATTGATAATTTCAACACATATAATGTTAGGAATTGCATGTTTAAAATTTTCCCCTATTTGAGAAAGCGTAGCCAAACATTTAGGTGAAGCAACATCTTTTCAAAGAAAAGAGTTCTCAAGAAGAAAATGGAAATGACCATGATGCCCCCTTGAGAGCACATACTAGGATGAAAGAGATGGATGGACTCTCAAAAAGAGAGGAAAAGTGAGAGATTAACCCATGAAATACATCACATCCAGATGAGCTAATGCTTGAACGCGTGGTTACCGTTAATGATCAAAATATAATTAGAGGGATAATAGGCCCCAAAGACGGGGGGAATGGGAAGTATTCAATCCAAACATATACGTGACACACTTTGAACACACCCAATTTTAAGAGTGTAAGTTGTGCACTTACAACATTGATCAATCTCAAGATAAGTTACATACTAAAACATTACCATCATAGGCAAAAGCATGGAGAGCTAGAAATTAAACTAAAAGGAGGACATAGTCTCTAAGTAGATAATAAGAGTTGCCCCGATAGGGCAGATTTGATCATGATAAGATAGTTTTGCCCTAATAGAGTTAATTTTGATCATTGATAAAGAATAACTAATTATTTTCCCATATAGACTTGATTTGATTCTTACTATATGCTCAAATTTTATGCCCCAGCATGGGAAAATTAGCAAGCAATTAGCTCAAGGATATAACCTAAAACATAGATTAAAGTGAGAGGGTGCAAACATGGGAGAGAATGGAATCAAGGATGATGAAAACTAAGAAAAGATTGATTATACTCATGATGTATGTGAAGAGATTCATGTCTAATCATAGAGTCAGGTGTTAAACCTATTAAGCCTAGTTTATGCATAGTGATCTTTAGATCTGTTCATCAGAGTTGTGTTGGCATCAAGACTTGAATCTAGAGCACAAAATGCTTTCTATAGCAAAAGAAATTAGGCATCATAAGTATGAATAACTCATAATGACATGACATTTCAAGTGAGTGGAGCTGGTTCAAATGTGAATATATATAACTAAAATAATGACCAAAACCAAAGTTACAACTATTTACATTTAAACAAAAATTAAAGATAAATAAAAAGATAAACATAAATGAACGTAACTTAAAATCAACGTATGAACAATCAATACTTAAGTAGGAAAAAGAATGTTTAAACACAAAAGAACAACTTAATAAAATGAGATCAAGATATAAATAATCAAGATTCATGTGGACCATCACGATGTTCTTAAAAATAAAAGAGAAGAGAAATCTTAAATAGGGAAACACAAGACCAAGGTGTGACAAGAAGTAATAAAAAGAGAAAAGGAGAATAAATTAATGAGGAGGCAAGAAAGCACAACAAAACACCAATAAAAAACAATAAAACACCAATAAAACTCAAATAAATACACACAAACAAAAACCAAATTAGTGTGGTTTAAAAATAATTGTTCATGCACGTGTAGTAGAGGCGTTACTTCCACTACAACATAACAAATAACAAGGACACAAAAGTTAGTCCCTAATTAAAGAGGAGTAAAGACAAAAAAAATGGGGAAGAGAAGAAAATGAAGGGGTTGGCTGAGTTGACTCCACATGTACAAGATAATTGGACACTGCCTACATATTTATATGGATGTATTATCCAACCTGAACTTCAGGCCAAATGTAGTTCTCCTAGGAAGTGGGATAGAAGAAAAAGGTGATGACCAGAACATATGATTAATGTTGTAGAAGAAAAGAGAAGACTTGACAAATGATATTGGTCTTGAAAAATGGCAAGTTGGTGAGACGAGATGACTTACAAAATGGCAAGCCAATGGAACTAATTTTGCTTGCAAAATGGCAAGAGCATGGCATGGTGGGTGAGAAATAATGATATTAAAAAATGGAAAGCACGTGGGACAAGATGACTTGCACAACAAGATCATGAGGATCAAAATGTACAAAAGCATAAGACAATGTTTTTGTTCTTTTGTAGATCATTTTCAAATGTTTTTAGTGTTTTTGGGATAAAATATGTACAAATGAGCAACCAACTAGTCAAAGAGATACTCGTCTGAGAGTAGAAGCTCCAATAAATAACTAAGCCAATTGCAATAGCAATCATGGATATAATTAATGGACTAGGGAACTAACTAAGAGCTTTAATAATAGCTAAAGCCTGTTATAACAACACATGTTCACAAATCGGCAAGAGCAAGGATACTAAAAAGATAAAAATGTTTACCAATGAGCAATAAATAATGATAGAATAGTGTGCAGTGTGCAGTGTGAAATCAATATGAAAAACCATGTGGTAGGCAAAGATCTTGAGCTAAAATGATGTCCTTGTTCATTTGTCTGTAGAAGAAGCTGTGAAATACTATTCTGATAGAATTACTTTGTAGAACTGGCATTGAAGGTGTTCACAATACTACTGAGACATAATCAAGATCATAATTGGTTGAGGGACAAAAGTGTTTAGGTTACAACAAGCCCAAGACATAACAAATAATATGGTTCTCAAAGAGAACAATCCAAAGAATATGGTCCAACAGATGGATGGCCCAGGGTGGGATAAAGAATAAGGTTCTCAAGGAGAACAGTCCAAAGAATATGGTTTTCAAAGAGAATGGCACAGGGTTAGATAAAATGTGTTTAGAGTACCAATGGTCCAAAATATTTCACTTTCCAGAGTTGTGAAAGTAATAGGGCTCATGTGAGAATGGTCCAGGGTAGTATAGAATGGTAGGATAAAATTACTTCAACACAAATTTCCCCCAAGTAAGGGGTCTTGTAGACAATGGCTTAAAGTTGTTCACGCATATAATATCTTTAGGTGTACAATGTTCATGGGCTTTAAAATTTCTTCACCATTGGGTTTAGCCAGTCGATATGCCCTCGATCCATAGTTCGTCAAGATAGCAAATGGTCCTAACCAATTAGGTTGAAATTTACCTTTTTTCTTATGTTCAATGTTTGTGTTCTTTTGGTTTTCTTTCAGAACCAAATCACTAATCTCAAACTTTTGAGGGAGAATGTACTTGTTGTATCTTCACCGTAATCTATTCTTATAGGCTTGCAAGTTTTCTAGGGCAACCAAATGCTTACCATAAAGAATTTCTATTTCTTGCATCCTTGAGACCCTGGAGTCCTCATCATCTTCAATATGCTTTAGTCATACTCGCAATGATGGTCGCTCGATATCAATTGGGATAATAACTTTTGTGTCATAGATAAGGTAATATGGAGTGGAACCTATTAGGGTTTGATGATTGGTTTTGTAAGCCCAGAAGGCAAGAAAGATTTACAAGTGTCAATTATAGCTAGCATTATTGAAAATCTTCTTTAAAATGTCTAAAATGGTCTTGTTTGACACCTTGGCTTGTTCATTACCTTGCAAGTTATATCGAGTTGATTTCTTGTGTTTGATCTTGAATTTTGCATAAAGGTCTTTGACATCTCTATTTAAAAAGGATCCATCGTTATTTGATATAAGGCAAGTTGGGATGTCATATTGATAGATGATATAGTAATAGATGAATTTAGATATTTGCTTCTTGGTGACATAAGTGAGAGGAATAACCATAATCCACTTAGTAAAATACTCAATAGCAGTCAAGATATGCTTATGGCCATCTGAAGATGTTAAGTTTATTTTCTCGATGATATCGAGGCCCCACGTTGAGAATGGCCATGGTGTTATGATCGGTTGTAGTAGTAAATAAGGTGTGTGTATTAAATTTCCATATTTATGACATGGAACACATTTCCTTACATAATTGTAATTATCGATCTCCATTTTTAGCCAATAATAGCTTATTCTGAGGAGCTTCTTTGCTAATACTACACTATTGGTATGGGCCCCACACATTCTTTCATGAACCTCCCCCAATGCCAGTTTGGATTCTCCTGAAGATAAAAAATGAAGAAGCATTATATCATAGCCTTTATGATAAAGCATGCTTTTAAGGAGGGTATAACATGATAAATGGTGAAGGAAGAGTTTTTGTCTATTATTGGATAGGTCGGCTATGAAAACATGATCATGCAAGTAGTTATAAAAGTCTTAGAACCATGTAATTCATGTAGGGGATTGGGACCATCAATGACACATACCCTTTCTTAATCTAGCATAATATCTATAGGATGAAGAAGATTCTCAATTAAAAAACTGACACTCTTTAGCTTCACCATCAATTTGTATCATGGAACCAATTGTTGCAATTGCGTCAGTTGATCTATTGTTGGCCCTTGGAACCTGTTCAAACTATAGAGATTTAAAATGACCTTTGAGATTATCAATAATTTTCTTTTAAGAAACAAACTTGTCATCTCTGGTTTGATATCGATCAGTGGTTTGATTGATGATTAATTGAGAATCACCATATACTTATAAGCTCGGAATATCCTATTGTATAGCAAGGTGAAGCCTTGCAATCAATGCCTCATACTTGGCCATATTGTTTGTATAATGAAACTGCATATGAAACGCTTTGGGAATTAGATCCCCTTAGGGTGTAATCAATAATATGCTAGCTCCAGATCCATGGGATGTAAAAGATCCATCAAAATATAGCTTCCATTATTCAGGTACTTACGATGCTTGTTTTATTATCATAATAGAATCATCTGAAAAGTCAAATTTAAGCAATTGAGTGTCTTCAATAGGGGCTTATCCAAGTTGATCAGTAATAACCTGCCCCTTGATTACTTTCTAATTTTGATACTCAATGTCAAATTTACTTATGAGCATGACCCACTTAGCCATGCATCCTTGAAGAGTTGCTTTGGATAATAAAAATTTGAGAGGATCCACCTTGGTGATGATAATAATTTTATTATTTAGCATATAATGTTGCAATTTTTGGATAGTAAAGACCATAGCTAAACATGCCTTCTCAATAAGTGTATAATTGTGTTCATAAGCTAGTAAAGTGCAGCTTAAATAGTAGACTGTGTGTACTTTACCTTGATCATCATGGTGGGCCAAAAGTGCCCCCAATACATGTTATGTTATTGATATGTAAAGAACAAGTGGTCATCCAGGTGTTGGCAGTCTCAAGACTAGTGGATTGGCTAAATATGTCTTGAGTTTTGTAAATGCTATCTGAAAATCTTCATCCCATTAAAAAATGATCCCTTTTTTCAAGAGATGGGTAAATGGGTGGTGTTTATCTATCGATTGAGAAATGAACCTACATATAGATTGAATATTTCCTTGTAGGTTTTGTAGTTGTTTAAGATTTTTTGGTGGAGGCATTTCCATAATGGCCTTGACCTTGGCAGGGTTGACATCGATCCCTCTTTATGATATAATGAAACCTAGAAATTACCTTGAATTCATGTCAAAGATGCACTTTTTAGAATTCAATTGGACTTTATATTCATGAAGCCTCTCAAAGATTCTTCGTAAAACATCAAGATGTCCACCTCTTGTTCTAAATTTTACTAGTATGTCATCAACATAGTCCTCAATAATATCATGTATCATGTCATGGAAGATGATAGTCATGGCACATTGATATGTGGCACCAACATTCTTCAAGCCAAATGGCATGACTTGGTAATAGAATGTTCTCCATGGAGTGGTGAATGTAGTCTTGTGTTGATCTTCTTGGGCTATCTTAATTTGATTATATCCATAAAATACGTCCATTAAGGATAGCATCTCATACCCAGTAGTCGAGTCAACAATCATGTCGATGTTGGGCAGAGGAAAATCATCTTTGGGGCATGCTTTTATTGATATCTCTGAAATCAATAAAAATATATATACCTGAGGTCTTTTGACTCACTAGGACTATGTTTGAAATCCATTCAAAATGGTCTAGTGGTCTAATGAACCTGCTCTTAGCAACTTTTTCAATTTTGCTTTAACCAATAGGGTGATGCATGGATGCATCTTCCTCAATGTCTGCTTGACTAGTTTGGAATTTGGATGGACAACAAGGTGATGCACAACTAAATCTAGGTCTAAGCCTAGCATGTCAGAGTATGCCCATACAAAGATGTCAATATAATCCCCTAAAAGGGATATCATATGTTCACATTTTGCTTTAGTAAGGGAAGCTCCAAGATAAATAATTTTAGCATCCTCATAGGTTCCCAAGTTCACTTTTGTTGTGTTTTCCACAAGGAGTGTGGATATATCTTCTAGAATTGTAGGAAGGGTATGATCATGATAATCTTCTTCTACTGCATCTTCTTGTTGTTCCTCCCAAAGCTATGGATAATGTGATGAATTAGAATCCACCATCTCAGGTAAAGGCCAAGTAGTAAAAACCTCTAGATTCTCAAGAGCGAGACGCTTAAACATTTACTATTGTTCTGAATAGTTGCTTATGCTAGCTATAAAACTTCAGATAGATGGACCTTTTGTGCCTTGAGGGGATGAATAAATTCTCCCACCTAAGAGCACCTAAAATACGTTTTCACTCAAAGTCTTGTCTTTTTCTTTACTTTTTCCTTGAATTATGAGTGCTTCAAAGAGGTTTTCACCCAAAGATATCAATGTTTCATTTTTATTATGATCAAGAAAGTTTGCCGGCTCTCCAAAATAGGTATAAGGATCTAATAAAAAATAAAAGCCTTGTTTGTGATTGCCAATGGGCAATCCATATCATAGGCCCATATATTCTGCAATTAATTCTTCATTTTGAAAATCATCAAGCCATATGACCAAATTTTTTTGGTCCCAATCAATGAGTTTGGGATGGCAAAGGCATAAAGAACAATGAGGGTTTGCTTTAGGATAGGAAGCTCCAATGAAGGTATAGGGTTCTACTTTAGTAGGGGAAGCTCCAAGGGTATATCTTGCTTCAAGATGGAAAGCTCCAATAGTTAAGGTTAAAATGGATTTAGAATCAAATAGATCCATGTTATCAAGCTTGTCAAAAAGGCTATAATGGGATGTTGTGTCACTATCAGGAATCTCATCACTAGTCAATTTGAAAGAATCACTATGAAAAGTTATGAGTGTTGTCCCAAAAATGAGTGATATTTTATGAACTATTTTGGTCCTACAAGACCAAAATAGTCTCTTCCCTTTTCAAAAAGTGTTATGTGCATTCTAATTCTCCATTCTTCAAGCTTTTCAAAAATCTATAGACTCTATAGGCTTAAAACTATGAACTCCGCAGGCTCATTTCTACAGACTCTGCAGGCTTGAAACTTCAGACTCCGTAGGCTCATTTCTACGGACTCTGCAGGTGGGATTCTAAGGACTCTTTCAAGGTTCGAGAGAAAACTTAGAGAAAACTATGGACTCAGTTTCTATGGACTTCACAGGAATAAAATCTACAGAATCTGTAAGAAAGAAACAAGCTCTCAACACTTAGGTGATTTCAAAGTTGGTTCAACGATAAGGTTCAACCAAAATGTCCATCGGTAAGCTTCTAATCAAGGATTGAGCCATTGAATTGTTAAATCTTGAACCATTTTGGTTTAATGGGTTTAATGGGTTCAAAGGTTCAACATCATCAGCAAACGTTAAGCGCATTTGTCAAAGACAAGAAGCCTTGAACCATTGAACCGTTGAACCATTGAGCCATTTTGGTTCAAAGGTTCAATGGGTTCAATGGTTCAAAGGTTCAACGTGTGGTTGGTTCAAGTGGACAAAGGACTTAGCCAAATAAAGGTATTGAACCGATTGAACCATTAAACCGTTGAACCAAAGTTGGTTCAATCGGTCGGTTCAATCGGCAGGTTCAAGGGGCTGCCCCAAAGCCAAAGGAACAAGTGCCCTTATGGAGGGTAGTGAACCATTGCCAAGTTCCCTTGCAGAGGGCAATGAGCAAAAATAAACAAAGAGAATTCCTTCAGAAAAGTTCCCTTGGCAAAGTTGTTAAGGACCATTTCCTTCAGACTTTTGTCCGAAGGAAATAAGCCTGACCAAAGAAACCCTGATGGAAAGCAGAAGCAAGCGAGAAGAAACAACTAAGGAAAGGAAAATTTCCTTCAAACAAAATGTTAGAAGGAATTCCTTCAAACTTTTGTCTGAAGGAAAATCCTGAAGTGAAAGTCCGTCGACGAAAGAAAAACCCATCAAGGAGAATGAAGTCCGAAGGCCATCCGAAGACCGCCCGAAGGGTATGTGCCCTCACATGGGACACTTGACACTCAAAAAATGAACCATCTTTCAAGACCTCAAAGGGAAATTTCCCTCTAGGAAAGATCAAACCTCAAAGTGTAGCAGAAGCTGCCACGTGTCCCTTATAAAGTTAAAGCAGAAGCTGCCAAGTATCGTCTGCCAGGACATAATTTCTAATAAGTTTCAAAGCTACAGAACGTGCCACGTGTTCCATTTTAACTCAATAAAAGCTGCCAAGTGTCAACATCCATAGTTTCTTCCTTGTGTCCCATTGTAAAGCTCAGTAGAAGCCACCAAGTGTCATCTTCCATAGGACTCTCAAAAGGTATCTAAAGCTTCTATAAGTTAAGCAGATGCTACCAGGTGTCCTCATTGGTTTCAGAGCAGAAAGTACCATGCGTCACTTGTTAAGATCAGCAGAAAGCAGCCAAAGCAAACAAGAAAGCTAAAGGAATTGTCAAGGAAAGTGATGGGCCCACAGACATCAAAATTCATGGTAACAAAATAGCCATTGATCTTTGAAGGCTTGAGCACGGGCTCGAATGCATTCAAAGGCCAAAATGCCAAAGGGAAGAACCACTGATGGAAGAGCATAAAGAGCCAGCAAGGCTGAGGATATAGCCCTGAGAGCTCAAATGCCAAGAAAAGATAAAACCAAAAAGGGGAACAAATAGCCCGAGGGCTCAAATCGTAGCAAAAAGAGGTAAAGGCCAAAATATCTGTAGGATTTATTTTCAGTAGGTGGAACAGTCAACCAGGTAGATATTTGAGCATACAAACATTGAAGGCACAGCGTGTTTGTCTCCTTTGAAGTAAAGGTGAAGTGGATAGTTGCATAGATATCAAGTGATAGACCAGATGACTCAGGCCCAGGAGAAGACATTCGAGATGAATCAACATGCCACAGTTAAGGCAATTGCCCTGTTCTAGCATGGCCCTCTTTGACAAAACTAAAAATGCATTCAATGCATTGAGTGCAGCATGGGTTGTTCCATGGAACAAAGTGCCAAGCCTTTCTTAGCTACTATATATTATAGTCTCTTGTGTCATTTTAAAGGAGATCTTCCTGTTATCAGAAGCAAAACTCTGCCCAAATTGAAAGGCATTACTGAGACTTTGAGCTTAGATTGTTGTTCATATTTCTTTGATTGAATGAGAAAGCAAGTCACTTGCAGACTTTGTGTTGTTATAGCTTGTGTTATTTTAGGAAATTGTTCTTATGTCTATTTCCTAGGAACATCCTTGTTTATTTGATCTAACAAGCAGAATTAGTGGAAGTAATCGGGAAGGTGTCTTGAAGCCAACTATGGAGAGACTTTGTGCCCCCATAATTGCCTTTTGTGTGTTTTTTTTCTGTTCATGTGTAAAGGATCTTGGGATGACTTTGTGTCCTCATTATCCTTCGTATTTCACTCTTGGGCAGTCGACGTGGAGACTTTGTGCTACATCTCAGTATGTTGGTTACTATGCCCTTGGTTACCAATTACTATTTCTTACCTGAAAGAACTCCTGTTGTTTCTTGCCAGACCACTTCTAAAAAAAGAGAAGTGCCTTCAGCGTCTTCACCAGGATTTCTCCTTTATTTTTGAACATCATCTCTGAAAAAAGAGAGATGGATGGTGTTATCCTATCCCTGAGTGTTATTTTTTGCATATATCTATAGTATATAGCTCCTCATAGTTATAAGGGAACCTCCCCTTGATGAGAGGAGAGATTTGTCCCCTTTTGATGTGGTAAACCCGCACACTTGGCCGACCAATCTCCCTATGTTGTGGTTGAAGAGCCCTATTTTGCTCACTAGTTACCTGGTTGACAAAATATTCACCCAATAGTTTTTGGCGACTCTGTTGAGGACACAATAATTTTGTGCAATTGGAAGACTCAAGCTTTAGTTTGAAAAATCACCTATGTCTTACCCATTATCATTAAATCCTTATCCATTTATCCCACTGTGGAAGAATGAGCTGCTCCAGTGCTTTCCCATTGTTAATTTTTCCTCCCAACTTCACGCAACAGTTTTTGGTGACTCTACAGGGGATAAAAAGTGTAGTTTGAAGCCTCAAGCTGAAGCAGGGATAGTTCTTTCCCATTTTTGTTCTACAATCTGGCAACTCCACACTATACTAGGAGCCAGAGAGCCCAAGGTGTTGTTGATCCTATTTTTGAGTTGGTGCAACAGGTTAATTTTAATTTGTTCCCTTCCCAACTTCAAGCTCAAAGATCTAGGAGTGTTCCTCCTACCCATACCAGGACACCAACACAAGGTAGAGCAACTTTTTCTGCTGTTAGTAGAGCTTTCCCCATCCACAGGCTGCCTAGATTTGTTATCCCTCTTTTTCACAATCTAGTCATGGCAGTTCAAGGCCCCTGGGGTAACTCATTTGGCCCACTCAATTTGACTCCACCCCTGCATGAACTTCCACACAACTCAAGAAATAACTTCCCCAAATTCTTTGGGGATGGGAGAGTTCACCCTGATGAACACATTGCAGCCTTCAGCATAGCTTATGGTGTGACAGGCGTGGAGTATGAGGATGCAACAGTCAGGCTGTTTGTAGAAACACTACAAGGCACTGTTGCAGACTGGTTCTACCATCTGCAAGCTAGATCAGTGACTGACTGGGACACACTTAAAGCCAAATTTGAAGCAAGGTTCAAGCTTGCAAAAGATGCACATGCTTTGTTAGCCTAGCTCACATAGACAAAGAAGGAATCTCATGAACCTATGAGGGGTTTCATTGCCAAGTTTGACAAGCTCAGGAATAGAATTCCTATAATTTTTCAGCCAACACCTGAAAACCTCAAATGCTTCTTCATCAACTCACAATTGCCTGAAGTGATTTTTGTGCTGAGACGTGCTAGCCACATAGACCTTGTTACTACTCAAGACTTGGCTACTGAGGTAGAAGATGACCTTATCTTGGCAGGAAAGATAAGGAGAGACCCAAATAGAGGTAAATCATCTTCATCTTCTAAATATCCATCTATAGGCACCACTGATCAAATGGTGCAAAAGCTAGAAAATGAACTGCTAGCCTTGAAAATACAAATGGCCCAAGGTATGTCTGCTCTCCCTAATCGGGATATGCCAAGGAGGACATTTTAGAATCAAGCATACCAAGGCAATGCTACCAGGAATTAAGGGCAGCAAAATCATCTTCCTCCCCCACAGAAGAACCTTTCCCTTGAAGCACCCCCAACCAACTCAGCAGTTAGATATTTAGAAATTGAACATAATTTCTCTTTCCAACCTGAGTTTGATCAAGGAAATGATGCTAATCTCTTCACTGAAGAAGAAAAAAAATTAGCTGGTGACTCCAACATTAGTTTCCTAAATTATCAAGATGAACCTAGAAGTGAAGGTAAAGTAGATGAGGGATCATACGTAGTGTTCACCTGGTCCAAGAACCAGTCAGCCCAGCAAGCTGATAAAGAGAAGACAAAGGACTGACCTCAACCAACAATTTCAATTGCTAAGCGTGGAACCACTCTGCCTTTCCATCCAAAGGACCTAGTGGTTGCTAAAAAAGTAAGTACCCCAAACATTTTTGCACCTTCAACTTCAAATTCGCAGGCCAGTCCTCCCCCTCCCAAAAACCAAAAGGATGAACTCCCATCCTTTCTTCCTAGTCCATTTTATTCATTTGACATAATTGACCATGTCAAGAAAACTAAAATTCAAATGACTGAATTTGAATTCCTACAAGCCAACCCTGAGCAGTTGGACAGGTTGGTGGAGTGTGTGAAGAATACAGCCATCCCTATAAGACAAGAGATTAGAAAGGTAACTCATGATCCCCAGAGGAACATGTCCATCCCAAACAATCTTGTCATTACTCCTCCTATTTCCCCTAGGAAAATAGAGCCTTCTATGTTTCCTTGTTGATAAACAGTCATAAGCTGAGTAACTGCATCATTGATTCTGATGCATCTGACAACGTCATGCCTGCCAAAGTGGTAGAATCTCTTGGTCTCAAACTGACCAGGACATTTGGGAGATGCTTCTCCATGGAGAAAAAATAAGTGCCACTACTAGAATAGATCAAGGATGCCCAATTTGCATTTGCATCATTTCCAAAAAAAGAGAATCAAGATGACAGCCATGGTGGCTGATGTTCCAGCCTTATACAGCATTCGACTGGGATGAAATTTTTGCAAGGATGTGGGTAGTGAGTTGAACATGGACCTATCTAAGGCAAGGATCCCTATCAAAGGTGTTATGAAGAGGCTACTCCCTAAAAAGGAAGCAAAATATCTTGTCACTCAGACATCAGCACCTGAAGCTCAGATTCTATTTGAGTCTCTAGGTAGGGGTAATTATTTTTTATCCATATAGGATGTTCATGTTCTGTAGATGAAAGTCCTGTAGCTGGTAATCCAAAAATTGATTCAAATAAGACATCAGAAGAAATGGTAGGGCACCATACAAATAAAAATAGATCTTCCATCTCTAATGAAGAGAAATCTAATAGAAGATCAGTTTTTGATGATGTTTGGATTTGGGAATTTGATGGCAGTAATTCCTGTGCCGGTGCTGGAGTTGAGATGGTGTTGATATCTCCTCAAGGAGTTATTCTTCCTCCTTCACATAAGTTGTAGTTTAGCAACACCAAAAACAATGCCGAGTATGAATCTTTGTTACTCAAATTGAAGGTTGCTCAGGATGAACATGTCAAACTCCTTCATGCCAAAGGAGGTGATGAACTGATGGTTTGTTAGGGGTCTGAGGGGGACAATCAAAAATGTGTTGGACTGAACCATCAGAATAGCGAGTTATGGTAGTGGACCATACTGTTGCGCTCTAAAGTCAGCAAAAGGAACTCTTCACCAAGAGAGCAAAGATTTATGGTTTTCAGATTAAAGACCACGTCTTGCCATGGGGCAAGAAGAGAGAACCAAAAGGAGTGCACAAAAAGTGTGATTCCTAGTGGAGAGTTCCATTTGCCCATCACCGATTATGGGGATAAAATGTTTTCCTACTAGTTTATTAGGATGGAACGCCATCTTCATTGTCTCACAATGGGCAGCATCTAAATCACTTTAATTCTTGAAATATCAGATAAGTTCACCTATACATATGTATATTTGTATAGTCTTTAGTTCTATTTTGTGCTTTTTGTTTTCATTTTTTAGAGCCTTTCTTTTTGGGTAGCATGACTCCATAGCCCAATGTCATACTTCAAGGCACAGGAGATTCTGGTTTATACTCTCCTCAGCTGTTCCAAATTTTAAACTGAAAGAAGTTCTCCAATTAGAGCCAACTGTTGTCCCCAAAAATATCACTCATTTTTGGGACAACATATGAACTATTTTGGTCCTGCAAGACCAAAACAGTCTCTTCCCTTTTCAAAAATTGTTATGTGCATTACAATTCTCCATTCTTCAAGCTTTTTAGAAATCTACGAACTCTGCAGGCTTAAAATTATGGACTCCATAGGCTCATTTTTACGGACTCTACAGGCTTGAAACTACAGAACTCTACAAGCGGGATTCTATGGACTCTTTCAAGGCTCGAGAGAAAACTATGGACTTAGTTTCTATGGACTTCGCAAGAAGAAAATCTACGGACTCTACAGAGAAAGAAACAAGCTCTCAATACTTAGGCAATTTCAAAGTTGGTTCAACGACAAGGTTCAACCAAAATGTCCATCAGCAAGCTTCTAATCAAGGATTGAACCATTGAACCGTTGAACCTTGAACCATTTTGGTTCAACAGGTTCAATGGGTTCAAAGGTTCAACGTTATCAACAAAATTTAAGCGCATTTGTCAAAGAGAAGAAGGCTTAAACCATTGAACCATTGAACCATTTTGGGTCAAACGAGTTCAATGGTTCAAAGGTTCAACATGCAGTTGGTTCAAGCGGACAAAAGACTTAGCCAAATAAAGGGATTGAACTGATTAAACCATTAAACCGTTGAACCAAAGTTGGTTCAATCGGTCAATTTAATCGACAGGTTCAAGGGGCTACCCCAAAGCCAAAGGAACAAGTGCCCGTGCAGAGGGCGGTGAACCAAGGCCAAGTGCCCTTGCAGAGGGTAGTGAAGAAAAATGAAAAAAGAGAATTCCTTCAAAAAATTTCCCTCGGCAAAGTTCTTAAGGACAATTTCCTTTGGACTTTTGTCTAAAGGAAATAAGCTTGACCAAAGAAAGCCCGACAAAAAGTAGAAGCAAGCGGGAAGAAACAACTAAGGAAAGGAACATTTCCTTCAAATAAAATGTCTGAAGGAATTCCTTCAAACTTTTGTTTGAAGGAAAATCCTAAAGTGAAAGTCCGCCGATGAAGGAAAAACTCGTTGAGGAGAAAGAAGCCCGAAGGCCATCTGAAGACCGTCTGAAGGCTATGTGCCCTCATGGGGGACACTCGACACTCAAAAAATGAACCATCTTTCAAGACCCCAAAGGGCAAGTTCCCTCTGAGAAATATTAAACCTCAAAGTGTAGCGAAAGCTGCCACGTGTCCCTTATAAAGCCAAAGCGAAAACTGCCAAGTGTCGTTTGTCGATACACAGTTTCTAATAAGTTTCAAAGCTGTGAAATGTGCCACGTGTTCCATTTGAACTCAGCAAAAGCTGCCAAGTGTCAACATCCATAGTTTTTTCATTGTGTCCCATTATAAAGCTTAGTGGAAGCCGCCAAGTGTCATCTTTTGTAGGACTCTCAAAAGGTATCTAAAGCTTCTATAAGTTAAGTGGATGTTGCCAGGTGTCCTCACCAATTTCACAGTGGAAAGCACCATGCATCACTTGTTAAGATCAATAGAAAGTAGCCAAAGCAAACAAGAAAGCCGAAGGAATTGTCAAGAAAAGTGATAGGCCTGCAAACGTCAAAATTCATGGCAACAAAATAGTCGTTGATCTTTGAAGTCTTGAGCACGGGCTCAAATGCATTTAAAGGCCAAAATGCCAAAGGGAAGAACCACCGATGGAAGAGCGTAAAGAGCCAGTGAGGTCGAGGATATAGCCTTGAGAGCTCAAATGCCAGGAAAAGACAAAACTAGAAAGGGGAACAGATAGCCTGAGGGCTCAAATCACAGCAGAAAGAGGGAAAGACCAAAATATATGTAGGAGTTATTTTCAGTAGGTGGAATAGTCCACCAGGTAGATATTTGAGCCTACAAACATTGAAAGCACAGCTTGTTTGTCTCCTTTGAAGTAAAGGTGAAGTGGACAACTGCACAGATATCAGGTGACAGACCAGATGACTTAGGCCCAGGAGAAGACAATCGAGATGAATCAACACGCCGTAGTTAAGGCAGCCACCTTATTCCAGCATAGCCCTCTTTGATAAAACTAAAAATGCATTCAATGCATTGAGTGCAACATGGGTTGTTCCATAGAACAAAGTGCCAAGCTTTTCTTGGCTGCTATATATTGTAGTCTCTTATGTTATTTTAAAGGAGATCTTCCCATTACCAGAAATAAAACTCTACCCAAATTGAAAGGCATTACTGAGACTTTGAGCTCAGATTGTTGTTCATATTTCTTTGATTGAATGAGAAATCAAGTCACTTGCAGACTTTGTGCTGTTATAGCTTATGTTATATTAGGAAATTGTTCTTATGTCTGTTTCCTAAGAGCATTCTTCTTTATTTGATCTAACAAGCGGAACTAGTGGAAGTAATCAGGAAGGTGTCCTGAAGCCAATTGTGGAGAGACTTAGTGCCCCCATAATTGCCTGTAGTGTGTTTTCTTTATGTTCCTGTGTAAAAGATCTTGGGATGACTTTGTGCCCTCATTATCCTTCGTATTTCACTCTTGGGTAATTGAGGTGGAGACTTTGTGCTACATCTCAGTCTATTGGTTACTATGCCCTTGGTTACCAATTATTGTTTCCTACCTAAAAGAACTCCTATTGTTTCCTGCCGGACCACTTTTAAAAAAGAGAAGTGCCTTCAGTGTCTTCACCAAGATTTCTCCTTTGCTTTTGAACATCATCTATGAAAAAAGAGGGATGGATGGTGTTATCCTACCCCTGAGTGTTATTTTATGCATATATATATAGTATATAGCTCCTCATAGTTATAAGGGAACCTCCCCTTCATGAGAGGAGAGATTTGTCCCCTTTTGATCTGGTAAACCCACACACCTGGCCGACTAATCTCCCTATGTTATGGTTGAAGAGACTTATTTTGCTCACCAGTTAGCTGGTTGACAAAATATTCACCCATCAATGAGGTCACCTCCAAGCGATATAAATCTAAAACCTTCATTCAAATTAGGTACTCCAGCTGATAAGGGTTCCAAGATTCCCTACACCTATGGGCCAAGGCATTTTCTTATATAATCAAGATGATCCATGATCTGATTAGGGATAGGATACTTTGGATTCTGAAAGCAATTAGCAAGACCTTCAAAATATAACTAGTATTCTCGATAAAATGCTCTCGATCTTTATCTAGTGCAATAGTAGGTACAAAAACCATAGGTGGTTTTTGTTATTTCTTCTTTTATTACCAAATCATTGTGGGTCTGTTAGGATTCTTTGAAGGTTTAGGCTTACCAAATGTTTTTGGAATTTAAGATAACTTTACAATGTAGAAGGCATCCTTAAGATTGTACGTGGAAATGCCCATGTCTTTAATAATAACTTGCTTTGTAAGAGCTATGGGAAATGGATCAACCAAAGTGGAAGCGAGATCACTAGGGTTGATATAATTGGATGGAGGTGGATGTGAAACTATAGCCTTATTTTTTTTTAAATGAATTTAGAACCTAGACAATAGTTATAATTATGAAACTCAACCTCAAGATGTTTCCAATACTTGTAAGGTTGTTTATCGATGATAATAGTAACCTCAATCCCATTATGGGCAAACTTCAGGCACTAATGCAGGGTGAAGGGAATGGTCTTGTACTTCATGGATCTAAGGATGAACAAGAAGTATGTTATAAGGTAATTCAATGTCCATAATATGAAGCATTGTGTGGTGTGAAACAAACCCAACAATGATTGACAACTAAATAGTACCAGCAGACTCCCTTTCGAAGTTGTTGTATGCCTTGATGGTGATTGTCTCTAGTTGAATGTCTTTCATAGTGTAGCCCAATCTTTGTACCAACTTAAGAGTTATGATGTTCAGTCTTGAACCATTGTTTATAAGAACCCACTTGATCTTATGGTTTTTAATGATTACTTCAATGTATAGTGGGTTATTATGGCTCGATCTAAGTGTAGACGTCTTTTTGATGAAACATGACTTGACAAAATGAAGACAAATGTCCCACAAGGTTATGGAACTGTTCAGGATTTACATCATTAAGAATAGTGGATTATTATAAAAGATTGTTTAAGATATTCATATGGACTTTAGATGTCTGCAAGAGATCTAAAATGGAAATATGTGTATGGGTTTTGCTCAATTGGTTTGATAGACTATAAGGCTTTTCAACATTGGGATGAGACAACTTGGCTTTCATTGGCATAGTAGTCAACTTTGGATCTATTGCCATAATGTTCACATTAGGTTATATGGAAGTAGGAAAAGGGCCTTGGAGAGCGACTCACAAGTGTCTAGTTGTGACTGTGCAACTTAGAGATGGCAAGGAGCTAATATAATCAGAAGATGAAGGCAAAGGGCCTTGGAAGGTGACTCATAGGTGTATAGATGCATTACTATAGTTTTCAGTCAGTAAGGAACCATTATAACTAAAGGAAGGGCATTATCCAAAAATAGTAACCCATGTAAATGGAGTTGCAATAGAATTGTGCGAGCTTGATGTGTTATTACTAGAGAGAGGGTGTTAACCCTATAATAATGGGTCTCATACTATGAGGATCATGAGATGGTTCACATGGTCTGACAGTAACAATGGTTATGTGGATTGAAAAAATGCATCACACAGTGTTGTTATAGTTTTAAGGCATGTTGTTGTAACCCAAATTATTAGTATCGGTAATATAATTGTGATTATGCTCATGATAATTATGATTTTGACCTTGATTATGCCTTTATCCTTGATTTTATCCTTGGTTTTGGTTGGTCCTTGATGGTAATTGATTATGTCAAGGAAAGGGGTCCTTGTAGATTCCCATATCTTGATTAGTGTCCTAATTAGGGGTTAGTTTATTCTCAACCTTGCCACTCTTAATGAGATATTCAATAATATGTCATAATTAGATGCAATGATAGGCACTATGACTAACAACCTGATGAAAGTTACAACATTCATTCTCTTTGTACCAATCTGGTTTTGGTTAATCTTGAAGAAATGGCATTGGTATTGGATATACAATTAAATTAGTTGCTATGAGATTTTAAAATACCATTTTAATTAGTTTTCTTGATTTGCCAAAGACCCTAAAATTGTTGTGGTTTATACTTTGTGGAGGTTGTCTCTACAAATTAGGTGGTGGATTACAAGGAGATAAATGTACGTTTGGGGCTCGCAGATCTTGCATAATTTGTATGTGCCTTATTTCAATCACCCCATTTCTAACATTGTTCTTGTTAAAACCCTTAGATTTCTCTTACACAATAATTGGACTAGAATATTCAGTCAGATTTTTCATTTGACCCTGCACAAAAATCTTGACAAGGCCTTTTGCAATAAAGACCTTCTCAATTTGTACACCTTTGTCGATAATTTTCTCAAATGAGTTAGCACAAGATAGTAATAGATTTGCATGACCTCAAGATGTAAGTTCTATGCAAATATGTTTACCAATTCTTTGTCTAGCAAATTATGTTGAAATCAACCTGCTAATTTTCTCCATCTTTGTAGGTATGAGATGAAACTTTATCCATCATGTTTCTTGGCTTTGCACAAGTCAACAACGACCAATACATGTTCAATATTGTATCATAAATGGTTTATGAAATTTTCATATAAGTCATTCCAATTCATAATTGATCCCATGGGTAACTTAGGTAGCCAATCTAAAGCTTGCCTCACTAAACTTTGTGAGAATAATCAAAACAAGTACACGCTACCACAAGTAACCTCTTGGCATAATACAAAACATACCTGAATGTGTTCACATGGGTCTCCCTTTCTATTGTATTTATCAAACTTTCATGCCTAAGAATGAGATGTAAAGGGGACTTAGAGAATAGATAGATCAAATGGATATGGGAATATCTTATCTAACTTGAATTTCTTAACTCTATTATTCATCTCCAATCATGTCACAATTTATTTCATGGAGTTTCACTCTTGTATGTTTGGTGCACTCATGGGTGGAACATAATTTTGTTGGGGTGGTATGTGCCCCTATTTTTATTGGGGTGGTATGTACCCCTACTATTGTTTTTGGGGTGGAATTTGCCCTTATTATTGATTTTGGGGTGGTATGTGCCCCTATTATTGTTGTTGGGGTAGAATGTGCCCCTGTTGTTGTTATTGAGGTGGTATATAGCCTTGTTATTATTGTTGGGGTGGTATGTGCCCTTATTATTGCATGGATTTGCTAGGGATGTGCACCCTATGATCCTGAACTTGGTTTTGGTTCACTCCTTGAGTCAAATAGGTAGATAGTCAATTCCTAGGAATCTGTTGCCTTGAATCAACCATGTTCTATTGGTTTTGGGGAGTTCTGTGTATATTTACCATTGTACGTGTTGGCTTAGATTAACTAGCCAAATTGTTTTGAGGGATCTCCTTAATTTGAATTGAATGTTTTGGTCTCTGATTTTACAAAGTGATAAGAGGATCTTAATGATTAAATAATGTGTGTTCTATGTCTAGCAAAACATTTTATACAACCTCTTATGTCTTACTCTGTTCATTTGAGACTCCTTGATCACTTGTTATGTTCTCAACCAATGTTTATTGCATAATTTTAATCATGTTTCCTTGTTCCTAAAAAGCATCATTGTGAATTGAAGTAGCAACTAAAGAGTCGGTCAAGTTCATGATAAGTTGATTGGTATACTATTGACTTATTTTCTTAATCTTCGTGACAAGATCTTGATCGGTTGGTTTTGACTCTACAACTATTTATTTTCCTTTGTTAGAGGAAGAAGGTATGTTTGGTTGTGCAATGTTTTGGAAAACTTGCTCTCATTGTTGTTCTCCTCCTCTAACTAAGGTGTGTAATTACTCTATAGAAAAATCTGAGGGTAGTCTAGCACCAGATTTTATCAATCTAAGGAATGCTTCATCTTGGTTCTCTTGATATTCCATATACTCTTCCTTGGATCCAACAGTTGTAGGAATTTCTTCAAAGACAACAAAATTGTCCTGACTATCATAAAAATGTTTCTCCTCATAGATAGGATCGTAAGGGATCCCACTACGAGTGAACCTTTGAGTCATGTCTAAAAAGGGTTGCTCTATATATTTGACTAGATTTGGATTAATGTTGTGTAAACGTTTAAACAAGGTACAGATTTTGATCTTTTTTCCAAACAAATGACTAAGGCATCAAAGATACTATAAAAGGAGGGTGGCATGGAAAGACACACAATTAGAAGAATGTGTTCACAAATTTACTCAACCTTTGGTAGGGTTGAAATCATATAAATCAAAACAGGGTATGATAACTTAAAAATCCAAGGTGAAAACTAGTATACTAAAGCTTAGATTTTTTTGATACATCAATACCATAAAATCTAGTTCAACTCTGATGAGTTGATACTAGAAAAAATAGAATAAATCCCTTTGGATTAGGAAGAAGACAATGCAAACCAAGAATCTTAAGATGTGGAAGCATGTAAGAATTCTCAAGTATAAAACTAGAACCAAACGGGCAGCACAATGCCACCACATGGTAATAGGAATGGTAGTATAAAATATGTTCTAGGACTCAAATCATGAGCGATACGCAAGATGACTTGAGTCCACCAATGATGACAATGTGATAATGAGTCTATAAATGGCCTTCAACCCAAATTGGAAATTAAACCAAATTTCCCTTAAGTCAAGTGTAAATGGCGAACCCAATTTTAACACATCAACCTTATGAACTTAGAAAAGTGTAATTTTGAATTTCAACTATCAATGAAGGACTTAAGAAAATTTGGAAAGTGGTTTAGACTTAAATGGGCAGCATAACTGCAATAATAAGATGGTATCACACAATGTTTAAGATGACAAATTTAAATAAGGAGAAGATTGATTTTCACTTAGACAGTGTAACGCCTCCTTATTTAACAAATTTTGGATAATGTCTTTGATTATTGATGTGTATTTACAAGTAAGTTTTGCCTCAAATCAAAACCAAGTAATCTAAGACTAAAATAAACAAATACAACTAAATAATCATCTTAAAGCCCTAAAATTGACAAGGTTGCATGATATTGTTGAAGTCCATCTTTATATGTGTACTTGAGAGAAAATTAAGTGTTCATCCAAAATAAAAGTGCATTATATGGTAGGGTATTTTACACCCCCTTCTCTCAAGTGATAGTACGATAACATAGACCTTGGGGTGCACCTCGTATCAACAATATTTCCATGGCAAGTGGGATTTGTCTAAAACTCTATAAGTTTCAATCATCTAGATGGATCTCATGTGTACCAACTTTCATGTCAGCATACAAGAGAAGCAACACGTCAATTAAATTCGCATCAAATGACTTATTATGAAAAGGTCCAGTTATTTTCACAAATACTATATTCGTCACTTGCTTACTTAGTATGATGTCCAAAATGATCATACATTCTAGGCTTAGCTTTCCACTAATGAAGATGATTTAACCACTCAAACCATTATCCCAATAGGGCGATCCTAATTTATATTACCCCCTTGACCCTCCCCCCCCATGGAGAGGGGTTAAAGACTATGTCAGGATATGAAGCCTCTGGGTCAAAGCTTCCCTATAAAACCCATGGGAAGTAATGAAGTCCCCCTCATAAGACAAAATGCATGAAATAACATCTAATTAAAAATACTTTGTGGTTGTCTTTAGATCACCCAAACAATGCATGTTTCTAGGAGATCCTAGACAACATCCTTTTTACACTTTTGGACTAAGGCACAATTTGCATTAAAAATGGCACTTTTGATCCCATGAGTTCCCTATAGGGGATGGGGGGAAAGCATACATGCACAAATTCATTTTTTCTCTAACAAAATTAACTAAGCAATGATAGATGACTTATTTAAAACAAAACTTTGAAATGAGTTTCGTTTTAAAGCACAAAATTGAAGTGTTTGGTGATGTTCTTTGGCCCATTGGCCTTAAGTTGTAAAAAAATTTAAAAAATAATCACAAAACATTCAATATAAACATGTAATTTTTCCTTTTAAACCAAATGGAAAGATTTATAATTCTTTTTACGCACCAAAAATGAGGTTAAAAAAACTTAAGTAAGCTTTAATCGATCACTTTCCTCGTTGGTCCTGCATAAAAAATTAGATAGTGTAGTTTAGCTTTGAAGCTCTTTTCAATTTGAGACAAACAAATTTGAATTTATTGCTTTTGGGTCTATGATTTTTTGAAAACACAGAGACTGTCACCGATCATTGTTGATCAGTGACAATTCCTGTAAGACCATCATCAGTCGATACCCAACTGTGGTAGGTCGGAAACAACTAGTGATGGTCACCTATGAACCCACAAGCAATAACGTATTGGTTCAAAATATTTGTTAGGATAAAATTTCTAGAAGTTAAGCTTCTGGATCAAAACTATGTTTAGACCAGAGACTTACAAAAACCAAATCATTAAAAACAAACTTGAATAAAGTTCAAAATGAATATTTTTAGGTCATATTTCCCCTGTAACCGAACCATGGTTGGTTGGCCTTACCCATCAACGGTCACTAAAAACCATCAGCAACCACTATGTAACTTGTGAGTGCACAAGAAATGTTAGAAACATGGGAAAATTAGCATAAAAATTATTGTTTAAGGACTTTTTAATGACTAAAATAGAGATTTGAAATTGTCATGATGTCTTTCTTACTTAAATGGACTCCATGAGTCTTATCGGGTGTGCCAAGATGTAGGATTGGATTACAAAATTGGTTAGTCAAAGATTAGTCAATAAATCCATGAAAAATACATAAATAACGTAACAAACTAATCCAAACTATTCTAACGGGGTTTGAAAATGATAATGAAGAGCAAATTGAAAAAAATTAATACCAACTACCTTCCCAAATGATTCCACCATCCAAGAGCAACTCCAAGCATGTTTTTCTCCTTGATCTAATATTCTTATCTTTGTCAACAATGGATGCCAAGTTCCTCTATTGTCTCAAGATCACTATGTATAACCTAGGCTTAAGATAAGACATCTCTAATTTGCCTATCAAATGAAGCTTGTAAATAAAAAATAATGATCAACACAAAAGGTTGTGGAGACAATTATGCATTATAAGTTTACAATAATTTATCTTGAAAATGATGTTTTATGCCCTTTTATTTATAGATTTTTCAAATGGGATAAGATTAACCATGACCATCCATCTCAAGATTGAGATGTGTGGCCATGAATTAATCTAATATTTATAATTAAATCCATAAAAAATTTCATAATGATTTGAGAGGAAGGGGCATTAACTAGGTATCAGTACCCATAAACTTGATATTTGTTGCATTTATGGCTTATAGATTCCACCCCATAGATCATGTCACTAGGTGATGCAGATATTGAGAATCAATTTTCAATAATGAAATATTCAATAACCTCCAAGGAAAATCCACTTAAACTCTTGATTTCAATTAATTAGCTTAAACAAGATTAATCAATTTTAGTGCAATTCTTTGGAAATTGGTGCTCAATTAATCAAAATGGTCAAAAAATCATATTACTGGGTCATAACTTGACTCAAGAAGAATTGAAAGGCAATGTTAGATGTGTTACGACTATTATCCCATTTAAGATGTTGCCAACACAAAATAATAAAGGTACATGGCGTGTACTAATGAATTAGAAGAAAAGAGTGATCCACAACACAAAAAGGTTAAATCATCATTTTGACTTGAAATAAATTGATCAAAGTTAAGAATCACATAAAATGAATTGCCCCATTTAAGGAAACATTGGATTAAATCAACACTTATATATGATAAACTCTAACTATTTAGCATGTTTTTAGTGATTTTGGCCTAAATTATGCATTTAAGTGCAAATCGAGTAAGATTGACAATTTCAACATAAATAGTGTTAGGAATTAGATGTCTATAGCTAGAAGGATGTAAATCAAATGGATCTTGTAGTTGAATTGTATTTGACCAATCTGCATTGTTGATATGGAGTAAGGAGTGAGATAGACTTCACTGGCTTACTAGTAGCACAATGACAGATGAAGGCAGTTTGATCAAGTGGTGTGTATGAATCTGATTGATCCATGGGTCTTTATTATTTATTATTCTTAAAACTTTAGGTCAAAGTATGTTTAGTAAGATGTTATCAATTCATGAGTGTGATTTATATGTTTGTGTGATACCTTGCAATAGAACGGTTTTCTATGATACACTACATGTTTAGCTTAAAATCCATATAACACATAGGTACTTGTTTATCTCTCTAGATTCTTGTGCCATCACTGGCTACTCATCCATTAAAGGAAGTCTATTTTCTAATGGGATTAGTGTGGATGATCATTGGTCCATGGTTGGTATGGAAAAGATTTCAGATGATGCTCTCCCTCCCTAAAATAGTACTACTTATCGAGATGACACTTGAGATAGCCATAAATACTTGAGTTCGGGAATTATGCTATGAAAGAGACATGTATCTATATGTACAATATATTGTATTGCACTTATCATTGAATATTGTCATGAAGAGTTATAATTACTTAATATTGTACTTTGACAGTAGTGGTTGTATACTTGTTGCAGTTGTAGCTGAGTTATTGTGATTACTTTCTATATTCGCATTATGATGCGTTCTCTCATTATTTTAGAGATCCTTGACATGTGATGTATTATGATTGATGTTATTATCACACCTTGAGTATTTCTTATGGTCTTTATATATTCCTGTGGTGTAATATATTTTTGGTATATGTGTTTAGTTAAAAAAAATCACATATTTCTATGTCTAACCTAGTGGGGTTGTTACATGTGGTATTAGCGTTGTGGCTCAAACTCTAGGACCTAATGAGTCCATTAGCATTTTTGTGTCTATATGTTCACCAATGTGAACCTAGTGACATGAAGTATTGCACTGGTGTTTTGGATTTGTAGTACCTAAATGCAGAACCATGTTATACCATGATTAAATTTTTGAGACATTCATGAAATGTGTGTGAACTTTGTGTGTTTACCATTAGGAGCACTTGTACCCTTTTTATTTATTAAGGGGTTGGTTTATCAAGTGTCCCAATGGTGATGGTTGTATATGAGGTTTGGGTAGGTGAGTATGTAACGTAGTTCATGAGTTATGAATATGAGATTTCTACCATAGTTTGATCACTTGGATCGAACACCTCGAGTATGACTACACCCTTCCTGGTAATCAAGTCACCTTCACCATTTGTATTTTGTGTGGTAAATGTTTTATAAGCACAAGACGCATCTCAATTAAATTTATGTGACTTATTTTTGTGTCTTATGTTCGTTAACCCTAGAAATAGAGTATTTTATAAGATCATTTTTAGTTAGTACCACCTACGGCCATGGGAACTTATAAAAAAGTGTTTTCATCTTGGGTTGAGAATGTCTTTGAGTTGGGAGTTCGTTTATGGAATTGCACCTTAAGTTACATGGGTTAGAAGTGACATCTCTCTTATAAAGTTTAAGAGGTGTTTTATAGAAAGAACGAACACTGTTATTTGCAAGCAATTAAAAAAAAATTAATGGATTCATGAGTATAAAAGTTAATAATAATAGTGTTTATTATTTTAGATGTATATTGGGATACATATATAATGGACTTAATGTAGAATGTAAAAGAGAATTATGGCTTAGAATTTAGATTTATTTTGATGGGAAGTACCATAAGCTAAGATTCTTGTAGCCTTATATATATATATATATATATATATATATATATATATATATATATATATATATATATATACTTCACAATAATTAATGGATTCATTTACTTATGTTATGGGATTATGAATTAACCCAATTTCAATTATATGGAAATTAGTATAACTTTGTAAAAAACTTGTTGATACATATGTTCTGAATAGTTGTAACTTATGACACTTTTATTGGTTGTTAAAAATATGTAATTAGTAATAACAAGGAGGTAGTTCTTGTTATGCAGGCCTGGATTCGTAAACTTTCAACCTAGTATTCATAGACATTATAAAAACCCCAAAATTGATTTGAGATGTTTTTGAGATTTTAAAACATATCCAATTACACGATGTTACAACGATTGAGTAACCTCTTAGAAATCTCTTTTGAGAATATTAATATCTGTAAGTGTCAATATGATCAATAACATATTTTTGCGAATAAAGGTGCATTTTTATGGTTATAATTCCACGGGTGGAGCATTAAACCATATTAAATATATATATATATATATATATATATATATATAGTTAATTTTACGAATGCGTGCATTCAAACCTCTAGATGTATATCAAATAGTAGTTGGAATTACTCTATCTTTCAAGAGAATGGAGTTTTATTGGAATTATAAAGTTACTCTATATTAAATGAATATTATCATGTTTAGGTTAGTTTGTCAATAAAGTTATATTGACTGAGTATTAATCTAAGAATCGTAAAGGCTAATGAGATCATTTGTATTGTTGAACATATTTATGTATAGAGAAAATCAATATATTTATCTAAGGATTTAGGAATCATTGTGCGTGTTAATGTACATTGGGTATATTAGATTGTATACCTCTAAGTTGATAACATATAAGAATTGGTCACAGGAACTGAGAGTTGTGAAATTATACCAAGTCCTAGTCACTTGACTTAGCATTTAATGATAAATGCATGTTTATAACTTGGGATGGGTATTCATTATCTGGAAATAAGTATGTGTTTTGAGATCTTCAATTGTATTTATAAATAATTGTAGAAAGCTCTTATTTAAAAAGTATTATGAACCATGGTTTAGTAATTACATAGTATCAGAGTACTTACAAGTGGTGTATATTATGGTGTACAAGTGCTCGTATATAGGGATTGTACCTATAGTTCACTAGATGATTTAAGAAAGTCATTAAGTTTCTTAGAAATAAAAAACTATAACCTTTTGGAACAGTCACCTAGAAATAAAATGAGATGCTTAAATGAATGTTATAATGAGTTTATGAATTATGTTTTTCGACACATGATTGATTGATTATTTTTTATATGTATTTTGCATTGAATACTTAAGTGTAGTGCATGTTATGAGATTGTTAATATGTATAAATGCTTGGTTATATCTAGTATATAATGGTGCATCATGATGCATGTTTATATACTACATTATTTTGAAATGTTAGTATGCAGTTTAATCTTAGGGTATAACCAAGTGGTATAATCCCATACTTGTTTGATTGTTATTATGAATATGGATCATTTGATTTTTAGAATCATAAGTTTGGTTATGTGTTTATGTAGTTGTGAGCTATGATAGTATGGGATATCATAGAAAACTATAGTATAATATATGTTGTACTCGGAAGGCATATGGTGTAATTGTTTTGTTAGACTCACATCTATGTTTGACTAACCAATTGTATATGTATTGGTTAACTCTATGAATAATATGTTTTGTGACAATTAGTAGGACTATGTGTATGATTACATACAACCTTGAGATTTTAACGAATGCTATGGTAGTAAAATATTATGTTTCATGAAAACTGTGAATTGTTTTGTTATATCCACTTGCTTGAATATAAGTTTGTGTTTTTATGAAGTTATGACTACTTTATTATGATTGATTGTAGAAAATTGGTAGTTATGTTTTAAAATATTAGACTATAATAATATGGATTATCATCAGGTGTCGTATGTTTGAAAACTAATTGTGGCAGTGAAAATATGTAGTTAAATGTGTATTTATTCAGATGGTATAAAGTGTAGTCAATATTTATAATATGGGATACAAAATAATGTAAGATTCATTCATATGTTTGATAAAATAAATGTATGCTCATATAAGATGTGTTTTCTAGTAGGATGTAAATTAAATGGATCTTGTGGTTGAATTGTATTTAACCAATCTACATTGTTGATCCAGAGTGAGTAGTGAGATAGACTTCACTGACTTACTAGTATCATAATGACAAATGAAAGCAGTTTGAACAAGTGGTGTGAATGAGTTTGATTGATTCATGGGTCGTTATTATTTATAAAACTTTGGGTCAAAGTATGTTTAGTAAGAAATTATCAATTCATCAGTACGATTTACATATTTGTACGATATCTTGCAATAGAATTGTTTTTTATGATACCCTGCATGTTTAGCTTAGAAATCATACAACACATTGGTACTTATTTGTCTCTCTGGATTCCCATGCCTTCACTATCTAATCGTCTGTGAAAGAAGGGTCATTTCATGATGGGATTAGTGCAGGGGATCATTGGTTCATGGTTGGTGTGAAAAAATGCTTAGATGATGCTCTCCCTCCCCACATCAGTACTACTTATCAAGATGACACTTGAGATTGCCACAAATACTTGAGTTTGAGAACTATGCTCTGAGAGAGCCATGTATCTATATGTACACTATATTGTATTATACTTATCATTGAATATTATTATGAAGAGTTGTAATTACTTAATACTATACTTTGACAGCAGTGGTTGTAATCTTGTTGTAGTTGTAGCTGAGTTATTGTGATTAATTTCTATATTAACATTATGACATTTTCTCTCATAATTTTAGAGATCGACGACATGTCATTTATCATGCTTGATGATATTATCACACCTTGAGTATTTATTATGGTATTTATAGATTCCCGTGGTGTAATATAATTTTGGTATATGTGTTTAGTTAAAATAATCATGTATTTTTATGTCTAACCCAAAGGGGTTGTTACATTGAACATGCAAGTAAAAAATATAAGTAATTTTTTTGGTACGTCTTTGATAAGCAATTGAAGTTCACTTTCTATGTTTTTTTAATCTTAGTTTTTGACACATAAAGGCAAATTCGTTGTTTAGTAGGGTTAATTCTCTATTTTTAGAATCTTGCATAGAATAGAACATAGGAAAAAACATAGACATAAGGTGCTTTTGTATAGTATCATGTCAATTTTGCCAATGATAAATCAATTTCCTTAATAATAAAGTAATTTAATTGTTTAACAAAAAAATACATTCGAATGATTTCATTGATTCCTTAACAATTTCACTCAAATGATGATGATTTCACTAATTGTAAAACCTACAAGAATTCAAAATAGATTGTATGCATCCAAATCCACTTACTTCATTTAATGTTACTAATATCCTTATTAGTTGACACTAATTTTGCTCATCTCATTTATTCTAATTAATCTCGTTAATTTATCTCTCCTCTTATCCATTTATCTAACATCCCCCTCAATATTTATTCATGCACTAACATTATTCATCCCCATCAATCAATTAATTTATATTAAATCCCTATTATCCCATCTGAATCCCAATACCTATTATTTGAGAATTTTAAATTCCCAATGACCCACCTACTAGCCTATGCCTAGGCTCTCCTACACACCTAGTCCCTAATCACCCACCTGATCCCTATTTAATCCCCTCCTAAATATAATTAACCCCTAAGAGGATTCTATAATTCTCTAATTCTACAATACTCCCTATTCTCACCCCCCCTCTCTAGAAGCCTCTAAATCTAGAGGCTTGCAAAGAGTTTTAAATTCCTTTTAATTCTCCACCCTTGATCTCCTTCATCCAACTTTGAATCTCATCCATTGATCTCTCCCTCCAAAATCGATTTAAATAACCTCATCCCTCTATGGGAGTTAACTTATGAATCGACAAAGCCTTCATGTCCATATGATCAAGGAGAAATCAAATAAGCAATCCATGTCCAATTAGTCATTGAATATTTCATCCAACATCCATAATCAAGAAAACATACTCTCTAAATATGAGTCTAAGGTAATCAATCTCATCCCTTTGTATTTTTATTCCATTTGATCATGGTTTAGATCATTTAACTTCAAGATTTAAGTGTAGGATTGAATGGTTTATTCATCTAATTACATTTAGATTCTAATGGCTCTAGACTTTACCTAATAGTTTAATATTTGAGTGATCTGATTGCATGTTCATGTGATTAAACAAATAGCTCAAAATTTAGGCTACATTTTGGTTACCATAGTGAGGTCGGGCTCCTCCTAAAACTAACAATTTCTGCTTTGAGTATATTTTCATGATTTACATATCAAACTAAGGAATAATTTGTAGCTCCAAAAACATTTGATGAATTTATGTTTTTTACGAAAATGTGTTGTATTTTTCTAAACTGATCCTCAGTCATTTAGAATTTTGTAAAAACAATTATGGGTTTTTGAGCATATGACTTTCACCTTTCTAAAACATTTTACAGTTTGTTATTTTGTTGAATATTGAAAAAGTTATGATTATTTGAATATTGTTGTTCTACACATAATTTCATTTTATTTTATTTATCTTTAAAAAACACGGTTTTTTATTATTTTTTAAATGGTCTTGACTTTCAAGAAAAAAATGTTAATGAGTCAAACAAGAAAAAAACAATAATAGATTTTATTATGTCATAAGTTATTTTGGACTAGTTTGTGTCAAGCTAATCAAATCATTTATTGTCCTTTGATAGGCAAAACAAGTCACCAGTTTATATATATATATATATATATATATATATATATATATATATATATATATATATGTTTTAATCCTGCCAAACCGAGTTCACTTTGCTTTGTATGTGTGTCATCTGGTAAGTTGGAGTTTGGGATGGGGCATAATAGAGGCTGCATAGCAAAAAACTATATATATATATATATATATATATATATAGAAATCTCATGTTAAAAATTAACATCTCCATTCTGTAAACCATCATAGCCCGTGAAGCTTTTCCAACCCGTGTGCCTTAGTGGCATTCTAGTCAAATAATACATAGGTCATGTGCCTTCATATTTTGCTGAAAATACCCGCCCTTCTCTCCTGGTTCTAAATGTGGTCATGCCCTGTACCATTAATTGGAAAATTCTAGAGTTCATCCGAAGTCTCCTAAGTTGCTCCAGCTGTGTATGCCTTGGGCTACTCACCAACTCATTTATTGCAGAATTAAATAACAAAATCAGGCGTTTTGACAAATTTCCTTTCTCATCGTTAATGGTTATTACACGGATGCTTTGTCAAAAGTTTTAAATACAAGAGGAGCCACTCTTGTTTCTTTCGATGTGAACATTCAATTAGTCATTATCCAATATTTTATTAAAAAAATAATAATTAATTAAATTAATTTACCCTAAATAAGTATTTATTAATATGTGTAATTTTACCTCACTTGTTTAGCAATAAAATAAAAGTGATTTTTTTATTTTTGTGAAATTTGGAATGTGTAAGAGTGAATTTCTTTTTGGTATGATTTATTTATGTTTTTTGATACTTAGTTCAATAAAATAAAATTAAAAAACAATAAGTTTTGAGAGTATATAATCATAGTTTATTGTTATCATTATTTTAATTAATGTTTGAATTAACATATTTAAATTGTCATATGAGCAAATTTGGCAGGTAATTTGTCATCTCACTCAATTTTTTCTACTATTAACAGAGTCATTGGTCTAAGGCAAAATTATCAAAACTAGTAACATTTGCTTTGCCAGTTACTTCTCAAGGTTGTTAATCAAACTACTAATCACTGCTTCGCATATTACATCTTTTTGAATGCCCAATTCAAAATACAAATCATGTACTTACAAGCCACTTGTCAAAGACCCCTTGTGACACTTTAAAAATCATTTTGATCATTTTATCTTGTACATATCATTTTATCTATTTGTTTTGTATATATCACATCTTAGTTAAAATTGTTAATTAATCTTTTTACTCTGTATGTTTGTCTCCTGGGGCTACGGTTGGTGTATGCTCCCCTCCTTACATCTTTTGCTATGATTTTAGGAGGATCAAAAACCACCTATAAACCATTTCCCTTTTTCTTTACCTATGGGTCGATGACGTTGATTTCACCACCATGCACTTGACCAAACTCCATCTTTTAGTGGAGTCCAAATATCATGAGAGCTATCATTCGACGCCAAAGTAGAATTCCCCATAAAGGGTTCCATGGAGTGAAGGGCAACTAAGCTCCAAGAAACAAGGTGGTTAGACAGCATCCTATATAGACTTGATCCCCACTGTACATTCACATATATCAGAGATGCATCTAGAGAACCTCATTGTAACAGGTGCCTCGCTGCCAGAGCCAGTATCAGTTCCTAAGTAGCCATCATGTGCAAACAGGGTTAAGAGAGTTTGATTGATTATGTAATGGGTCACCGGCCTATAGCCTAACCCATGAATCTATTTTATGGTGCAAGTATTGGGTTATGCACCCTTGAGTTTATTAATCATAAGTTTTATGGTTTGCTTGCTTGGATGTGTATTGTGTTAAACCTGTGTTGTTTGTTGGTTGAGTCAGCTTTCACCCAAACCTATACACACTATCTTGGTCTTTGCACAACCCATCTTATATACCCATATTTTGTTTTGTGCATCCTTACCCCATCATCATTTTATACATATCACCTAGTGCATCCTTGTAATCATACCATTGAACATATTGGCTTTGCACATCCTTTTATTGTCCTAGCCCATCTCCCATCTTGTCTTTGTCTTATCCTAGTCTAGTTATCACCATTCATCATTGATCATCCCCCATCACTTGCATATCTTAGTAATCATCTTTTACATCTTTTTCATTATCCCCTTATACATAATTTTTTCTCTTGTACATCCTTATCTCATCATTCCATTCTACATATTGTTCTTTGTACATGCTTTTAAAATTACATTATATTATAGTCTCGCCAATCATTAGTCATACACCATCACATATCCCAATCACATCTTGTATATTCTTGTCAACATCCCCCTTGTACATATTATACTTTGTTATTGTCCTTTTTATATCCTTTACATCTTTTAATATTCTCCTAGTCTAACCATATCCTACACATCTTGTCTTATCATCCACATTTTATTCTAAGTCCACAATCAATCATCTCCCTTGACCTTGTCTCCATCACCCATGTAGTCTAACCTCATCCTATCTTATCCTAGTGGGCTTTCTAGGTCACACCCATGTCCATCCTATCCACATCCCATTCATCTTACCTTTGATAACTTCATCACCATCTATCTGTATTTGTCCTTGCCCCTTTATCCTTATCACCTTCATCACATAATCCTATCCCATCCCATCTTGAACAAATCAATATAAGGCTTGAGCTAGTCCTCTTGTTATCTATCCACATCATCTTATCATCACTCTAGTTCATTATCACTCATCATTTGATTAAATCTCATACCTAGTATGTATCTTGATAGCATCTTATCACTTTATCGGTCTCAATCTAGCAAACCCATCACCATCAATCTAGTCTCTATCATTCTTGCCTATTCATAACTAGAACCCATCATATCATCATCTTGATAATTTGAATCTAGGCATCCATCACAATCTCAATCCTTTTTGCTAGCTTGAAAAACTAGGCATTATTGATAAGTCACTAGTGCCTATTACACTATTGGTTTGAAGTCTGATCTTAGACTTTAATCCATCTATCCACCATCACCTGTTATACTAGCTCAATTCTTCTAGCTTATTTTTTTCAAGAAGCCATCCATAATCCTTAGCCTACCTCCACATTGGCCCTCTTTATTATACATCCCTGCTTTTATAGACTAATACATAGCTACCAACAAAGATGAGATCCTCTTGTATTTCCTTATGATGGGTGTTCCACTTCTTGAAGTTGTTGACCCCATTCAACTCATTGCACCTCCCACCCAAACCCCTCCATGTGAGTTTCAATTCAATCCTCCATCCATTAGTCATAGCCAATCACCAACCCCTTCCTATACTAACAAAGGGAATCCAATCTTGGCCACCTCATTTACTACCAGTCCATCCACCCAGTCACGCCAACAACCATATGATCTATAGTCCAATGCTTCCACATCTAAGACACAAAGTGAAGCAGGTCCCTATACTCCCCTTCCTATATCCTTGGAATCCCTTTCCAAACAACTCATCACCTCTAACATGATGGTCTATCCACCTATCTGACATCTTGATCCCACTAAGCCTTAGCCCTTCTATCATAAATCCAATTAATATTATGTTTATCACTGAGTCTGGGGGCATACCCTTAACTGACGTAATGATTTCCAAGACTATGTCCAAGACCTCATAAATGGTGGTGACATAATAATTGAGGATGAACTAAATGAATCTCTAGCCTTGGGTGAACAAGAAAAGGAATGCCAATATTCCATTCCTAATCATGATCAAGCCCTTCCCCTTCCAAGCTAAGGTCAAAACACTACATCTATCCTCCATGATCCCCACAAATCCTCCATCAAATACGAGTCTATTCCCCATGAGCCTGATATCCCCATCTCTCATAATTCCTTTCGCATGCCTATGTTTGTTCAGTCCATCATTTCTCCATCATCTCCCTCTCACCCATCACATCAAATCCCCCATGAGAAGTCAATTATGAATGATGAATCTCTTACTAGTAGCATTATATCTTATCCATTGGAGTCAACATCAAAGCCAACACCAGTCCTATCTACATCAAGATCATGTTCAACACCAGTGTCCAAATCAAATTCCTCATCTAAAACATCATCCCTCATCAATGTCATAGCAGACATTGATAATGCCTATCTTATTGAGGATACCTCTAATCCAGGTACCTCCAATCAACCACTAGGCATAATTTTGGATCCCAATCAAGATGATGAAGTCATTACAAAGTTATTACAAGCTTTATCTAATGAAGATTGTCAACATGATTTTGATCCTACCTTGGATGCATATATTACTACTAGTCTTAATAATCCTTTTGCTAATCTTCAAGAGATTTTCTCTGATGTCAAAACTAGGTCTCCTATGAACCTCTATGAAGACCATGCTACCCCATCACCACTCATTGACCTCAGCACACCATATACCCCACCTTCATCCATCATAGACCCCTTTCTCCATATCAAAGATCATTTAATCACCTCCCTCTATAAGGATGAAAAAGAACATACATCATTAGGCCCTCCCTCAAGCAACGTAACATGTGCCACAAATACAAAGGTCCAAGACCATATTCCAAAAGCCATAAATCATGATCAAACCACCTTTGATCCCATGAATCAAAATCAATAAATTTAAAATCATTGGCCTAATCCAAAAATGTCTTCCCCTAGTGAAGCCCAATATCAGGCACTAAGAGACCATCAAAGTCAAAATAATCTTTCAAGTCAAAAATTAATCTCCTTTGGTGAATCCCAAAATCAGGCACCAGGGGGTAGACAAAGTCAATTCTAATAAAAAATTCCAAAACATGAAAAAAACACTATCCATAAGGCCAATAATCCTTCAAATAATCAGGTCAAAGATGAAATGTGCATACAAATTATCTTGGATCTCTTAAAGTATTTTGTCACCTAACACTAATCAAATGAACAATTTCTAACATCTTTAATCATATATGTGACTGCTAGTCCTCATCCTCCCTCACTCACCACATCATCTTATCATGAACCCATAAACTAATAAAGTCTTATCATCCATTCAAGTCCTATACATCGCCACTAGCATCAAGATCTAATCGAGTTCATACCTCACATCAACTTCTTGGGCAACATTGTCTCTCCTAGACGTGATAAAGACACCTGGTCTAGATATCTAGAGGGGTCACAATCAAGAATCATCATAGGTCACACGGACCCCAATACATCCAGTAGTGACAACATGGTCATAACATTACACATCTCTAAAACAGGTGTTGGCTAAAGATCGCAATAATGTCTACAACTTGCATCTTGTACCCTTATCTAATAAATCAAGATGTCATCCAAAAGCTAATATATATATATATATAATAATAATAATAATAATAATAATAATAATAATAATAATAATCATTCATCAAATAGTGAAAACCAGTCTTCTGACACCTTAGGCAAGTACCATGATGAAAATTAGTTTTCAACATCATGGTAAAATAATATATTATTTGCATTATACCTCAACACTTTGGGGCAAACTCCATCCTTTTTAGTTCTCATCATCATCATCACTAATCATCATCATCATCATCATCATCCTCTACTCCCTCATCATCATCATCCATCCTCTAGTCAAAACTACATCGGCCTGAGGTCTTTTCAGACTATGTAGGCAGCACTTGGAAACTTTTCAGAGACCAAAGATAGCTCAAACACTATCTCCTTTATCACTCCTTTGTATGTGTCTTTGATAGGGGCATCTTTGTTATTAATCATATTATGGTTCATTAAGCTTATGCAATACAACTCAATTATTTTCCCCTAACTTTTGGTCACTTGATCATATCGATTCTTCTTTATCATCACCTACATCATATTGATTGAATTAGGTTTTAGTTACACCCATGATTAATCTTATGAAATCAATATCTTATACTAGTCTATATCTCTCCCTTACCTGCATCCTTGCTTGGGATACATCTAAAACTTGCAACCTCTTTAATCTTATCATCATTATGTTACAGTTAATTCCCCCTTGGGATGCATCAACAACTATGACACCCATCATCTCTACTCTTTGTGAATGTGTCTTTGCCAGGGGCATCATCAATTTGTAGTTCATTGCTCAAAGTCAATTCATCTTCTATCTCATATTTGGCATCCCATTCCCTTGTATATCAATCTCATCCCACCCATCATTTCTTCTTTCAAATGGCCTTCTATCTCGTTCTTCCCCACATGTCCCCTCGAGGGGGCATCGTATCCACTAACATCATCTCTTAACATTCATCTATGACATGGATTTTATTTCTCATCATATCCACTAACATCGTCTACTAACATCCATCTATGACATGGTTTTTCTTTGAAAGACCATTACTCTTTTCACTTCGTTCACTCACAATACCCTTTTAAAGAGGGGGAAAATGTCTGCATCCAAATTTTATCACTTCATTTAATGTCACTAATATCCCTATTAGTTGACACTAATTCTACTCATCTCATTTATTCTAATTGATTTGGTTAATTTATCCCCTCCTTCCTATCCATTTATCTAACATCCCCTTGATATTTATTTATGTACTAACATTATGCATCCCCACAAATCATTTAATTTAACTTAAATCCCTATTATCCCATCCCAATCCTATTTGCGTATTATTTGGGAATTTTAAATTCTCAATGGCTCACCTAATAGCCTATGCCTAGGCTCTCCTCCACACCTAGTCCCTAATCACCCACCTAATCCCTATATAATCCCCTTTTAAACTTAATTAAACCCTAAGAGGATTCTATAATTATCCAATTCTATAATCCTCCCTATTCTCACCCCTCCTCTCTAGAAGCCTCTAAACCTAGAGGCTTCCAAATAATTTTAAATTCTTTTTAATTCTCCACCCTTGATCTCACACATCCAACTTTGAATCTCATCCATTGAACTCTCCCTCCAAAATTGATTTAAACAACCTCATCCCTCCATGGAAGCTAACTTATGAATCCACAAAGCCTTCATGTCCATATGATCAAGGAGAAATCAAGTAAGGAATCCAAGTCTAATTAGTCATTGAATCTTTCATCCAACATCCATAATCAAGCCAACATACTATCCAAATCCGAGTCTAAGGTAATCAATCTTATCCCTTCATCTCTTTATTTTGTTTGATCATGGTTTAGAGGATTTAGCTTTAGGATTTAAGTGTAGGATTCAATGGTTTACTCATACTATTAAATTTAGATTATAATGGCTCTAGACTTTACCTAGTAGTTTAATATTTGAGTGATCTAATTGCATGTTCATGTGATTTAATCAAATAACTCAAAATTTAAGCTACATTTTGGCGATCAAGTGAAGCGGGTCCTTATACTCCCCTTCCTATGTCTTTGGAAGCCCTTTTAAAACAACTAGTCATTGCAAACATGATGGTCTATCCACCCATCTGACATCTTGATCCCACTAAGCCTAAGCCTTCATGGTATAAAGCAAACCAATAATGTCCATATCATCAAATCTGGGAGCAACCATTAATCATTGTCAACCTTTCCATGATTATGTCCAAGACCTCATCGACTATAGTGATATAATAATCAAGGATGAACCAGATGAGTCTATATCCCTGGGTGAACAAGAAGAGAAATTTCAAGATTCCATTCCCGATCATGATCAAGCCCACCCCCCTCTAAGCCAAGGTTAAGACACCACACCCATCATCCATGGTCCCCCTATTGAAGCCGAGTTTATTCTCCATGAGCCTAGTCCTATTATATCCCATAATCCCTTCCAAGGACCTATCTTTATTAAACCCATCAGTCTTCCACCATTCCTCTCTCACCCATCACATCAGATGCCCCTTATTGAGAGGTCAATCACGAATAATCATTCTTCTAGTATCAACATTGCATTTTGTACACCAAAGTCAGCATCGAAAGTATTATATATATCAAGATCATGTTCAACACCAATATCCAAATCAAATTCCTCATCTAAAACATCATCCCTCATCGATATCACAACAAATACTGATAATGCCTATCTTTTTGAGGATCCCTTTAATTCGAATACCTCCTATCCGTCACCAAGCATACCTTTAGATCCCAATCTAGATGATGAAGCCATAACTAGTTTTTACAATCCCTATCTGTTGAAGACTATCAGAGTGAATATGATCATACTTTTGATGCATCTACTACAACTAGTCTTGGTGATCTTTTTGTTGATCTTGAGGAGATTTTCTTTGATATCAAAACTAGGACTCCTAGGAACCCCTATGAAGACTATGTTGCTCCATCACCACTTGTTGACCTCATCACACAATCTCTACCATCTTTATATACCATAGATCCTTTTCCTCCTATCAATGATAATTTAATCACCTCCCTCCATAGTGATGAACATGAACATCTATTGCTGGACTTTTCCTTGAATAATATAATGTGTGCCACAAGTACCAAAGTCCAAGACCATATTCAAAAAGTCAACCATAATGATCAAATCATCTTTGATCTTGTTGTACCCAAAATCCCCCTTATTTCCATAGGAAATGGGGACCCACTTTTTTTAGATTATTGTCTTGATTTTGAGCCCCCTCTTCTATGTGTTTATGCAAATTCTAGGAAAAAATCATCATTTGTCCTTTTATAGTTTGGCAAAATGGCATTGATATTATGTTTCTATAGACTAAATCTTTGTTCTATTAAGTTTGTTACTTTGATTTAATTGTTGCAGACTTATATTTTCATGGACTAACTTTTCTATCCTCTTGGGAATTATTCTTTGGACACTTTTATCATGGACCTATCTATATTGGGGAAATTGTTACGGATATTTTCTCCAAAACAATTCCCTTGAATGAATTGGGACTACAGGCCATTTTCCCAATGGAGATTGGTTTTCAAACAATTTTCTCGATACACCTTTTGCCCTCTACACCTACCCTTCAAGAATTTTGTCCCAGGCCTTTTAGCCCTCTGACTTACCCTTTGGAAGTTTTTTCAAGGACATATATCCCTTCAGACTTTCTGAACATACCCTTTGGCCTTTTGAAAGTGCCCTTTAGGACTTTCATCCTAGATCATTTTACCCTATGAAGTGGACCCTTCAAGTATTTTTTCCATGAAGTAGACCGTTTGTCCCTTCCACTTACCCCTCAAGACTTTTGTCCCAGATCCTTTGTCCTCTGGGACTTATCATTTGAGATTTTGTTCCAAACACCTTTGCTTTTGAAAATACCTTTTGAAATTTTTATTGCGACCATTTTAGCCCTTCATAATTTCCCTTTGGACATTTTGAAAGTGCCCTTTGCCTTGCCAACCTGCCCTTTGGGCTTTGTGTAACATGTTCTTAGGCCTTTTTGTTACAACCATTTTCCCTAATAGAATTTATTTGGGACTTTTGAAATCACCCTTCCTCCCCTCTGCACCAACCTTTCAAGACTCTTGTCCTAAGACTTTATCTTTCAACTAATTATTTTAGATATTTTGTCTAAGGTATTTTTCCCTTCAACCTATTCCTTCAGATATTTTGTCTGAGAGACTTTTCCATTCGCACATTCCTTCAAAACTTTTATCTTAGGCATTTTTCCCTACGAGCCTACCCTTCAGGGCTTTTATCTCAGGCATTTTTCCCTTCACCCAATTCCTTCATGACTTTTATCCCTGGCATTTTTCCCTACGAGCCTGCCCTTTAAGACTTTTATCCTGGGCATTTTTCCCTTTGCCCAATTCTTTTGGGACATTTGTCTTGGGCCTTTCCCATTTGACTTATTCCTTCAGACATTTTATCTAAAACATCATGCCCTTTGGCCCTTTTGAGACCATCCCTTCAAGCTTTCCTTCAAACATTTTGTTTGAGAGAATTGGGTATTCAAAAGAATTATTGTGGACATTTTATCCAAAACAATTCCCTCGATCGAATTCCTACGGACTTTCCATCTTGGACATTTTGTCTGATGAAATGGCCCTTCAAGAGAATTTTTAAGGACATTTTTTCCAAAATAATTCCCTTTCATAGAAATATTGAAATCATTCTCTCGCACAAAAATCCCAAAACAATTCCCCCTGCAATAATTCCCTTGAGACCAATACCATATTGCCAAGTGACACCCTTGCTTAGAAAACATTTACATTATATCTTGAGCTTGATTTAAGATTTTAGCCAAGGGTCCCAATTGTATTTTTCTATGTTAGGTCATTAAGATTAAATACAAGAGCTCTTTTATATATTCTTAGGCTAGGTCCAAATCATATTTTACTAAGTACTAAGACCTTAGGATAGAATATTCATGTAGGGTCCTTTATACTTATTTCCCAAAGTATTATGCTAAGTCATTTTTTGCTTATTTTTACAGGAGTAGGGAGTCTTGATGAAATGACACATGTCCAATTTTTGAGATTAAATTTGATAGTCGTGCAAATGTCATTTGATAAATGTGAAAACATCATTTGACAGTCACGAGGATGTCATTTGATGATCGTCGAAATGTCAAATTTAACCTTGACAACAACTAATTTATAAAATTAAATTTGATAATCACATGGATGTCATTTGAAGATCATGTGAATGTCAAATTTAACCTAAAAAATTACCCATTTAGATTCAAATCAAGATCATACGGCATGCGTCCACTTGAGCCCATTTGATCGAATGACATGAGAGCGAGTTGAAATGTCAAATCTCCACAAGAGTGACAAGTTTCACCATCATGGGAGCCCATTACATATATCTAATGGCCTGTGGGAAGAAGCAGGGAACCCAACACATAGATCACAAAAGCCCTAAACAACTGTCAGGTGGCATAAACCATCTTAAACCAGTACATAAGGATTGATGGTGTGAGTCCTAAGTGGACTTTTCAAAGATCCTAGACTCAGTCAGGTGTTGACTCATGTCACATTTCAAAAGCTAACAGGGCATTATGGATAGAATACTTAGATCTTCATACACTTGAGCTATATCTATCAATAGACATTAGGTCTCACAATTAAACTATGGTTGAACAAGTAGGTCTTAATCTAAATGATGAATATCAAAGTAAATATATGGATTCTATAAAAGGCACGAGTGAGCATGCAACACATACTTCAGATTAGTCAAGGCTAATAGTAGTGCCACTAGTTCTAAATCATTGGTAAAGTGATTTTGGTTCTTCATATATATGTATGAGTTTCATTTGAAGACGGTTGATCTATAAAAGGAGGCATGTGCAATTTTGGATAACGGTGTATATTTTGAAGTTTACATATAGTTCAAACTATAATTGTAAAAAAATGCCTCTATCTTCATACACATGCACACATTACATATCCTTGACAAAGGCTATTTTAAATTGATAACTATAAGTAGACTCTTATACGGTTTTAGATCACAGTTAGAATTCATGTTTCGACTATCACATGTAATAACCTTGCATGAACTTGGAAGATGAGGCGACCCTTTCCCCAAGTCTATAAAAATGATTATAATTCAACTTGGATTTTTCATCAGAGAATTGTTTAATACAAGAGAAACATCAATTTTGATCATCAGTGAACGTGTTTGTGTATTTTCTTTCCAATTTATGTGTAACTAGTTGTTACTTCTTGGTTGTATATTTAAATAATCTTTAGTGTGCAAAAGTTGTGAATGGATTCTTGATTATTTTGATTGATATACTAATCTATAGATATGCAATAGCTATTGAAATATTGGTAAATATATTGATTAAGATAGTCAAGTTTAAATTGATTCATAATTCTGATTATGCATGAATGTTTTTTTGGATGTAGTTTTTTGTGTGTATGCAACAACTACTTCAAATACTTTACTAGCCTAAGCCATAATCTCTTGATTAAGGGTGTATAATAGCTACTCTAAAAGGAGAAACCTTTGTTTGAGGCCTGTGAATTTCTTGCCTCTTTATCTCCTTAGACTTCTTAGTCATGTCTAACTCTGTGTGTGTGTGTAATTATTGTTAGCAACATGCATAAGTTCTGAGAACACTTATCCTTTTAGAAACCAGCCAAGGGAATAGTTCCTGAAAACCATATAATATTTATTTTCTACCTTACCCTTCCCTCCTTTTTTTTGAATTATTTTTGAGATTTACCCAATCTAGATTAGCAACTAGCCACCCATCCAAATCACATGGAGATTCACTACCCTTATTAGGAATCACACCTCTATCCAAAAGCCTTGTCAACAACCTACATGCCCTGCCCTTTTACTCCATCAATAGGTCGTAACATAATGCATACCTATAACTCATGCCCTGGAGTGGAGTTTACCTCCATTGAGATCTTAAAATGTTAGAGGCTACTTTGTTAAAGCTATGGTGTGCATAAAACCCACATCAACAAGTCCAGATTAGAGCTATAAGGAGGGAAAATAGCTCTGATAGTAGTAAATATCCTTTGCATATAGTTGTATTGGAGTCACACAGGAGAGTGACCAGATTTAATTCCAAGGTTGGTTTATTAGTCTCACACTTATCAAATCATGAGAGACCTAAAAGTGTGCCAACAGACCTAGTTCAAAATAATCCTCCTCCAGTAGGGAACCCCTTACTTTTAAGGAACCCTTTACTTGTTAATCAACCAATGGCTCAATAATAGCCCTGGTTAGTTGGATCTGCTATCATCATCCTAGGAGACATGCATGATTTGCCTTGGAAACCTGGAAAGTATTTTCCATCCTTTTCTCCTTCAAGAGCAAGGACAACAAAGGAACATATCAAATCAGTTAAAGTTACTTTAATATTAATGAACCTCATAGATGAGGATGTTGCATGCAGATTATTCCCTTTTACTTTGATGGATGTCACTTATGATTGTTATATACTCTAATGGAAAATTCCATCACTTTTTGGGATGAATGTCAAGCAGTTTTTTTTGCATAGTTTGGACAGGTCACCAATCCTGGTTTTGTATACCAGCACTTCACCAGCATGAAGAGGGAACCTAATGAGCCCATCTATGCTTTCAATCTAAGATATTAGAGGATGTACAATTGGTTAACCCCAAAATATAAACTAGAGGTGGCATTAGCATTGAAAATGTATAAGAATGCCTTAGACCCTATCACTATCGTGTTCTTGATAAGAGCAATTGTGGATAACACTTTGGTGTTAGCATTCGAAGAGGTTATCACCATAGATAGGTAACTCAATCCTAAAATACCTAGAGAACCTAATATCAATAACGGTTTTCTAACACTAAATCCAATCTCGCATACAAGGCAGAATGTCCCAGCATTCAATCAAAATAAAGTATATACACTGCCTCCACTAACACAAACAACACAACTAAATTTTAGCTACTAAAACAATCATGTAATGGGTGATGATTATCAATAGAACAAACAAATGGTGACACTCCCAAATATTGTTTTACAATGTATGGATTCCACAAAGACAAAATGGGATTCTATTCAGAGGATGGTTCAAAAGCTAAGCAATGATTTATTGAATATGCAAAGGAAGATGGGCAATATAAATGGCCCAACCAATCAGAATACTGGATTCCAAATATACAATGCACTGTTCAATAGACATGAATAGCCTAACAAGCTTTTATAAATCAAAATAGCAGAGATTGCCCTTCCTAATTAGTGCAAAATTCACAATCATTTCAAGCATGGTGAACTCAACTACGTTAAATTTTAAGCAGCATTTGAAATCTTTCAAAGAGAGGTGGTTAGATAAGATCACATGCATAATCCACTTGAGCATCACCCAGATCTTGGCTACTTCAGTACTGCCATGTTCTTTGAAACTCATAAGTTTCCTTTTCGAAATGAAGATGATAATGAGACAGAGGACAACATGGATGATGTTCATGCTTTCTAGAAGTTCCAAAGAGGTACATATAATCTAAAGAATAAGCATCCGCTCACAACATTGACTCCTCCAAATACCACAACAATTCCTCCTAATCCTAAAATAAATAATAATCCACCCCCTCCGAAGGGGAATGATCAATAGCAGAGTAAGGTAGAACCAAGTAAAGGAGGATACAACATTATTGAGGATATGAAGAAGATCAAGACAAATATAACTCTTCACGAGTTAGCTCAGATTACCAAGAAAAAAGAGTTTCTCTATAAGTCCATTACTAGGAATATGCCTATGGAAAAAGTGAAAGCATCCATAAATAAATCAAAAGCATTTAATACCAATGTCATCTACAAGAGCAAGCAAGAATTTCCACCCTTCCTACTGACTATCTGGGCATTCGATAAGAACATTCATTACTGTTTAGTTGATTCTAGATCATCTGAAACTATCATGCCTACATCCATATGTCAAAAGTTTGGTTTGATGCCAAGCCCTTCAAAGATGGTAGTTTCACATTTAAACAAGACAATGGTCCCAGTAGTTAGAGAATTGAACAATGTGTGTATTCAAATAGCATTTGAGCCAAGAGTCCAAATGACCACTGATATTGTAATGGCGGACATTCTTGAAGGCTATGGGCTACTATTGAGCAGGGATTGGTCCAAAACACTTAACGAGATATCTCTCTATGGACTTCTCTCATATATGGTTGCCATGGAGAGGAGTTACAAATCAAATCATAATTGATCGAGAGTCGAGAATGAAGTATCCCATTACAAATTATAATGTCAAGAATGAAGAGGTAAAGGATGACTCTCCCAACCTCGGTATTTATACTCTTACTACTCATAGTCAAGTACAAATTCCAAAACCTGAAGGTTCCAATCAGCTATGGACTCTACACTTGGATGGCGTTAAATCCAAACAAGGATCAGGTGTGGGAATTGAGTTGATTGATCTAGAAGGTAAAAAAAATTGGTAGCATACAGGTTACAATTTCCATGCACTAACAATAGAGTTGAGTACAAGGCTCTAATTTTGGGATTATAGTTTGCACTCAAGAATAATGTCAAGCAAATATTAGTATTTGATGACTCAGAGTTGGTTGTCAATCAAGTCATAAATAAATACCAATGCAAATTATCTTATTAAAAGAGATATAAGCATAGAGTGTGGGACCTGATTGAAAGCTTTGAAGCTTTTAACATAGTAGCACTTTTTAGAGAGCAAAATTAGACCGCCGATTCATCAACTGTTACTGTTGCTAATTTGGAGCCATTATAAGAATCTAAGGTAAAAAAGTTCTCAATTAAATTGGTACTTTGCCCCTCTATTTTAGATAATGTATAAAATTTCCAGATCTTTGATGATGACCAATAGATTATCAAGTTTCTAACTAATATAGGGGAATTCAAATCCCAGATCATTGATGAAAAGGACATTAATCACATCTATCAAGAGGAATCAAACTAAGAGGGTGTTCTTTAGATCAAAGAGAATCAAATTCCATCTAGTTTGGTCTCCTTGGAAAGACCATTCAACATAAATACTCAGGCACAACGGCTAAGACAACTAAAATTCAATGAATCAAACTTTAGAAAGGAAAATCTAGGAGATGAACATTGTCCACGCTATGTTAATATTAGTCTCAGCTGCACCCCAAAAGAAAGACAGTGGGTGAAGGATTTAATCACTCGATATAGGAATGCCATTGTTTGGACATATGAAGATTTAAAAGTTTATGAACCCTCAGGTCATCACTCACACGATTCCCTTGAAGTCAGATCATAAATCGTTCAAATAGAGGCAAAGACTAGTCAATCCTATTCTAGAGCCTCTCATTCAGAGAGAAGTGGAGAAGCTTTTAAATACAAAAATCATCTTTCTAGTCTAACATTCTACCTAGATGGCCAATTTGGTCCGAGTAAGAAAGAAGAACAGTGCGATCAAATTATGTGTCAATTTTAGAAACCTGAATAAGGCATTTGAAAAGGACAATTACCCTCTACCTTCTTTGATGAGGTGATACAAATAATAAGTGGTTTTGAAATGATGTCTTTATTGGATGGATTTTCAGGCTATAATTAGGTACTAGTGCAATCTGAGGATAGAATGAAGATGATGCTCAATACAAAGTGGGTAACTTATGCATATAAGAGGATGTTATTCGACCTAATAAACATAGTAGTGACCTTTCAATGTGCCATGGATCATGCTTTTAAATGATTGATAGGAAAATGCATAATCATCTATATGGATGATCTTATGAAATTTTCAAAGAATCGGAAGGACCACATAAGTCACCTACAATCCATATTCAAGAGATGCAGAATATTTAGTATTTCATTAAACCTAAAGAAGAGCATATATAGAGTGACTGAAGGAAAGTTTTTGGGGCACATCATCACCAAGGATGGGATCACCATTAATCAAGATAGAATTCAGTTGATTTAAAAAATTCAACCACTAAATAGCAAGAAAGAGCTCAAATGAGATCAAATTATGTGTCAATTTTAGAAACCTGAATAAGGCATTTGAAAAGGACAATTACCCTCTACCTTCTTTGGATGAGGTGATACAAAAAATAAGTGGTTTTGAAATGATGTCTTTATTGGATGGATTTTTAGGCTATAATTAGGTACTAATGCAATCTGAGGATAGAATGAAGATGATGCTCATTACAAAGTGGGGAAATTATGCATATAAAAGGATGTTATTCGACCTAATAAACATAGTAGTGACCTTTCAATGTGCCATGGATCATGATTTTAAAGGATTGATAGGAAAATGCATAATCATCTATATGGATGATCTTATGAAATTTTCAAAAAATCAGAAGGACCACATAAGTCACCTACAATCCATATTCAAGAGATGCAAAATATTTAGTATTTCATTAAACCTAAAGAAGAACATATTCAAAGTGACTAAAGGAAAGTTTTTAGGGCACATCGTCACCAAGGATGGGATCACCATTAATCAAGATAGAATTCAGTCGATTTAAAAAATTCAACCACCAAATAGCAAGAAAGAGCTGAAATAATTCTTCTAAAAGATTAACTTCATAAGGAAGTTCATCATAGGATTTGCAGAGATCATCAAACCCTTGAGTGATGTGCTCAAGTAAGATGCCAAAATAGAATGGACAATTGAAGCTTGAAAGTCCTTCCAAGACAATAAAGACGTTATATCACAAGCTCTAGTGCTGATCAATCTAGATTTTAATAAAGATTTCTACCTATACTCATTCACTTTAGAGCCTATGATTGTTGCTATCATCACATAGAAGGACAAAACTGAGCATCCAATCACATTTATGATCATGAATATAAAATATGTAGAGCTCACGTACTCTATGATTAACAAATAGATCTTTGCCCTTATCAAAGTAGTGAAGAAGTTTTAGAATTACATCTTGAGGAATAAAGTCATTACCATCGTACATGATCCTACAATTTAGCTCACCTTGTCATAGAATGAGCTAGAAGAATGATGAGATAAATGGATGGCCAAACTACAAGAATCTGACATGGAAATCAAGCTTGCAAAGATGGTTTGAGGGCAAGGCATTCTTTCGCTGATGATTGAACCAGATCCATGCATCACAGTTAAAGAGGTATGTGAAGCTCAAGTATCTAAAGAAGAATGGTATACTGATATAATATAGTATTTACTTATAGGAACTTGTTCCTCAGAATTTAATAGAGAGAGAAGAGCTTTGAGGCTCAAATCTACTCATTACATGATTAAGAAGGGAGTCCTCTACAAAAGAAATAATGAAGGTATTTGTCTCAGATGTGTATCTGTATAGGAAGCTAAAAAAATCTTAGAGAAATTGCATTAGAAGATAGGTAATGGTCATCCATTTGGAAATACCACAACCCATAAGATCTTAATAATGGGATACTACTATCCAAAAGTTTACAAAAATGCTCACTCTCATGTGAGAACATGCCATGACTGTCAAGCTTTAGCCAAGAGAGAAGTACATGCAACAATGTTTTTATAATCAATTATTGAAGGATGACCATTTGCCTAGTGGGGTTTAGACTTCATTGGTGTCATCAACTCAAATTCCTTAGTAGGCTATAAGTTTCTATTTACTGCTATAGATTATTGCACTAGATAGATCAATGCCATAGGCCCAAAAAATTATAGAGCACAAGATATGAATTGCTTTTTGGAGGAACACATAACACCCAGATTTGGCATGCCTATTTCTATGGTTTGTGACAATGGACCAACTTTCATATCGATAGAATTTACTAAATGGACACATGACAACCATATCATTATCAGGTCAACTTCTAACCATTACCTTCAGGGAAATGGACTAGCAGAATCAATGAACAAAAATCTAATCGATGTAATTAAGAAGTTCGTTGGAGATAAGCCTAGGGACTAACATAATTTATTGAAGTATGATCTTTGAGAAGACTAGACTAGACACAAGTAAGCCCTTAAAGCTTTACCTTACTTGTTGGTGTATGGACACAAGCCTATGTTCCTAATTATGTTGAAGTTACCCACTTATCAGTTTATGCAGGACTACATGGAAACAAGCGATAAAGTAGAATCAAGGTTGTTGGACATAATATAAATACAAGATTCAAGGACTAAGGCCTTACAAACATTCAAAAAACACTACGATGTGGTCAAGAGGTGGTTTGATAAGAAAGTGAAGGCCAAAGCATTCAAGATTTTAGATCTAGTGCTACTTTGGGATAAAGCCCATCAGAAAAAAGGACAACATGACAAGTTTGCCACACTATGGATTGGATCATACCAAATTTTAGAGATAATGGGATATAACACATTTTGTCTAAAAGACCTCCAAGGCAATGAGCTTACATACCCAGTCAATGAACAATTCTTAAAGCACTACTTAAGGGTTGTATCATCTACTGATGTTATTGAGTAATGAGGGACAGACGAATCTAGCTATAGGATTATATTAAATTTCTTGATTTCTTAGAATAATTATTTGCTTTCATATATTAGATTTTTTGTTTTCATAGACTAGTTTCCTATTTTATAGATTAATCTTTCTTGCTTTCAGTATTTTGTTTTCGTAGTTTTGATTTTTGTTTTCTTAGATTAGTTGTTATTTGCTTCCTCTAATGATCAAAATTGTGTTTGCTCTGACTATAACCAAGTTAAAATCCAAATCAACTAAGCCTATGACTTATGGAAAAGGGGAAAATTAAAATCTTGACATTTTGGGACTAGTTTACACATTAGGTGTATTTATATGTTTTTTGAGTCTTTGGGATGAAGGTAGGTAATCATGGATTATTCTAAATGGTGTCATAATTGAATACTTTTACCAAGCATGTGGAAATTGCTCTCAAAGTACTCCATATAAATTTAGAAAGTTTTCTTGTTTTATTGGATCAAATACACTTATCACATTAAATACCTGTTGGAAGTGATAATTCTGGGTATAGGTGTAGCTGACAGGGATGTTCTAGTAATGATTTGTTTTATAATTACACCAGTTCACTGGGTTTCTAGCTCTTCTCTTTTCCATTAAAGAACAAAAGAAGAACCAAAGAAAAATAAAAGAAGAAACAACCAATGGATTCATAAAAACAAAAAAAAATCTAAAAAAAATCAAAATACTTGCATGATGAAATAAAGTCAATGTACCACGCATCATGATTAAAAGAAAAAAAAAGTGGAGAGAGGAGAGAAGGAGCCCAATGTATCTATGTTGGGGCTATGGACATCTGGCTAGCAGTAGAGTAATGCCTAAGCTTCTCTTATTTTTGAGCTTTAATGGATACTAGAGCAAAACCCACAACCCCATCAAAGCCTTTGAAAAAATCATCACAATAGGGGTTAAATAAACTACATGTTTTAACACACATAGATCCAAGGAATTAGAAGACAAATATGTTGTGTGAATCTACTTAAGAGTCTCTTTCATGGTTCTGATTTAAGTATTCTTCTATGACACACGTCATGATTGATTTAAGATTGCTAATCGGAGTTCTGAGTTCTTGAATATTCAAGAGTTTTCCCCTGTAAGTCTCCATTTTTTGTACCCAACATCCCCCTTCTTTCCATAGGAAATGGGGACCCACTTTTTTTAGATTATTGTCTTGATTTTGAGCCCCCTCTTTTATGTGTTTATGCAAATTATGGTAAAATATCATGATTTGGCCTTTTATACTTTGGCAAGATGGCATCGGTATTGTGTTTTCATAGACTAAATATTTATTCTATCAAGTTTGTTACTTTGAACTAATTGTTGTAGACTTATGTTTTCATGGACCAACTTTGCTATCCTCTTCAGACTTATTCTTTCAGGACTTTTGTCATGAACCTATCTATATCGAGGAAATTGTTGTGGACATTTTATTCAAAACAATTCCCCATAACGAATTGGGACTACGGGCCCTTTGCCCAATGGAATTTGGTTTTTAGATAATTTTCTCGATACAACTTTTTCCCTCAGTACCTACCCTTCAAGACTTTTGTCTCAGTTATTTTTGCCCTCCAACTTACCCTTCGAAAGTTTTGTCAAGGACACATATCCCTTCAAACTTTCTAAACATACCCTTCGACCTTTTGAAAGTGTCATTTGGGACTTTTGTGGTTACCCTTCAGGACTTTTATAATGGCCCTTTTCCCTATAGAACTACCCTTCTAGACTTTCATCTCAGATCATTTTACCCTACAAAGTAGACCCTTTAGGTATTTTTGCCATGAAGTAGACCCTTCAACCCTTCCACTTACCCTTTGGGACTTTTGTCCCAGATTCTTTGTCCTCTGGGACTTATCCTTTAGGATTTTGTTTTAAGCCCCTTTGCTTTTGAAAAAGACCTTTTGGCCTTTTTGTTGCAGCCATTTTGGCCCTTTAAAAGTGCCCTTCAAACTTTTTAAAAGTGTTCTTTACCTTGCTAACATACCCTTCAGTCTTTATGTAACATGTCTTTTGGCCTTTTTCTTGCAACCATTTTGCCTGACATAATTCCTTCAAGACTTTTACAATTGCCCTTCAGCCCCTCCGCACCAACCTTTCAAGACTCTTGTCCTAGGACTTTATCCTTTGGCCAATTCTTTCAGACATTTTGCCTAAGGGATTTTGCCCTTCAGCCTATTCCTTCTGACATTTTATTTGAGAGACTTTACCATTAACACATTCCTTCAAGACTTTTGTCTCGGGCATTTTACCCTACAAGCTTTCCCTTCAAGACTTTTAACTTGGGCATTTTACCCTTTATCCAAATCCTTCAGGACTTTTGTCCTGGGCATTTTGCCATATGAGCCTGTCCTTGGAGACTTTTGTCTCAAGCATTTTGCCCTTTGCCCAATTCCTTTGGGATTTTTATCCCAGGGCTTTTGCCCTTTGAAATATTGTTTCAAACATTTTGTCTAAAACATCATGCCCTTCAGCCCTTTTGAGACCATCCCTTCAAGCTTTCCTTAAAATATTTTGTTTGAGAGAATTGGGTCTTCAGGAGAATTTTTACAGATATTTTATCCAAAATAATTACCCCAATCAAAATTTCTGTGGACTTTGTGTCTCAAACATTTTGTCTGATGAAATGACCTTTCAAGAGAATTGTTGTGGATATTTTGTCCAAAACAATTCCCCTACATAGAAATCACAAAATAATTCCCCCGCACAGAAATCTTGAAACAATTTCCCCCACAATAATTCCCCCGAGACCAATACCATAGTGCCAAGTAACAACCTTGCTTAGAGAACATTTTCATTATGTCTTGAGCTTGATTTAAGATTTGAGCCAAGGATCCCAATCATATTTTTATATACTAGGTCATTAAGATTAAATGGAGGAGTTCTTTTAAATATTCTTAGCCCAGGTCCAAATTGTATTTTACTAAACACTGAGACCTTAGACTAGAATATTTATGCAGGGTCCTCTATACTTATTTCCCGAGGTATTATGCTAAGTCATTTTGTGCTTATGTTTGCAGGAGTAGGGAGTCATAAGGAAATAACACATGTCTAATTAATGATATTAAATCTGAGTCATGTGAATGTCATTTGACAGTCGCGAGGATGTCATTTGACGGTCGCGTGAACATCAAATTTAACCTCGATAATGGCTAATTTATGTAGTTGTGTGGACGTCATTAATGGTCGTAAGGACTTTAGTTAATGATTGTGTGAATGTCAGTTGATGATAGTGTAAATGTCAAATTTAACCTCATAAATTACCCATTTAGATTCAAATCAACATCCTATGGTGTGCATTCACTGGGGTCCATTTGATCAAACGATGCGAAAGTGAGTTGAATGTCAAAACTCTACAAGAATGACAAGTGTCACCATCGTAGAAGCCCAATACACATATCTAATGACCCACAGGAAGAAGTAGGAAACCTAATACATAGAGCATATAAGCCCTAAGCAGTTGCCAAGTGGCATGAACCATGTTAAACCCGTACATAAGGATCGACGGTGCGAGTCCTAGGTGGACTTGTCAAAGATCCCAAACTCAATCAAGTGTTGATACATGTCATATTTTGAAAGCTAATAGGGCATTATGGATATAATACTTAGATCTTTAGACACTTGAGCTATATCTATCAATAGACATTAGGTCTCATAGTTAAGCTATAATATGAACACGTAGGTCTTAATAAGAATGGTGAATATAAAAATAAAGATCCAGATTCTATAAAAGGCATTGGCAAGCATGCAACACATAGTTCAGATCAGTCGTGGCTAACAGTAGTGCCATTGGTTCTAAAGAATTACTAAAGTGATTTTGGTCCATGTATATTCCTAAGTTTCATTAGAAGGTGGCTAATCTCAAAGATCAACAGGGTGTTCTCACAACCTATAAAAGGAGACATGTGCAGTTTTGGTAAATGATGCATATTTTGAAGTTGACATACAGTTTGAACTATAATTGTAAAAAATTTCATCTATCTTCCTACACATGCACACATTGCATATCCTTGGCAAAGTCTATTTTAAATTGATAACTGCAAGTAGACTCTTATATGGTTTTAGACCACAACTAGAACTCATGTTCTGACTATCACATGTAATGACCTTGCATGAACTTGGAGGATGAGGTGACCCCTTCTCCAAATCTATAAAAACAATTGTAATCCAACTTGGATTTTTTGTCAGGGAATTTTTGAATACAGGAGCAACATCAATTTTGATCCTCAACGAATGTGTTTGTGTATTTTATTTCCAATTTCTGTGTGATTAGTTGTTACTTCTTGGTTGTATGTTTCAATAATATTTAGTATGCAAAAGCAATGAATGGATTCTGGATTATTTTGATTGATATATTAATCTGTAGATGTGCAATAATTATTGAAAGATTGGTAAATATATTGGTTAAGATAGTCAAGTTTAAATTGATTCATAATTTTGATTGTGCATGAGTGCTTTATTGGATGCAGTTTTCTATGTGTATGCAATAACTACCTTAGATACTTCTTTATCTAAAGCTTATGAATTTCTTGCATCTTTATCTCCTTAGACATTATAATCATGTCTGATTATGTGTGTATAATTTCCACTAGCAATAGGCATAGGTTTTGAGAGTAGTTATCCTTTTAGAAACCAGTCAGGGGAGTAATTCTTGAAAACCATGGAAGCTTTATTTTTTGCCTTACCCTTCTTTCCCTTTTTTTGAGTTTGTTTCACGATATACCCACTCTAGATTAGAAACCACCTACCCATCCAACTCACATAGAGATTCACTACCCTTATTAGGAATCACACCTCCATCCAAAAACGTTATCAACAACTTGCATGCCCTACCCGCTATTCCATCAACAAAGTGTAACAAACTGCATACATGCAACTTGTTCTATGGAGCGGAGTTTACCTCCATTGAGATCTTAAAATGTTAGAGGCTACGTTGTTAAGGCTATGGTGTGCATAAAATATGCATCAATAAATCCCATAAGTCATAATCAAGAGAATTCAAATCATTAGCCTAATCCAAAAATGTCTTCCCCTAGTGAAGCCCAATACCCAGCACTAGGGTACTATCAAAGTCAAAAATCAATATCCTTTGGTGAAGCCCAAAATCAGGAACTAGGGAGCAGTCAAATTCAAATCTCATCTCAAAATAATGTCACAAGTAGTATCTAAATGGCTAATAATCCATTAAATAATTAGATTAAATATGAACGCTAAAATCAAAGCATCTTAGATCTCCTATAATCTTTTGTTACATGGCACCAATTAAATTAGGAAAGTCCAACATATCCAATGATGTATGCGACTGTTAGTCTTCACTCCCAATCACCCATCACACCTCCTTATCATGAAACCATGATCCCATAAATTCTTACCATCCATTCCAATCCATTACTCCCCTATCAACAATTAGACCTAATTCAATCCATAAACCACATCACCCACCCAGGCAATATTGTCTCTTATAGGGGTGAAAAAAACACCTAGTATAGATATCTGGGGGGTCCCCATTAAGTGTCAACAAAAGTCACATAGACTCTAATACATCCAACAGTAGTGACAACATGATCCTAACATCATGCATATCCCAAACAGGTGTTGGCTGAAGACCACAACAATGCCTTAATCCTGCATCTTTCCCTTATCCAATAAATCAAGATACCACAAAAAAAATTAACAAATATATGTGTGTGTCTATATATATATATATATATCATTCATCTAATGGTGAAAACTAATATTCTATCACCTTGGACAAGTACCACGATGAAAACCAATTTCTGGCATCACGATAGAACAATCAATTGTCTGCATTGTACCTCAACACTTGGGGGAAAAATCCATCCATATCCCTCGTCAATCCATCCTTTGTCCATCCCCTCCATCCATTCTTTCTATCCATCATCTACCATCATGTCCTCCATCCTATCTATCATTCCTTCTTGTCTTGACCTTTGTAAGGAAGGGGAAGGTGTTTTTGAGAAATGTTCTTTAACCCTCTTGGCATATCCTCTAATAGACACTCGAGGTAACTAAACATTTGGTTCCTTCATGATGTAATCATTGGCAATCCCTAGTCCATTCTTCCTTGGTCCCCATCACCCTCTTCCTTTTGTCATTCCATCCATCATTCCATCCATCCCCATCCTAGTTGCTAGGCTTGATATTTCCTTTGCTACTAACTTGATTTGTATAGTGTACATACATATTCCAAAAAATGACCTTTTTTTTTTGAAATATGTCAAAAACCCTAAAAAACATAAAATCTAAATAAGTCAAAAATAGTCCATTATATTTTGTCTTATGCTTAATCCCCTATTCGCATCCATCTCCATTCGTCTCCTATTTTCCCATCTTTGGATACCACATTCTGTCTTGAAACCAAATCAAAGTGATTACCCATCTCCCCATATCTTCCTCATCCTTTTGACTAAGTGTTATTAACATGCATCACCTTGTCAAAGAATTTAATTTGACACCCATCACTTCTTATCAGTTGCCTTTTCATATCTAGCACCCATAAACTCACTTCTTTGTTAGTATGAAAGGTAATTGATCCCATCACCTTATCACTTTTCCAAATCACATTCCTAAACCACTTTTTGAGACCCCATAAGTATTCAAAAACCTTATCATACCCCATCATGTCATCCATCTTCCTGGTCTATGCTAAGGGAAAAATATAGTCTATATCAATCATAATCCTTATCCAGGTCCCCATATTCAAATCCTCATCCAAGTTCTTGGCCTAATCCACCTCCATATCCCCATTCATATCCTTATCCTAATCATTGTCATTAGTCCATTTCAAATCCAAGTTTATCCTAAGTCCATAATCACATCATATTCATCCTCGTTCATCCTATCACCCAATCAATCATCCCATCATTAGACAAGGCACAATGACATTACATGTAGATTCTTGTGTGTGTTGTTTATCTGTTGTTTGACTTGTTTGTATGTATTTTATCATGTATATATCTATTCATTTCATATTCATCTATATCTTGAATCATGTCTCATTTTATTTATTGGGTAATGAATGAAGATGCTATGAGGTCACCAAAACTATAATAATGCTTATACATATCCTCGATGATGCGGAGTTCTATATTTGCCCATGCACTTTGGCACAATGTTCTCTTGGTCATATCTATATCATGGGGCATACTACCAAGTGCCATATTTATTGGATTGCTTAGACTATGATGAGGTTTATGACAACTATGATGATTTGATCACCTATACCCTCATCATTTATCTAATCATCTAATCATCCTTATTCCCATCACTAATCTAATCCCTGCGACCCATTTGAATAACATCCAATATATTATCCTAATCTCATTATCTATGTCATCTCCTCTAATCACTAACATAGACCTCTGATCATTAATCATCTCCATCATCATTAGCTTCTTCTCCAACAATCATTGTTCATCCTCAAGTTAAAACTACATCAGTCTAAGGTCTTTTCAAACTATGTAGGCATCTCTTGGCCACTTTTCAGTACCTAAGAATAGCTCGGCCACTATCTCCTCTATCATGTGTCCTTGATAGGGGCATCATCATCATTAATCACATTATGTCTCATTGACTTGATACAATATAGTCCTATCTTTTAGTCTCTCGATCATATCATTTCTTTCCTATCATCACATATATCATATTGATTGATTTAGTTTTGAGTTACACTCCTCATCAATTTTACACTCATCATCAATTCTTATCAAATCATGATCTTATCTTGGACTATAGCTCTCCCTTGCATGCATACTTACTTGAGATACGTCTAAAGTTGCTGGCCTTTTAATCCTATCATCATCATGTTACGATTGATTCCTCCTTGGGATGTGTCGACAATCGTGATAAAATCATCTCCTCTCTGTGCATGTGTCTTTGCCAAGGGCATCATGAATCTGTATCTCACTACTCAATTCAAATTAATCTTCTTCCTCTTCTATCTTACATTTATCATCCCATCCCCTCGTCTATCCATCATATCCCACCCCTCATTTTCTCTTTCAAATGGTCATCTGTCTCATTCTTCCTTGCATGTCCCCTTGAGGGGGCATCATATCCACTAACATCATCTATGACGTGGTTTTTATTTCTCATCATATCCACTAACATCATATACTAACATTTATCTATGGCATTGTTTTTCTTTCTCATCATATCCACTAACATCATCTACTAACATTCATCTATGACATGATTTTTCTTTGAAAGACCATTATTTCTTTCACTTCATTCACTCGCAATGCCTTTTCAAAGAGGGGAAAAATGTATGCATCTAAATCTATTTGCTTCATTTAATGTCACTAATATCCCTATTATTCAACACTAATTTCGCTCATCTCATTTATTTTAATTAATTTTGTCAATTTGTCCCTCCTTTCTATCCATTTATCTAACATCCCCCTCAATATTTATTCGTGCATTAACCTTATTCATCCCCTCTAATCAATTAATTTATCTTATATCCTTGTTATCCCATCCTAATCCCATTTACCTATTATTTGATAATTTTAAATTTCTAATGGCCCATCTATTAGCCTATGCTTACGCTTTCCTCCACACCTAGTCCCTAATCACCCACCTAATCTCTATCTAATCTCCTTCTAAACCTAATTAACCCAAAAGAGGATTTTATAAATTTTCAATTCTAGAATCCTCCCTATTCTCACCCTTCCTCTCTAGAAGCCTCTAAATCTAGAGGCTTCCAAGGAATTTTAAGTTCTTTTTAATTCTCCACCCTTGATCTCCCTCATCCAACTTTGAATCTCATCCATTGATCTCTCCCTCCAAAATCTATTTAAACAACCTCATCTCTCCATGGGAGCTAACTTATGAATCCTCAAAGCCTTCATGTCCATATGATCAAGGAGAAATCAAGCAAGGAATCCATGTCCAATTAGTTATCAAATCTTTCATCCAACATCCATAATCAAGCTAACATATTGTTCAAATATGAGTTTAAGGTACTCAATCTCATCCCTTTGTCTTTTTATTTCATTTGATCATGATTTAGAGCATTTAATTATAGGATTTAAGTGTATGATTGAATGGTTTATTCATCTAAGTACATGTAAATTATAATGGCTTTAGACTTTACCTAGTAGTTCAATATTTGAGTGATCTAATTTCATGTTCATGTGATTTAATCAAATAGCTCAAAATTTAGGCTACACAGATAAGAAACAAAGCACAAAAATTAAATTCACCAATTAACATGGTAATTTCATCGAAATTCAAGTCAATTTCACTGAATATAAATCTTGATTAGAATTTAGAATAGAGAAGAAATAGAGCACATAAAATAAATTCACCGATTAGCAAGGCAATTTCACCTAAATTATGACTATTTTGCCGATTAGCAGGTTGAACAAACTATGTGATACATGGGAGAGATTTCACCAATTCTGTGATGATTTCATTAATTTTGTAACAATTTCACCATTTTAAACATGAATTTGCCTATTATTAAACTTGCATAAAAATATTGAACATAACAAAAAATAGAGAACAAAGACAAATTTGCCAATTACTATGATGATTTCACCAATTAGTAGAAGACAATGATGTTTTCACCATTTTTACCAATAGAATTCATGGCTATACAGAGATAAAAAATAACAGGAAAGATGAACATAAATGAGCCAAAATAACTAGATTTTCAGCAAAGGAAGATTGTTATATAGGCTCCAAAAAAGGGTATGGGTTATGTCAGTCCCATTAGGCGTGCGATATGTGTCATTAGAATCTAGATCTTAGTAGTTATATTCATTTAATAATCGTAAATGATCAAATGAAACATTAATAATTAATGGTATGCACCTAAGACCTCATGAGCATACAAAGATTAGATAATAATGCTAAGATTAAACTAATACAATGCAAACCTTAATTGGAAACCTCATCTTTGTTGTATGATTTACCTTCAAGTAATATTTATCAATGTTAATGTCCCAAATGGACCATCTCTCCTTGAATATTTTTGAAAATTTGAGTTGACAAGCGTGACCTTTGATGATGAAGTTAGTATGATAAAATGGTAGGCTTCGCGATGAATCTCGAACGTATTGAATTACAAGGAAAAACAATCTATTTATAACAAATTAGGATCGATGAGGACCCTTCATCTTGTTTCCAAGATGAACAGTTACAAATAAGTCTTCAATAATACACATGGATCAACACATGAATCACTAATATGAGTCTTTCATCTTGCTCAAGATGAAGGGTGAAGGATGGCTCTTGAAAATATCAAATTTCCAAGATGAAGGGTGGAGGATTTTTCTCATAATATTTTTATGAGAGTCATTGTGGACCCTTTTCAAGATGAAGGGTGGAGAATCATTTCCAAGAAAACATATGGATAACCAATGTATGCCCTTCATCTTGGTCCAAGATGAAAGGTTGAGAATGTTCCCCTAAAATAATTCCACAAGATTCATTGTGGGCCCTTCATCTTGTCTCTAAGATGAAGGGCGGAGAATAAGCCTTCATATCAATTCATTTAGTAATTAGTGAACTCCCAATAGAATATTCTATAAGATCTCAAGATTCTTTCTTGAACAAAAATCCCCTTTTGAAAAGTAAAGGAAAAAGAAGAATTAATAATTGAACATAAATTATAATTCTATACAGCATAAATTATAATTCCATTTGTATAGAATTATAATTAGACAAATGATTTTGAGAAAGGGGAATTGATTTTATTAATTGATTAGCAAAATAGAATTAGTGAATTAATCAAAGTAGAAGAATTGACTAGAAAAAATGACCAGATTGATAATTGAACAGATACAATACAATAAATTATCCCACTTAGAGATGCCTTAAGGTGAATTCAAACTTGTATGTTAGATGAACAAAAGAATTAGAACTAGTTTGCGTGGAATTATAGAAAGTCATTCCATTTTATGATTTTGATATGAAAGTGATAAAAATGAAGTGTCTACACATCCAAACTCCTAAAAAAGGAGAAACTCCTACCTGATCTACCTGTTCCTTAGCCCATGAACCCTTCGTAACACATTCGTGTCTACACTGACCTCAAACTCTAACTACTTTTATGTTTCTATGATTTCCTTATTGATATCACATTGCAATTCCTTGTTGGGTTCCTTGTCCATATTGAGGCGGGAACCACCTCTTATTGATGCTTCCAATTGCTCCATAGAGTGTTCCTTAGTGTTGATGAACACTTCTCATTTTAGGATTATAAGAATCCAAGGCATGAGTTGCAGTTTGTGACAAGTAGTGTGTCTATGGTGGAATAGTCGACAAAGTATGAGAGTTGCCCACAAAATTTGTTTGATGTGGTGGTTGGGAGCCACCAGGTTCTAAGTCTTTGCAGTCTTGTAGTCTTCCTGGGTAAAATTTCTAACTCTAATCTAATCTAAGTGGATATTTACAATGATCTTAAGCTAAAGTGAGCATTGATAAAAAAAAATCAAAAGGCGGGGTAAGACAGAGAAGAAAAGTGATTGCAAGCATTTATCTCAAACATAATGACAAAGTTCTAGTCAATTTGAGCATACATTTAACCAATCAGTGATGGAACATAGCATAAGCTCAAGCTTCACCAAAGACCAGGCAAGATTCAAAGGAAAATATAAAGATCATGAGTAAAATTCAAGATTACTTAAAGCGTTTTGCTATGTTAATCTGAATATCATAAGAACATTCAAATGCAGAGCAAATAAAAGCAAAGTAAACTTGGAACTCTTCAACTAGTCTAGCACAACACAAACCAAAAACCTCATGAACATAAGATGCAACTCATCTATCAAAGAACTATTCAAATCTAAGACATCCACCTGCAATTGAGAGAAAGCAAAAACAATGTAACACAATACAAGACAATCTTTGCAGAATTCAAATTGTATTAATTGTTATAGCATAAAATTTGCTCAAAATCTCTCTGTTCTTGGAGAAAACTGTCAAATCATCCATATAGATGATTATACATTTGCCTACCAGACTTTGGAAAGCATGGTCCATGGCCCTTTGAAGTGTTGCTCCTTAATGTCATCTTTGCCATATGAGAGTAGATAGCAGAAGCAAGGTGCTTACAAAAGGTCACCATTAGAAGTGACAAAGAATACGATACATTGGTTGAACAAGAAGAAGAAAGTCTAATGAAGCCTACAGTAGATTTCGAGTTAATCAAAAAACAATACACCAAGGTGAAAGACTTCTTTCAGTGTAAATGATCAAGAAACCCTGCCAACCCAAAAGCAAAGTCAAGAATTCTTTTGTAAACTATATATGCTAGTTTGTTAACATATATTAATCTTTTGATCTAATCCCTCTACTTTTTCTCATACACTCATCATCCTCCTTAAGACATATTCGTCAACTATGTTCATATTATGATCGTACTTTCTTAATAATTATATATTATTATTTAATAATATAATTACAATTACATTTATTTATATATATAATTTATATTATTACAACATAATACAATATAATTAATATAAACCCTGCCTTTTCCAACTGTCACAATAAACGCGATAAACCCTGCCTTTTACTGTCACAATATGGATGCAACAAAACATCACATGGATGAGTAAATGGAATATTCAATTCAATATGTGCCCCACAAATAATAAATAAATAAAAGTCTTTGTTATGGAGAAATTTTACAAGAGAAATTGGGGAAGCGAGATAGTTTATATGTTGTATACTATTATGTCACTATATATTATACTATAATATATATAATAATAAACAGAGATAAATTTGCGGATACTATAACAGTTCTTGGCATAACCTATTCAATGAAGAGCACATTGAGCAATTAGGGGGGCTCATCATCAGCGTACACAAGAAGCGAACAATCTGCTTGAGTTGTCTTGCTGTCCCATAAGTCTCGTACGTTAAAATTTTTATTATTATTATAAACGCGATAAGGAAATATAAATCCAGATGTAACAAAAAAATCTACATTGGAAGTCTGGACGGCATGCAAAATACCTGAGAAGAAGACTCTACAAATAGAAACGCACAAATTCTGTGCCTGGCCAATACTAGGACGAGTTAAAATAAGCTTTTATGTTTGTCATGGCTGTGCAAGATCTATTGTCTTTCTACAGACGTGGAAGTTGATTCATTTACTCTGCTGCGACTGTATCATAAGGCAGACTTCCACGTTCTGCTTTGTGCAAGCATTTCCAAATAAAACGGAGCATCAAAACCTGGTATGGAAGGTACTTATTCTTTTAAGTATTTGCAGCACTTGTCTCATACGAAGCCTCCCTTTTGGCTGAGGATTAGAACTGAACAACCCTAATTTCATCATTCTCTTCATCTCATCTGCAGCGTATTCGCCACCAAGATGCAGATCGGCAGCATCCATGAGGCTTTGGGTGGCTGACAGCTCTCTCACCCAATGCACCATAACTATTTGCGCAGGATAAACAAAGAAAGAGTGTTTTAATTTTATAGGGAGGAGTTGTCAATTTTCCACTGATTTTTTTGTGGCCGCGGAGTTGCTGCGTAGTGCATCAGGGATCCATTTACAACAGATAAACTATGCACAGCATTTGTTGACAGTGACAATTTAATATTATCAGTAAAGCCCACTCAAACAGCCTAAACAATCTGCAGGCCGGAATTTTTTGAAAGTCACTGTGAAAAAATTAACCACTTCATTTTTTGGTTCGTATTTACACAGGTGTCGCGAGACAAAAACATTGCCACTACAACTTGTGGTCGATAGCTCTGACACGTAGCACATCATATCCGAAGACGAATTTTCCCTAAAGCCTTGGCAAAGGAGACGCCTCCGACGTAAAAAAGAAAAAAAAACAGATTCTCGTGTAGGCGTAGAGATCTGTGTGCATGGCCCAATTAAGAGTGAGGTTTAGTTCTGGAAGGTTGCGATCATGGATTGTGGGGCCTGCTTCTTCTTCATTCTTCATGATCAGGGATGGGGATGGTCACATGACGATCAAGAGGGGTTATATGAGCGAGGCCACTCGCCCCACCATTGTCCACAAACGCAACATCGACATTATTCACGATCCATGGTTTAACAAGGTAAACATCCTTACTCTGAATCTCAATTATTTCACAATTAAGAGTGCATCATCTTTGTTTTTCATTTTATGAAGAATTTTATTTCTAGTATGTCTTAAAAGAGTCTAAGTTGGGGTTCATTTAGGTTACGAGGGCTTAAATTCGCTACAAATGAGAAGACCAATGGCATCATGCATTATAGGATGATACAGAACAGGAACACAAAGGGTGCAGTAATATTAATGTTCATGCTTTACCAAAAGCAGTTGAAAAGAAGGCAAATTACACCAACTACAATGTAGCACCAAGAGTACTTAAGACATACCTGAACTGAAGAGCAAAGAAACAGCTAGAAAAGCATACCCAGAAGCTAGTGGAACAATATTTGTGCAAAACTGGGCAAAATCAGTAGTCTGTTCATCTAACTGCAGAAATTTATGATTTGAGATGGGGGCAATGGAGTGCACGCATTACTGATTGCAGAATACCGTAAGTCTATTTCCATATTCACTAAAACTAAGATGCACATGCATGTATGTATACCCATAATCATACTTAACTTTCTATGAGACATGGTCCATGCAACAGCCAAACATGTAACCGTTTAGCATTTCCTATAATGTGAAAACATCATCCACCTGCTTTCTAAGTTACCATAAGCGGCTACAGAGATGGAAATGGCGATATGACAAATCTCAATGGCCCCAGTTACAATACAAGAAGGAAATATCTGTACAAGAAGCCATACAATATATAAATAAATAAACAGATAAATATAATACACATACACATATACTTTTTTTGCTAAAGGCACCTAGGGTAAGGGACCCAGGGTAAGGGACCCTTGACACAAAATGTCGGTGAGATGCCAACACTTGGGTCGTATTTTACTTACCACATGGTCAATTCAGAGTTAGAGTGAAAATTTTCTTAGAGGTCACCAAATTACAGCATTGTATTCTAGTCAGAAAGATGTAATTCTTAGCTAAAAAGAAGGTAAACCGGTAGCAAATTGACTCTACTAGTACTGCTATTCGCCAGCTACCTTTTCAGCTAAATTCTTTACTAAGACCAAAAAGTTAAAACTGAGAATATCATTCACAATCCAACTCTGACTCTTTTTCTTTAACTGCTCCATAAAAATTCAGTTATCTACCAAAAGGAAGTGAAGCAAGCTTCACCATCATGCATATAAAGACAATTATCGCAGAACAGAAGCCTTAATACAAAACTGTGGTCCCCACCATTACTAATCAGAACAAGGGTAAGCAGAAATTATTCCCTGCAGAACCTCCTCCTCTTCATCTTATTTAATACATCGGCACTTTGTTGGCCCAAATCCCACACAGACACTTGCATAACTGTGAGAATTTCTCTCAATAATCCTCACAGATAAGTTTTGGGATGAGAGGTAAATCACACAGCCCTCTTTTAGATTCTCTTAAATGTAACTGGAATCCTATATACTATAGGCTAAGACAGAGGAAAGAATGGGAAGATTCATCACATCAACCATATTGCATTCCATCAAAGCAGAAAATCAGAAAGCCTCTCACACAACAATTATGCCATGCACGCCAATCAAATAAGATTCTGCAAAAGGACCAGTTTGTCAAAGAAAATTGTAGAGAACTGAAAAGATCATGACATTCTTTTCTCGAACCACCAGAGCTACCTTGAGAATCTTTCAATTGATCCGTCTCTCTGTCAGGCAGATAGTCAAAATAATTTGAAACTAGCTTGCTTTCTCTACTCTCAACTATCTATATATTTGATAACCTCACACTGCTTTCTTTACATCCATCATTCAGCATCAGAATTATCAAAAAGTTTAACCAAAGAGCAACACATATATCCTAAGCAGTCTAGGTATTATATTAACAGCAGATTTTTTGTGTTTCCATGCATCAAAAAGTAAAAAAAAATTGCCACCATTATGGTGGAAAATAAGCCTTGAAGAGAGTCTTAAAAAGGCTGCATTTCAATCTTTACATCACAAGTCTACTTCACAGCAGCAGGCAATCTATATCAATAGGCTCGGCCTGATAGGAGTCATTCTCTTCTTCTGCTTCGGAGTCATCAACACCAAATGCAGGGGCTGCAGGTAGATGGATATTCAATGCTTTGGCAATAATATCCATGCAATTCTGAAGGTGCTCAAGTCTCAGACTTCCTTCCTTCACACGCTGTTGAGTCCTCTGATGATTGATGCGACTGTTATCATCATGCTCTTCTACTAAGTTGCGGTTTGCCTGGAAAAAGCTACCATCCAGTGCAACCATGGTTGTAACAGAATGGTTGTGAGCTACATTGTGTACATTCCACCTCCCCAGAGTCTGCTCAGGGTCTTGCATTACCTTTTCACATTTTTGTTCATTGTGGTTATCCCTTCTCAATCCACCTCTATACCAATTCTTGTGCAGTGCTTTGACCAGGTGTGCATGGAGTCCTTTATCAGGCTATGTAAAATGGTAGTCGCTCTTTACATTTTAATGATTCAGTAATGGTGGTCATATTTAGAAGATGGCAGTTCTTGGACATGTAAAATGACCAATGTTGTCCAAACGCCTTGCAAATTTCAGCTTGAGGATCATAACACAGATGGCAGAAAAACTTCTACATTACTGTCTTTTCTCCCTAATTGTGCTCCGATTTAGGTAGTGTGTCAAGAATAGTTAATATGCTTCTCCATTAATAAATTAAGATTGATGCAACTTTTGCTAACTTGTCTTGCTCAAAGTTGAAAGACTCACTTTGACTTGTGGGCTCAAGTGCTACGTTTGCAAATTTCACCTTTGTCTTCCTCAACAACGAGGACCTTCATTTCATTTCAGGCAGCAATTCTCTCCAGCTGCTGACTTCCTTCAATGTTCCTATTTCAGTTTATTGTTGATGCTTTGGTTTTCACATCAACTTGAGAACATAACTATCATAGATTTCAGCAAGTTATGGTAAGCTATAAGGATATTGTCGGCATATGCTGTCATGCATCCCTTTCTCACCAGGGGATTCTTATGTCGTCGGTTCAGTACACTTTCATGTAGACTAGGCCGAGGTAGTTGTACGTCTTGAGGTCCCACACATTCCATCTCAGTCTTAGCAAATGCGATGTGCTAAAATTATTGATGTTGTGCTCCCACCTTTTGTAATGTGCCTTTCTTGAATTAACCTTAGGATACTGGTAATCTGAGATATCTTAGTCTCCTCCATCAAACATAAGCCTTAACAAAATTTCGAGTCTAGTGAGTTCTCTCGATCGTCGTTGGCAATACAATTGATTGAATTTCATTACTAATTGAATCAACTTAGCAATAATGGACTAAACTTGACGAATCTTCTCATTGTTCACCTTAATGTCTTGAGTCTATCTTATTTGCATGCTTTATTGACAAAGGGAAGCGGATCTTCATACATTTACTCTAAGTTTTGGCTATTGTTACCAAGTCAGTCTTGGTAAGTCCATGCCAATTTCAAACTTGAGAATATCTACCAAAATGTATAGATTTCCAAGTCACAGATTTAGAAGGAAATTGAGACAGAGGGTGTTTACAATGCTACGAGAAGTAAACCATTCAAAAGGCATTGAGAGACGAATTTGAGGATTGGAAAATTATTTTTGAATTATTAGAAGCATATCATATACATGGAAAGGCCATGTTTGATGACTAGGGTCTTAACTATTAGGCTTAACACAAATAGAAAGATAAGTTGTTGCAAAGAGGTCCTCTTTTTTAGTATTTATATATTTCCCATCAACAGTGGGCTAGAGGCAACCGACAACTAACTACTTTTGCATTTGCACCCTAATTAAACATAGGAGGTCACTAGATACATATGCTTAGATTCTAACTACAATGTCAGTAAGATAAGGAACATGTACGAACTATGATAAATGCCAAATTCCTTGTTATACAAAATGGAACATCAAGACAAAATCCTGTGCTGACGAGCTTTTGCAATAAATTATTCTTGGGTTAAGATTCTTACTGAGTGGTGCATTAATCGAACTACTAATAAAATATAGCATATTTGGCTTTGCTGCATAACTGAAAGTTTTGGATTTCCATTGTCGGAACCATTTGCTGTAGAGCTTTTATTTTGTTTTGGTAAATGAGGGGTTTTAGTGGATCTCACAACCATTGGGACACAAACAGGGACCTGGTCCCTGGGTGTGCTAGAGCATGTGCCACCCAAGGGGAATTGAACTGAAATTACTTTGGTTGCAAATATACTCAATTACCATTACACCTCAACCCCTTGGGTCACTGTAGAGCGTCACTGTAGAGCTATTTTTTTAATACATTTCTGGACTGGAATATGGTGTCGTGGAAATGAAATAATTCCAGCAGAACTAGTATGCCTAGTGTAAAAAAACAAAAACTATGCACACAGTGCAGAGAAAATCAATTTTGTGCTCAGATGCAATTTATATCATTTTGAAAATTAGAAGCTAGCAAGAGGTATTTCAAATCTATACTTTTAGTGCAGAAAGTATCAGGTGTTTTAAGTGCTTTGAGAATTGGATGACAGGGCACGGCTTTCTCAATGACAGAGCGGGATCGACTTGATCTACGTGGCCTTCTACCTCCAAATGTCATGTCCTTGAAGCAACAAATTGACCGTTTCAGTAAGTATGCATTTCCCATGACACCAAAGCAGTGTCACTGCTCATTACTTGTTTAATTTATGCTTATTCTAATTTTAATTTACGTTGATTCTATTCATAGCTAGGATTTGATGGCTTCATCCAATGGCATTTAAGTGAATGGTGCACGTTCTTATTTATTCCAAGGTTTTCTTTGACTACTAAATTCATATCCCTCGTAGATGCCTATAAACCAATTGTATTTTTTCAAATTTTGGCAGAAATTTCCGATAATCTCTCATTAGGCCTATAAAATGATTATTAATCTTCGATGAACACAAGATGAAATCTTAAATTTGGAGGTTTTCATTTTTTTATCTTGATTGGAAGGGTGATTTTTAAATGCTTAATTTTATGGCACCTTGTGTTAGTGTAATTTACTGTATTTTTTTTTTCAGATTTCAGCATTTGAAAATCTTATTTATTTTGTCATGCATCAGTGTAATCACATCCCAGTCAATCACATCAGAAAAGTCTTAGATGCATGAAAAGAATGAAAAACATGAAGTTTGCAAGTTCTCAAAATGCAAAGATTTTATCTTATCTAAGTGCTATTGTTAGGGTGTGAAAACATGGTTAATTACGGGAAAAGTCTTGAAATTACGAGGACAAATGGTCACAATCGCAAAATTCCAATAAGAATGCTAAATATTGCATGCTACTGGACAAATGTGTGCTAGTGCTTGCACGTAGCAGGTTCCTGCCTATGATGTCATCAAAAGGAAGAAACTTTGTGGTGTCAAACTCTATCAAACTCCAATTGCAGTGTTCTTAAAGAGTACAGAAAACCATTTGCAAAATACAGCTTGAAAATAAAATGACAAAATGTAAAGGATGGGGGCACCTGCATGCTCAATATGATTTAAACTTGCAAATATGCCTAAAATCACACAAGAGGTTAGAAATGACAACTCCCTATATTAAACAATATCAAATGACAAAAATATACATAGCTTAGGATTTTCCCTCAATTTATTAGACTCAAGGGGAAGAAAACCCTAATTGCATCATAACATAATCTTTTACCAATCTAAGTATGACATAATATTGTCCCTATTAAACTAATGCATAGATCACAAGCCTATGGATAAAATAGCCCATAACATAGTCCTAATATTATGTCGTGACTAAATACACAACTTGCTCTGCCCCTTAAAAGAGCTTTGTTTTCAAAGCTGGCAAGAACTCTAGAGTTGTTCACAATCAACCTAAAGTAGCACTAGGATGGGTGATCTCCTAGGAAGCACCACGATATTAAATTTTGGGCTATGCTTTTACATATAAATGAAATGCTTGTTCGGCATTGAACCAATAACCACTAAGCTACAAAACGTAGCTCTAAATAACACACTAGATACTAGAACTTAACAATATCCATGAATGAGATTGGAAGTCATTTTTAACTCCTCAAGCCCCTTCCAACTTTCTCCTTTTTTCATAGGTTAGGCAAGTTTGGATGCTTAACCAAGAAATCATTGTTTTTCTAGAGTTGTGTCCTTTACTAGTAGCCCCTTCCACCTGACCTACAACATTTTTTATGGTCCTATTACGGATAACTTTCAAGACCCCCACCAATTATATCTTTAGGCTCCAAGACCAACTTCCCTTCCTCATTTGTTGCAAGTATCTTGGTCTAGGGGGACTAAATTGGCTCCTAACTTCTTTTTCAAGCATGGCATCATACACACCTAATTTTTTTTGCCTTTGCAGTGAAACATTTGTCTGCTGATGACTAATTGACCTCTCTTCTGCCTGACACATTCCATTGCTTTATGCGATTTATCCAATTCAATTGCTTGATGTCTCTCACTTGACATCACATTGATTTCTTCTCCCTTTGGAGCTTGCCTAGGTGGTTTTTCAGCTCGTCTTGTTTTCATTTGTCCATCCTAACTTCGTTTCCTCGTCTTCCCTTATATTCTTTCTCTGGAGGGAGGCAGGATCACCAATGCCACTTCTGTGATCGCCTTTCGTAATTGCCTAATCGATTGCAGGTGCAACTTTGCAGGGGTACCCTTGGGACACCAGTGTTCTAGCCCATCAAACTTGTAGGCCTGCCATCATTCGCCTAAAAAGATTATGAAAGGTTTGGGAGGGAAAACGAAGGGTCTTAGATGCCCCTAGAAGATCGTTCCACTTCCCAAACCATTTGAAATTCGTCCACCAAGCTCATATGCTTCCAATCACATAAATATGCAAATGTTAGAGGTCATGAGGGATTGGCAAATCATGAGTAGAAAACCGTACTCTGCATTTCTTGTAACATACAACTCTGTTCTGTAGTTTCCGTGCTTTCTTGAGAGTTAGTTAGCTATCTTTGCTTAGTTTAGGAGCATGTCTTGAGTGTCGTATACAATAATGTTGATTGCCTGCAACATACACACGATATTGTCCTCGAAGGCAATTTCATCTTTTTTTTGTCATAGAGCAATCAGCAGGTTGGGATTTTCTTGTTTGTTTTGCAATTCAGTAATTAGATTAGTGTTAGAAGTAGTTTAGAGGTAGTTTTGTTTTCTGTACTTGCATTTCAGCTTGCTTAATCAGCTGCATATCATACATTTCTTGCATTTACCATTGAGGACTTGAGAGGTTCCGGAGTTGCTCATTCAGGGCAATAGCGTCATACTATTTTATATCCTTGAAATTTCATTTAGTTGCATTTTCTGGTTTGATTGTCATAATTTGCATTCATAGCTTGCACATAGATTGCATACAAAGTGTTTGACAAAAATACTTACTGCATTTTATCTTGCTTGCTTCTTTCTTGAGTTTATTTGAGCTTCTTTAGTCTCTCTTGCTTGCTTATGTTCTGGTTTTTATCTCAGTTTCCATCTTCTTGCATTTCAAGTTTTGCATCCCTTCTTTACCATTCACAGTTTTTTTCCTTATTCTTTTGATCATTCATTTGCAAAAGATCTCCCTTCTAATCTTGTTTGTGTAGACACCTAATTTCCGCCATGTTTAGTGTTGTAATTAACTTTACTAAATATCAACACAATCACTACTATTTTTTTACTAACTTGTCATTTGAATTCCCGATTTTATCTTAAGTTCACTAAAATCATTTTCCCTCCCAAATTCAAATAGTTAATTAATCTTAATTAACTAATCCATTTCTAATTAATTATGTGTACAAAATTCCATAAAATTAAATAATAATTCTAATTTCCAATTCACCAAACCACATCCTCAATTCTCTCCACCAAGAGCTTGAGTCACCCAACCATTTTCACGATTCTCTCCCCCAAGTGTTGAGTCATCCAACCAACTCTTTGGAACATTCAACTACCATGATGAGTCATTCAACTACCTTGACTCATTCGTAAGAATTTTTTAACTACTAACTTCCCCCACATTCCTCAACCACTTGAAGAATTGGTCTTCTCTACTTGGATGAGGACTCGAATCTAGCCATCCAAAAATCAAGAGATTTAATAATTCAAGATTAAATCTGACCATCCATATCTAATGTGAAAAGTCTATAAATTGACGTACTTTCTCCATGTTGAATCACCAATCATCAAGCTATCGAGTTATCGAATCAATCATCCACTTGAAATCACAATTTGTATGTCCTTATGCTGCACAATTTCCCTTGCATTGGAGATTTGCATTGAGCAACCACATACCAAGATCACAAGAGCACAATCAAGTCATCAAAGGAGAAGATCTTCACTTGGTTGGTAAGGTGAAGGTAACTTGCATTTTGTTTTTCTTTTGTTGAAGCTCTATCTAAGATTTTAGAAAGATTGTAAAATAAGGAATCAATTAATAATTTTGGTTTCTTAGTTTCAAGATCTAATTTCTAGCTATCACAGTTTGCACTCACATTTAGTTTATATTTTTCTTTTCCCACGTATCTCTTTCCATCTCCAAGTCCCTTATTGCAACCCTTGTTTGTCATAATTCTTATTTGGCATTACTCATCTTGTCTCCAAGAAATCTACACACATCCTTCTTCGCTAATTACACCGATAGGTGTTCCTACAATGGCATTCGGAGGTGGTGGCTGGGAGCTGTAATGGCGTGAGAATGTTAGCATTTATTTATTTAACAATATAATTGTTTAGAAGCCGACACGATTAAATAAAAAAATAAAACAACAAATATGATAGTTTAAAAAAATAAAAAAGATATAAATACAAACAAATTCAAACAAAAAAACATAAACATAAAGCTAAAGAAATAAAAATTAAAAAAGAGTAAAAAAATAAGGTAAATTGAATTAGATTACATTATATTACAAGATCGTAATTAATAAATAGATAATATACAAATAATCATAACTAATTTATATGTAATATATAGATTTTACCACAAATTAATTTATAGTTAATATATATATTTTACCATATCATATTATAATAGATAATCATAATTATTTATAGGTAATATATAGATTTTACAACTACATATTTATAAATAATCATAAGAATGAAATGTTTTAAATAAACTATCACTAACATACATATCTTAGATAAATTTAAGTAAAAGAATGATATCTATCGGTGTATTTAACATAGATTTATCTAAGATATGTATGCTAGTTTCAATTCAGATTTGATCCTTTCATCTCTCTCATTTCATATTTGAAGTTTATTGTCCATCCACACTTGTTCAAGTCTTCTCTCCATTTGGTATTGCTGATTTTACATTGTCTATCTCTGTTCTCACATTCATATTTGTCGAAAATCAGTGTTCCCTATGGTCTTTCCTCATTGCATTTCATTTCTCATTTCATTCTGAGTCTCTTGATTGTGTTCATTGCAGGTTTCATTCATATTTGTTTGTATATGTCTTGTTGCACCACAATTTAGGTATTTTTTTGCATAATTGGAGCTTACATTCTTGTTTGACAACTTCAACAACATTTGCAACATTGCAGACATCATTTAGTTTGCTAAGGTACATCCTTGAGCCTTCTTTGTCATTTTCACAAGTTGTCACAGGACTTGTTTGTTGTTTGAACGAATCCTAGGCTTAGCTTAAACACATTTTTTTTTTGTTTCCTTGATTTTGTCGTACACTCTAGCGATTAGATAACTTGTTTGTTGACTGTTTACTTTTATTGTGTGGGTAGTGAATGTTTTCATATGACTTGTTTGCTGGTTGCTTTAGATTAGCATTTGCTTTTTCTGTACTAAGTTCAGTATTTGGAGGCACAACACTACTATGAGCACAAGCTACTCTTCCCATCTATCTTGTTTATTCTAGCTTGTCCTTTCCAACCAGTCTTGTGGTAGGATTTTCTTAGAGTGTCTTCTCTTTTTCCATTTTGTGATTGTATATAGTCAGGATCAACATCTTAGAGTTGGGCGCATCCCAAATGTCATGCAACCTGGCTTTGTGGCCTCAAACCAGAACTCAGTAGATGAGCAACACCACTAGTTAGACCTTCAGTCCACTTCTTATTCTCACCTTCTTGTTCCCCTATTCAAAGCCCTCAACAAACATCTCGAGTCAATCAATTAATAATGTGAATAAAGAACCTGTGAGCAATGTCAACTCTTGCAAAGACAAAACCAACAAGCCCAATTAAATCAATAAAACCAACCTAATCCTTAGAATCCTTGAGTCCATAATTCTTGAGTCTTTGGCTTCCCCAACCCGACCTTGGCAATTCGGGTGTGAGGTAGAATGTACAATTTTCCTTGCATTCAGCCACATGAAAAACATCGTGTACCCTTCTTTTGTTCTGGGATATCCAATGCACAGGCTGCTTCACCAACCTTGGCCCTAGCCCTGTATGGTCTATAGTACATGAGTTGCATTTTTTGCTTCCCCTTCTTCAGTTTCTTGTATGGTTCTAGCCAAATAAAAACCATATTTACCACTTCAAAAGTGTGCCTTGTCCTATGCTGGTCCGTTTGCTACTTCATTTTGTTGCCTCTCATATCTAGGTTGTCCTTCGACAATGTCAAGATGTTTTGCATCTCTTGCAATGTGTCTAATGTTGCAGGGACCTTGCCCTTCTGAATTACCTAATTCATAGGTGATTGAGGCTCATATTCATATAGTGCCTTGAAGGGAGTCATCTTGAGGGTTGAGTGGTATGTGGTTTTATATCAATATTCAGCCAGATGCAACCATTCTACCAATTTTCCTTGCTTGCCCCCCATGTACATTCTAAGGTGCCATCCCAAACATTTATTCACTACCTCTTTTTGAGAGCGGTGCATAGTTTTCATGTTGAATGTCACCCCTATTAACCTTAAAGAGTTCTTGCCATAAATTGGTTTGAAATATATGCTCCCTATCACAGATGATGCATTGTGGGATTCCATCTGACTTAAAAATATGTTGAAAGTATAGCTTAGAAATTTTAAAACCAATGAAGTCCATAGATACAACTTCACACTTTTGATTGGTAATAGCATGTGGCTAAAGAAATCTTTGAGATGGGATACTTCTAATTTTATTGCAATAACATGTATCACACCTGGTGCAAATTTTAGAGTGTTGGCCTTCACATTCTTCCATAAGAAGCTGGCATTGATATTTCTAAATGTTTTCTAGAAAACCTGCATACCTTGTAGAAGAAGGTACATATGTTCATGATCAATTGGCCTTTGAATGAGAGGGGACCCAATTTTGAAGTATATGAAATCTCTGAAGAAGATGGTATTGTTGTTAACTGACGAAACCTTTCCCTTTCTTCCATCTGTTATGTTTTGTCCGAGTTGGAGTGTAATAGGGTCACTTGCATAGTCTTGAACAAGCTCCTCTAGCTAGGCATGTTGGCTGATAGAGTTGGGATGAAAATCTGCGGTCTCATCTTAGGTGGATAGAGTACCTCCCACATCATTCTCCCTCCCCTTATATGTGATCTCAAAGTCATAACCATGCATTCAGTCAATCCAGTTTTGTTGCTCCTTTGTAACTGTCCCTTGTATCAGATGGCTTTTTAGATTGAGGTGGTCAGCCTTAATGAAACATTTTGTGATGCCCAATTTTACTTCTGTTTTTTGTACATTGCATTTATTCCACCATCCGACTATTCGGTTCAGTTGTTCATGTTGGCACAAGGTGCCTAGATACTCATTATTGCTTATGCTTCATTGGTATACATACTGATTGTTTATCTCAATACAATGGGGATCTGGATATATATGCTGAATTATTAATGACTAGATGATGTATTGTTTATTGTACGTTGCATTTGTTCCACCATCTGACTATTTGGTTCAATTGTTCATGTTGACACAAGGTGCCTAGATACTCATTATTTGTTATGCTTCATTGGTATACATACTGATTGTTTATCTTGATATGATGTGGGTTCGGATATATATGTTGGATCATTAATGACTCAGTTTATTTCCTTTTTTGGACTTTGATTATATGCTCATTAATTAATATTGGCATGATTAATATTTAGATGAGTAGTTTGTCATAGCATAATTATATGGTACATCTTGCAGCATGTTGGTTTATTGCGATACATATGTTTTGTTCTAGTCGTAACATGTAATTTTTTTGTGTATCTTGTGGGTGGGTACAAGTACGCTACTGTTATGAATTATATTGATTTGAAATTATAAATGTGTTAGCATCTCAGATTATCATGTCATGGTGTCTATGGACATTATTTAACATTTACACGATATGCGTTGGGCGTTTTGATGGGTGCCTTAAGTCTGCAGGAACATGTGGCGGGGAAACAAGATGGGGACAAAGGAGTACTAAGCGTCACACACAACCACCACCATTGCTAGGCATTGCTCATGATCACTATGTTTCCCTATGCACCCTATACACACACCCCCTACTAACCATGTACCTAAGACACCTTCTACCTTAGAGGACACCCATGTGTTATGTGACGTTAAAATTCACCCCCTTTCCCATGTGTCCTCTCCCAAATTTTAAATAGTGAAATTTGGTTTTTTAATTGCTAAAAATAATAGCTTTGCAAAAGTCAACCCCCTTCCTCTTTCTGGGTGCCCATTGAGGGGGACTTTGATTGACTTTAAGAGTGTTTTTCAAGACTCCCAATCCCCTAGGTGAGACTCCCATGAGGGTGACTTCTCATTGGGAGTTGAGGGCAACGACCCATCCCCAATTTTTTTTCTAGTTTTTGATTACAAACTTCACTTCTGCATTGCTAAGCAAGAGGAGGAGATAACAACAGGAGCAGGGGCACAAAAGAAAAGAGGACAACACCAAGTGGAGGACAATAGGTAGGCTCCATGCCACTTTAATGGTCTTCTTTCTGATTCTTTTTTTTGTTATGTTGCAAATTTTATTGCAGCCCATTTTGGGCCTGGTTCTTGGGGGTTTATGGGATGCTTGCTACCATTTTTACTTTTGTTTTCTTTGCTTAAATTTTGGGAAAATTGCTGCACTTTTCTTTGGGGAAAAATTTATGGGATTTGTTTAGTTCGGAGATGTATTTTTTGTGTGTGGTTGCCAAGTGTGAGGCAGGCTGTTGTTATGTGTGGGGGAGGAAGAGGGAGACTAGGCTGAACTTGGGGCCTTCGGGACGGTTTCTTGCTGGTACCCTTGGTTGTAGGAGCTGGAGACTAGCATTTGGGAAGGCTGCTTGTTGGCTCCCTTGGTTATAGGGTTTGGAGACTAGGGCCTAGATGTTGGGATGTCCCCTTTTTAGCGTGATCCTGTTTTATGATGGTTTAGCCTATCACTGGCCCTCGTAGGCTAACTTAGATGGTTAGAGGGTCTTTTGTGACAGAAACCTAGTTAGTGGATGGTTTATTTCTTCTTCAGAGTTCAGTAAGTTTCAGGGTTGGCCTTTGCAAGGGTTTCAAGACTCTTTCTCTCATGCTTACTATTTATAGTAATTCATTCAGTCAGGGTTACTATTTATAGCAGGGCGCCTGAATGGGATATTTCAGCAGTGTCGATTCCGGTATTCAGTTGGCTTGGAGAAATAAGGTGTTTGGCTTAAATTATGATGTTTAATTATTATTAAATGTCACTTTAATAATAATTAATATTATATTTTAACGTTATATTTGCACTTTATGACTTGAGAGGTCATGTGACATAAAAAGGGGGCCATTTCAATTTATTATTTATAAAGTCATATTTTAATATTATTAAAAATGCAACTAAAATATTATAAGGAAGCTTCTAGATGGGCCGACTTGATGAGGAGAAAAAAAGTATACTAAGAGGGTCACCCAAGCTTCATATCATCCAAGAATTGATATTTGATTTTGAGATTGTTGGTGATGAGACCAACTAGGGTTTCTACCATTACTTTAATGATTGGGAACGAAGACTTTCAATTGGTAATGCGATTTTGAGGTTGTGGAATATCTTCCGAATTATTGCTTCATTGTGGGCTTCATCCAGGAGTCCAATCTGTGCTTAAATTGGAGAATACATTAAGTTTCACAAGGGTTCCAAAGGTTAATCATTTGCAGATTTGAAAATTGTTGATGACATGAATAGTGGTGCGCTACAGTACCTGCTACAGTGCATGTGAACAGTGATTGCTACAGTGCATGTGAACAGTGATCGCTACAGTGCACATGAACAGTGATTGCTACAATAAACGCTACAGTAATTGAAGCAATGTGAAAGGAATAAGCAGATTATTGAGGTTCACTTTGAAGGCATTTGGTGGCTTAAAATATTCATACTTATTGTGGGAAAAATCGTGGCTTTTAGAGGCACATTGGCAGCCATCGATTGGCATATCAGACCTCACATATTTGCAGATTGGGAGTTTAATACTCATCAATTTCTCCTATGATCTTGGGCGCTCCCTTCCTAAGGATGGGACAATGATATTTGATGCATATTTGGAGGTGAATAAGGTGTGAATATTCTTATTATCTGCAACTTCAGGTCTGAAACAGGGGCAGCACCATTAAGGGGTTCGATTTCGCTTGTGCAGAGGACGTTTGGTTCTATTTCATTGAGGCTGCACCTTCTCCAACATTGGCGCTTCATGTGATCAGGTTCTCCTATGATAATCACATTACATATAGGCATTTTGAATGAGTTTGTAGCTGCTATTTTTATCTCAAATTATCTCAAACACTAGGGACCGTATTACATTGTAATGCCAAGAGACTTGGCTCTTTATTCTATGGTATTGAGATAGATTACCAACATTGGGGAAATAAGTTACATGATAATTGTTAGATGTAATGCTTATATCAAATGCATTTGATTATCATTTTAGGATGCATGCCAATTGTTTGACAATTTGTCATTCGCTGTAGATGATCTTATTGCATATTCAGTTTGTGGGACAATTGCTTGTGAAAATACCTTGCAGCTGTAGGTGATTATTGGCATATGAAATTTGCATAAGAATTGTTTGTTTGAATGTCAATGGTCTGTAGCTATTTTTTGAAACATTTCCAAGTCACTTAGGATTCATGCCAAGTGTTTGATATTATGTCTACTAGCTGTACAAGTCAATTTCAGTCACCTATATGTATGAGGAAGTTCAAGAACAATTAATTTATGATTCCTATAATATTGTCAATCCATCTTGCATTGTTAGAAGCATTCAAAACACTAATTGCAGCGTTCAAAACTTATTCAAGCAAGAACCAATCAGACTGAAATACAGAAACAGTAAGTAAAGAGATTGTATGAAAGGTATTCGACGGTATTCCTTGAGCCTCTAATCAGCATTTCAAGGTCAGTTTGAGCAAGGGATATTATAGAGACTAGGGCCTAGATGTTGGGCTGCATGCTATCTATGGGCTAAGGCCTACTTGTTACATCAAAAAGCTCCAGATCATCAAGAGCGCTTGACTCAATATCATCATCACTAGCACCATCATTATCAACATCATTAGTTTCATTTTCACCCTCAAGTCTCATGTCTTCTTTAGCACAAAGAAAATCAATGTCATCTTTATTAGAAGAGTCTTCTAGAAAACATTGAAGCTTATTCTTCTTAGAAGATGCATATCTTGCACTTTTTTCATGGTCAATCGCAAATTGTTGCGAACTTAAACAAGATCCCCTAGCATTTTTGATAACAAATTAGTCCTTTTCTTTGATTGAACATGGTCAAAGTTGCTCCTGTTCTTCACATGCTGATGCACTTACTCCTTGACCAAGACTTGAATTGTAAAATGTTGTAGCTTAGGAGTATCTGCCACATAGAATCGCCACAATTCATCTCCATCCATGTTCTTCCTATCATCTATTGCTGATTGGGTTCCAAATAACCCATCTCCTCTCCTGTATGCCTTTTAACCAGGAACAAGTTTTTCAATCGTTGCATAAATCCCAACCATGACTTCACGATCACTTTCTCTTTCAATGTGATATAGTGTTGGCTCCAAATAACATGCTGTTGCATGCAAATGGGTATGCATAATTTTTCATCTTCCATCACAAATATCCCATATTTCATTGTATTTAACTTCCATATTATTGAAAGCCTTTTTAATGGCTTCTTTACAACGGTCCATATCCTCATAAACCATGCCAATACAAGGGATGCCAGTATCAACCTTTTTAGCATTTTCCCGAAAGTCATGGTTTAGGATGATTTGCTCTACATGCTTACCTCTAGAACCTTTTGCAAGAACAAAATCTTCCCACTTTTTTGCTACAAACAATAGACCGAAGAGCTCCTTTCTATTCAACCACTCTTTTCAAAGTGATAAAGAAAGAGGCAAACATTGTGTCACATGGCTTCAACAACTCCTTTGATGTATGCCTCCTATATAGGCTCAATGTGAGGCGATTTTTTATGAAATTAACAATTATTTTTCTTCTTTGCACTGCCTCATGTACCCAAGGAAACTTGGTCAAGTCATGGAGTAGTAAATCAATGCAATGCGCTACATAAGGGCTCCAATAAATATGTGGTTTATTTTTTCCTCTCAACTTTCCTACCCGCACACAATTGTTGGCACTATCAGTCTCAACCTGGGCCACATTTTCTACACCAACTTCAAGAATCGCTTCATCCAGAATGTTGAAGATATACTCATAAGCTTTTGTATGTTTCACGGCATTAATTACTTTAAAAAATACAATGCCTTTTAAGGCAATAGACCAACACATTGATTAATGGCCTTTGGCGTATATCTGACCAACCATCACTCAAAATGGTGCACCCTATTGACTTTCAAGTCTTTAATGTTTGCCAAATTTTCAGTGACCCTATTTTTTGATCTTTTTGAAAGAGTTGCTCTCAGAGCTTCTGAACCTGGTGTTGTGTACTCTTTGCCAAATGAAATTGATTGTTGAATAACATTTTTAAAATAAGGGCTCCTGACAACATTAAATGGAATGGCTGATTCATCAAAGAAATCAGCCATGCATCATCAACCTGCTCATTTTCTACAGGTTTCCATAAACTTTTCAGTGTTGCTGCCCCACTACTTTATTGCGGCATTACTGAGCTTGTGGACATGTCAGAGGAGTAAGATGTGAAATTTGGACTTAGAAAGTTCTTCTTGGATTCATTATTTTTTGGTGCCCTTTTTTGAGTTACTACTAATGAACTATTGTAGTCTTTCTCCAATGTTGCTTTTATTGTAGGTGTTATATTTGGGCATGCTTCAACACCACCTCCTTTACCCCTTGATATGCCAAGAAATTACCCTTGTTAATGTGGCTGTAAAACAGTGCTGACATAATTTGCAAGTGACATTGTTAGTTTGACTTTCACGGTTCATATATTTCTATCATTCCGCTGATGATTTTGGAGGTGCCATACCTTCATTTGAGGTAGCGTTTAGGAACGTGTTTCTACAATTTTTTTGACAAATTATATATTAACTTTGTAGGAAATTGATAACAACGAAATAAATCTTTTACAAGTTACAACCTACAACTAAAAACAGACTTATATTTAAAAACAAACATATATTTACTATTTACTAAGGTTTTGTTCTAAATAGTGGAAAAAATTGTAGGGATTTTTTAGGATTTTCCTTACTAAATGGTGGAAAAAATCCCTACACTTATTTTATTAGTTAAATAATATCATACAACAATTAAATATTAAAATGTAAACTACATAGTAAGTTAGAAATGTACCTTGGCCTGCCTAATGCCTCGGCTTCCGTCGTCAGGCAGTCTTTGTTCTATGCTCAGTTGCTGTTCGCTGACTGCAGTTTTGTTGTCTGTGTCAAATATCAACTTTCCCCTGGCGTTTGTTTCAGGATACTATTGATGTGGAGAGTTGTGCCAGTGAAGAGTGTTAAACATGAAGTTGAACAAATGAATGGAATCACAAAACACACGAATGCATCACTAGCAGTGCAATGGCAATTGCACAAAGCAGATGTCTCCAAGAACAAGTTATTGTAATCCTAATTGTTCAATTAGGTCTCCACGATTGAACCACGACTAATAATAATGTTATTATCCTTTTATTTTTGAGTGGCGTACGCACCAACAATTCAAGTGTGGACCGAGTCATGGACTATGGTCATTGGAGTCATTGTTGGCCTCTAGACATAGTGATCTTCAACTCAGACGCAACATACTTCAACTAAGACGCGTCATGTAGTGTGGAGTTGTGGACTGTCGGGGTGGTTCGTGATTGGTAGTTTGGTTCGACTTCAAACGGCAGTGAACAAACAAATAAACATGAAACAAATGAATGATGACGAACATACAAACATGAAACAAATGAATGACGATGAACATACAAACATGAAACAAATGAACATTGAAGACTGATGGGCGATGAGAGAACAAAACAAGACATTAACCCTAAAAATCATGAAATTCAACAAATCGGCAATTTTTTTTACAAATTTGAATCCCTTAAATTCGTATATAAATTCGTGATTAAATCCATACGAAATTAATCACGAATTTGAACGAATTTCAAAGATTTTCTTGTCATTCGGCGAATTTTGAACTTCTGCGATTAGATTTGGCGAATGCAGTTACACAGATGGGGACTGTTGCTATATATTTAATACTATTAAATTAACTTATTTTGCATATAGTTGTCGGCTCTTTTAATTCTCTTTATGCACATTACTTAGATTTTATTTATTTAAGATGAAAAACTAATGTGCTTAAGTGAAATATTTGTGCGACTTAAGTGACTTAATAAAGTGCATAGTCAATTGTAAATTAGAAATGTTTACCCTATATGACCCCTGAGACTTTAGGTTAGGATTATTTATTAGCCTAATCATTTAGTAGGACCCTATCTTAGTGACTGACCTAGCCAATAGACTCCCTATCACCTTGTCTTGACTTTTGACCCATCTTAGCAACCATATGGCTTAGTTTGACGGTGTCTTAGCACCCTTCTTTGGAATTTTGGCCTTAGGATTTAGGGTTGACCCATTTGATTTACAATTGCCAACCACAAGTTAGCTTGTCCTAGGTATCTATAACAAAATCAAATAACCATAATTTTGTTCCCTATTTTTTAAGAGTGAATTTTAGGTAATAACACATTTGCTCCCAAGATGAAATTGATTCCTTACTTTATGTTGACATGCATTCCTTCCTATCATACAACTTCCTGCTTTCAAAGGCAACGGTACGTCTACCCTCTAAAAGCACTATGCCAAGCGCAAATGCACAAGGATCACATTTAAGGATGGGAAAATTAGGGTTTATAAAAACAGGTGTAGAAACAATAGTTTGTTTGAGATTGTGAAAGGATTTCTATGCCTAAGTGCACTAGTTGAAGGAATCCTTCGTAAGTTTAGTCAAGGGCCGAGCTATTGTAGAGAAGTATCTCACAACCTTTGGTAGAATCTAGCTAAACCAAGGAAACAACGAAGTTTTTTAATGGTCTTGGGCACATGCCAATCATATATGGCCAAGGTATTCCACAAATGACTTTGCAAACTCACATTTTGATTACTTAGTAGACATTTTGTTTTAATAAGATTGTAAGCACAATATCTTAATGTTTTAAATGTATTGCTAATGTTTTGTTCTAAGTTATGATGTCATTGGTGCTTGGGATGTTGCAAGAGCATTGCAAAGGTCAAAAGGCATCAATCTGAATTGATAGTGCCCTTGATGAATCTGGAAGGATGCCTTCTCTTGATCTTGGAGTTGGACTAGGATATGGTAGTATCTTGACTTGAGGTCAATTTTAGAGAAATACATGGCCCCTTGTAGCTCATCCAATGGGTAATCGATCCTAGGCATTGGAAATTTGTTTTTCACTGTAATTTGATTGGGCAATCTATAATTAGTGTTGATGAAATAAAATCCATCCTTCGTATCTTGGATTGCTGGTGCACCATAGGGACTTTTACTAAGAACAATAACTCCTGCCTCCAATAATTATTGCACAAGTATCAAATTCTGATTTTTTAGGAATCGCCATACCTTTAATGGTGAGCTAATATAGGACCCTTGGTAGGGTCAAACCCAATGATTTTGTCCAATCTTCTATTCGGATGGATCTTCTTCGACAATCGTTGAAAAACCACCCTACGCTCATGGAGCAATTATGGGTTTCGTGGAATTTTGGCTTGTTGATAAGAGGTAGGGTTTTACATCTAGGCAGTATAGGTGGGCCATACAACCAAAATGCCCTTTCTTCAAGATCTTCATTTGGCTAACATCATCAGTCTTGATCTCCTTAGGAGGGGGTAGGGATTTGATAGCATACTCATGACCCCCTTGCTTGAATGAATGAAACTCCTTTTGATGGTGCCTAGAGTAAGTCCCTAGTGAGTATAATTATTGGACACCCATGCATTGAATGTTCCAGTGGACTTGAACTCATATGGGAAGTTTTTAGAGATATCTACATGAAGACCCATTTTAGGGCTTGCTTTTTCTCCTTAATATTAAGTGTGCTGCCATAATCTACCATGATTAAAACCATAGTATTTTTGATATGGTTAAAAAATTGAATGTATAAGACGATCTAACCCTAATCATTATAAAATGGACATGGATGGTTCCCCTGCATCTACCATACATGGGGTTTGGTCATCTCGTTCACACTCAATCATTATCGGGCTTTTGATTGACTCGGATGGGAACACACCTTTGACCATGTATAAATTTTCTAGGTTACAAGCGTGGCACTTGCTTCATGGTTGGGAGCATTGACGGTAGCGATTTGCAATTGATGGATTAGGAGTTGGGAATAACTGATGGCCAGGTTTTTTAAATTGTATAGGCTCTGGATTTCTCACTTTTCAACCTTCTTATTGAATACATACCCCTTTTTCCATAAATTAATGTTTTTTTTCCTAATAACTTCGACACAGATCTCTACCTTTATAGCCATGGAAATATCTTTTCTAGAGTTTTTATGTCAAACATCCATGCCTCAATTTTAATTTCTAGACACATGCTGAATATATAGATGTTGAGCATTGTGTCTTTTGGAACTTTAGTCTTCGACTATAAAACTTGGAATTCCTCCATGTATCCTTCTACTGTCATGTCTTTTTGTAACATGTGCATGAGTTGCTCACAATACAGTCTGTCTTAGTTACAATATGTTCTTTGAGTAGATGAATCAATAAATTAGTTGAAGCTCTCTCTAGGGTTTCAAGAGAGCCATTTGTCTTCCTAGGTATGGGCTACTGATCTGAATCGGATCATGAGGAATGTTGTAATTCAGTTTGATGTAATCAGATCAATCTCATAGTTTTTATGACTAATGAGGTATCTAGGACTTGCTCACACTCACTCCAAGAAGCAAAATTGGGAAAACAAAAGTTTAGAAGCAAAACAAAGGCGAAAGAGAAGTGCAGGGAGGTTCAAGAATTATTTGGACATCTTGGGGCCCACCTCATTTGTGAAACCAGCTGTAGTGGTTAGGTTTGGAAACCACATCAAGTACATCACGTTCGGTCATGTACGAACCCATCTCATATAACACAAAACTCCAGACACATGCCCCAAAATAAGTTAAAATATTTCTCCTGTCTCGTCAGTTGTTTTGGCTTATGGGGTCTCTGTTCGATTCATTTGCTCATACATTTGTATGAATATATCCCTAGGGGTCATGTATTCCTCAATTCTAGAGTTTTAGGATGCATGTATAACTTAGAAGAGTAGCGATGCAAGTTGTTTTAAACAATTTTCTAGAGCAACACAAGCTTGAAGAGCATTGTAGTCGTGTTGCAAAAGTCTCACAATGTTCTTGAAGGCTTCATTGAAGCAATTGCCTTGTAAATCTTGCATGATGATAATGGAGATGAGGAGGCACAACCCCTATCTTCTGCAGTGTTCCCACGATGGGTTTCTCTTTGGTAAATTCTTCTGTTCATTCTCTCTTTTATGTGCTGATTCAGTCGTTTACTTGCTTAGTTTCATTTTATGCAACCGCTTCTACAATTTTTCAGCACATTAAGCATCACATTTTAAAGGATAAATTTGGTTTTTGAGCAAAGATTTTAAGGAACAATGATATAAATCAATCAAATCAGATTTGAAAATGTTTAAAATTTGTATTGTTGAAATTGGAATGAAATATCCATCCTAGTTATGGATCAGATGTACAGAGAAAGTTTTGTTCTTGGTTTGTATGGTTTTCTCTTCTGCAAATATATGCCTTTGACTAGATCAGCTAGAGCAAGTGGTGAAGGTGATTTTATTTATTTGCAGCAAGAGATATCCACAAGGAGGTGGAATAGAGAAGTGAAAAGAAGCATGGTCCAAGAAGATGAAAGAACACCTTATAAATATGATCTCTCTCAAGAAGAAAGATTCATGAAGTTAGAAGCAGATGTATCACTGAAAAGCTTGATTATTGGCTTGCCCAACTTGAGATATATTTTAGTTTGCATAATATCATTGAGGAGCAGAAAATTTTCTTTGCATATTTGAAATTTGATAGTCATGCACTCACTTGGTATGAGAGTTATGCTCATTCTTTGGATTTGAAGAAATTACTATCGATTACTAAATACGATGAATATAAGAAGCTAATCAAGAAACAATTTTATCCTATTTGTTATAAAGAGGAACGATCTATTTATTGGCAATATTTTAGGCAAAGAAATATACCATTGAATTTCACAAGTGAGCTGTTCAAATGGAGAAAGACACCTTCATGAAGTACCTTGGAGGACTTACGGTGATCTAAGGAGGCCCATCTTGATAGCTGAGTTTAAAGATATAGAGGAGGCATGCTCACAAGCACCTCTTCACAGGCTTCAAAATGGTAAGGTGTTTCCAAACTAAAAGGGAAAGATAAATGGAAAGGTAAGTGTAATGCTACTACTACTATTGCAAAGAAAGATACTAAGAACTATTGTGGACATTGTGATGTAAATGGTCATAGAGCAAGAAATATTGGAAGCTTCATTCGGAATTGCATCCTAGGGACTGCAATAAGAAGGTTGTGACTTCTGTTGTTGAATGAAAGGAAATACACAACGACTTTGATGTGGATGAAAATATTGTTTGCACTTCCATGCAAAGATAGGTATGCTTGAGTACCAACGAAACCATAAATAGAGGTGAACTTAACAAACTCTTTCATATAAAGATTTAAATTAAGATGGCAAAAGTTGATGCTCTTTTTAATTCTTGTTCTTAAACAAATCTGATTTCCAAAGAGTTAACCGATAAGCTTGGGTTGGTTACATATGATCATCCTCATCCTTACTCATTGGGTTGGGTGAGATGAGGAGTGGAAGTAGAATCATCAAATAATGCAAAGTAAAGTTTTGAATTAATGAACATTTCATTGATGAAGTCGAAGTAGACCTTGTGCCTCTTAATATGTGTGGTGTAGTATTTGCAGCCATACATGTATGTGAGAGATGCTATATTTATAAGAACCAATAAATAACACTTGGTCAAGGATTGAGAAAACTACATCATCAATGCATATGAAGATAAATGTAAGTTCTTCTTGGTAAGTGCTAATAAGCCAAGAAATTGATTAATGCTAGTGGGATGTTTACTTCTTTTGAGAGACAAGCAAGACAATGAGGTTGTTGAATATAGGGCTTCTCGTAGCATGTCTACTAACAAAAAACAAAAGCGAATGGAAGAGTTGTTGCAACATTTCAAGAAATTTTTCTGTAAACCTAAAGGCTTGCCACTTAGAGAGCGGTAGATCATGAAATCCAATTGCTACTAGATCTCTATGAACAATCACTCATAGAGGGAAATAGGGTTACAAATGACTTCAAGCTTTGTTAGATTAGGGTGTAATTTGTTTTAGCACTTATCCATTTGGTTCTTCTATTGTTATAGCGTATAAGTAAGATTGTTCATGGAGAATGTATATTTGTTATAAAGCCTTGAATAAGATGATCATCAAGAACAGTATTCCTTTTTACAAATTGATAATTTGTTGGACAACTTCAGCATGCCAAGTAATTCAAAAAGTTGAACTTGAAATCCAGGTACCCCCAAGTGATAAAAAAGAAGATGTGTGGAAAGTGACATTCAAGATAAGGCAAGGTTTGTATGAATGGGTTGAGATTCCTTTTGGTTTGTATACTGCATGTGTTACTTTCACGAGGTTGATGAATTAAGTATTGAGACCACCCATAGATTCTTTTGTGATTGTATGTTTGGATACATATTGGAGTTTAACAAAACTTATGATGAGCATCGAGTACATTTGAGACAAGTTTCGAATGAAAACAAGCTGCTGCTCAGTGAGAAGAAGTGTGAGTTTGCTCAACAATCACGAGTCTATTTGAGATGTGGATGGAGGAGTGTTGAGGATTGATTTGACAAAATTGGAGGCTATTGTCAATTGGCCCAAGCTTTCTAGGGGCTGTATAATATTTGAGAAAGTTCATAACATCATTGTCCACAACAATGGTACCTTTGCATTCCATAACAATTGGTAAGTCTTTTTCTTGGAGTAAAAATCAATGTGTATTTGAAACATAAAATCAGCCATTCGCCACTTTTAGTACTATCTAACTTGAAACTTCCATTTGAGGTGGAAATTGATGCAAGTGAATATGCTATGGGGGATTTTCTATTGAACTGTTGCAACCTGGTTTGTTATCATTCTAAACTTTTTCATTGGGCAGTTTTGAAATATTGCATATAGGGCAAAGAATTGTATGTACTCAATGCAGTAAAAAATGTAATAACTATCTAATGGGGAGAGAAACCATTGTCCACATGGATCATTAACCACTTTATCAGTTACAAGCACAATCAAAATTGCAGCAAGCAAGACATTACAAATGGATGGGTTTCTTGCAACAATTTCATTTGGTTCTCAAGTATAAAAGAGGCTTGACTAGCAAGTTCCCTGATCTGTTGTCTAGACCAACTTTTATTTCAATATTGTGCACAATAACTGAGCTTGAACTCTTTGTCCATGAGGCATATGGTGAAGAATATGAGGGCAATACAGATTTTGGGAAGATATATTAGCTCTTGAATGGGGCAAAGCGTGCAAATTTTGAGCACAATGAAGACTACCATCTCCAAGACGGTTTGCTCTACAAGTTGGGGAAGATTGTGCTCCAAAGTATGGAAGAGTTCAGCTAATGAGGGAGGCTCAGAAGTTGCCGGTCACTTTGGTGGGACAAAGGCTTTACCGCATTTGCAAAGGTATGTATTTTGGCCAAATATGCAAGATGATGTTGCAAAATCCTTAAGGGTATGTGTTTTGTGCAATGAGGAAGCCAAGTAAGAGAAAGTTGGGGTTGTATATGCCATTACCAAGTCCTTCCAGACCATGGAAAATATTTCCATTGATTTTGTAGGTTGGTGTTTCCATGTAAAAAAGGGGCATGGTTACTTGTTCATTATTGTAGATTGGTTTAACAAGATGTGTATACTCATTCCATGCAAAAAGACTCTTAAGGGAAATGAAGCGCCTAATTTATTTTTCACTAATGTTTGGGTTCACTTTGGCTTGCCTAGTTTCATCATTTTAGATTTGGATTCAAGGTTCTTTGGAAAATTTTGGACCACATTGTGGAAATATTGGACTCAAGGTTGAAGAGGTCAATTGCTTTTCATCCACAAACAGATGGCCCAACAAAAGTAGTCAACAGAGCATTGGTGCAGCTCTTGAGGGTGGGGGATTTTCTATTGAAAGGTTGTAAGTTGGTTTGTTATCATTCAAAACTTTTTCATTGGGAAGTTTTGAAATGGTGCATATATGGCAAAGAATCGTATGTACTTAAAGTGGTAAAAAAATGTAATAACTATCAAACGGAGAGAGAAACCATTGTCCACATGGATCATTAACCACTTAATTAGTTGCAAGCACAATCAAAATTGCAGCAAGCAAGGCATTACAAATGGATGGGTTTCTTGCAACAATTTCATTTGGTTCTCAAGTATAAAAGAGGCTTGACTAACAAGTTCCCTGATCTGTTTTCTAGACAACCTTTGATTTCAATATTGGGCACATTAACTCAACTTGAACCTTTTATCCATGAGGCATATGGTGAAGAATTTGAGGGCAATACAGATTTTGAGGAGATATATTAGCTCTTGAATGGGGCAAACAGTGCAAATGTTGGGGACATAGAAGACTACTATCTCCTAGATGGTTTGCTTTACAAGTTGGGAAAGCTTGTGCCTCAAAGCATGGAAGAGTTCAGCTCAGAGGCTCATACTTCAAAAATTGCTGGTCATTTTGGTGGGACAAAGGCTTTGCCACATTTGCAAAGGTACGTATTTTGGCCAAAAATGCAAGATGATGTTGCAAAATTCCCAAGGGTATGTGTTTTGTGTAGTGAGTAAGCCAAGTAAGAGAAAGGTGGGGTTGTATATGCCATTAGTGGTTCCTTCCAGACCATGGAAAAAATTCCATTGATTTTGTAGGGGTGTTTTTTCATGTCAAAAAGGGGCATGATTACTTGTTTGTTATTGTAGATTGGTTTAACAAGATGTGTATACTCATTCCATGCAAGAAGACTCTTAAGGGAAAAGAAGCACCCAATTTGATTTTCACTAATGTTTGGGATCACTTTGGATTGCCTAGTTTCATCATTTTAAATACGGATTCAAGGTTCTTTTTTTGGACCACATTGTGGAAATATTGGACTCAAGGTTGAAGAGGTCAACTGCTCTTCATCCTCAAACAAATGGCCAAACAAAAGTAGTCAACTGAGCATTGGTGCGGGGTGGGGGATTTTCTATTGAAAGGTTGTAAGTTGGTTTGTTATCATTCAAAACTTTTTCAGTGGGAAGTTCTGAAATGTTGCATATATGGCAAAGAATTGTATGTACTTAAAGAGGTAAAAAAATGTAATAACTATCTAACAGGGAGAGAAACCATTGTCCACACGGATCATTAACCACTTTATTAATTGCAAGCACAATCAAAATTGCAGCAAGCAAGACATTACAAATGGATGGGTTTCTTGCATCAATTTCATTTGGTTCTCAAGTATAAAAGAGGCTTGACTAACAAGTTCACTAATTTGTCATCTAGACCACCTTTGATTTCAATATAGGGCACAATAACTCAGCTTGAACCTTTTGTCCATGAGGCATATGGAGAAGAATATGAGGGTGATACAGATTTTGGGGAGATGTATTAGCTCTTGAATAGGGCAAAGAGTGCAAATTTTGAGCACAATGAATACTACTAGCTCCAAGATGGTTCGCTCTCCAAGATGGGAAGCTTGTGCTCCAAAGCATCGAAGAATTCAGCTCATGAGGGAGGCTAAAAAATTATTGGTCACTTTGGTGGGACAAAGGCTTTGCCACATTTGCAAAGGTATGTATTTTGGCCAAAAATGCAAGATGATGTTGCAAAATTTCTAAGGGTATGTGTTTTATATAGTGAGTAAGCCAAGTAAGAGAAAGTTGGGGTTGTATATGCCATTATTGGTTCCTTCTAGACCATGGAAAAAATTTCCATTGATTTTGTAGGGGGGGGGTTTTCCATGCCAAAAAGGGGCATGATTACTTGTTCGTTATTTTATATTGGTTTAACAAGATGTGTATACTCATTCAATGCAAGAAGAATCTCAAGGGAAATGAAGCGCCTAATTTGTTTTTTACTAATGTTTGGGTTTACTTTGGCTTGCCTAGTTCCATCATCTTAGATACAGATACAAGGTTCTTTGGAAAATTTTGGACCACATTATGGAAATATTGGACTCAAGGTTGAATAGGTCAACCACTCTTCATCCACAAACAGATGGCCAAATAGAAGTAGTCAGCAGAGCATTGGTGCAGCTCTTGAGGGGTTATAATAGGAAGCATCCAAAGACTTGGGATGAGAATTTTACACATGTTGAACACATACAATAGAGCAGTTCGTTCTTCTACCAATAAGCATCCATTTAAAACAGTGTTTCGTTACATGCCTCATAATATATTTGATGTTGTGATGGGACAGCCACAAAGAAAACATGAAAGAGCTTATTGTTTCAGAAATGCTAGGGGCTAAACATTTCATTGCCAAGATAAGGCAAATTCAGCTTCAAGTGCAAGAGAAATTGAAAGAGTCTTACGCTAAGTAGAAAGCAAGGCATAATCGGCAATGGGCTGAGCACAAGTTCCAAGTTGGGGGCAAAGTGTGGCTTTACTTAAGCAATGAAGGTCACATGATATTGTGACGAGTCCCTACCTTTGTGTTTCATAGCTCAATTAACATTTGTTATTGTTTTAATTTTATACTTGTTCATTCATTTCATTAATATTTGAAAATGGCATAGTTATGTATTTGGAGAAAGAGGAAAATTTCATGCATCTTTTTATCGACTGTTCCTGCATTAACCAATTGTGGCAACTTTTGGTTAAGTCATTTGATTTGCCTTGGTCTGGAATTCATATCGAGCAACCTTTCAAAGAATGGGGAAAGCATATAAAGAATAATCCAACTCTTATACAAGCATTACGGAGTGGGATGTCTTTTTAGCTTTGGAATGTTTGGAAGGAAAGAAATAGACAGATTTTTCAACAAGAAGGTAGAGAAATCAGTTTTGTTTGGGAAGGATAAATGTCAATTTAGCTGAATCCATCAAACACAAGATACAACTTCCTATGTCACTTTCACAGCGTTGGAATAATCTTCTTAAAGCCTTATCTTTAACTTTATCTACTTCTGATTTGCTAGATTCTAAGTTTATTGAGAAAAATCAGTTTAGTAAAAAGTGGTTAGCTCCCCCGATTGGAGTAGGAAAATTGAAAACTGATGGTGCTTCGAGAGGTAATCCAGGTATGGCTTGTATGGGTGGCATAGGAAGATGTTCAGATGCTGTAGTGAATTTTCTCTTTTCAGAAAAATTGGTTATGCAACAAACAATATACCTGAGATTAGAGCTGTTTTCCGAGGTATGCAAGAAGCTGTGAAAGTGGGATGCTCAAGGATTCAGGTTGAATCTGATTCAATTCTGACCATTAATCTTTTATCAAATAACTCTTCTTACAAGAGTGGAAATTGGCAAATTGTAAGAGAACAGGAAAGATTTGAAGCTGAAGGAATACTTTCAACAAATTAGCTTCCATCATTATCTTCAAGGGCTTAACAGATTTGCAGATGCGCTAGCTAATTGGGCACTGGATAATGATAATCTCCTTTGCCATGGGCCTCCATCGTTATGGTGGCCGACTAAGATTCAAGATGATCTTAGACAAATTTTGGATCTTGATTTAAGCTGATGGCATCTGGTGATTTTATTATTATTCTTTCCAATGCCCAGGCTTGGGCTAATAGTTATACTGCTTGGCATAACCTGTTTGATGGAATTTCTCTTTGATCCATGGTTCTTATGCATGAGGCTCTAGTAATCAGTCTTGTTGGTTTCTTGGCCGCTGCATGCATGGCCCAGTGACTGGGTTTCTTTTGGCTAGGCGTGTTCTTTGAGCATGCCGAAGGGGGCAGGCCAGGTGCAAGCCCTGAGCGATTTTGACGGAATAGATACCCTTGCCTCCTTGGGTCTTACCCAAAGTGGGATCTCTCTGAGATGTTTTCCACAAAAAAATATAAATAAAAAATAATGAAGAAATTTAATGAATTATATGCTAGTGAATTGAGGACTTTGAGGATTATAGAGAGTTTAAATTTATAATTTTGTCAATTAAAGACTAGAAAGTTGAGGTGAATACTTTAAAGAGTTAAACACAAGTCATGGAATTGATTTTTTCATCGAATGTGAATTGAGGACTAATCCAAATTGCGGATTTTAGCAATTAGAGAAATTGGCACACGATTGGTACTTTGGACAATTGAATACTTTAGCAAATAGAGCACGTCAACAAAGTGAGGAATTTAAAGAATCGGGGACATTATTAAATCAAGGACTTTATTGAATTAGTAACATTGGAAAATTTAAGATTAGCAACTTGAGCAAAGCGAAAATTTTAGCTAATTGAGCACTCTAGTAAAATGAAGTGAAGTTTTTAGCGAATTTCTCAACGTTGAGCAAATTATTGTGGAGAAATTAGAAAATGGATCACTTTTTCTGAATTTCTCGGCACTTGAGTGAATAGAAGTGAGGGCAACACTTAGTCGAGGAGATTATTTTATCGAGATTATCAATTTATCAAGTACATCACTTTTTTCTAGTACAACAAAATTGATTTTCAAAATTTTTATTAATGTTATTCCTCCTACCTAGCAATAAGGTCAACAAAAGGATTGCAAAAATTATATTTACATAAAAACATGTGCAATGAGCAGCCACAATGTGGGGGTATTTAATGGACCCAATGCAGATCGAAAGCAACCAACTATCAGCTTGGGCTATTTTGTGTGCACACGGGTTTTAAATAATGTAGACAATGAAGTGAATTTCAACCAGTGATTGGTTAACAAGGCCCCCAGATATTCACTACAAAAGGATGGTAGGCAAAATTAACATATTAAAAAAGAATTGTTTAATATAAATTTGTAACCAATCTTTGGTTCACTCTAAATGAATCATTTTTTTTTGATTGATTAAATGAGGGGTTGAATGGGTCCTCACTCATCTGGGACACAATCTTGGGGTCTCAGTTCCTGAACTGCCAATCATCCAATAAGCTGGTATCTATTTTGCTACCGCACCACAATATCAAGTGGATTTCAGTTGTTCCTCACTGTAGGTTGCCTAAGTGCTACTTGGATTTGAACCTTGGTTGCTCCAATACGAATGTATCGACCTACATGAATTGTTCCGAACATAATAACTAAATTTTTATTTGTAGTAGTTGTTGTCAATGGTTGTTGCATTTGTCCTGTTTGCTTTTAGTGCCTCTGCATTGTGGGGTTTTTCCTTAAATCGAGATATCATAGGGGACTTTCTACTGTTAACAATGGCTATTTCATTCTTATGCAATAGGTGGAACAGTCTATCTACAAATCTTTTTATGCAAGTAATGTCATATAAACTGCAATTTGATGATAATTCACAATACCAAGGTGTTTGTTATCTATAAATGCTTTTAAAGTAGATATATAATCATCATGCTACCTGTTGAGGGATGATCAAGTTCTGTTTACACTCTGTAAGATCAATGGCATTATGGGCTTTGAATCCATACATTTGGTACCAACAAATTAGGGTCTGTTCAGTTGTCAACATATAGACATCCCATTAGGCAGAATGAGAAACCTTATATTGAATCATTCACTCCAGTCAAACTGAAACATGATGCTGTGTGGTTGGCTTTAGCCAATTTTGCATAAAGGGGTAGTAGTGATATGATATAACACGAGGATTTTAGAGTCGTAGAAGCAAATCCAAGACACACAGATTAGGTGTATACTATTTGAGATAGCAAGGCATATTTTTAGAAAAGCTCGTTGTAAGGGGATTTTTTATAGAGTTTTTAAGCTCCATGATTCTAATGATACTAACAAATTGCAAATGGTATAATGTGCCTACTTATACATAAAATTATCTTATTCTAATGATGATACTAACAAAAGTTTCATTCATTGTGAGAAATACCTAAGAAAATGTTATGATTGATCTAGACTAGCTAAGATCAGTCTTCAACCAAGTATTTGAAATGAAGACTTGAAAACAAAGGTAAATGGGGCTTCCACAAATGGAGATGAATAGGATTACATTACCAGAAACTTGGATATATTCCTGCAAGGAACTGTTTGAAAGAAGGAAACAATAAACAATGGATCATAAAGAAAATGTTGGTGAAAACTGAGAACAAATGAATATATCCACACATGGAAGGGAAAGTCTTTAAGTCTTCCACTCTCATCACAACAATATTTGCCTGAGCATTCAGTTCACGAAATAACTATAAGAAAAAGGTTCTCGGACATTCCTGGATGTCCTAATGCCAAAAAAGAGTGATGTTTCCTTAGCTTGCCAAGTGCACAAGAAAAGTACTCACATGGACCTATACCTACAAGCCTCCTCACATTGTCATTCATCCCAAAAGATTGGAGTGCTTTACACTCTCACAAAGAGAGCTTTCAGGATCTCAAATTCAAATCACATTGAAGAAAAAAAACTCCATTTGACAAGGGTCTTAGACTGAATGTTTATATAATTGAACAAATTCTCAAGGTTTTCAGCAACGTGGAAAATAGGATTGTGTCACTTTCTCAATAGGTGGTTTAAGAAAAATAACTGTTGAAGGCCTTTCTTCCTTTTAGTGAAGGCATATCTTTCAAAATTGACAAAAATTCGAGAAGGCACAAGATCAAGCCTATTTTTATCCCCTAGAATAAGATTAGATGCATGATAAAATCAACTAAAAAATCCCTATATCCTAAGCTAGGTTGAGGTGTTTACTACATTGATTGCATCTGTGGCCGTCCCTACATTGGATAAACAAGGATATATTTTCAATAAAGATTCAGAGAGAGAGAGAAAGAAAGAAATTATATTGATGTCCATAGATGACCAAAAGTAGGTCAATGGGACTCGAGGAAACAACAATCAACAATAGAAAGTTCAAGGGAAAGAGAACCCAAGAAGCCAAAAGAAAAGGAAAACAAATACAAAAGACAAAGTGGAGCAGTGTGCCTCTAACAAAGGTGGCAATGGAACCAATACAAAAAGAAATGGAGGGTGAACAAGAGCCCCCAAAAATGTGCCGATGAAGACTAGAAGACCTCGAAAATCTCTGTCTGTGCTTGAAGTGGAGGAACCGTTTGGCCCATCATCAATCACTGTGATAAGATACGATAGTGCTTGTTAAGGAGTAGCCAATGTTGGAGGGGTCAGGTTGGGAGATCCTAGGGGGAAGCAAACCACTTCCTCTAGAATCTCCCCTAACATCCAAGGGCAATGTACTTCTCGTGATACAAAAGAAGCTCGTAAGATGAGTCTGCCCTTGTGTTCTTGTGGGTAGCTGGTAAGTAGTAGATCCATGTTGCCAGAAAGGGCCAGAGCCATGCTGATAGGAAGAGGTAGAGCCACGGTGCCGAGGGAGAGCATGCTGGGGGATTTGGGTAATCTGAGTAGTAGAGATATGTTGAGAGAAGTACCACCTCATTGATCTATCAACTTTGATGTGTGAGGCACTAGTGTCCAAAGGGTGCTTAGTGCTGCCAATCACCTGGGTGAGCTAGAAGAAAGAGGTGATCAACATGGGGGCTCTAGAGCCTCTAGGCTCCTCTTGTAGGGATATGTGATGGAGGGTGATGGCTTCGTGAAGATAAAGAGCCAGGCATTGCTGGTCTGGATATCTAAAGAAAGTAGATAGAGTGTTGATTGAGTCCTTTAGAGGCAATGATATCTTCCCTAGATATCATAGTAAATGGGGCATTTGAAAATGAAGTGTTCCTCGGTCTTCACCTCTTGGAGGGAGCAAAGACGATAGATTTGGTCTTGACGGAGAATGTGATGATCTGTTTCAACTCGGAACTGGTGGGAGTATACTCTCATCTGGCCAAGGAGAAACCTTAAGTCGTGGGATCAATGGCATTGGAGATAGCGAGGGCGACAAATAATACCATCCACTAATTGTAAGAAATGCTCGACATAGACAACAAGCTTGGGGCTGAGCAACTCAATGGGGGAGATCTAGGTGGCCGGAATATATTGCTTGTAGATGTCCTCTCTGGCAGCTCTAGTGATGACGTCCTTTGTGGGCGAGTTTGGGAGGGGGGTGTCCAGGGAATAATGAAAAGGGGCAGCCAATCAATAGAGATGCCAGTACAAAGGAGCAATCTAGTCTCAAAGTACCAACAATGCAGACGTCTAGTGGGGATTAGTGTAGTAATCTTCTCTGACGAGTAGAGTGCCAAGTATGGATATCTCTCACGACCAGAGGCTAAGTCCCCCAAGGACTCGAGTCTGTGAATGTAGAAAGTAAGCTTGAAGATAGTCTCAAGGCGTAGTGGCTGGGCGATGCTAAGGAACTGGCCGCTTGCAACAGATCATGCGCTGTAACATAGAGTCTGGACCATCTCAATATGGGCCCAGTCAACGACCCCCAAGCTAGGTCCCCACACCTCTGAACCATATAAAATTGTAGGTTTGATGATTGCATCAGAAAGGCGTAACTTGGAAGTGGATCTGGAAACATTGATGTTTCAAGATAGAGAGAGAGGCATACCCCTTGAAAAGGCATGGATGAGAGGCAGATTTCATGCTAAAGCATAGACCAGAGAATTGGATCCCCAAATAAGTGTAGGCTGATGTGATCTCTATAAGTTGCCCTTTTGTATAAAAAATGGAATTTGGAGAGGGAGCACTTGGAGATATTAAAGATCATGACCTTAGTTTTACTAAGGTTGACCACAAGCTATCAGAGTTTGCAAAAACAAGCAAGGGCATCAAGTTGTCGTTCGTTATAGGTCCTCGAAAGAGTGTGATAAGAGGACAATATCATCGGTGGAAAAAAGGATAACTATAAGCACTTCATGCAAAATACAACTATCATCCATATGGGTATACTGCCGAAGAAACTCCTCTAACTCATCAATGTAGATGCTGAATAGGGTCTGTGAGAAAGGACATCCTTGCTTGACCCCAATGGTACTCTTAACAAAGTAAAAAAACCTGTGAGAAATATGAAACTGCTCAATAATTGTCTCATAAAGCCTCCAAACAGCAGTAATTAGAGAGTCTGGAATGCTGATATCTCTGAACTTCTGGAAAAGCAGGTGTCTCGGAACTGAGTCAAAGACTTTCTTGAAGTCAACAAAGCAACATAAGACTTTGGAAGACCTGTGACGAGCTTCTTCAATAATCGCCTGAAGAGTAAAGATGTGGTTGATAGTTTGATAATCCTTTCTGAAGCCATAAATCAGATATCAACCATGACCGCATAACTCAGCAATGGCAGAGCATGCACATGCTACATCTCATGACATAATGATAGAAGAAGCAACAATTTTGGTGAAAGAAGCAAATTTTATGCAAAGGAAACTAAGAGAGGCTATAGAGACTGGGAAGCACCTGGATAATTTCAAGAGAGACGAAGAATTAGAATTCAGTGACTCGTGGAAGTTCATTAGTGATATGCTAAAAACACAATGATAATAATCAAAATTGGTATATGAAAATAATTAATGCTCTATTGACAATTATTTATTATTGTTAAAGAACATTAATTAGTTGGTGGCTTTGTATGTATCTCCTCCTCATATTGTAATTTGGGTTATCTAAATAAGGAGCCCTTGCTTGCAATCTTATCATTCATCTTGATGAAGGACCACAAAGTGTGGTCCCGAAACATCAATTTTTCAAAATTTATGGCAAATTTTCCCTAAATTTTTATTCTAATATAAAGGATATGTTTAATAATAAGTATTGGTTTATATGAATGCTCACATTCATTCATTGTGACCATTCACTATCTATCCCTTCAAACTTATATATAGATTTGTACATCAGATTGTAAATCTTAAGCTGTGCTGCAGATTCAGCACCACTAGCAATGTAACATTTATATTGTCTATATTCTTTTTTAGCATTGTACGAATGTGTGTATTGCCACTGCAAAGGACACACATGTGAATCCTAAAAAGCTAAACATAAGTTGGCTGATGTTAGCAGGAGGGCACCTGGAAGGTCTTATGTGAGCATCTCAATGCAACATCAACAACACATATAACAATGATTTCATAGTTATTGAGGGGCAGTTTTACTCCTTTCAAGGCTTGGTCACAGACTTGGTCATTGTTATTTTTTCTAGTTTCTCATCTTCTTTCCTGGTTACAGTGCTATCAAGAGTTGGACGGAGTTTCCAAATTTTAGATCAGCCAGGATTCAGGATTGTTGCTGCCATGGGCAAGCAACAACAACAGCAATGGATAAATTTTGTAATTAGCTATCAGTGCTCAATATCCTTGGAAGCAAAGTGGTAAGCAGAATGGTAAAGTAAAACAAGTTTTGATAAGAAAAGCAAAAAATTTGAGACCTTGAAGTGGCATGTGTTGAATGGGCCAGTCTGCAAACTTTGTTGGAATCCACACCCATATGACTATCCATTGAAGAAGGCCTTGAGATAGACCTCGATTGATTATATTTTGTATATGCTTGTTTTAAATTGGGGATTTTTTAGGGACTATCTAGAGAAGATGGAGAAAGTTTAGTCATTGCATGAGGTGATTGATTGTGGTGGTGTCTAACACCACTTTAGTGGGCTTTTTTGAACCCTAATATTTCCAGTATTTGGTGTGCCAATGTCTGGAAAATGGGTTAAGTGCATCAAGCCCTCTCTTGAAATGAAGGAAATTGCTATTAATAGTTATTGTCTGTCAACTTTGAATTTGGAGCAAAGGTAGAGCAGATGAAGCATGGTAACAGTGGGCAACAGCGTTCATACTTGAACACAAGGTGTAGAGCATATGAAGCATGCTAACTGTGGGTGGAAGTGGTCATACCTGAAGACAGAGAGTTCAAATGTTTGTTGGATCTGCTTGGTACAAGACTTGCTGGCGAGTATCAGTCTTCAGAAATTCCAGTTTGGCTGGAGTCATGCATGGGCAGATTTTCAAGAGGAGTGCGTCACAACTGGGTAGCGTATCTGCTAGAAAAGATGAAAAGGCTTTTATGCCTGCTTTTTAAGGGGTTCTATAACTTTGCATGCCATTGCCTTGTTTTTGATGTTGTTCACTATTATGACATATTTCTACCTGGCAATATCACTCTTGATCCCAAATTTGATATACTACTGTCAACTATCGTTCGACGGGAAAACATAAGCTGAATCCTGAATCCAAGCAAAGCATTTATTCATATGACACTCTCCTATTATCAATTTTTATTATCATTTTGATTTAACAGTCATCTTTATTTCAGGGATGTATATTTTTAAAGACATTTTCTCCAAAAGCTTCTTACTAATGCTTGTGATGAAGATGATAGAACCAATGCCGCTGTGAACAGAGTGGGATTTCAGATTGGAACAGGATATGTTTTTATTTATTTTTATTACCAGGGATAACTTATACCTTTCCTTTTTAGTTTTCTTCCAGCATTTTCTAGTTTCAGATATGAAAAAAATAGCTATTGGAAATGTCATATTATAATGTCAACATTTTATATACTTTGTTTGGGCAGTGTTTGATATGAAAAGACTGAAAGAATCGGTTAAAGATGGACCAGTTGACACTACTGCTTTAGCTAAGTGGCGAATCCTCAACCGATTGCATGATAGGAATGAGACAATGTATTACAAGGTGGGTGTTTTTTTCTTGGAAATCTCAGTGAGAGATGTTTGCATTTTCTTAGATCTAAATAATGTTTTTCCATGTTTATGCTAATAATATGGCCATGTTATTCATTTCAAAGGAATGTGTAAAAGGAAAGATCTTCTAATGGGCTTGCTCTGCTAGAAATTACATAATCCACAATGTAGTTTGCCAATTTGCAGCTAGGATGTAACTTAAATAAGTGTAATCTTGCCACCTGGATCATGATCTGGGGAATTGTTGGTTCAAGTTTAGGGCACAATTCCTTCAGGACAGGAACTCATGTCTGCTAACCAGTCCTTTTTGTTATCTTCAAATTGAGGGATAGCTTTACTGATAAGGGTTTATGTATATTATGCAGGTTTTAATTGACAATATTGAAGAGTATGCACCAATAGTATACACTCCTACTGTTGGGTTGGTCTGCCAAAACTACAGCGGCTTGTTTCGACGTCCAAGAGGAATGTATTTTAGTGCTGCTGATCGGGGGGAAATGATGTCAATGGTCTATAATTGGCCTGCAGAGCAGGTTCTGGCATATTTATATTCACATTATTGTGAATCTACAGAATTAATTTTTAATGGTTTGAGTTGTCTCTCATAATACCCAATCCATTCCTACTTTTATCTTCCTTACAAATACCATTGGCCCATTTTGGTGGAAGTATATTTTTCCTTTCTGCCGTTCTGATGAGACTACAGTTACACCTATAGTAGAGTTGGTTTGCCAGAAATACAGTGACTTGTTTTCACAGCCATGAGGAAAGTACTCTAGTGCTACTGATCGGGAGGAAATGATGTCAATGGTCTATAATTGGACTGCAGCACAGGTTCTGACATATTGATAACATGCATAAGGGTTGAATATGTTCTTTTACAGCAATGAGATATATTTAGCATATATACAGTACAGCAGAAAGATAACAGCAAGAGGGATAGCAGAGATAAACAATAAACAACTAAGAATTGCCACTATAGATGATTTTGTTGCTTGCACATTGTTCACATAAATGCCAATAAAGGGTTATCACCAAAGGCTATGACGTTTATGATACCCTCTCCAAATTAAACTCCCACTTCAAATATAATTTATTATCCAGCAGCAATATATCAATAACTACTTGATGCTAATTTCTAAGAAAAATGCACCCAAGCACCCATTTACTGTCTACAGTACTCGCTCTTAAGAGAAATAGCCAATTTCCTGACTGGCTAAGCTTGCTCTCGAGAGGCAGGGCGGTGGTGCTGCATTTCTTTACTCGCTGCTGCAGCTAACTGTACTGCAGGTCTTAGCTTATCCACCAATCTATCATAGGTTCTGCCTTTTCACTCCACTGCCGACCTGCCTAGCACTGTCCCAGTTTGGGTATGTTTGGCATTACTTCCAAGCACGTTTTGAGATGTTTTTCTACTGAGGCTAATAGTTGAGCCAACTGGGATTTATTTCCTGCCTTGGAGTTTATCTTGAAGCCTGGCATTCCCATCTTCCATAATTTGTGTCAATCTAGATCTTGCAAAAGCTCCACCTGATCAAATTTTTATAGCATCCAATAGAAAAGCTTATACTTGAAAGAGAGAGCTCATGTAAAAACTCAAGATACACTTCCTCTTAGAAATAAATCTACAAGTTTAGATACATATTTACAGACGATACTGAAACAGAATATTCAGGAAATCAGACTTTAATAACAAATTCTGAAGCAGCCTGCAATCATTCAATGGAAAACTCCCAACCTCAGTTATTGAATGGGATCATCACCTTTTCCAGCTCAGATATGAAGAGCAATCCCGAGATGCATTTGGTCCCTTTTGGACATGTTTTCATTGCAGGGGTTGGTAAATCTGCACCAACAACTGTGAGGGAAATTTAAAGCTACAATTGATCTAACTAGCACTCTATGACAGCCATGTTACCTGGTAAAAATAGGAGATCCAAATTGCACAGACTCTCCATCATATTTTACATCTATGAAAACAGATAAGAATGGCAGTGTAGAGCAGAAGATGGAGGGCTCTGAGTTGGAACCCACTTTCAAACAAGTCCTGGAGTAGACCTTGTCTGTTGTTTTAAAATGAAGCTAATTAGTAAATTACTTGGATTTTTTAGGGACTAGGCTCTGCTAATAAAAAGAGATCCATCAAAGATCTCATTACAAATTCTAAAGCAAAACTGGCGCTACTACTGATCTGTAAATATCACAGATACTCCATAACTAACTCATCAACAAGAATCTTATCTTAAGGGAAAACCTTTTAGTTGTTTATGCTTGCTGTTCTTTAAGTACTTTGTTTAAAGAAACTGTAAATTCTGCAAGAATTGAGTTGTTAAGTGCTGAAATTAATTGTAGGAAGTTGTATGAATGGAAAAAACAAGCACATATCTGGAATACACAGAAAAACAATGCTCTCAACACAAGGATCACCCTAGAGAACCCGATGACGGAAGAAGCTTCAGAAGAGTAAGGTCTAAGCCTTCTCTTGAACTTTTACAAGCCAATAGCCTATTTAAGGCCTCCAAGAACACCAGCTGATCAGTATTGCTTTTATGATGTGCTATGCTCTGCAACTTGCTAATTCACTCTCCTATTCTGAACTTTCATTCTACAACTGTGGTTTATTTATACATAAATACCATAATATGAATTGAAAGCCAAGCCCAAACAGCCTAGGCCTATGAAAACTGATTATTCCAAACGTTTCAGCTCTTTGGAACTCCTTGGAAGTCTGTTGTTTTGTCACCATGTGACAGTTTTGACCCCACTCAATCTTGTATTGGTAGCCTGTTCTGCATGATGGTTTCGACCCAGGTTGAACATGTCCTGCCGAGTTTGACCCCGATCAAACTTTCTTGACAAGTTCGACCCCGGTCAAACTTGCCTGCCGACTTCAACCCTAGTCGAACCCGTTGCTTATCCTTTAGTCCATATCTGCTACTGACCCTTGGGTGTTTGGATTGCCTCCAAACCATTCTACCTTTTTGTCCAGTCTCTGTGTCTTCTGCGAACTTTTGCTCATTGCTAAGTAATGTCTTCTTAGGGAAATGAGTGTTTCAAGATACACACTAAGTCAATATGGCTAGTGGTTTGAGAGAATAATGGCTTAGTTAGCTCTTTTTACTAAATTTTATGATCCAATTTGGATCATACCTCCCTAGTTATGTGTCTTTGGGTTCCCAAAAACTTTGAAACTCAAGAGATGAGGAAACAATTCCCCCACCTTACACACTTTGAATGCAACTAATGATTTAAGAATAGTGGTTTAGTTTACTATTTTTACTTACTTTTATGATCCTATTTGGATCACATCTCTCTAATTAGACGACTTTAGGTTCTTGAAAACTTATAGACTCAAGAGACAAGGAAACGATTTTCCCACCTTCTCTTTGGAATACCATTTGGCTTTGCTTGGTAATTCACTTTCAAACCAACTTTGCCAAATTTCCTGCTTTCCTCTACTTGATGTATTCTCCTCCTCCAAAACAATATCCTTCTCCAACTCTTCTTGAGCATTAGGTGCAAGGTCTTCAATTCAAGTCAACAAAATACCTTCGTCTTCTTCATCTAACATAGGAGGTTCAAAAAGACATAAGTTTTCAACATTCACAATTGAATACCACTTTATATATGGGGGCCAGTCTAATATGAAAGCGTTTTTGCCCACTTGTTTAAGAATTGAAAATGGACCATATCTATGTGGTTTAAGCTTCTTTGCTTTACCTTGGAGTTTTTCTTTGCATAAGTAAAGCCATAGTTTGTCCCCAACTTGGAACTTATGTATGACTCTATGCTGATCATGTCTTGCTTTATTCTTGACTTGAGACTACTTGAACCTTCCTTATATATGGAGGCGTAGGTTATTTTTTTCTCAATGAAATTTTTAGCGTGCAAATTTATTGTGGATGTTTCATCACAACATCAAAAATACTAGGAGGTAAGTAGCTAAAACATGTCTTAAAAGCAGATCTATTAGTACAAAAATGAATCGTGCCATTGTAAGAATGTTAGATGTATGCTGAATTTTCATCCCAAGTCTTAAGGTGCTTCCTATCATACCTCCTCAAGAGCTGCACCAAAGTTATATTAACCACCTTAGTTAGCCCATCGGTCTGTGGATGAAAAGTTGTAGATCTCTTCAACTTACCATCCATCCTCTCTCACAATGTAGACCTGAATGTGACCAAAAATCTTAAATCCCTATCTAATATGATAAAGCTAGGCAAACCAAAATGAACCTAAATATTAGGAAAAAGAAATGAGTTGCATCATTGCCCTTAAGAGCTCTCTTGCATGGAATGAGAATACACGTCTTGATAAATTGGTCTTCAACAACAAACAAGTAATTACATTGATTGTGGAAGCCTTCAATTACTGAACAAAGTACATGATTGGGTTGTAATTGGGTTAAATTCCACATGGGTAAGAATTGTGAGACAAGGGCGACTTATAAGGCATTATATGGCCCAAAATATTTACCAACGGGGAAAGACACTATAGGGCAAGAAGCCCAAAGCGTGAGATACACTGCTCCCCACCTTACTAAAAAATGCATATGGTGCTTGTGCGCTAAGTGGGTCACTTTGCCTTGTGATTATTACCAAAAAAGTGAGGAAAAATGTCATTTGGGTAATAACTACTAGTGGCTTTGTTCTGCCCTGTCTTTGCCCCTCTTCGACGACATGGATCTACTACTTGCTAGTTGAGCCCCAGACCACAAGTGCAAATTGATATTACGAGCTTCTTTTCTACTATGGGAGTTACACTGGCCTGGATGTTAGGGGAGATTCTAGAGGAAGTGTCTTGCTTCCTCCTAGGATCCCCCAACTTGGCTCCTTCGACCTTGTATACTCACCAGACAACATTATCAAATCTCTCACAATGATCAATAACAGCTCAGATGATTCCTCCACTTCAAGCACACAGAGACATTCAATGAGATTTGCCTCATCTTCATTAGCACATGCTTTTGGGGCTGCTTTTGTTTGCTCCTTATTACTATTTGTATTGGTTCATTTGCCACTTGTGTTAGTGGCATGCTGTTTTGTTTTGTCTTTCGCACTTTATTTCTTTGTTCCACCTCTAGGATTCTCACTTCCTAGCACTTTCTATTGCTAATGGTTGTATCCTTGATTCCCATTGACCTACTTTTGGTCATCTGTGGACATTAATATAATTTCTTTCTTTCTTTCTCTTTCATGGAGGTCATCTTGAGATAACTTAAACACATATTAAAATACCAAAAAAATTAATAATCTAATTAAATTACTCATGGAAGCCTTCAACTACTTAAAAAACAAGTAGTCATGTCATTTCTTTGATGGAGGCATTCCCCCAAAATCCATAGAAATCTTTCCCATTGCTAAAAGGAACTAGTAGCAGCATATACAATCCCAACTTTCTATTACTAGGCTTGCTTGTGCTACATAACACACATCCACTTGCCAATTTTGCAACATCCACTTGCATATTTGGTTGATAAACATAACTTTGCAAATGTGCCAAAGTATTTGCTACACCAAAATGATCAGCAACCTTTGAAGTATGTGCTCTCATTAGTTGAAACTCTTCCCTCTCTAGGTGTTTAAACCTTCTTCAACTTGTTGAGCAAATCTTCTTGGAGATGGTAGTCTTCTATAGGCTCAAAATCTATACTTTTTGCACCTCTCAATAATTGATATATCTCTCCCAAATATGCATCATGCTTATATCCTTTTGCATATGCCTCATTGGCAAATGACTCACGTTGAGTTATAGTGCCCAAATCTGAAATCAAGGGTGATTTAGACAATATATCAGCCAATTGGTTAGTCACACCTTTCTTATAGTTGATAACGAAATGAAATTGTTGTAAAGAACCCATTCATTTATACTGCCTTGCTTGCTGCAATTTTGATTGTGCTTGCAAATATTGGAGTGGTTTGTGATCCATGTGGATAATGTTTTCCTTTCCCACTAGATAAGACTTCCGTTTCTTAACCGTTTGAACAAAATCATACAATTCTTTATCATATGTGCAATAATTGAACCTAGACCCATGAAAAAGCTCTAAATGATAAGAAATTCGGTTACTTCCTTGAAATAGGACAACCCCCATAGCATAATTACTTGCATCATTTTCTATCTCAAATGGTAGCTTCAAATTAGGTGATGCAAAAGCCAACACATGTTTTTTGGAATTTCTACCCCAAGTAAAAGACTTACCACTTGTCATGGAATGCAAAGGTGCTGCTCTGGTGGAGAAAGATTTGATGATTTTTTTCAAAAACTGGACAGCCCCTATAAAACTCTTTGTTTCGGTCACATTGGAAGGCTTGGGCCACTTTAAAATGACTTTTAATTTTTTTGGGTCAATTCGCAACTCTCCATCTCCAAAAACGTCCCAAATAGACAAGTGATTGTTGTGCAAACTCACATTTCATCTGATTGAGTAGCAACTTATTCTCCTTCAAAACAAGCAAAACATGTTTCGAATGCATTAGATACTCATCATAAGTCTTGCTAAACAAAATTACGTCATTCAAGTAAAAAATGACACAAAAATCTATGAATGGTCTCAATACTTCATTCATCAACCTCATAATAGTAGTAGGAGCATTACACAACCCAAAAGGACGTACAAACCACTCATACAAACCTTATCTTGTCTTGAATATTGTTTTCCACACATTCTCCTCCTTGATTCTTACTTGACGATACTAGGATTTCAAATCCTACTTTGTGAAGTTATTAGCATCCTGAAGTTTGTCCAACAAATCATCAATTGATTGAATAGGGTACTTGTTCTTGACAGTTACCTTATCAAGGTCCTATAATCAATTCACATCCTCCATGAACCATTTTTAAGGTATAATAACAATAGGAGAACTGCATGGAAAAATGCTAGGATGGATTTCACCTTGGTGTAACAAAGCTTGTGATTGTTTCTTTACCTCATAAGCTTTCATCAATGACTATCGGTAAGGACCAATGTTGGGGGGAGGGTAATCCGGTAAAGTCTGTATCTCATGTTCCATCGCTTTTTTTTGGGGTATATACATAGGTTCTTTGAAAAATTCCCTAAAATGCTGCAACTACTTTTTCATTTGCTTGTACCCTTTGTTGGTAGACATACTAGGAGAAGCTTTGTATTCAACTACTTCATTATCTTGCTTATTTCTCAAAAGAAGCAAAGCAAACTTTCTTCCAGCATTAACCAATGTTTTGGGTTGATTGACACTTACCAAGGAGATTTTAGATTTATTTTCTTATGCTTTGATGATGTAGCTTTTCCCATCCTTAACCAAATGATTTTTGTTAGCTTTCCTCATGCAAAGAGCATATCTAACATGACTATATGGGCTGCCAAAGACTACACTACAAATATCAAGAGGCATAGTATCTACCACAACTTCATCAATGAAATGTTCATTTATACCAAAACTAATTTTTCATTGTATGGTAACCTCTATCTCTACTGCTTGCTTCGCCCAACCCAAGGTGTATGGATTAGGATGATTACATATACCCAAACTAAGCTTGTCTACCAACTCTTTGGAAATCAAATTTTCTTGTGAGCAAGAATCCAAAAGAAGCAAAGCAAACTTTCTTCCAGCATTAACCAATGTTTTGGGTTGATTGACACTTACCAAGGAGATTTTAGATTTATTTTCTTATGCTTTGATGATGTAGCTTTTCCCATCCTTAACCAAATGATTTTTGTTAGCTCTCCTCATGCAAAGAGCATATCTAACATGAATATATGGGTTGCCAAAGACTACACTACAAATATCAAGAGGCATAGTATCTACCACAACTTCATCAATGAAATGTTCATTTATACCAAAACTAATTTTTCATTGTATGGTAACCTCTATCTCTACTCCTTGCTTCGCCCAACCCAAGGTGTATGGATTAGGATGATTACATATACCCAAACTAAGCTTGTCTACCAACTCTTTGGAAATCAAATTTTCTTGTGAGCAAGAATCCAAAAGAGCATCAACCTTTATCTTCTAAATTTGAATCTTAACATGAAAGAGTTTGGTAACCTCACCTTTATCATGAGCCTCATTTCTACTCAAGCTTACTTCTTTATGTATGGAGTACAAGCAATCCTCTCATCCACATAGGGGCTGCTCTCTATTTCCTTCGTTTCAAAGGAAGTCACAACCTTCTTCCTTTTGTTCTTAAAGGGATGCAATTTCCAACATTTATTATCTGTATGACAATCAACATCACATTGCCCACAATGCTTTTTAAAATCTTTTTTGCAAAAGTAGTTGTAGCATTGTGCTCACCTTTCCATTTATCTTTCCCCTTTGGCCTGGAACCAACTTGTTGTTTTTGTGCTTGCAAAGAGGATGATGTATTCTTTTCGTTGTCTATCTCAAGATAATGAGCTTGAGAACAAGGCTCATCTCTATTGTTGGGCTTGGCCGGCAACACTGACCTCCTTGTATGACTATTATGACCTCTAACATACTTCATTAGGGTATCATTATCTAGCACATTCTTGCCCATTTGGACTGCCTTTTTACAAAATTCATTTGTATAATATTGCAAATTTTGACATTGTTTTTTCCTAAAATATTGTCAAGTAATAGTCCTTTCGTCTTTTTAATAAATATGATAGAATTGCTATTTAATAAATTACTTGAACTCATCTCATTTAGAAATTTTCAAGAATTTAGTTTATATTACACCATAGTTGGTGTATTTAGTCAGTGGTTGCAAGTAGAATAATGTTTGGTTAGTTTGTTGTTAAGGTTAATCATAGATTTAGGTTGTTGAGTGATTGTTATAACAGTCACAGAGAATAGGTTTTGTTGGAGTGATAAGTGGATGTGATAAAGAGTATGTCCTAAATTATAGGATGCCATTTATGTTTATATACTTTTGTAATGTCCATTTCTGTTATTTTTATTAATTCTGATTTTTTTGGTGATTCTTTTTCAATATTGGAATATCAATAAAATTACCAAATAACAACATACGGTATTAAAGTACTAAACCTAACTGAAACCTTTATTATAACGTATTGAATGCCCACAAAACACAAATGATGATACTACTGAATAACAACTGATTAACAAAAACAAGTCGCAAGAAACCCTTACATGTTTTGTGTATCATAAAAACCCAAATTTATTGACTATGTACAACAATAGAAGAGCTTACTAGGGCTGCATTTGATATGGAAACAAGATACAACTGGGAGCAAGTCGTACGACAACTTGAAGATGTTACGACAACATACAAAGTAAGCCACTACCACTAACAAATACATGAATTATCCCAAATGAATTACTGTAACACCAGTGCAAAAGTACTGTAGCAGTGGTATGGAAGCACTGTAGCAGCACCATAGCAAACTAAAACTAGAATAACCTGCAATCTTTCGGCACAATGTGGTCCCTGGATGGAACCACCACAAATGGACAAGATGGTTTTTCGTCCTCCAATCCTGCACACCAAAGGTTTTTATCTTCAAGTGAAAAAATGAACACAAGTGCTCAAGCTCCGAAAAAGGGTTTGAATTCAATAGATAATGGATGTCTTTTTTTAAGCTCAGCTCCTTTTATAATTACCCCTTTTCATTCTGATTTCCTTTTCCTGCGTATTTTCCCTCTAGAAGTGTCTAAAAACACTTTTTAATAAAATATTACATTAGGCCCACTTTAAATAAGAATACATAAGTCATCCTTTTACAATGTTATAAATTGATGTTATTTAGGACAACTTAAAATATTATTATTAAATTATTTTCTTAACTTTATTCCTTAGCCTACGGGAAATAAATAATAGGCTATGGATCCCCCAATTAAATTAACTTTGAATAGGGGACATGACAGTCTGCTCTTCTTGGAATTGCTTGCCCTCAAACAATTGCAGATTATGATTCTCAAGAATCTTTGCACCTTCCCATGTAGCATATTCCACGGGGAGATCTTTTTAACGCACCAGATATGTTGCTATGCTTCTGTTTTTCAACTTCTTCTCTCTGATGTCTATGATGGTTTCTGGAATCAAGATCAATTTACCTTCATCATCCAAAGGAGGTAACTTAGTTGAAGGAGTGATGTGCTGGCCCAGTGCCCTCTTGAAGCATGAAACATTAAAAACATTGTGAATTCTGCTATGTTGTGGCAAGTCAAGCTCATAAGCAATCTCTCCAATCCTCCACTTGATCTTGTAGGCCCCATAAAAGTGAGGCTTGAGCTTCTTAGCTCCATTTTTCTTCAGAGAAGATTGTTGGTAAGGTTGTAACTTCAAGAAAACCATGTCTCCACCCTCAAAAGTTCTCTCAATACGATGCTAATTTGCATACAACTTCTGTTGATTTTGTGCTTGTTGGAGATTTTATTTGAGTGACTTCAAAAAATCATGACTCTATTTGACCAAATCTCTTGCCCCTGGCACTTTATTATCTATGATGACTAAATCCACGAAAGTACGTGCGTCATAATCATACAAGGCCTTGAATGGAGTCATACCAATGGACATGTGATGTGATGTATTGTAGCAATGCTCCCCCATATAGAGCCATTTGATCCATGTTGTTTGTTGTCTTGTTACATAATTTCTCACTTATTCACAATATCCATTTGCCCATTTGTTTAAGGGTGGCAACTAGTGCTAGGAGTCATCTTGGTTCTTGTCAGATGAAAGAGCTCTTGCCAAAATAAACTAAAGAACTTGCTATCTCTGTCACTCACTATGTTTTTAGGCCACCCATGAAGGCTAGATACTTCATTGAAAAACAAATCAACCACTTGTGGTGCCTTGAAATCAGATGAAATGGCAAATAAATGAGCATATTTAGTAAGTCTGTCAGCTACAACATATATACAATTCTTACCCTGAACCTTTGGAAGACTAATGATGAAATCCATAGAGATGTTCTCCCATTTTTGATTTGGATTTGGTAGGGGCTGCAATAAACCTATTGGGAATACCTGCTTGCTGGTAGGTAATACATTTTCTGATGTATTTGAGGACATCTCCCTTGAGTCCTTTCCAGGTAAATCTCTCTCTGATTTGCTTGTAGGTCTTGAAGTACCTCGGGTGACCACTCAATGGTGTATCATGCCCTGCTCTCAAGATTTTATCCTTCACCTTTGAGTTTGGGACGAGGTCAATTCTATCTTCGTAAAGGATGAGATCACTTACCACCTTATACCTATCATCCTGTGTTTTCCCCCCAAGGATATCAACAACAAAAGTATTCTTCACACACTGCTATTATAGTAACCTTCAAATCAATAGAGATTTCAGACATAGAGCATAAAGATGGTTTTATGGATAGGGCATCAGCTACAACATTGTTTTTACCCTTAACATACTCTATATCAAAATCATAAGCTTGAAGCTTGCTTACCCATTTATACTGCCTATCATTCAAATTTCTCTCGCTGAAGAATAATTTCAAGCTATTGTGGTTAGTCTTAACCATGAATCTGCCACATACTAGATAGTAAGATATTTTCTGAATTTTGCCAAAGCATGCATTATGGCTAACATCTCCATGTCATAAATTGAGAATCTTTTTTCTGTCTCTCTGAGCTTCTGACTCTCAAAAGCTATGGGATGCCCTTTCTGCATCAAAATTGCTTCAATCCCTTCTCTTGATGCATCACATTCTAATACGAATGGAAGTGAAAAATCTGGAACGGCTAAGACAGGGCATGCACTCGTTACCTCCTCGAGCTTGTCAAAAGCTTGCTATGTTGAATCAGACCAAGTGAAAGCTCCCTTCTTTGTTAAATCTGTCAATGAGACTGTCAATTGTGTGAATCCTTTAACAAACCCCTTGTAATAATTGCAGAGGTCAAAGAAACCTCTCAATTGTGTCAATGTGGTAGGAGGCCAATCCAAAATAGCTTGGATCTTTTGTTGGCCCCACTTGAACTCCTTGAGCACTAATGGCATGGCCCAAGTGCAAAATTTTTGTCATCCCAAACTCACATTTAACTTCTATAGCAAACAGAGTCTGTTGTTCTAATATACCCAAAATTGCATCCAGATGTCTCAAAATAGCTTCTCGAGTCTTGCTATAAATCAAAATGTCATAAAAAAAACAAAAACAAATTTCCTCAACTGCTTACTGTAAATTTGATTCATGCATGACTGGAAAGTGGCTAGAGCATTTGTCAAAACAAAAGACATGGCCAAAAATTGAAAGTGTCCAAAGTGGCACTTGAATATTGTTTTGTGCACGTCCTCATCCCTTACACAGATCTGATGGTATCCTGATCTCAAATCAATCTTTGATAAATACACAGCTCCATGCAACTCATCAATTAACTCATCTATCCTGGGAATGGGATACCTGTTTTTGATAGTCTTCTTGTTCAAAGCTCTATAGTCAATACACATCCGCATAGTATCATCATTTTTCTTCACGAGGACCACTGATGATGCAAATGGGCTAGAACTAGGCTTGATGTGACCCATTTCCAAAAGTTCCTTAATAGCCTTTTCAATTTCTTCCTTGTACCCTCTTGGATGGTTATAAGGTGTAGTCATAACGGGTTTAGAACCCAGTTCCAATTCTATGATATGTTGAAATCCTCTATCAGGTGGCAACCCTGGAGGTATGCCACTAAACACTATGCAATGCTGGCTTAGAATAGACCGAATGTCCATGTGATAGGATTTCTTATCTGTGGGTGAAGTTATGGTGTTTGCCAAACAATTAGCTGCCCAAGCTACTTGTCCTTTGCGAAATGAACTCTCCATCTTCTTGGCTATGACAAATCTAGGGGCTCTGTTTGCAATGACTTGAAGCACTACTTCTTTTCCATTTGATTTGAATTTCAACACCATGGTTTTGATAATTCTGAGTTAATCCCTAAAGGAATGTAACCAATGCACTCCGAAGACCATATCTATCTTTCCTATGCCCACAATATAGAAGTCATCACACACCCTGTGTTTGCCTAGTGCAATATCCAACTGTTGAATCCTCTTAGTGCAATGGATGGTAAAGCCATCAGCTACAATAACATTGAATTCTTCGAAGTCCTTTGTTTTCAAACCTTAATCTGTCATCTATAAAGTTGTGGGTTGTCCCACTATCAATCAACATTGTGATTTTATGCCCATGTAGAACTCCATGAATTCTGAAACGGTAATTTCAAGGAACACCAGAAAGTGTGGCAAGAGGCCCTCCTGAAGTATCTTCTTCTTCCTTTCTTTCAAGTTCCGGTTCTTTCACTTCAATCTCTGGTTTAGGTTCCTTTGCTTCTGACTCTTCATTTGATATCACCTCTATGTAATGCATTTGACCTCACCCAAGACATCCGTGTCCAGGCTTCCATGGCTCCTTGCAAGAGAAGCACAAGTTATTTATTCTGAGCTCGTTCTTGGTTTCTGTATATTTACTTGATCTTTGTGGCAAATATTTTTGATGAGAAACTTAGTGTTGAAATGGTTTATTTTGCTGCCCAACTGGTGGTGTCTTTGAATAAAATTTGTTCTTGGGTATTGAAGTTTCCAAGTTTAAAGCTCTCTTGATAGCTTCTTGTAAAGATAAAGGATCGAAGGCCTTTACCAACCCTTTGAGAGGTTCAGTTAGTCCTATAAAAAGAATGAGTCTCCTTTCAGTCACATTGGGAACCATTACTGATAATCCTTGGAATTCTGCAACATAGCTTTCCATTGTCCCATATTACTTAAGCTGGGCTAATTCTTTGAAGTGAATCTCTAGATCTTTTCTATCAAACCTTTTTGCCAATTTTTCGCTGAATTATTCCAATGGGGAAATGGAACTCTGCCCTTGGGTGACCATACTATGATACCACCACTTATGTGCCACTCCTTCCAAGTGGAGGGTAGTGTCCATTGGCGTGCATATGATATCAAAATATTAACTTTCCCTTGTCAGCTGGCAAGATCACTACTCAGATACCATTGTGATGTTCCTTTCTGATATTTTATTATTATTATTTTTGTGATTCTTTTTCGATACTGGAATATCAATAAAATTACCAAACAACAACAAACGGTACTGAAGTACTAAACCCAACTGAAACCTTTATTATAATGTACTGAATGCCCAAAAAACACAGATGATGATACTAATGAATAACAAAGATAAATCGCAAGAAACCCTTACATGTTTTATGTAGCATAAAAACCGAATTTTATTGATTACGTACAACAATAGAAGAGCTTACTAGGGGCCGCGTTTGATATGGGAAAAAGATACGGTTGGGAGCAGGTTGTACAATAGCTTGAGGATGTTACGACAACATACAAAGTAAGCCACCACCACTAACAAATACATGATTATCCCAAATGAATTATTGTAGCAGCGGTATGGAAGTATTGTAGCAACACTATATCAACGGTACTAAAGTTCTGTAGCAATAGTACAGAAGTATTGTAGCGGTACTTTAACAAACTAAAAGTGGAATAAACTTCAATTTTTTGGCACAAATGTGATCCCTAGATGGAACCACCACAAATGGACAAGATGGTTTTTGTCATTCAATCTTGCACACCAAAGGGTTTTTGTCCTCAGGGGAAAAGATGAGCACAAGTGCTCAAGCTCCGAAAAAGGGTTTGATTTCAATAGACAATGGATGTCTTCTTTTGTGCCCAACTCCTTTTATAATTACCCTTTTCATTTCGATTTCCTTTTCCTGCCTAATTTTCCTTTATAAGTGTCTGATAACACTTTTTAATAAAATATTACATCAAGCCCACTTTAAATAATAATACATAAGTTGTCCTTTTACAATGTTATAAAATAAAGTTAGGACAATTTAAAATATTATTATAGAATTATTTTCCTAACTTTATCACTTAGCCTACGAAAAATAAAGAATAGTTTATAGGTCCCCGAATTAAATCAACTTTGAAAAGGGACATGACAACTTTTCCGAACAATGAATAAAAGAGTAAGTTGTGTTGAGTTCAAGAGTCTTGTATTTGCTGTATTTTACATTTGATGATCTCTAACCAAATTTAATATTTGGTATCAGAGTAGGGGATAGCCTATGATCGATTGAAGTGTTGATTATTGCCAAGGGGCAGCCCTGGTTTTGTTGCTAAGTCTGATGGTAGCCTCATTAATTTGAAATTATATGTAGTTAGTTTTATTTTTCTGTACGTTTCTTGTGAGTTTCTAGGTAGCAGCAAAGAATAGTGCATAGTGCCTATGTCAAGGCATTTAATATTTGCAGAAATAGGAGCAGTTTGTGGCGTGAAACAGAGAGGATTTGGCAAAGGAGAGAGATCAGCAAAAGCTGCAGTGGCATCCCAAATATCCGTACAAGAGGTAAAAGGTGCTATCAATTATTACCAATTTGCAGAAGTGTAAAGAGAGGCATCTAATGTTTCTCAATGAATGATGAGTATGTCCTCGTTTATTGATAGTTTGCAAACGTTATGTGACCAATTCCCACAACTCAGTTTGGCGAATGGTTGAGTATGTTCCATTTCATTAGCCATGCTTCTAGATCTCAAGGTTCCGTTTCATTAGCCATGCTCCTCACTTCTCTACTCCACTTTCTTGTGGAGAACTGTTGCTGCAAGGGAACTAAATCACTCTTGCACCAGTTGTTCTAGTGATGGGCATAAATCTGCAAAATGGTCACACAAGGCCACACAACAAGGAACACAACCATGCTTTGATACCAATCTGATCTGCAACTAACGTAGATATTTTGTAGCTAACTCATCGACACGAATCTTATCTTAAGGAAACCTCTTAGTTGTTTATTCTTGTTGTTTGTGCAAGAATTGAATTGTTTAAGTGCTGAAATTAACCGTGGGAAGTTGTATGAATGAAACGAAACAAGTACTTAATTGAAATACACAAAAAACAGAGCTCATAAAAAAGATTGCCTTGGAGAACCCATTGTTGGAAGAAACCCTAGAAGAATAAGGTCTAAGCCTTCTCTTGCCACTATCTCTTGCACTTTTATCCTATTCAATAATTCAAGGCATCCAAGAACATCTACACTGGTCAACATTGCTCTTATGACTTACTATGCTCTGCAACTTGCTTTAATTCACTCTCCTATTCTGCACTTTCACGCTACAACTCAAGAACATTCACTAAGAGTCTAAGATTGATTTTACAATATTCGTTAGGGGTGTATTTATGCATAAATACCAACAAATGAACCAAGAAGGAAGCCCAAAAGGTCTAAGCCATTGAAAACCAAGAGTTCCAAATATTTCAGCTCCTTGGAATCCTGTGGAAGTTTGCTATTTTGGTGACCCCAGTAGAAATTTTCCTAGTAGCTTGTTTTGCGCATGATAGTTTCAACTCTGGTTGAGCCCATTGCCTATAATTCAATCCATAGTTGTTACTGACCCTTGGGTGTTCGGATCACCCTTGAACCATTATGTGTCTATGACTAGACTTTGTGTCTTCTAAACACCCATGTTCATTTCTGAATTATGTCTTCTTAGGGAAATTATGAATAGTCTTGCCAATCTGGGAAAACCTGTATCACATAAACAGAGGCACCATCACAGGTTGGTGGTGATGCTATTTTGCAGTCTTCCTCTTGGTACTTTCTCATTTCTTCGCAAACTCATTTTTGGGGCCTATCAGTGGATGTACATTCTATTGAGTTTAATCATGTTCTTACTATTGCTTTGCTTTATATTCCTATTTTTGGACATGTTAAGGATATGGTCTTCAACACCTTAATGAATGCTCCTCCTGGATTTCAGTTCCTCTACAAAGGGGTTCGTGTGGAGATCATGACAACTTACACATCCGAGGATTCTCCTAGATATCAATTCCTAAATCATGCCACAATCATGTCTTTGTAAGGGGCCTCACATGCTGGTTTGAAGCGTCACTACTCGTAGATACATTTTCCGGATAATCCTTCAAAGATGCATCTCTTCAATGTAGTCATTAAACCCATAGTTATCCAAGTCAAAAATTTGGGGCCCTAATTTGGAATCCAGTGAGTTGGAATGTGTTGAGAGGGTTCAGATCATCATGCTTCAATGTATGATCCTTTGTAAGCAAATGGTTCCCTGGTTTATTGCCGAAGTTGAATTCCAACACTTTGGTCTTGAGATTATCTTCATGCTTACTTTCTACTTTATAGACTGAAATCCTTAGGCAATTTAGTCTCTAGTTGTGAGAGATACCCATATTTGGCCTTTTATTCTTCAGAGCTGTTAACCTCATTATGTATCACTAGGCATTGATGTAGTTGGCTTGCAAAGAACAATTTGCTCTTTCAATCCATCATCTCTATTGATTGACTCCCTCCCTCTATGTACTCCTTGGATGCATATCTATGTCTTTTACCATTAAAGAAAGTGATCAATAGAGTTGACAAAGAGGACATGTACTAACAATAGATTTGGTTCACTTGGAGCTCTCCTCCATAGCCTCTCATCCTACCCATTGCAAGTCTTCTATGCTGAGCAGTTCTTACACATCATGGTTGACACCATTGTTTGTCCTGACTATCTCGGGTACCATTTATAACATGGCTTAAGGATCCCACTTGGCCAACTGAGGGGGTGCTGCTTTGATCAATGATGTTTGGCCCTCTTCCTTCGAAAATGTCACTTTCAGGTGCAGGACCTTGAAGGGGACTCCTAGAGCTATTATGTTGATTACCTCCTTTCAGCTCATTGTCACAAGTTACAACAGTTACGGGCAATAAGTGCATGTGGATTCACATAGAGTGGAATAGAGCAACAAGACAATGCTCATCCTTGCATACCACAACTAGGGCGCCCTAGCCTTAATATTTTCATTCTATGTATCGTGGATCTAGTTTGTTTCAATGTTAGGGGCTTGGCCCACAACCAGGTTTGTGGGGGCTAATGGGACTTGGCTAGACAATCCTAAGAGGAATCAACGTAATCCCCCCAGAATCTCTCATAACTAGGTCTTGCATTGGTGATTTTGCAGCCGTCAATGACGATGCCATTGATTCTTCATGCTGGAGCCTTGATGCAGATATGTGACAATGCTATTTTTTATTCTTGGTCAAACATTTTGATCTTCCTCAACTCTATTTTTCATTGCTTCAATGGGTGATCCTTTCCTTGAATATTTGTACTTAGAGATGTTATGGTTAGGTTGGTTTAACCACTTTTATAATTTATTTAATCCTCTCCTGCTTTCTTTGATTTTTCTTTTTTTTCTTTTTATGTCTAGTTACTTTCATAGCCTAGGGTCCTCTTACCCTAGTTCTTCTGTATTGTAACTGATCATACTTCCAATTCCCATTAACGTGCTTTGGTCATTTGTGGATATACGATTTCATTTTTTCTTTCTCCCATTCGATAAAATCTAGAAGTCAGGATAATTTCATACTAGAAGACTTCATTCTCATTCGCTCTCAGCAGAAAAAGGGGAGGACAGACGTTAAATTTAGTTCTGCTGGTAATTTTAATAATTACATTGAGGACAACCTTATGATGAACATTGAATTTTGTTAAGGCCAATTAACTTTCTGCAACCGTAGGAAATCACTTAACTACATAGCTGAAAACTAGATGGGTTCTTTCTCAACAACAGATGTTTGGATAATCAAAGAAAATTTCTGCTTGTGTCCACAAAGCTCTAAACTCACTGATCATTTACCAAATATTTAGAGTTTGATTCTTTGGTATGGTAGCTAGATGTGTTACCATGCCCTTTTTTTTGGTTAAGGTCAATGGTGAAGTCGGTTTGGTGTTGTCTTCATCCAAAGGCATCTGTTAGGGGGATCCCTCAACCCTTGTCTCTCATAATCGTGTGTGAAGGTTTCGACCGAATGTTAGGTGATGCCATCTCAAACAAAAAGCCATATAGGTTTCCTGCTTGCAGAAATTGAGAATGGTTTTCTGCATTCCTATTTGCTGATGATGCCTTACTTCTTTCAACTTTGATGTTAAGGTGAATTCAAATTCTTACACAGTACACAATACACAGTATATAGGTAATTCCTACTTGAACTCTCTTTATTCATATATATTCTTATGAAACATCTGTTACATTCCGCAGTTCCCTTAACTCCACCTCCGCTTTATCTCAGACACCCACTTATCACCTATCATATGTGCTATATCCACTATCTTTGTTATTTCTTCGCTATCTTTATATATTTTACAATATTACGGTATAATACCAACATTTTACCCTTACAACATCAAGAGGCATGTCTTGTAGGACATGTATCTTCTTCATACAATGTTATTATGTTGTCGCAAAGTGACGTACCTGATTGCATTGCCCTGGAATGTAGAATTCTCTATTCCGTCAACCTGTAGATGTCTTCTTCTGTTGTGGTAAGAATGGGGTTTCCACAGTGATTGAGGCCTACTATCAACTGGCTAACCAAGACAAGTCAAGGGATTTATTTTTGAACACATCAGCATGAAGGAAAATATGATTTGGAGTATAATTGGATCTAGGGAGGATCAACTTCTGACTATCTACTTGGGTTTCCCGCTTCATCTGAAATCACTTTCAGTTGTTATCCGGACAAATCTTAACTACAAGGTGAGGGGTAAAGTCATCATATGATCAGATTTTATTGCTGCGCTGATATTAAAGTTTGCTGCGATCAGAATGATCCTTGAAATTTGGAAATTATGCTTGAGGTTGAATGTGGGTGCCCCCCATGTGCTTTATATCCTATTCATATTCATTCATTCATTTATTCTTTTTCGGGTCTTTGGTCACTTAACCCAGCTATCTTTGGCTTAAAAAAATGTTCTAGTTGTTAGACAGTGGATTCATTTTGATTGATGATATTTCTTGGAAATTCATTTATGCTTTTAGACCCAGCACATTATTTTTTTTCCTTGGATTTTCTTGTTTGCACACATTGTTTCTTCTAGAGTTTAACCTCATTTCTTTAAGGAACTAATACAGCCTTCCCTTTTTTTGTCAATATTCATTTCAGATGCTTTTCTTGTAATATGATAAATTGAAGTGGAGAAGTAAGACACTTGTAGATGCATGAGATTGATGTAGGATTGCTTCTGATAATGTTTCCTGAATCACAGGTTGACATGATTGTGGTTACGGATGGAAGTAGAATCCTAGGGCTTGGGGATCTTGGAGTGCAGGGCATTGGAATTGCAATTGGGAAGTTAGACTTATATGTTGCAGCTGCAGGCATTAATCCTCAAAGGGTATGCAACTATATAAATTTCTGCCATTTATATAGGTGCTTATACTTCTTTTTGTCATCAAAAGTAGTTATTTGGCTGAATTTTGAAATAGTTCTTGTTAATTTGAAATTTCATCCTGATACAATGATACAGTAGTTATATCCTGGTATTGTTTATAGTGCACCATGCTTCATGTGGAAATGAACTCACAAATGGTCATGCAAAATCACGGACACAAAGAAAAGAAGATTCACAATCCACAAAAGCATGAGAGTTTTTATGTATATTTATTTATCAAAACTATGTATATTATCGTTTCTTACGAAGCGTGCTATTTTTGTTTGCTAATGCCTAGCTTTGAGATTCCAGATCTTGTTCTCTTTTTCATGTTAATTGGCTCACATGCTACAAGAAATAAATATGTCTTCACTAATAAATTGGTTCAAAGACATCATTTGTCTTCCTGTTTTATAATTAAATCAATTACATTGGTGTTGACAATGTTGAATGTGATCTGACATCTCAGCAAAGTCCTCGTCTATGTGATATCGGGCTACAAATTTATGGCTTCTACAATGTCCTTTTGAATGTCTTCAAGTCTCTGCACTAATCGTTAGGGTTACACAATGTCACTCTTACATATTGTTGTGGATTTGTTCAGTGGTACATGTGTGTTTTGAGTAAGAATACATACACATGCATGTAGAAGAAATAAGAAGTACCATGAGGAGCCTTGACTAAGCCTTAATCAAATATTATACCCATGAGTTACTAAGACCAAGGATTTTCAACCAGATCCTAGCTCCACAAGTTACCTCGACTGAACAAAATTGTATCCCCACGGTTCACCTTGATTGAGGAGTTAAGAAAACAAACAAGAGCGACAGCAATTATGGTACAACCGGAACCACTTATGACACTCATCCACGACTATGTTCATTAAACACCATTTAGGACTCATCTACGACCATGTTCAATAAACAAAATTTATGACACTCATATATGACTATGTTCATTAAACAAAATTTATGACACTCATGTATGACTATGTTCATCAAACAACATTTATTCTCTGGGTCAACCTTATATAGAAGTCAATGTGTTGTTTGATTTCTAGTCAAATATAGTACAATGGTCCAATGCAAGTCAGCAAAAATTATTAAGGCCAACAAACATTGAATGTTTGATCAAATACGCACAAAAAAATTTATGCAGGCAGAATTTAGCATTTAAGACTGTCAATTATCACTATTCCCATAAACATTAGAGCAAAATATTATTCAGCAGTGAAAATAGCATTTAATCATTGGTCAAAGAAAGTCCAGTAGTCAAACAACATTAATTTTCTGGTGAAATCAAATATTGTATTCAAATAGGGGGTCATGGTCAGCTTACCTCTTGAAAATAGTCAGATCTGTACATTGCAGCAGTCAACAATCAAAAGTTAACTTCGGTCAAACAATAGTAAATTCTGGTCAAAGTAAATGTTATGGTCAACATTCTGGTCGATATTGGTAAGTTCATTGATGTCATAGCAAAATGTGCTGACACCAGCTGTACAATCTGCCTCTAAACCCCTTTTCTGTTTGTCATCTAGCTGGTCAAACAGAGAATTGACTTGTATGGTGTATTAATGATATTTACATATATCTTATGATGAAATTTAGGGTTTGCCATGGCAGAGGTCGTATGAGGCGATAGTACTGTTGACAATTCTTCCACAGGTCAGATTGTCTCTTGCCATTCGGAAAGTTCACATCTCTAGCCAAGGAAGAAATAATACATTGGGTAAGAGGTAGACCAATTGAAATAAACTCATTTGCAAAAGCCTTGGCTACAACAGGATTTTCTTCGGGCAAAGAAGGCTTGATTTCACATAGCTTTGGAAAAGTTCAAAGGACATAAGTCTGCGGGAAATAATCCAAGAGTAAGGAGAAGACAACAGATATCCTTTGGGATAAAGTCCGAAGGAATACTTCGGAGGATTTGTAAATAAAGAATCTGCAGCCTCCCAAAAGGTCCGCCAAAGAATAAAGTGCCCGAGGAATAATTCCTTTGGACTTTTTGTCCAAAGGAATTCCTTGGGACAAAAGTTCGAAGAAATCTGAGAGAGGAGAAGTCATAAAATCCAAAAAATTCAAAGGAATAAGGACCCCTGCAAAAACCCGGGTACCCTACAAAAAGCCCAGGTGCCCTACAATTTTTTCGAAAAGCCACAGATGAAGGACACAAGCCCTTGCGGAGGGCACTTGGTTGGTGGCAATACCTTTGCAATTTTTCCGAAGGGCTTTCTGCTAGTGGCCTAAAAAGACAAAGAAGAAATTTGGCGAGTTCAAAAGACAAAAAACCCGACAGAATAAAGTCTGAAGCCAACAAAGCAAAGGAAATTACAAAGGAAGATATCATTCGAAAAAACGTCCGAAGGAATTACTTCGAACTTTTTGTTCGAAGGAATACTTTGGAGAATAAACAGGGAAATAAAGCCGAAGGAAAAGAAAAGGCCAAGGATAAAGTCTCGGACTTTTTTCCCGAAGAGCGAAGTCCGAAGGTAGAGAAGGACAAACTGTCCGTGGGAAAGTGGGACTAACAAAAGATCCGAAGAAAAATCCAAGACCAAAGACAAGTCCGTGGGAATAAACCCAAGAGCAACGCATGCACAGAAACAAAAACAGAAAATAGATAGACATGAAATAAATTCAACCTGAATTTATCTCTCACTCAGCAAGATAGTTTTCCATGCAAGCACTTTCGTCCGTCTCAAGCTTGTAACATTCCAACAACTCAACCGGAGTTCCAAATTCGGACATCAAGTTGACCGTTCCAGATTTAGAATTGACTAATTGTTAAACGCCACATCTACTAGGAGTTTTCCATGCAAAGGAGAATAATCTCTTCGTCCAACTCAGCGTTTCTCTTCGTCCAACTTAGCTGTTCAAACGTTCCAACTCGACCTTTCAAACGTTTCAACTCGGCTTCTAATGAATCAAGTCAGAGTTTTAAAATTGACATTGGCATGGATTTCCATGACATTCCAAAGCTCATGAAGAAGCTAAAATTGACATTGGCGTGGATTTCCATGCAAAGAGAGGTGGGCGTTTCAATAAACAAAGACAAGTCCACTTCCTCTAGCGCCAAAGAGCTTCATGCAAAGACAAAGGGAAAACATTTTTTATTGAAAGGCAAAGTCAGCCTTGAGTTAATCTAAGTTGATCCTCCTCTTCTTTTTTTCAATGCCAATCTTTTGGCTTTTGTAATTCTCTATAAGATGGCTTTTCAGCCTTGTTAAATCCATCTCTCTCTTGGCAAGACGAGACTTTGCCATTGGTGAGTTGTGTAACCTCTTCAATCAATAGAAAGACTGTACTATCAGATTTCAAGTGCTAGCATAGTGTATATTCATTCAACAATTTGCATATGTGGTTGGTTTCTCTCTCTTCCCAAATTCTGATTCGTACCTAGTTGATAGCTTATCGTATTATGCAGGTCATGTTAAGTGTTTTTTATGTCTTTTGCTGAAGCTATAAGTGGATGTTAGGTGGCTGTAAAGTGTCTTGTATCAGACCTCTCTCCATCGTTTTCCCTCATGTTTTGGTCATTGGATCGAACCTTCTCATGAAATACTTATGCATAGTGATCGATTGAAATCGAAGGTCTTCCTTTTCCCTTGTTTGTTCAGTGTTCAAGGTTCCAAGTAGAGTGGATCAATCTTTTGGTGTATCACCATTATCAGATAGGATTTCCCTTTCAAGTTTCCTTCTCCCTTTTCCATGGTAGTCCGCAACACAGATTATAGATCCTCATTGATACATTTTACAGGAACCAACCTTCTCTAGAGGTTCTTCTCACCATTGAGGCACCCACCCTTGTGAGAAGATCCCATTGTTTCAACCGGATAGAGGATTGGCCATTTCATGCACGTCTTCGATTTAGGGCGTATCTCCAGGTTGACAACAAGTACCACCTTAATTAATGTTGCATGTTGTTAGCATTATTGTAATCATTTGTTAAATTATGTTTTTTAGTCAACAATGATTTTGTCTTAATACATGTGTCGACAAGGTAGTGCCCTTAATCATGTCTTGGTTAGTATGGTATGGTTAGGTATTGAGATGCTTGTGATTGAACCGACACACCACTCGGTTGACCAACCTATATGTAGGAAGATCTCAGTTAGGGAAGGGCGCTCTCATAAATTGTCATACCATCCATGTACCATAGTTGTTGGATGTACATTACATTATAGTATATCAATAAAGTTGCAGTGATCTATCCAATTGTGTGTGTTGTATCTAGTATGTTATTCTATTCTATTACTGTTTTGTTCTTTTTTGGTTCAACATTTCTGCCATTGATGCTTTTATGAGGTCGGGTTGGGTAGAATATGCAGTCAATAGTAATCATTGATGACACATCAATATGGAGTTATATAATTGAGAGTGAATAGATCAACCAATCAAAGAACTGAAAGAAACCAACTGAGAGAGGAGTCAATTTAGCACAAGACCCCTCATTTATTGGGATCTCTCAATCAAAGAGCATGTATGAGAGAAGTCCTGACAGAGCCAAGTGTCTCAAGACAATATCTGGTTGTTAACAAAAAAGTTGACTAGTTGATCAACAACCTACCGAGACTATTGGCAAGATACTATATTCTACTACAAGATCCCCATGCTGCCAAAGAATGAGAAGCTGAGTGATAGAATTTTACAAAGGTATGTGGAGTGGGAGAAGCATCGTCTCTAATATATTTGATCATCTGAAGACTAAAGTTGGAAGAGGAATTAATATTCTTGATCTCGATTATAGGTGGAAGAAGACACTATTTGTGTGAGGGAGAAGAACAAGAAATATGATCATCGATTCTATTGGTGGAACAAAGAGAGTATAGATAGAGGTTCTGGGAGGTAGCCAACAACTTGCCACTAGAAGATCAAGCATGAATTTGACTTGAAGCTGAAGTCGGAGCCAAAATCTGAGAAGAAAAGTATAGACAGAGCTGGCAAGCCCACTACTAACTAATAACGGGCGGGTTGATATTGTGTGGTAGTTGCCTCTTCCCTGACGAAGGTGTATACCTTGCCGACCAGATGGGTTGGAAGATGTTGTGGAGTCAAAAAAGAGTCAGCCTCCTTGTTTGGAGAGAAGTCCTTGCCCTGAGATGGAGCATGACGTTCCCTCACGGGAGAGGAGAGAGACGACATTGCTGAGAATATAAGTTACATTGAAGATTTGCTTATTAGCGACAAAGAGGAGCTTAAAACTATAGGGCAACCAAGAGGATGAAGAAGATCAATTAACTAGAGAGAGTCTGAAGACTAATATAACGCTGCATGGATGTCTTAGATTGAGGGAAGAGTTGGGGGCGGCATTTTCAAAAGTTTTGGGAGAGCATCAAAACCGTTACAAACTTTCTAGAGAAGGAAGATTGCGTAGGGGGAGCACCGTGTAGATACCAATACATCCATGGCTACCAAACCCATTGAATCCTATTTTTGTGAGGAAAAAGCTGCCAAAGTTTATCGGTGATGGGTTGAAGGACTCTGTTTGTCATTGCTAATCATGCATTATTATTTGGACTGTTAATGGAAAAACTGATGACTAGCATTGGTTTCTGTCATTTCTAGCCACATGCAGATGGGTGGAAATCGAATGGTATACAAACACACTGATCGAGGATAGAAACATGAGAAAAACTTCAAAAGCATTTGAGAAGGAATTTAAGTCGCCCTAAGACGATAATGAAATTGTCTTTGATATATACAACACTCGACAAGGTAAGCATGAGTTCGTTTGAGCATATAATAGAAGGCTCAAAGAAATGTTGGGAAAATAGAGAAGGAACCAACCGATGGGTTGAATAAATAGTGGTTCATCAAGGGTTGATACCATCGCTATAGAGGAAGATGAGGGTGGTTGCACTTTCATTGTACAAGGATGCATACAATTGAGCAATGGACACTAAAAGTGAGAACCAAACATCAATGGGGTCCAGAGTGTGGAGTGATGAATTTAATGCAAGTGATGAGAATGAACCTACATTCATAGATGCCTTTAAAATCCTCAATGAAAATTATAAAAAGGCTATTAGCCAAAATAGTTAAAAAGTTTCTCCTTGTTTGGTATCTGTACGACTCGTATGAGTGCAAGGTTATTCAACCTCCATTACTCAACAATACACTTGCAAACATAGCCACACACAATCGTACATTTATAAGTCCTCCATATTGAATGTTTGCTGAAGTTATTCCTCCCCCATCGTACGTTGACCCCCTCGACGAATCCCGCAGCCATATGAAGAGGTCCACAAGGCGTATGCCTACCTTAGTCCAACCTTGCTGTAGAATGGACAAACTTGTCTAGTGCCTCAACCTTACGAGGCTCATTCCTTGCCATTTGAAGCCCAACAACAACACTTGTACGCCACACAAACCCACCAGTCATACTAATTCCAATAGTACGTGGAGTCCCTACTTGTACGTTAAGTCATTATGGTACAACCACTTCCCTTGTGTTGTACGAAGAACAAAACATCCATGGGGTCCATAATGGAGAGTTTTGAGTCTAATTAAAGTGATGAGGATGAACCTACATCCATAGAGGCCTTAAAAATACCCATGAAAAATTATAAAAAGGCTATTGGTTATAATAGCAAAACAAATTGGCCCTGTTTGGTATTTGTATGACTTATCCGAGTTGAAGGTTATTCGGCCTCCATTGCTTCTCAATAGTACGCCTGCAAACATAGTCACACACAACCATACGTCTATAAATTATCCATACTGAGTGTTTGCTGAAGCTATTCCTCTGCCATCGAATATTGACTCCTCTACCGAGTCCTGCAGCTGTACAAAGAGTTGCACAAGTCGTATGCCTGTCTCAATTGAACCTTGTTGTAGAACAAACAAATCTGTCTGGTTCCCCAGTCTTATGAGTCCATTAGTTACCATTTGAAACCCAACAACGCTCATACGCTACAAAAACCCAATAGTTATACAAATTCCATTTTTACGTGAAACCCCTAGCTCTATGTTAAGTCACTATGGTGCAACTGCTAACCTTGAGTCATATAAAGCACCTTTGGAACCACACTACTTGTATCCCTGGACATATGAGATTTGAAAATTTTAGTAGCAATCGTACTATTAAATTGCAGCACGGCATGACACTTAATTAGAGGCATACGGCCAATTTGGAACCTCTTCCGTACAAAGACATATTTTTATGACGAGTCGTTTGTTGAAGACCAATATGTTGAGAAAAAATGTAATGCAACTACGTTAGGTTATGACAAAGGGTAGTTAGAGTACACGATTATTGAGGATGAATATTTTGTGAAAAAAATTAGACTGCAGAAAGTGTTTATAAAAGTCGATATTTTTCTGATAAATTCCAAAAAACCAGATTGGGGGATTTATATAAAAATTGGCCCAGACAAGTATAGGTATTTTTCTGAAAAATTTCAGCAACGGTTTCAGAATTTTTTTGCAGCCAATTTGGATGACAAATGAAGGTGAAAAACCCACTCGTTCATTTTCACCATTTGGGTTAGTTTTCAAGACCAAAACCCTTTGGTCAAAGTCCATTGCGAGGAGGTTTCAGCTATTACATGGTTGTAGACAAATCGGGATTTGGATCAGTGGTCACAGTGAATACAAATAGTGCAGCCCCACAATCTACAAGCACTTCCAATTCATTAGTTAGGCCAAAGATTCTGAACACTGCCATAGACAAGGCTTTTGAAAGGTTTAGCACACCTTGGGAAGGCAAATTAATTCCATTTGGAGCCCCACTCCACTTGCTCCTGTAACAATATTGTATAATATTTGTTATTAATCCTAGGTCTTAGAGGATAGCTTTTGTCTTTTTGTGTGATAGATGAAGAGTCTTCCTTAGGAAGAGGAAGAGTCACCTTAGAAGGTGAAATGAACAGCCATATTGGCTTTGTATATTATAATCTTCTTCTTTTCAGTTTGAATGTGAACACAATTTTGGCTTGCACCAAATATCGTTAATGTCACTCCATGAATATCTGGCCTGACATTGGCATCAGAGCAGGTTTTGTTTTCCTCCATTCATTCATTCCTCCTCATTTCTAGCTGTACGGTCTACTATTTCTTCTCAGCTGAGCAAAATTAGTTTGTGTGGCGTATCAGCGTGCTAGTGGATGGTGTGACAGTCCTGGATAAAGGCATTCTGATCTGTAAAGGACATTTTAAGCATTTTGGAGCTGCGTACCACCTGATTTGGTGGCTGACAAAAGCCTTGTTTTGTTGCTAGGAGAGCGTTTTGACAGTACTTGCAGTTTTAAGGCTCTTTTGGCCCAATGTTTGCTGTTTTTGGCTGTGTACATCAAGTTTAGACTTCTGCTTGCTGTTCTCAATGTGCTACGTGTTTTCCAAATTCTGCATAGAGCTCCTCTTGAGGTTTGCGTAGCAGTTTATAAGGACTTTTGTGGCGTATTCATTGCTGTTTGGCCATGTGGGCGTTATTCAACTCTTTTGTGAGGTATTCCACATCCTTCAAGGGCTGCATGGTAGTTTTCAAAAGGAATTTTGACGTATTAACTGATTTCAGGCTGCTACGTGGCAACATATTTAACATTTGAATTTTCTAACCTGTGGTGTGCATGGAGAACAAGTATTTTTCTTCCAACTTGGCATGTTATCATACCACAAGGTGCCAAAAGAGTTAAGTACAAATTCTTTAATTTACTTTGTCTTCATATGCCACATAAGCTGATAATTCTCAATTTTATGCATTATTGTTCAAATAATAGCATATCAAAAGAATGGAGATCATATTGTAAATTTTCATTTTTTTAACTTATCAAGAGTAAAATAAGTCAAACTAAACAATTTCTTTTTTTGAAGTGAAGCAAAATTTGAAAAGCAAATCAAATTGTACAAACAAACAATTTTGTAGCATTTGGTATCAATAGTGCCTCTGGTTTGCGTTTATGTGTCAAGTCGTCACAATCAAACTACTGCACTTATAACCTAACATATCTGCAACAACGGTGTCTGTGGCTTCATCCTTTTGAATCACAAGGGAGAAATAAGAAAAAACATTCATTTTCCCTTTCCTCCGTTACCCATTTGTGACTATTGCTAGATGTAAATCACCACAATGATAAAAAACAATCCGAGTATATATGGTTATCACATCCATGTACAAAGATTTGTCGTTAAACGGTGTCGTAGATAGAACAAATCATTTTCACGTATTGCCTAGGTACCACATATCATTCTGCACTCACATGTTTTAACGTTTCTTTCACTACTACCGATTATATATGGACAAGCTGCTTCCATGTACCGATAAGTATATAGGAAGGGTGAGCATATAGAGAGGTTTGGTATATCGGTTTGGTGGTATATCGAAAAGGGAACCTTTTTGGAGTGATAAGGAACTTTTCCATTTTCCTTCATTTGCAAAATGCATTCAATAAAATCAATTGTCGGCACAACTCTAACATGTAAAGATACTTGGTTAGAATTGTCTCAACAAGTGGAGAACATACTCATATTCAATGATCTGGGTTCAACATTTGTGATGGGGATGGACAACTAACACAACCAATAGATGCAAAAGAAATTAATGCCTGGAAGCAAAATAATTTGAAAAGATTGGCCTTGACAAGGGCCTTAGTCGACGGCGAAGTTTTTTGTCATGTACAGGGGTGCACAACTTCATGTAAAGCACTTCGAAAGTTGAAAGACTTGTATGATTCACACTCAAAGTTGGAATTCATACAATTACATTTAAAGTTTTTCAATCTTGAATTGAAAAATGGTGATGTGATGAGTACAACTAAGCATGATATGGATGCCACTGATGTCAAAATTGACATATACATGACTGCATTCTTAAAGGCTCTTCTTCCCACATATTCAACTTACTTGGAGTCCTTGGAAGCAAGTAATTAGCTGAAGACTACATTTGATCAATTGGTTGAAAAGATGGCAAAAAGAGAAAAGGCCTTCGGGAAAAAAACTAAATCCACAGGAGAGTATTTGTTATGCTTAGCAAAAGGGTCAATCTTCCAAGGCTTCCTCTTCAAATAAGGCCATGTCCTCCAAAAGTGAAGGCTCCAAAAGTGAAGGCAATATGCAACAAATCTTGCAAGTTATTCATTTTTGAAGCCATGGTGCTATGTAATGCTTTCCTAACAATCGATTTTATTTAGAAACTTTTTCAAACATATCAAATTTAAATTGAATGCGACCAAATTTAAATGCGGCTATGAATTTGTTATGTTACTATATTCTACGGTGTTTTTTCCTATCTTCTTTGTTATTGTTGTGATGAAAATATTTTATCTATTTTTGCTATGATGCAATTTGTTTTTCTATTTTGATAGTTCTTTTGCTTTTTCATATAAGGAATGAATAAATGCCAAAATAAACTCAAATGTAAAAAGAAAAAGAAAAACAAGGGATGAGGAGGCAAATGCCACAATCATAGTGGTCAAAATAAAAATTAGAATGATAAACAACATCTCCATTACAAACGGTGTGATAGAAAAGGGAGCCATGAGACTCACGAAAGTAGGACTTCATGGGAGAAATATGAAGTATACCGTAATAAGAAAGAGGTAAATAAAAAAGAAACAAACAAAAAAGTTAGACTCGGCCCAATTCACCAGTGAATACATGCTTTCCAACTTAGATGAGGCAAACATTGCTTCCATAAGTACAGCTTGGTTTGATGGTTGGGTTCTTGATACTAGTGCCACTCAGCATACAACTTTTTGAAAAGACTTCTTTGAGGAGTTTAAAGAGGAAAGTTGTGGTCCAATGAATTGGGAGATCAATCAAGTTTGCAACTGGAAGGAAGAGGTACAATCCGACTCTAATGCCAAGGGATTCCATACTTCATACTTCAAAATGTACTCTAACTTCTTCAATTTAAACATGACCTATTATCAGTTGTACTCATTCGTCAACATGGGCACTCCATTTTGCTGGATAATGGGGAAGTCACAATCAAAGGAGAAGTTACAATGTAGTCGTATTGACAATATTTGAGGAAGGTAAATTGTTGAAACTCAGGGGGTAAGCCATCCGTCTTAAGAAATTTTGCTCATGTCGTTGAAGAGGGTATGTCACCAAGCATGTTGTGGCATGTCATATTTGGGCATACAAATCGTGATTGCATTCATTTGATGCAAAAGAATGGTGTAGCAAGTTTGCCTACCTTGCCATCAAAATTATAAAAGTGCGAGGCCTGTGTTTTGGCTAAACATGAAAGATAACCGTTTTAGAAGTTAGAATGGAAAGCCGATTGAAAACTGCAGTTGATTCATTCAAATTTGTGTTCTCTTCCAATTCTCTCTATTGGTGGTCACAAACACTTCATGTTGTTCATCGATCACTATAACAAAATAACTTGGATATCCTTTCTCAAACATAAATCTGATGCATTTGAGACATTTATAAAAGTTCGAAATGATTGAAAATGAAGCCCAAATCCGCATTGGGACATTGAAGACAAACAATGGTGGTGAATTCAATTCAAAGGCCTTCGAGGCCTACCTCAAAGAAAACATAATCAAACACCATCTCACGGTTCCTCCCACTCTCCAATAGAATGGATTAGTGGAAAGAATCAACAAACCGTGATGAATATGGTCTGTGCAATGCTATACTTCAAAGGGGTAAATCTGCATTTCTATGCAGAAGCAGCTCAAACAAGAGTATATCTCTGAAACAAATCACCATCGTTAGCCATTGAAATGAAGACTCTATATGAGATGTGGTGTGGTCCTCTTCCTTTAGTGTGTCATCTTTGGGTTTTTGGATCCACTTGTTACGCATTGATTCCAAAAGAGAAAAGGAATAAGTTGGACCAAAAGAGTCGCAAATGCATTCACTTGGGATATTTTGAATCCTCCAAGGCATACAAACTGTATGATGAAAAGAACAAGAAGTTCCTAATTGCGAGGGATGTTGTCTTTTGTGAAATTGCAAAGGACAAAGCCAACATTGATTGACAATTGAGTCGACTGGATAAATATGCAAAGTTTGATGTCTACAAGGAGAGTAACTTGGATGTTCCAAACTGTGAGGAGGAAACATGCAATTGGGAGTCAGTTGAATCAATATTGTTTCCTATAATTGAAAATGAAGCACCTTTAGAAAGAGACACCACATCAGATATTGAAAAGATACCTATTGAATAGAGGTTAAAGAGTGAAGAGGCTTCAGAACAAGAAATTGAGGCACCGACTGTTTGATAGGGGGTACATAAAAAGATGCCTAAATGGGCTGCTCAAACATTGAAAGATGTCAAACCTGATGAGGTGGGAAAGATTGGCACTTGAAGTGCCTATAGAGAAAATAAAATAAAAAGACAAGTGCCTTGAAGGGATTCAAGATAGGCTAGAAAAGTTTACCTTGAACGACCATCCAAAAAAGGAACTCAATGTTGCGTTTGATTCAAAACCAACCTCTTTCAACCAAGCTGAAATATTGAGGTTTGGAGAAAAGCTATGAAAGATGAATATGATGCACTGGTCAAAAATGGAACTTAGAAATTAGTGGATCCTCCACTAAACTACAAACCAGTTGGATGCAAGTGGGTCTTCTGCAACAAATACAAGACATATTGCTTGCTTGACAAACATAAAACAAGGCTTGTCGCAAAGGGATATGCTCAAATGGAAGGAATTAACTACAATGAAACCTTTGCACCTACAACAAAATGGACCACCATTCGAGCCATGTTGGCTTTGGCAGCTCACAACAAATTAAAAGTTCACCAAATGGACGTCAAAACTGCATTTATGAATGGTGATCTCAAGGAGACAATGTACATGACAATTGAAGGTTTTGCAGTAAATGGCCAAGAGCCCAAAGTGTGTAAACTTGAAAAATCATTGTATGGTTTGAAACTTGCCCCACAAGCTTGGTACGACAAACTAGCTAAGAACCTCTTGAACATGAACTTCAAACGTTTTGAGTTTGAAGATGCAACCCTTTTTGTCAAGACAATTGATAAAATGGTTGCATTTGTAGTGGTGTATGTTGATGATCTGCTCATCACAGGGAACAATTAAAGGTACACTACAAAATTCAAATCAGAGTTGATGAAAAGTTTTGAAATGACTAATTTGAGTTATCTTCATTACTATTTGGGTATTGAAGTAATTCAAAAATTAAAGTATATTTTCATCATTTAACAAAAGTACATTGGTGACATTCTGAGCAAGTTCAGAATGAAAGATTGTAAGCCTCTCATTACGCCCATGGAACAAAATCCGAAATTGAGCACAAAAGATACCATAGATTTTGTAGATGCTACTAAATAGAGACACTTGTTGGTAGTCTGATTTATGTGACATCAACTAGACTAGATATTTTTTTCACTATTGATGTTCTTTCTCGATTCATGCAACAACCTAGAGAAAGTCAATGGGTAGCAGCGAAGAGAGTTCTTCGATATTTCAAAGGAACACATAATTTTGGACTCATACTTCGGGGCAACAAACTTCAAACTGGTTGGATATATAGATTCTGATTATGTTGGTGATTTTGAAGATGAGAAATCCACTTCGGGTTTTATAATAAATCTAAGAACATCAATGATCAGTTGGAAGTCCAAAACAATCAATGTTGGTGATTTCTTTAGTAGAAGCAGAGTATATGGCATATTCAGAGGCAACCATAGAGATTTTGTAGCTCTGAAGGTTTTTTTTTCAGATTTGCAGGAATAACAGGTTTCTTCAAACACCTCTCATGGTTGACAACACTTCTGCAATTCAAATGACAAAGAATCTAATCTTTCATGACTAAACCAAGCATATCAATACAAAATTTCATTTGATTCGTAACTGTGTGAGAGATGGCAGTGTAAAGTTGAAACATTGCCCTACAATTGAGCAACCAATAGACATTCTAACAAAAGCTCTTGGACAAGAAAAATTTAAAAAGTTTAGAGAAATACTTGGTCTTACAATGACCCCTACAGATTAAAGGGGGAATGTAACAATATTGTATAATATATGTTATTAATCCTAGGTGTCAGAGTAGCTTTTGCCTTTTTGTGTGACATTCAAAACAAAAATTATATTGTCTGCAAAGATCAAACTTATTACTCTTCTCATTGGGTGGCCTTCTCTAACATTGTTCTTCCACAAACCATTCACACAGACATCTTCACTTTGTAATACAGGTTCTCGATTCATTGCCACCAATTAAAAAATTCATAAACATTTACTATGGCCGGCCTCCTTGTGCTTGTGCAGGTCCAAACTACCATACCCATTATCTTCTCCATAAGGGCCCCTCATCTCCTTCATATGGCTCTGATACATTGTTGAAAAAAAACACATAATAGGTAAATAACAATAAACAACAAATATGCAGCAAACTCAATTTGCCAGTTTATTATTACTTCTCACCAATATATAGTACACCACAGTGTACAACTTCTCGAACCAATTCAGGTGTAACCACCAATAACCATTCCCACTGAAAATAATATCAAAGGTGGATTAGTCTGTAGCATATGCTATAAAGTATAAACTATAGAACACATAAATAGGACTTAGGATTAAGATAGATTTTCCTAACACATGCCAACTCTATAATGCCATGGCTCTTACTTTCATGTACTCAAGTGTGGTAAATGATTTCATAATATTGTAAAACTTGATCAAGTCTCTCTGTGCACATATCTTTAATCATGTATTTATGCATTCCTTTTGAGCTATCTATTCTGTTTAGCAAAGTTTTTTATTAGTGGATATTGCATTTGCAAAGCATTACAACGTTTCTATTTGAAGGATTTGTATTCTTATTATAAGATGTTCAAAGAAACAGACAATAAGTTGATAACTGGAGGCTCTTATGTAGTTGCACTTGGTGACAAATAATGCTTCTTATAGTAGTTTCCATATAGCATTGCAGTCTTTGATCTATGGTCCTTCCTTGAGAACCTATTAGAACTTTCCAGATCTACCTTAGTTTTGGATACTTCCTAGTTCAGTTGGAAAAGCTTGTTTGAGTGATAGGATGATTTAGTCTGAGCAATTATAGCTAGATGTATTTTTTATGAATTCAATTTTTTGGAAGATTAGCATCCCATGTAGATTATTTTTAGTTTGTTGTGATAGAGTAATGCCACATGCTATAATAGACTGTATCGCCACCCTTATATTCACCTTTTCTAGAATGGTAAAATTGTATGTTAGTCTTATAATGTTCACTCTCAAGTTTCTTTTGTTTTTATCTTTGACTTGCTTCATATGCAAATCTGTAATGTTTGTATACGTGAGTAGTACTTTTTACATTCTCGATACATCCAGGTGCTTCCTGTGATGATTGACTGCGGAACAAATAATGAGAAGCTCCTTAAAGATCCTTTATGTGAGTATTCCTTTGGCTTAATAGTGATATTCTTTCTTTTCATTTTTTGAAGAGCAAATGTATTTTATTACATTATTAAATAGTACAACTACATAAGAGAGTACAATAGAAAGAAGATTAATGTCCAAGCTTGTGCCCTCTTCTAACATTGAAAAGGAAGGTCGACATGGCAGTTTTAACAAACAACGTGAAAAGAGTTGACAGCTTTCCTAAATACATTTATTGTTGTTGGAATATGAGCATCTAGATTTTCTTTAAAAATGGAGAACTCTTCGAGGTGAAATACAAATGCATCTTTGCAACGAGTTCTTTAAATCTTATGTTCACCCAAGGATTTTTTTCTAGTAACTAAATAGTGTTCCAAATTCATTGCCATGTTTTCTGATCCTCAATAAATCCCTCAACGTTACCCCCTTCAAATGTAGAGATTCAACAAAGAGAAGCACCTTCTAACAAGATCCAAGTCTTGAATAATTGTGCCAACTAGCAATGCCAAAGAATCAGGCTACATGGTTTCCTTTAGGCATATGATACAACTCTCTTTGGTTATACTAGATTTACTAGTATATCTTTGATAGACGAGACATGATTGGCCACCAACAGTTCAAGGACTTGGGACTTGAAAACCAGTCTAGCTTTCTATAGAGCTTGACATTTTTCAATTCACCTTTCTTTGTAGCACTGCAACCTCATGCCTGTTTTGCCATTGGTGATATTGCCATTGGTGATATTTAAGTCTTTAGTATAATATTTTAATATAAAGATTTTGGTTTACATCATAAAAATGCTTACTATCTTCATCTTTAGTCTTTTTAAACGACTCCTGCTTCCAACTGTTTTTTGAGCAAATCAGAGTTTGGAATAACTTTTTCAGAGTTCAAGGAGGGTAGTTCAGCTGAAGCTGGAAGATGCTGAGCACGATTTATAAACCCCCTAACTAACCAAGCTTTTTTCTCATTGCCCTAAAGGTTGCCAAAGAGTGAAATCCATTTTGAGGTCTCTTACCTATGACAGTCGAAATCATTCTGTTGGAATTCATCCAATTTTTGGCTCTTGAAATAGATTGCTTCTAGATAGCATGCATTTCTTGGGCCTCCAATGTTACGGCCCTCAGAAGGTGTAGTCTGCATCATATGCTTAAAATCATGACTGAGAGTTTAAATGCAAATATTATTTCCTCAAACCAAACATTAGCTTTTCTGTTTCCGGTTTCCTCCTTTTGTCAAACCTTGGGTTGATCAGTTTGATTGACTTAGGGACTGTCCATTGCCGTGTTAGTAGAGTTATTTTTGGGTCTTCTTATTTGCCTTTTGTTAACCCATTCTATCAAGCATTAGGTCTTACTCCAGATGTTTACTTTACAGTTGGTGAGTGCACCAGTTTTGGTTCATCCAAATTGGAACAAGGAGTTTTGACTTTCATTTGATGCTCCCAGTTATGCAATAGGCTGTACTTTGGGCCAAAAAGGGATATACAAGTAGACTTTTGACCAAAACATAAAATAACTATACAACGATGGAGTTGTGAGCACTAGGAATGTTTCACTTGGCACACAAATCCCAGCACTATGTATTTATTTGTGTTTTTTATAGCCTATCAAGTGTTGTATTTAATAAATAAACTTGTCGTTCACGGAAGAATTTTTTAGATTGTTGTCATTGTTGCAACCTTTTCCATTGTCTCGAGGGAAGGAAAAATCCATGTAATTTCTGATCTATTATCTCGAAAAATGAACCTGCAGAATGAGTTAGTGATTACCTAGATTCATGGTTGTTTCAGATTGCGATGCTTTCAAAATCATACCATGATATTAGAGAATATTTATCTACCCGGTGTTTTCCTTTGGGGATGCTTTTAGTTGAAGAAGGATTATCTTGAAGGCAAAATGATTTCATCCAATCAATAGATTGTTCACAATATATGTAAAGGCTAGGATTTTTGAATATGTGTTATTGAGAATTGCAAGCAGCACATGAAGTTGATGTAGGCAGACATGGTAGTCATGACACCACAACGAAAACAGTTAGCTAGATTATGGCGGCCAACTATCCACCATGTTCATCTATAGTGGGCAATTGTGATTCTTGTCAAAGGACAAGAAAAGTAAAACCCAATTTCTGCCTTTACAACTGTGTTTCCACAAGAACTATTTGTGAGGTGGGGCTTGGGTATTGTAGGACTGTTTAAACACTCCTTAAGGAAGAATAGGTAGGTATCCTCTAGTAGATACAAACTACCTCATAAAGTGGGTGGAAGCAAATGCTTTCGCAGATAACATCTCAAAAAGTACAAGAAGTTTTATATATGGGAAAAAAATTACAAGGTTCGAATGTCCACTTAATGTGATCAACTATTAGGGATCACAATTCTTTAAGTGATTAAAGATGCTAGAAATATTGAGACTTAAATATACAACATAGGATAAAGCTTCAAATAAAACCATTATTTTTATCATTTATAAAATTTGTGCCATTGAAATAGGATTGGGTTGAGAAAGTTACATGCAATATTGAACCTATATGGTATTGGGATGGAAGACCTACTGGGAAGTCCCAATTACCAGGTGCAAGTCATGGCAATGATGATTGGTGATATGCAACGTTTTATTTGGCTTGTTTCAATCTCATCGCTTCACCCATATAAGCATCATGTAATGTTCCCCTTTTCGAACTAGTCTTGAGAGAAGACCCTTAGCCTTTTCATTCCCAAGGGCTAAGGAAATTAAAGGCAAAAAGGGGAACACTTGAGAGCTTCAAGAGCATTTAATAGAAAAGCACTTTATGATCTAATTTCTAGTTGGGGCCTTTTTGAGGGTCATGGGCACTTAAGGCCTAAAGTGAATTTTATAAGGAGGCTTTTGTATTTACAAGGAAAAGAGATTCTCCCTCTTAATTTTGGGCGCTACACTTAGAGGTTGGGTATAAAAGGAAATGAGATGTTCATTTGAAGGGGTTATGCATTTTGTGATATTGAATTGATGATCAAGTATGTCAAGCGTGTTCACAGTGACTTGAGGACGAAAACCTTCAAGTGCACCAAGGGTTTGGGTACAAAAACCTCCATTCCTTCATTGAAGGCAGCTCTATTCAAGAGTTGTAATTGTGCTTCAGATTTGCATGGTTGAATGCAATTGGTTTTACAAAGGTGTTTTGGAACACCACATTGTTCGGAAGGTTGGCGAGTACCTTGGAAACTTGGTGATTGTGTTTTTGCAGGTCAATGAGGTGAGCGACTTGCTTGTGGAGGTTGTTTGCTAGTTTTGGGAGCCATCCTTAAGGTGGCGAATTGCTTGGAGGGTTGAAGACCCCTCTTTAAAGGGCTATTTTGCTTTGAAACCCTTTTCTAGGGTTTAGAGGTATTTTTATCAATTTAGTCTAGCTTTGGCGATTTGTTTGTGGGATAAATTGCAAGGTTTGAGGGCCATTCCATGCCTTAAAATATTTAAAAATATATTATATTATTTTCCCAATATTGGTGACTTGCATTGGAGGCTTTTGAAGGCCTTTGGAGGGGCTAAATTGGGGGTATTTCATTTTGAATTACTTATACAATTTTATTAATTATTTGGGATTATTTGCAAGGGTTACAAGGCAGGATTGAAGAAGGAAATGCCACTGTACCGGCAAGCAAAAATCAGAATTATTGCAAGGGTAATATTTAGCTATATCACCATTTCTACCTTGCCAAAAGATGTATTTTGTTTCAGCTTCATATTCAACAATTTTTGGGTTGCATTGGAGTGTGTTTGATTGGAATTTGGATTATTCTTCCCAGTTAGGGTTTGCTAATTTTAAATCTCAGAATCTTGAAATAAATTGCAAAATTGTTAGGATTTGTGGAAAACCCTTGTTTTGGTCATTTGTCCCAATTTGGGGACATTACAGTGGTATCAGAGCCATATCTTGGCCATTTGTGGGATTCAAAGACTTATGTCAAACAGTGACATGGACAAGGCCAAGGTTGAGAGTCTTATTTAAGTCTAGGATCGTTTGATGGGGACCATGGCTACATTCCCTCCGATAGTGAAGGGAAAGGACGGGAATCAATGCCTTGAAGTGGAGGACCAGCCTTCAATTTGTTGGGATCTAATGGAATATTATGATGAGTATTTGACACATACACCTTGGTTCAGAAGGGGAAGGAGCTTCAAAGAATGGCTAGTGTTGAAACAAGGAAAAGGGCACCATGGGCACGTAGCCATGCATGACGATTTGGGGAAAGTAGTTCTCCCAGCTTTTGATGGAGATCCGGGTATTTCAATAAGAGCTTGGGTGGACAAGGTAAATGAATACCTTGACTTGAGGCCTAGGGGTAGAAAGGTGGATCTAACTTTCGTCATTCAACATTTGGATGGGGCTGCCCATGAATGGTGGCATTGTGGATGGAAAGCACAAAGGCATGACATCATTGGGACATATAAGGAGATTTGTGAGAGGATCATTAAGGAGTTTGGTAAGAAGATAGAGCCCCCAAAATAAAAAATTATTAATGGCACCAAACAGGGACTTACAATTGTATAAAGGACAGCCATTGAAGCAACCAAGCTAGTTTCCAATTATACAAAGGGCAGCCACTTTATGAGTACACTGGTCATCAAAAATCGGTGGTTATTGGGCAGCCAAAAACAATTTTCAGATTGGCACGGATAGGTCATTGCATGGGGAGTTTGAGCATCAAAATTCAGTAAATTTTGTGCCTCTTATGACAAGCAACCAGCTGGATTCAGAATCAGCAAACTCAGAAAATTCAGAAGGTTTTGAGGCATGGAAAATTGAAATTGAGGGGCAGCTACAAAGGGGAGGACAATCAGAAATTTCTGAGCCAAAAAAGGAAAATATGGAGGTAGGCAAACCTGAATTTGAAGAGCATTTGCATAGAAAAAAAGATGACAGCCAGCAAGTGCCAAAGAGAGAGATAATTGCCACACTATCCGATGCTTCAAAATGCCATGCATTCCGTGTGAAAGGGACTCTTAGAGGCAAAAGGGTGACCGTGCTAATGGATAATGGAGCCACTCATAACTTCATAGATGCTAAAGTGGTTGCAAGATATAAGCTGCCCACCAAGGAAAATGGTGGATTTAAGGTAACTTTGGGGGATGGCTCTTCCATTCCATGTATTTTCAGCACCTTGGGATTGAAGCTCACCATGGGTGAATGTGCTTTTGAAGGTAAATTCCATGTGATAGACCTTGGGGAGTTCGATGTTGTGCTTAGAGCCCAACGGTTTCATTCTATTGGTCTTAAAACTGAAATTCACGGCAGCCAACAAGGAAATTACTCTTCACAACTTAAGCAATGGGACACCCATGATGGTGACCTCCAAAAAGATGGAGAGAGCTTTCCATAAAGGGCAGATTGTATGGGCAGCTGAGTTATTTATGCATGATACAAGGTCTGATTCGGATCAACAATTGCATCACAAGGATGTCCAAGCAATCCTAGATAGACGCAAGGGAGTGTTTGGTGACATACCGCATGGGCTGCCCCTTGATGGAGGGTTTGAGCATATAATTGAGTTAGAGAAAGGCACAAGAGCAGTGATTACCACCCTCTACAGCCACCCATGTATCTACAAGGAGATTGAGAAGGCCATCCAAGAGCTACTTGAGATGGCACACATAAGACCTAGTTCTAACCCCTTTGCTTCTTCAGTGGTGCTTGTGAAGAAGGATGGGACCATGAAGATGTGTATTGATTACAGATTGTTGAACAAAAAGACCATAAAAATAGGTACACCATACTTAGGATTGATGAACTCATTGACGAGCTTCATGGGGTGGTTTATTTCTCCAAAATAGGTTTGAAGACTGGTTACCACCAAATTCATGTGAGGGAGGAAGATGTGCAAAGAACAATTTTCCATTTTCACTATGGGCATTATGAGTTTTTGGTCATGCCCTTTGGTCTCACCAATGCACAAGGGATCCAAGTGGACCACAAAAGATTCAAGCCATACTTGATTGGCCACCTCCCACTACTATTACTCAATTGAGAGTTTTTTTTGGATTATATAGCTATTATCGAAGGTTTGTGAAGGGTTTTTCTCAACTTGCTGCCCCCCTTACAAACTTGACAAAGAAGGGTGCCTTTGTGTGGTCCCAAACTGCTTTGGAGGCTTTTGAGAGACTCAAGGAGGTGATGAGTTCTTGCCCCGTTCTTGCTGTTCTAGATTTTACAAATCCTTTCACATTGGAATGTGATGCTTTAGGAGAAGGAATAGGGGCTGCCCTAATGCAAAAAGGACATCCCATTGCTTTTGAGACTAGAAAACTCTAGGAAGGGGAAAGGAAATTTTCAGTGTATGACAAGGAAATGCTAGCTACCATGCATGTTTTAACCAAATTTTGCCAATACTTGATTTGTGGAAGGTTTGTGGTCAAAACAGATCATAATAGCCTCAAATACTTCCTCACACAATCTGATTTGAATGATAGGCAACAAAAATAGGTGAGTAAATTACAATCCTATGATTTTAATATTGAATATGTGAAAGGTAAAAATAATGTGGCTGATGCTTTGTCAAGAAGGCCTTATTTGTGCTCCTTGAGTGAGTTAACAATAGATTGGAGGGCTGTAATTATAGCTGAGTATGCAAGGGACAAGTGGGCTACATAAATTTGTGAAGGTAAGGTTGTGGATGAAAAATATAAGGTGCATGAGGATCTGGATTTTTATAAGAGCAGAATTCTTTTAATCCCTTTCTCCAAGTTAAAACGCCAAATTATAAGGGCTGCTGATGATGATATTACGATTGGTCATCAAGGGTACTTCAAGACATACAAGTGGGTGAGAGAAAGATTTACATGGAAGGGCTTAAAGGGAGATATTCTATCACATGTTCGGGAGTGTGTGGTGTGTCAAAAGAATAAGGGAATGAATACATTTCCAGTTGGTCTCTTGCAACTGCTCCCTATTCCCCACCAAAAATGGGAAAGCATAACTATGGATTTCATCATTGGGTTGCCCATGTCACAAGGTAAGTGTGGAATTTTTGTAGTGGTGGATAGGAAGACAAAATATGCTCATTTTTTTTGCACTACCAGCCAAGTACAATGCCCCTTATATAGTAGAAATATTTTTCAAAGAGATATTCAAGTTGCATGGATTGCACAAAACTATCATAAGTGATAGGGACAACCGGTTTATGAACCATTTTTGGCAAGAACTTTTCAAATTGATAGGCACGAAATTGCTTCCAAGCACTAGTTAGCACCCCCAAACGGATGGATAAACTGAGATTGTCAACAAGTGGGTAGAAGGGTACCTAACGAACTATGTTTCGGGACAACAAACAGGGTGGGATAGATGGTGTACATGGTGGAATTTTGCTACAATACTTCCTACCACATGTCTAGTGGTATGTCACCCTTCAAAGCTTTTTATACATATGAAGCTCTTTCATTTTTTGATCTCATTTTGGAGGATAGTAGGGTACCCGGAGTTGCTGATTTGGTACAACAGAGTTCTGAAATTTTGGACCAGCTCAAGAAGAATTTGCAACAAGCTCAAAATCAACAAAAGCTTTATGTGGATCAGCATAGGGTGGAGAGGCAATTCGAGGTAGGAGACATGGTCTATTTGAGGTTGCAACCTTATAAACAATCCTCCCTTAAACAAAGTGGAGCAGAAAAGTTGAGGCCACATTTCTATGGGCCATATAAAATTTAGAGAAGGGTGGGTAAGGTGGCATATGAGCTGGAATTACCGGAAGGAAGGAAGACCCATAATATTTTCCATGTTTCTTGCCTAAAAATGGCTCTTAGAAAACACATAACACCTTCCATTGACTTGCCCTCTTGATGATGAAGGTAAGTTGGTTTTGATTCCAAAAACTATCCTTGAGGTTTGTGAGAGGAGGCTCCGAAATTGAACCATAACAAAATACTTGGTTCAGTGGAAAGATCTGCCTTTAGAAGATGCAACTTGGAAAGGGGCAGCCATCCTTCAACACCCATGTTTACAATTGCTTGTGGGCAAACAATTTTGGGAAGGGAGGACTGTAATGTCCTCCTTTTCAAACTAGTATTGAGAGAAGACCCTTAGCCTTTTCGTTCCCAAGGGCTAAGGAAATTAGAGGCAAAAAGTAGAACATTTGAGAACTTAAGAGTATATAATAGAAAAGCACTTTATGATCTCATTTCCAGTTGGGGCCTTTTTGAGGGTCATGGGCATTTAAGGCCTAAAATGAATTTTATAAGAAGGCTTTTGTATTTAAAAAAAAAAGGAGATTCTCCCTCCTAATTTTGGACGCTACACTTAGAGGTCGGGTATAAAAGGAAAGGAGATATTCATTTGAAGGGGTTATGCATTTTGTGATATTGAATTGATGATCAAGTATGTCAAGCTTGTTCACAGTGACTTGAAGACGAAAACCTTCAAGTGCATCAAGGGTTTGGGGATGAAAACCTCAATTCCCTTATTGAAGGCAAGTCTATTCAAGAGCTGCAATTGTGCTTCAAATTTGTATGGTTGCATGCAATTAGTCTTACAAAGGTGTTTTGGAACACCACCTTGTTCAAAATATTGGTGAGCACCTTGGAAGCTTGATGATTGCATTTTTGTAGGTCAAGGATGTGAGCGACTTGCTTGTGGAGGTTGTTTGCTGGTTTTGGGAGCCATCCCTAGGGTGGATAATTGGTTGGAGGGTTGAAGACCCCTCTTTAAAGGGTTGTTTTGCTTCAAAACCCTCTTCTAGGGTTTAGAAGTACTTTTATCAATTTATTCCAGCTTTGGCTATTTGTTTGTGGGATAATTTGTAGGGTTTGAGGGCGATACTATGCCCTAAAATATTTAGAAATTTATTATATTATTTTCCCAATATTGGTGACTTGCATTGGAGGATTTTGAAGGCTTTTGAAGGCCTTTGGAGGGGCTAAATTGGGGGTATATCATTCTGAATTATTTATACAAATTTTCATAATTATTTGTAAGTATTTGCAAGGGTTACAAGGCAGAATTGAAGAAGAAAACACAGCTGTACCGACAAACAAAGATCAGAATTATTGCAAGGGTGATATTTAGTCATATCGTCAAGTCTACCTTGCCAAAAGAGGTATTTTGTTCCAGCTTCATATTCAACAATTTTTGGGTTGCATTGGAGTGTGTTTGATTGGAATTTGGATTATTCTTCCTCGCTAGGGTTTGCTGATTTTAAATCTCAGAATCTTGAAATAAATTGCAAAATTGTTAGGATTTGTGGAAAACCCTTGTTTTGGTCATTTGTCCCAATTTGGGGCATTACACATCACCTAACACAATGAATGCAAAGTTGGCCATTTAAGACAATGAGAGGTCGATTATAGAAGAGGTAACTACTTATTAGAAATGGGTCTTTGAAAGAATGAATTGAGTATTAAATATTGCAATTAGTTAATCCCAAAAAGTAAGATTTCAAAATGTTGCATTTGGGAAAATGCAATTGCTTAAGAATAGATGATCCAGGGAGCTTTAAAGTGAATAGAGGGCTTGATTGCAGGGTAAATTATTTTGAAAATGTTGTTTCTTCTAAGTGTTTGTCATCTCTAAGTATATTTCATTGTAAACATGCCTAGGCCTAAGTGTTCTTTTATAGCTTATATGGAAATCACTCAACAAATATACATAAAAAATATAACATAAAACAGTAGCATGCACAATATGCAATCAACAGCTATGAATTGCAATAGAATAATGATGATATCGTATCAAAACAAATGAAAAAAATTGAGACGAAGGTGATCATCAAAGGTCACACCTTTGATAGTAGCTTTTCATTACGAAAATAATACTTAATTTATTTATGTCTTGAGACAACATAAATAGGCTACTTTGTAATACTAATTGGACCAAGTACCCAATAAGCTCCCCACTCTTCCCCTCTCCTCCCCCCAAACTTACAGACAAATTCTTCTCTATCATCTTTGTGTTGTGCTAGGGAAGAAGTGTGATGCACTCTTTGCATTTTTTGTCCTCATGTTGGTTGCACGTGCCCTTGAACTGCTATAGCCAACTCCTGAGCTGTACATAGTTCCTTGCTGAACTGATCTTGCTGAAGTTATAGATTCAGCAGCTCTTCTTGATGCATGGACTCGGCAGTTCTTTCTTGTACGTTTGCTGATCCATGTGGAACTTGTGAAGCATAAGAACCTTGAGACCTAAATAATAGTGGCTATACAAACCATTTTAAATGTGACACCTGCATGGTGTCCATTGCCTTAAATGTAGTTCTCTATGCCCATAATGCTGTTGGAATATCTTCAACCCTGTCTTGTTTCATTATCCCACAAGTTGTATGTATTTGTCCATTATGGATTTTGGATGCTTTTGCTTGACCGTTTTGGTAATATGTTGTGGACTTATTATGTTTTATCTTTAGAATATCCGTTGTTTCCCTAATTACTTAATTTATATAATGCATTCCTCTATCACTAACTATACTTAGTGGGAATCCAAAACTTGTTACCAGATGGTGATATAGGAACCTCTTTGTACTTTAAGCTATATTATCTGGTAGCAGCTTTGCTTCTCCCCATTTCGTAAGATATTCAATGGCTACCAATAAATATTGACATCTTCCCTTTCATGAAGGGTGTTTGAATGGCTCAACAAAATCTATTCCCCATTTTTCAAACAACTCATATGGTAAAGTTTGGTTTAATGGCTGAAAACTAAACTTGACTGGTCTCCTAGTTCTTTGACAAGTATCACATGTTTTGACCCACTCACCACAAGTACGATGTAGTGTTGGCCACTATAACCTTGTTAAGAGTATATTTATTTCCTTTTCTTTGGCACTCATGTGTCCTCCTGCTTCACCTTAATGAGCTTCTTTGAGGATTGATTCTACTTCTTCCTCAAACACAAATCTCCCCAATACTTGGTCTTCACCCATGTAGTGCAAAAATCCATGTATTAGATGAAATGACCTAGATTTTAAGATGATTTTTCTTATTTGTGCGACCTCTTTTGCAAATGTCCTTGTAGATAAATATTCTCTGTAATGTCCCCGATTTTCGGACAAGAATAAATAAATAAAATTAATTATTTATAAAGTTGTCCACAAAAATTAAATCAAAAGGATTACTTTATTTTTTAATTAATTTAATTAAAAGTGACTTAAATAAAATAATAAACTATTATAAAGTCACTTTTTGAAAATAAAATATTCAAGTCACTTTTAAAAAATAAAAGAAAAATTATAAAGTGACTTTATAAGGGAAAAAGGGAAAAGTAAATTAAAAAATAAAATATTTATTCCCCAAAAGTGGACGACCACTTATAGAAGGGAAAAAATTCATTAAAAATCACATAAAGTGATTTGGGGTCCAAAAGTGGTGAAAAGGGCATTATAAAAAGTCTCTCTATCCCTTCTAAGGTTCATGATGTCGATTTGGTAAACTTGAGATTTCTCCATTTTCAGCAGTTCATGACAGGTGCCGCCATTTCTGAGGACAAAAACCCTTGAAAATAAGTGGATTGGATGAAAACCCAACTCCACATTGAGAGGTGGATCCATCTAGGGTTCATCATTGAGCATATTTGCAGGTTTATGGTGGATTTGGAGCTACAAGGTGGAGTTTAATTGCAGATTTCTCAGACAAACTTGGTAGCTAGGGTTTGAAGACTTGTTGTAAATGTTATGCAAGCAATAATCTCAAATGGGTCTTCATATTTTTAGGAGATATTGAAAGAATAAGGCAACTAGGGTTTATGACATTGTTTTGGCATCAATTTGACTTGGGTTTTGAGGAGAATTATTTGCAGATCTGATTTATCTTGTTGGTGCTAGGGTTTGGAAACCCTTATTTGGTGATGATATTACTGTTTGAAGACATTCAGAATTTTATATGAATTTTCTCTAACTAGGCGATTGGTTTGGAGCATTTTTTAGGTATTTTGATGAGGGTTTTAGAGCCATATATGCAGGGATCTATTTTATAAAATTAATTCAAGGGCAGCCATGGCATAAATCAGATTTTACAGTGAGTTTCAGATCTGCACTTCTTACTTCAGTCATTTCAGTCTTTGGAGGTCATATGCCAACCCCATCATTGCATAATTGGAGCCTCCACAATCATATTGGTCTGGGTATGCCATTTCCAATGTTATTGTAATCTGAAATATAGTGTATCAGACCTGATTTGCATTGTTATCAGACCTGTTATAGTGGCAATAACATCATTTTGAAGGGTTGAATGTTCATTATTTGTTTATGCAAGTTATTGGTTATCATTTCTTTATATTGGTATATGTTTTGGCATTGCTAATCATTCAAAAACAAACAAAACAAACACATATACACTCATAAATCAGAGCTCAGTCACCTTGCATGCTAAATGTTTGACAAAATGTCAAACCATTAAAACTGAAAAAAACAGGGCATATAGACAAGGGGTTCTTACATTCTCCCACATCACTGTACCCTTTTTGGTAAACACTGCTATATGAAATAACCAAGAGTTTGGATGGTCATCATTGACTCCATCAACTAGTTCACCATTCTCAATCCTCGAAAAATGAGGCACTGTTACATGACTCTTTCCCTCCTAACCACCATTTAAAATTTAAATTATTTTAATAATAGTAACCTTCTTGATTTTTTTTCATGAATCACTCGCTTATTTTTCGAGTATAACAGTGTTTGATGGTCTACAAAATTTCTGGACTGATTAGACCAATTTCAGTGCTTCTCTATCCGTAGTTGTATAGTTTTTCTCTGCTTTTGACAATAGTCTGCTTGTGAAATATAACAGACGTTTCAGCTTATGTGGTCCTTGTGCTAATTTGCACCCAATAATGCAGTTGGAAGCATCTACATGCATATGAAACTCTTTATCCCAATCTGGGTGTGACAAATTGGGAGCACTAATTAACACTATTTTTAGTTTCTGGAATGCTTCTTGTTGTTTCTCAACTCACTTAAATGATACTTTCTTACTTTAAAAGATACTCAACTCACTTAAATGATACTTCTTACTTTAAAATATAATCCAGTGGGTGTGATAACCCCACAATGTTTTTGCTAAATCTCCTATAGTAATGAATGTGTCCTGCAAATGACCTTACTTGTTCCACATCCTTAGGGCTAGGTAATTCATCTTTATTATTTTTAGTTTGTCCGGATCTGTTTTCATTCCCACTTTACATTTTACATGTCCTAACAATTGTCCATTTGGTACCAATAGTTGACATTTATAGGGATTTTAAGACAGTTTTGCCTCCCAACATATGTATATATTGAGAATCGAGATAATGCCTGTAAATGATCATCTCGCTGCCCATGAATACACCAAACGTCCTAAAAGGTTTTTAAGTCAGTGGACATTTTCCTAAAAATAAACAAAATCGTCCTTTGGAATGTAGCAGGTGTGTTACATAGCCCAGATGACATTCTATTATGTGCATATGTCCCAAACTCCAATATAATTGTAGTTTTTAACTTGTCTTTTCTGCCTTACTAATTTGGTTGTAACCTGGAAATTCGTGTAAAAAGGAATACAATTCACTACTTGCTACTTCCTCTCAAATTGTGTATATAAATAATATAGGAATGAATCTTTCTTTGTTACTGAGTTGAGACTACGAAAATCTATGCATACCCTTAATCTATCTGTATTTTTCGTTGGGGTTATCACCACTAGTGAAACCCCATCACTTGTTGCCAACTTAAAAATTATTCCTACTTTTAACATTCTTTTGATTTCTTTGTCCACAGGGGTTGCATACTGATGATTCATTGTATATGGTCTTCTCATTGGTATTGTGCCAGGTATGAGATCAATATGATGAACACATAGTTCCTTGGGCACTCCTTTCAAGTTCATATAGGTCCAAACAAAGACACTCCTTTCAAGTTCATATAGGTCCAAGCAAATACTTCCTCATGTTCCGTGAATATTTTAAATGTTTCTTGTGCCAATTCTGACTCTATTTCTGTCCCCATTGTTATATTTTGCTTATCATCACTTGTTCCCAAATTAATTTCTCAAGTGATCGGTCCTGCATATTGTCTGTTCGTTTTTTTGCATAAATTCATATGTAGGCTGCATATTTAATTCTACATATTCTGTTTGATATTCATTAAAATATGGTGGATAATCTTTTCCATCCACAATTCTTCTTTGGTACACTCTTGTATCACCCTTCATTTCTATATCTATTAAATAAAATGGTTTTCCTTCCTACCAATTTCTTTGAATTCTATCATTTTCTGTTTCTATCATATATAATGTTCCTCCGGCACTCCTTTCAAGTCCATATGGGTCCAAACAGAGGCACTCCTTTCAAGTTCATATAGGTCCAGGCAAATGCTTCCTTATGTTCCGTGAATATTTTTAACGTTTCTTGTGCCAATTCTGACTCTATTTCTGTCCCTGTTGTTATATTTTGCTTATCATCACTTGTCCCCAAATTAATTTCTCAATTGACCAGCCCTACATATTGTATGTTTGTTTCTTGCATAAATAATAAATTCATATGTAGGCTGCATATTTAATTCTACATATTCTGTTTGAGATTCACTAAAATATGGTGGGTAATCGTTTCCATCCACAAGTCTGCTTTGGTACACTCTTGTATTACCCTTCATTTCTATATCTATTAGATACACTGGTTTTCCTTTCTACCAATTTATTTGAATTCTATCATTTTATGTTTCTATCATATATGATGGTTTTAGTATTTTGCTCATCCATTTTCCAATCTTGGAAACCTCTATCAGTGTACCTAATATCTATTGAGAATTCACCCTAATGTAGGACACCCTCATCATCTGGTTCAAATTCCCTATCTAAATCTCCACTTGAACTAGAGTGCTCTTCTCCAATTATTTGGTCTCTTAATATGTCTATCATTTGTCGGGTTTTACATTTTCTTACTGTGGTTCCTTTGTCTTCCCAATTATGGAAACTTTTAATTGTTCTAACCATGGACATCTTAATATTGCACCTTATGCTTTAGTACACTTTCCATTCTTACAATTTTAAAAAATGTTTTGAATACTTTCCCGGCTATCATATTTGCTTGATCTATAAGAATGCCTAATGGGGCAATCCGTTCTTGATTTGCCAATTTTTAATCTGAAATCAGCTCTTAGCAATGGTGGTTTCCCCAATTTCTTCCATACATTTTCGGGTAATATTTTTATGCTTGATCCTCCATTAGAAACCATATCTCCTATTTCAATACTTATTTTGATAACCTTGTCTTTTCCCAATAACTACACATCACTTTGCTCTGTTATTTGTTGTTAGTTTGTTGGCCGTGTTGACTCTGCTTGAGCTGATTGTGGTAAATATTCCATCAATAATTTGATTGGTATTGTAACCATACTCCCATGTATTAATGACACCACTTTCTGTACTGGACTATTATCCTCTTGTTCCTTGGTTTTATTCCCATATCGGTAGTGTGATTGCCCTGGTCTTACAGATGGTGGTGCAGTTTCATATACCCACTGCACTTGATCTGCTTGATTGTTTACATCTTTAACAGCTTGGCTAGCTTCTTGCATTCTATGTATTTAAACTTCATTTCCAGTGCTCTTTTCTTAGCTGCCCTTGTAACAGATATTTATCCTCTTCTTGTTGTTTATTTTCTACCATGCTCGCTACTTTCAGTTTTGGACAGTTGTCATCATCATGGCCACTAGGACCACATTCTGTCCATACCTTTGATACGTGGTTTGATACATTGGGACATTCTCTAGTGAGATGTCCATATTTATTATATTTTTGGCACTGGATAACAGGTCAACCCTTTTTATCTTTTAAAATTGGGATTCATGATCCTCTACTAGTACTACTACTATTATTCAATCTATGATTTCTATTGTTTCTATATCCTCCACTTGATGGTGTTTGTTGTACTCTCATACAATTTTTGTCTCTCTTGCTATTTCTGAGATTAATAGGGCATTCAAATGTCATTAGTTGCATTACAAATTTCATAATACTTCCTGGGGCATTCGTTTTTTTTTATGACCCTCATTTTTAAAATTTCACACTTAATTTCTGCTCCTCCGAATTGCCCTTTCTTGTCATCTTTCTTATTAGAAATTTTATGATTTCTTCTAATTTGGACTCATGTCCATCTTCATCTTCATCTCTTTTCTGTAAAAAAGTTCTGTTACTCGACATCCAGCTTTCGTTGATATGTATCTTGGCATTTTGATGTTGGCACTACCCTAAGAATCTTTCAGAATACATTAGTTAATCTATTTACAAAGTATTTCTGTTTTAAATTATGGCCTATCATATAATCCAGCATCTGTACTAAATTCAACATTCTCCTATTGTTGTCTTTTATAGATTCATCTTTTCCTTGTTTTATATTAGTGAGTTCCTTCATAATTTATGCACCGATATGACACTTTTTAACTTCTTTGGTAAATGTTGTTTTAACTTTCTGCCATGAATTTTTATCCATTGTTTTAAATTGGTCGAACCACAGTCTCACAATGTTCTTCTCTTTTGTGGGCAATTAACTGGTCCAAGTGACTTTTGTTTCTTGTTTCAATGAGCATAGACAATCAGCTCTGAATCCTCCTTGGCAGCTGATGTCACTTCTTTTCCTACCTCAGGTTCAGCTTGCGATACTTCTAATTGTCCGATTTGTGCTAATAATAACTCACCTTCTGTTTCTGACAAAAGAATTTGATATACATCAATATCAGTAAAATGCCTTTTCCTCCACAACTTTAAGGATCTTCTCATGTCTCTTATCTTTTGCTTGGTTGTTCTCCTGTTCTTAGGTGTATCCTCACTGCCTTGACAATCGAAATTGATGTCCACAGATGATGACATACAACTTTCCTTATGCCACTATATTGGTTTTACCAACGTTAAATGTGCATAGGGACTAAGTGTTCTTTTACAGCTTATATGGAAAGGACTTGACAGATATACAAATAAATATAACAGAATACAGCGGTATGCACAATATGCAATTAATAGCAATGAACTGCAATAGAATGATGATGATCTCATATCCAAACAAGTGAATACAAATACTAGTCTTTGATGATGCCTTTTCATTGCCAAAATATATTTAATTCATTATGTCTTGAGACAGCTTAACGTAAACAAGTTACTTGATAATACTAATCTACCCAAGTACCCACTAAGCTGTCTACACGGTATTATTTTACTTCTCCTATGTGTGTGGGGACTTGGGATTTACTTTTTAGCCTAAGTTCCATTTTCCTATTTCTTTAGGAGTTTTTTGCACTCCTATTTTGGAGGAGATAATGTGAGAAAAATTAGTGCGTATGTCTCTTAATTGATATATAGGGACAAGACACAATTTGTGGTAGTTAATATACTAGTAAGCTGCTTTATAATAATTTTATTATATAATGGAACTTCAAAGGGAAGGGCACATCAAAAAAATTAGGTTCTGTCATAAGAAAAAAATTTACCCATTATTGGGAGCAGGATTCAACGGTGGGTTTGAGCCAGAAGGCAATCACTTTATTCAAATTCCTGATTTTTTCTTCATGAATTAAATACAGTTAGGATGATTCCTATAATATCTCAATGAAATCTGATCCGATTGAGCTGTAATTTATGGGAGATGTTTGTGGGAGGGACGGCCTCTTTAGACTTACCCCTGCACTTCCCATTTGCAATGAATGCCAACATGTTGGGATTCTCTCCTTCAGGCCTGCGCCTGGTCATGGGATGATTTTGTGGGTTTGATTGAGGATAACTCACAGCTTAGGGTGAGTGGTAGTTTTGACATATATTGTCATTTCTTGGACAACTGTAAACAATTCATGCAGTCTCTTGCTAATCAATTCATTCTTAAGGGAGTATTCCTGTGTGCCTGTTTGTGTGGTTGTTCTGCTGTTGGAGAGGTTTTCTTGTGCTTTGGTGAATGCTATGCTTCTAGATCACTGCACGAGTTCATCTCTTTTAAGGGGCTGGTCCATGCAAGTCATGTGAGCACAGATTCAAGGTGATCTCTGATCCATAATAGCACGATTCATTAAACATGGATAAATATATTTCCCTTATTTATTATTCCAAGTTCTATGCTATTGAAGAACAATCTATGGCTGCAAATGACGCCATTAAAGCCCTATGGCTGCCAAGTACACCATCTATCCATTATGCAATTATGTACATGCTCACACACGTCTACTTTTAATTGCATATTATAATTCGTACCCCTTCTATGTTACCATTAGCATGTGCTCTTCATCATTCCACAAGACCAATAGTGCATCCAAGAGTGTTGATTTTTTAAATTACGTGACAATGGATTAAATACCTATTAGCTGCTATAAACAAGTGCTATGCTTGTAATCATCTTACCATGTCAATCAGATTCCTTCTTAGGAACATTAGTGTAGAAGCTGCATCAAATAGAAGTAAGCAAACAAATGAATTAAACAGAGATGAAAAAAGAGGTAAACAAAAGGATTTACACTAGAGAAACCCAATATGGGAAAACTCTAGAAAAAGTGACACTATGCTTACTCATGTCCACTATCTTCTTGCAAGTTCTTACAAACCAATTGCTCCATTTGAGCCTTCCAATGCATGTAGATTTTGCTAGCATCTCTAAATGATCTCCTTGCCTGCCTTGTTGTGGATTACTTGCTTCTTCAAAATGCTAGACTAATGTCCTCAGCCATTCTCAGTTGTTCCGTCATCTTCTACCTCAAGAAATCCCTCACAATGCACTTAGACTTCCTTGGACGTCCTTGAATGCATTTGCTTGACGTCTAGAGTGATTATTGATGCTAAGGGATGAGAAAATGAGGCACACAGAGGATCTGAAAGCCTCCCATATGAAGAGACGGAAGAACCGATTTGACTTCCTTTTTGGATACTCGGTTGTGCTATTTTATCTGATATGGAACGGTTTTGACCCTGGCCGAACACTTCCAGTTGGTTGTGTTCTGAAGTGACGAGTTTGACCCCATTCAAATTTGTCACATTTGAAAAATTCTTCCATAGGTGTGGCCCCAAGATCTCTGAGACCTAGTGCATTAGGTAAACTCTTCTGAATCTGACTCCTGCATCACTGCCTTGCCCAATTAGATTTGAATCAGGTTAAAACATGTTGCAAATCCTTTAGTCCCATGATCTGAGAAGTAAAGCTGATCAACTCAACCAACTGAATTTGAATTATTTTTAATGATCCAATTCTGATTGATAATGACATAGAATAAGTCTATAAGTTGGTTTGGTAACTAAGCTCTTCATTTGCAAGTTTTGAGCTTTAGTTTTGGTAGCAGTTCATTACATATGCAATGCAATAAGTAAAATCTGAAGAGAATGTACTCTTGCAAAACATAATTCTAAGTTTTGTAAAGCATAAAGCAAATTGTAAGAGTCCAAAAACATTCTGAATCTTTAGCATTCTAAGAAGTCTAAGATAGCATTTCATGAAGCATTTTTAACATGCTATCAAAGTGGTTATACTAGAACCTTCATGGACGAGCAACTAATGCAAGTTTTTCATGGTTGTAGAAGGATCATGCGAAATATCCCTTTCAGGATAAAATAAGAATTCTGATTTTTATTGCTCTTAATTCTGAAAATTCATTCAAATACTAGAACAATACATGCAATATATAAAACCAACAACTCACATGTGTTCTCTTTATTTCAGTCAATTGCATACATAGAAAACATTCTGAAGACAATTATGGAAGATACAAATAACATAATAAAATATGAAAACAATTATGGAAGATACAAATAACATAATAAAATCAGAATATTAGTTTTTCTTGATTTTTCCACTAGACCCTCACCTAAAACATCATAAAGGTGAAATCTTTCCTTGAAATCCTAGCTGAAAATATCCCAAAATAGTATGACATCATCAAACCCTAGTTGCAATAGTACAACCTTCAAATGGTACGACAACCCTTAAAAACCAATGACCAGCTCAACAAAGTCAAACACTAGCACATAAAAGTCAATGCCTAGGTACAATAGTGAATAGTGACATGAATAGTAACACCGTGAATAGTGACACTGTGATTAGTGACGTCAAGTTGAAATGCCATTGCAGGGGAATATTTTTTATAATTTTTTGAATTATTGCAGCCCCATACATAGCCATAAATTAGTCTTTCTGTATCTGAGATGAATTTTCTCTGAATCTAAAAGCTTTGGTGTAATCCCTGAATGGAATTACCAAATGGGCTTGAGGGTTTTTGTCCCCAAGCTTTTGCACACGAGGGTTTTTGTCCTCTATGTCAAATATAGAAGTTGCTGCCCCAAATTTGCAAAACAAAGGTTTTGTAAAAATGTTCGAATGAATGAATGATTGACCTTTCACTTTTTTCAATCAACTCTTTTAATAATCTCTTCTCATCGAAAACCTTAAAAGTAATTAATATTACTTTTAATTGATTATTCGCCTTTTTTCATCCTTATAATTATTAATTACTTTTTGGCCATTTATCCAATATTTGTTTTTTGACGCCATTCAATAATAATACATTGTACCTTTTTGGCAACTCAATGATTATTATAATATTATTTCCCTTTTTAAATCTTCCTTTAGCACACGACAAATAAAAATAGGCTTCGGGGCCTTCGATTTGATTAATTTGAAAAAGGGACATTACCGTCTGCCCTTCCTAAAATTTGCTCGTCCTCAAGCAATATTTGAACCGTTCTGCAAATACTAGGATTCCAAACCAATCTTTTTGTTTCTTCTAGTCCTCCTTACGTGGTAGTTAGCTTTTGCTACGCTTTTCTGATATAATGGGGAATTGGGGACCTATACCCCATGATGCTTCTCCAACAATCTCCACGAATGAACCCATGATAGTTGAATCATGAATCGACTGTGATGTAGGGAGAGTACTATCAAACGTGACTCCCTCCATTTTGTTTGTTGTGATTGATGCTTAAGTTGTGTTAGTGATTTCTCGCGGTACTACCTCTTTTCCATTGAACTGTGACCATGACATACTCAAAATTATGTTTATTACTTCTAGATTGCTATCATAATACTTACCTTGTGTTCCAAAGATTCTTACCATGACACCCCAAGCTGTACCTCTTGGAACATAACATGGATCAGATTGTATTTGGGCTGTAAATCTGCTGTAACAGTCATAAGTTGTTCGAACTTTCTCTCTAAACAACAATATGACAATTGGAGTAATTGCTTTCAGCAGCTCCAATGGCTGAAACCCTTCACAAATGGCATGATTCAAGAAAAATTCCTTAATGTTTGTGAACTGGGCGTTGAATGTGACTAATAACTGTAGTCGAAAATCAATAACCTTGAAAATCAGCAGTATAAAAATGGTACAACTGCTGCAATACTGAAAATCCTTTGCAAAATTTAGCAATGTCAGTTATATTGAGGTTGGAAACAACCATAGAATGACTGAAAATACTTCAGTAGCAGCAATAAATTGAAAATTACTCAATTTCATGACTGAAACCACTTGTATGGCTACAAATGATGTAATGTAGCAGCTGGAAATGGTGATGACATTAGCCTTAAAGCTGGAAATTATGATGACAATAGTCCCTAATATGTTTTCTTTGCAACATAATTGCAATATGCTATCAATACTATTCCCCTTTATGCCTTGTTTGTAATCTTTTGTAAGCATATCTGAATGTGAAACCGTTCCACCAAGCTTATGTTGAGCTACTCTGGTATTAATGTGAACTGCCCCTTGAGACCTTGTGGTGCTCAAAACTCCCCCAATAGGGAGGATAAATCCAACACAACTCCTTTCTAACTTTTTCAGGTGCTCTTTACTCAATGGCAATCTTGAAAGTGCAAACTCCAATATCATGCAAAGCTTCATGATGCAAGGAATGGTGAAACCATCTTGTAGTATCCCAACTTTTGTGAATGCTCCTTCACACATCCAAGGGTGGCAAACCTGTATGTAGCTTGATTCCAACAACACCATACCATGTTGATCCAAAATAGACCAAATGCCATCATGATCAAATGTCTCACCTATTGATAAAATCGTGGTTGTCACCAATTGATATTCCATCCATTTAGCCATGATCACTCTTGGAGCCCCATCGATGCCTCGAAGCACTACCAATTTTCCCTTGGATTTCAACTCCATAGTGAACTTTCCAATAGAATGTAACCATTGCATGCCCAATACTATGCCCGCCTCTCCTAGTTTGCTATTACATTGATTACCATGGAATCTAGTTGTTGCTTCCATGCTGCCCAAAGTTATTCTCTTCAACAATTGGTTCGGATCAGACCTTATGATTGCTGATAAGCAAGCGTAACAGTCATGCATTGCCTTGAATCTCTTCCCAAACAATACTAAGGATATTGGGATTTTAGCATTAATTGACCTCAACAAGTGAACCCTAAATACCAATCAATAATTATGTAATCAACAATCAATAGTTTAGGAATTAATGTTGTGTCCCATGACAAATACACTATTAATGGAAAATCCATACATGCATATGAATGAAACCCACTTGATTTAAAATATAAACTCACATCTAACATTAAGCCAAGATAAATAGTCCATAACTTCAAATCTATGTTTGTTTACTGAAGATATTATCAGACCAACACATGCAACTAAGAAGAGCATCATATCATGGCTGGAGAATTGCATTTTCTTACCCCATATCGGAATTGTAGTGGTTGGAAACCATCTTCTATCAGCTGCAAACACTTCACCAATGACAATAGGTGAGAAACACATTTTCACTGAGATATAACAGTCTTGTATGGCTGCAAATAGAATGTTGGGTGAGATGGAAATGAGGGGGACAACAGTTCTAAAATTGGAGACAGCTCCCATACTGATCCATGTCTAACCTAGACCCATGGTACAAGAATCGTTACATACCTTAGGCTGACATGCTGTAAATGTTCCAATATGCCCTTCTTCAATCTTGTCTCCAAATGTGGGACTTAGCGCCAAGGAATGATCTATGAATTGTGAGCGTTGATCCTTTACAATTTCGATAGAATGCACATCATATTCTATATGATTACTTATGATCTTCCTTTTTATCCAAATGCATGGGATAAAGAATTCATTAGAAATAGTAATATTAATCTTATTAAAACCTTTATCCATTTTGTGCCTCAAAAGATCACCAAGATCCCCTATGCAAAAACAATTTGGAACTTGAATTAAAGAATCTATATGCCCTATGCTACAATTAATATCCTTCACCCTATTACCCTTTTTAGCATGTTGTCCATGATGACAAGATTCTTGTAAGGACATGGTATGGAGCAATAAATCTGGGATATGACCATCATACCTTGGGCTGTAATCACAATGTTTATCAATTGTTGCTGATCTGAACATTGCATCAAGCTGAAAATCTACATTAGTACTTGGTGAGACACCTTTCTCATGTGCATGCGTTTCAATACAGTCATCCAGAAACTCAGCCTCATATGCTTCTTGACTTGACACATTCTTTTGTAGCATGGACTCAATCTTTGGTGGATTGATGAGTGTGTATTGAACTAGAACATCTTCCTCACTTGTGCATTCATCAAGTGATGCTTTTTATCCCTTGACTTCCTCACTATTTTGCTGACACATGCAATCATTAGAAATCAATAAAACATCTTCCACTATCAAAGAATCTTTACCTTCAACCTGCATGTTGGTTCCTTCTTGTTTTTGCTCAATTATGTCTTGGGGCTTTGAATTTGATTGTTCTTCTTGCTACCTGATTTCTTCCTATTTGCTCATCATAGTGGGAGAATTCTTTCCCTGTTGATCACTAGAAGTAAGTCTCTCAACTATCAAATATGGTTTCAATTTCTCTGCACATTGTTCAACAACATTTTTAGCTAGTGTATGTGCAACTAGTGAAGCTTCCTGCTCAAAACCATCCAATAGTATAGATAATAAATGTTGGGAAATATCATCACTCTCATTCAAAACTAGAGTCATAATTGTCTACATTGAGGCTACTACATTTTCTGTATGATTTTTACTGACAATTGCAAGAAAATGTTGAAACATTTCAATAATAAGATCAACACATTCAAGATCTAACATCACAACACATGTTCGACTTTTGCCTTAGTTTCTAGAATTATGACCCTCCTAGCAAAATGACTTTTGATGTCATCTAGACGTTGAAAACTTTCCACAATCTACTGAAATATCTCCCTCATGGTTTTTCTACTGTAGGGAACTTTAAGAGTTGTTATTCTTGTAATTTCACTAATACAAGTGATAACTACAAGTCTCACCTTTTTGTCCTGGTGTCTCAAAAGTTTGGGCGTAACCAAAGAAATCATTAATGGAGTTACTACCCATTGCATAGCCTCCAAATGTGACTGTTCTACCATGGATAAACAAATTTCCACTTCCTTCAAATTGCTGAGGAAAACATCTTTCAACTAATGCAGAAACACAAGTTTCCATTCCCAAATCACCCGTACTTATTAACCCCATGATTCATAGGCTATGCATTAGATAGTATCTGCAAAAAAAATAATTCTTCCCAACAAGTTGGCAAATTAAAGGCTCTGATACCACTGAAATATCCCTTTCAAGATACAATAAGAATTTTGATTTTTATTGCCCTTAATTTTAAAAATTCATTCAAATACCATTCAACGTATACTATTTTATACAATAATACACTAATAATAATACACCATGCCCCTTTTTTTCCAAGTTATAACTTAAAGTACCTTTTTGGACAACTTAATGAATTATTGTAATATTATTTCCCTTTTTTAATTCCCCCTTGGCCCACAGGGAATAAAAATAGGCTTTGAGTCCTTCGATTTAATTAATTCAAAAAAAGGGACATTACATCATGGTTGTTAATCTTGGGAAGACCGCTATGCTTGGTGAGGGCTTGATGATCCATTCAAGTGATCATGTGTTGTTGAATTTTTTGTTGGTTGTTTCTAGTATTCTACCAAGTGTTTCTACTTTAGATTTGAAATGGTAGGTTCCATAGTTTCCAAGTTATGGGAATGTTTCATGTTAGAGGGCATAACTAACTATGCTTCATGGAAATTTAGATTGCAGGTTCTCATAGATAAGGAGAAAGAACCCATTGAGTGTGTTGAGTTTGTGGATTAGGAGCCAAGATTGGCTAGAGCAAAACAAATTATTTTAGATTTGGGAAGAGAGAATCTCGCCCCTCACATCTCTGCTTGTACCATGACTCGTGCGATCTAGGTTAAGACAGAAGATCTTTTCCAGAATGAGATTCTTTGTAGGAAAATAAAGCTAAAGAAAAGTTTAGAAGAAATTAAAATATTTGAAACTGAAGATGTAGCTAGCTATTTGATGACCACAAAATTAAATGATCAATTGGCAGCCATTGGAGAGGTGATCAAAGATGACGAACTTGTTACGTTTTCCCTTGATGTGCGTTGGATTATGAGATTTTTGTCACAGGTATTGTTTATTGGAAGGAAGAGACTATGAGGAAAACTGTGCTTATTAGAAGGAACTTAAGATGTAGCCTTCTTTGGAAAGAGTAACAAAACGATTTAAGTTTAAGAAGTTTTTCAAGGAGAAGAGGGAGAATGGTGAGTCAGCCTTCTCTTCTCAAGCAAAGAAGAAAGTTAATATCACTTGCTATAAGTGCAAGAAGCAAGGACATATGCCAAGAAGTGTCTAGAATGAAAGCGTGATAACAACCGAAATCATAAAAACTATTTTCCTTCTAAGCAATTTGTTGGGAATGCAAAGGTAGGAAATTATGTTGATGACTTATGTCATAAAGTATAGATTGCTTTCTCTGTGCTTTCAGCCTTGTATACGTGTTGCTTGTTCTGATGTTTAGTATATGGATTTTGGTGTATCTAGATGCATGCTCATGATAGGTCACTAGTCCGGGAGCTTTGGGAGGAGAAGACAGGAATTCAGGTTGCCTTTGGAGATAAAACGCATACTCAGTCAAGGTTGTAATAATATGACTTAAAATTCCCAAAGGTAATTTACTGAGTTAAATGACATGTTGTATGTTCCTGGTTTGACAAAAAATTCAATTTGTTGTTTCAGCCATCACTGAGAAGAATTGCAGAGTGAGTTCAATAATCAACAGTGCATCACTGTAGACTACAATCCCTAATCACCAAGGACATTAATAGAAGGGGTGAGAGAAGGTGGGTTCTACAAGCTTATGACTGGTTTTCTTACAGACAATGCCATTACCCTTTTGGATTTGTAGTTGATAGAGTTATGGAATAAAAGAATGGACCATCCCCACTACGGTGCTCTTCCTTTTCAATTAAAGATGGTAGAATGTATACCTTATCTCAAATTTCACAAGTTGGGAGTTTGGAAAGGATGTTCCTTGGGTAAGAACGTGAATTCTTCTTTCCCTCCAGTGAAAATTGGTCCAAAGGTATCTTAGACTTACTTATTCAGATGTATGGCCCCATGTCCACTTCTTCCATTACGGATAGTCTTTATTTCATTTGCTTTTATTGATGACTACTCTAAAAGGACCTTTATTTTTTTCATAAAGCTCAGTGTGATTTATTCTCAAGGTTTGTGATTTCAAGGCTTTAGTTGAGGGTGAAACGGGGAAGAGAATTGAGATATTGAAATCTGACGATGGAGATGAATATACCTCAAAATAATTGAACAGCTTATGCAGATTTGCAGATATTCAGAGGGAAGTGGACAATCCCTATAATCTGTAGCAAAATGGGATGGCTAAATGGCAGAATCGCCCCATCATAGAGACAACAAAATCTATGATTCATGACATTGAACTTCCGATAACATTGTGGGCTGAAGCCTGCAATATTGCAGTCTATGTTCTCAATAGGTGCCCACATCGAGCCTTGAAAGACAAGATTCCTTTTGAGGCATTTTCATGTGATAAGCCACGTGTTTCACATTTCCGTGTATTTGGCTGTCCTGCATATATGCATGTGCTTATTGAGAAAAGATATGATTTTGACCCATTTAGCATCAAATGAATCTTTGTTGGGTACGGTAGAAAGTCCAAAGGGTTTAGAGTTTACCTTCCTCATATGGGTCTGACGGTGAAAAGCTTGTGCTTTGGTAGGGGAGGCATAGGTGCATGGTTCCATTGGCATGTCATATAATTTCTAAAGCTTTTGGTTTCTTTAAAGTTGATATCTAAAATCTGATCAAGAAATTTGCGAATGCTAGTTGGACATTATTCTCTCAGATTTTGGGACCACAATATTATTTCTAACTCCAGCATCTGAGACTTGGATAGAACTAAAGCTATAAAAACTCCAATTAAAACTATATGCTAAAATATTTTGTCAATGCTACAAAGAAATGCTTTCAGAAACTTGTAAGAAATTTGAACATCAGAACTTGGATAATGTCATTTGCAACAGTTGTTAAGCCATTCAGGGTCCATTCAACTAATGTAACAGCAGCATTGATTGATATATGTAAATCGAACACCAGTATTGATTGATATATTTAAATCGAACAGCAGTCACACACATGCAATGTATCTTTGCTCCATTGCAGAATATAACATCTGGATGGTTGTATAAAACTTGTTTATGAAATGATAGAATTGTATTCACTTATATCCAACAAATGGTTACCGTCAAGAGAATCATCCCTTTTGAAGGTACCTTCCCATAAAGAAGTCTTTCACTCATCATTAAAACGAACTTTGTCTTTATTAATACTTCAATGAAATAAGCCTAAGATGAAAGGATGGCCCGGTGTATCAACTGTTCAAATTGCATCCTTATAAGCTTACTACTACTCCCCTTCCCCGAAAAAAAAAAAATAGGTAGTATCCTGACTGGCATAAAGCCAGGTAGTAGGTATATTTAGTGGATCCCACTGGTATTGTGGTAGGTGCTCTTGCTTCTCCTATTGCCGGCTGCCTAAATTCCACTTCTACACCTAGTTGTCATATCTCGGGGCCTTTTGTCTATCTAGACTCTGATTTCACATGTGACAACATGGTTAGCCATTGAAGAATTCGCTTCTAGTTTCAAGAAGTGACTCTATTTGGAAGGTTTCAACGAGTTAAACTAGCAAACATGTTTGTATTAAGATTAAGATTGGTGGGTGAAGTTATTGAAGTTTTCTAATATCATTAATTTATGGTTATGAGACTCATAATATGTGTCTAATGGTAATAGGTGGCAATACACTGCCGCTACCGTTATTCTATTGCTTTTTCATGCCCACTTGCCTCATGCATTTAGTATGTTGGCTCAATGCTGGTAATAGTCATTTGTTGATCGATGTTAATTATAGTTTAACTTTTCCCTTGTTTATTATTGTATTATTAAACACTAAAGTGCCTTTGGTGGTTGTCAGGGACTATTTGCCAGGCACCTCCCACATGCCTTCGATATCCACTCAATGAATATTGTGATTGACGTTGACGTTTGATAGGATGATGACGTCCCTCTATTGTATTTTACGAGTATTCATGAAGGGAATCCACTATGGATGTAAATTATGCACAAGACTTGCTTTCTGATTGATTTTGTCAAATGTTGATTGTTTGTTGCCAGTGTCGATTGTCAATTGTTTGCTGTTAGTCATCATTGCCACTACGTTTTCATGCCCTTTTTTCAATTTCAATAGTATATGTTGAATGCAACAATTCTTAATCACTCATTTTCCAATGGAACATTCATCTGTTGGAATACCAACCATGGTCAGTGCAATTATTTAAATGGAGAACTTTCTTCTATGGATTCAAATTTAATATGAGCATAATTGAAGCAACAAGAGAGAAAACACGAGATTGATTCAATTGTACATGCTACCCACTCATTGTATTATGTATGTTTAGATTAAAAAGTATGTGCATGGAAGCATCTAAGAGAATAAAGATGTACTCAAAGATATGTCCAACATTTAGGAATATATAATAAGTTTATGTGACTATTTAAAACATCCATAGTTGTTAGGAGACAGGTACAGGTACAGGTATTGGTACGCCATTTTTTCGAAAAATAGGAGACGGGTACAGGGAGATGACAATGTATATTTATTATTCAATATTTATATATTAATATATTATATATAATATATTAATAATTATATATACTATGAAAAATTTAAACAAATTCATACCATTGTAATGCCAATGCTAGCAATATAGATAATACAAGCCAACCAAAGATCTTGATTGAACGAATATTTCATCATATTAAGGGTCATCATATACAATGAAATGCCGACAAATAGGCATGCAAAAAAAAAAAACTGCATATATGAACCTGGATCATATTTGATCCGATACAAAAGGATCAACTGTCACATCAATTATATCCTCTAGGTCCTCCTCCAAGATGTTGTCTGAATAGGCATCACTCTCAAGTTGTGGTTCATTTGCAGGTAATATAATAGGGGGCAAATCATTGAAGCCATTTGCCTCAAGCACATCATCCTCCATGGATATCTCTGTTGCTCCATCAGGTGGAATGTGGCCCCATTTTGTTGAAGGACCTTCCTTGTACCTTGGGTCTACACGAGAAAGAAGACGAAGTGTGCTATGAATGTACACTAGATTCTCTGCCTTATTTGACCCTAGTCGGTTCCTCTTCAATGAATGAATGAAACCATAAGTGCTCCAATTCCTCTCACAAGATGATGAACTCGCTACTTGTGAGAGTAACTGTATTGCAATTGATTGCAATTCAGGGGCTTCACTTCCATGGTTCCACCACCAGTCTATTGGGTCCTCAACATGCATATCATAGAGAGCCTCCACTATAGAAAACTGTCCACGACCACGTGAAAACATGTTCCATTCAGACCTGATACAAGAAGCTTCCTCTCCTCAACCATAAACCTTTTTTACAGCAACCCGAAATTCTTTCATTACTTCTCTGTCTTCATATGGAGCCCTCTTCTTGGTGACCTCTGTATCATGCCACTTTGGACTCAAAGCGTAAGCAACACAATGTAGAGGTGTGTTAAGCTTGTTCCATCTTCTATGTATTTTTTCCTCAATCAAAGGAAATAAAGAAGGATCCCTCGAGTCTATAATTTTTTGATTCTTTCACACAGAATCAATTTCTTCGTAAACCTCCCCCAAGCATGGCTTGTTTGAATCAACAAAATGGATGACCTCACAAATGGACTGAATGAAGTTAACAACAAATTTCATATCAGCCCAAAAGTGGTTATCAAGGGCCATCTGCCTCACCTCAATTGCAGTCTCTGATGTAGATTGTCTCCAACCTGCCCATGCATCAGTTACTGCAGTAGAACACAAGGTTCCTTTGATAGCATAAAGATGGTCAAGCAATATGAAGAATGAAGCAAACCACGTAACTACAGGTTTGAGAAGTTCCACCTTAGCAAATCTTCTATAAATGGCCCGTATGTGGTGATGACTGCATATGAACATTTGTATTTTTTGCCCTTCTCAATAAGCTCAAAAACCCACTGAAACCTGCCAATGTCTTTAAGAGAATTATTCAATGTGTGCATGCAACATGGTGTCCAAAACACATGTTTGTATTTTTTTTGCACCAATAAGCTAGCCACTTTACAAACTGGGGCAGCATCTATAATAAATTGGACAACATGCGATGCCCCCACCTCATCAACTGCATCACATAATTGCCTCTTAAGGAACTCTACATTTTTCTCTTGTCTAGGATAGTTGATAACCTTCAAAAAATAAGGGCCTTTGGAGCAAGTTATCATAATGTTCAGAAGAGGCCGGTTTCTTGTATCAGTCCAATCGTCCATCACAATGCTACATCCCTCTGTAGATTACACCTTTTTAACTGGCGCTGTTTGTTGCTCTATCCTTATTTTTCCTTTGTCAATAAGAGACGTGTGAAGCTTCTCATAACTAGGTGGTTTATACCCCGCCGGCCCATTGTTGATACAACAAACCATCTCCTCATAATAAGGTGATCGAGCAACATTGAATGGAATGCCATTCACATAGAAGAAGCGTGCAATCGCCATATCCACTGCGTCTTGACCGTGCACATCTAACATGCTTCCAATGGGGTTTGAATTGCCAATGTGTGATCTCTTATGAGAAAACCCCACATCCTCTATCACGTGACTAGAAGACAGATCTACCTCTGATTCTATTCTTGGGGTTGGAATGCCATGGTGACTCTGAATTCAATCTGTGGTTAAATCGTGAGAGCTTAAAGGAGTTGTTTTGCCTTCATCTCTTTCTTGTTCCCTCATCGCTTCACACCATGCTTCTCATTTGAGCAAGGTTCAACCCCTTTTCTCATTGTTCGGAAAAAATGAGCCTTCAACTTTATGTTAAGTGCCCTAAAAGGCCTTCCCACAAAGTTTACAAGTGACCTCTGCTGTTCTGCCATTCCCTTTGCGAATGTGATCGCAAAACTTCCACAATGGAAACAAACCTCTCCTTCCGCTTGACATTCTGAAAAAAATAAAAAAAATATTAATTAATAATTTTAATTTTATTAAAAAATTAAAATAAAATATATTGTTAAAATTTAAAAATTTAACTAAAATTAAATAAATTATTTAAATTTAAAATAAAAATAAAAAAAATAACATAAGTGTTAATTTAAAAAATACAATAAAAATTCAAACATTAAATAATAAATAATTCTTAATAATTAATAAAATTATAAATATTAAATAGTAAAATACCAATTGCAATCATTAAACAACTATTAAAAAATTAAAAAAAATTAAAAACATTAAAACATTTAAAAACCCTAAAATGCTAAAAGTAAATCATTTAACATTATTTTTTTTGAAAAAATACATATTTTAATTTCCATGTTTTAAGTTTTTAATTTTAAACGATTTTAATTTTTTTTAACATTAAAAAAAAATAAATTAAAGAAATAAAAACAAAAGCATTTTTGTCACGATTTTAGTTTTTATTTTTAACATTAGAAAAACAAAATAAAAGCATTGCCTTTAGGCAATCCCAGTTTTAAAAACAGCAATATCATGATTTATATTTTCAGGGTTCAACCTGACCAAAATAAGAAACAATGAATGGATTAAAAGTTAAAGTGCTACATACCTCATATGTGAACGACACAACTGTGAATGAACACCTCGACTGTGACTGTAAAGTTAAACACCTTGACTGCAAACACCTCGGCTGCGACTTTTGTGCTAGAACCCTATCATTCCATTTTTTTATCAAGATTTCACTAGATTTTCAGTCATTTAGGGTTCATGCGTTTTCGATAGATGTCTCCGAGCATGGGAAATGTCTTCGTAGCCGTCTCCTATACCTGACACGCATCCCAGGGGTTGGGAGGCGCATCTACCTACAACTCTGAAAACATCTAGTAAAGTACACTAGCCCATGTGGCTGTTTAATGAAATACACTGGGACATGTAGTTGTGTCTAATTATTTCCTCCACATTGAGAGGAAATTGTTCCTACCTCAACGAATGCTCATAAGCACTTAATAGCTTCCAAGAAGAACCATGAGAAAATCGAATTTGGCAGAGCATGGAGTGCATGCAAACCACAAATAGTGGTGATGCAGTCCCAAAAACAGGTAGAATTCAAATATTGAATGAGACTTGGAATGCCTTAGAATGAAATGTCTTGGAGAATAAAATGCTTTGTCATGTTGAAAAGATTTACATATGAAGTGTGTGTTTAAAATTGGATATAGAACTTTTATACTAAGAAAATGAACAAACTCACAATTCCTAATCTAATCCAATCTACACAACACCTCAAGAATGGGCAAAGGAACAAAGGGATTCACATGCAAATAGAATTAAATCACAAACAAGTTTATGCCTCAATAATAAATGAATCTTTCTCACTTGAAGATTGTAGATGAACCCAAAGTGACTTGGAGTTGCTTGATGCTTGACTATGGATGTTGGATTGCTTCTTTGATGCCCAAGAATTGCAGCAATGGATGCTTGATAATGGCTTGATTGTTGATAGTAGAGACAAGGTGGTGGTAATATTCATAGATTCATTGTTTTGCTTGGGAGTGTAGCTCTCAATATATAGAGCCACTTGGGAGGAATGGAGGGTTGGATTTCATCCTTGGAGGATGAAAATCTAGGGTGGGGGAATTTTCTAGGAATTAAAAATTTATAGAGAATTTTAGAGGAAGCTTGATGAGGGGCTTTAGGAAGCTTAGAGCTTTCTAGAATCATTAAGATTAATTAATAATGTTTAGGATGTAATTTAGAGAAGGATTTGTAGGATTGTTAGTGGGGGTAGGTGAGGGTAAGTGGTGACGAATTTTAAATTCCTTAAGAATTGTGTAAGAAGAGATTAAGGATGAATGAAGTGTTGATAAGAAAATTAATTGAGAGAGATGGTGTTATAAGGTTAGTGTGTGATGTAGGAAATGTAGAGGGGGGTATTAGAGTAGTGTATTAGAATAAATTATGGATTTTGGCATAAAAAAGATCAATAAGCGGATTTAGTATGGAATGAAGATGGAATTAGTAGTGAGTGATGACGCTGTGAACTTTATATGTATACATTTTGCTCCTTTTTGAAAGGGCATTGCGATCTGAAGTAGTGGCATTTCAAAGAAAAAATGATCGTGTGAATTAGTAAGCTAGGATAGGTGATGCCCCCTCGAGGGTCATGTGGGGAGGAACGAAACAAATAAACACTCAAAATAAAAGTGGGGTGGGATGTGTGGATAGAAGAAAGAGTGTTTGGGCTAGATGCAATAAATGTGCTAGATAAAATGGACATGATGGACGTGAGTTGATAATCGATGAGCTACAATTTGATTGATATTTGGATGGATTGATGCCCCAGGGAACGATATATGCGAGGGAGCAAGATGATAAAGTTATGACCTTGGATGTGCCCGAGTCAATGACATATGAAAGGGGGAAGCCACAAACTTTGAATGAGTGGACAAGTAAAGCTACGAGCTTTGGACATATCCTTTGCAAGGATGCATGCTGGGGAGAACTGCAGGTTTGGATTGAATGATTGATTGAGCGATGCCACAAGCCTTGGATGTATCCCAGGCAAGGATGCATATTGGGGAGAGTTTTGAGCTTTGATTGGATGATTAATCGATTGATTGATTGTAGCTCAAGAATTCTATGAGTGGACATAATGACAAAAGTAGGAGAGATAAAGGATAAGGGAGGAAATAATATGAGGACGAGTGGCCAATGGATGAAGGACTGACCTCGGACACCCCATGTGACTGAGCACTGCCTACATAGTCCATAAGGCCCTGAGGCTGATGTAGTTCTCCCGGGGGGGGAGGTTGAGATGAGGAAGGATGGTATGATGATGATGCCCCAAGGATGCCCCAAGGAGATAGATCATATTGATAAAGATGATGAATGTTAGATGTGTTAGCTATGTTAGATAGATAATGTGATAGATGATTGATGTTAGATAGATGATGGGTTATGATAATGTGGGGTTTTGTGCTGATTATTCTTGAGCCATATGTATAAGCAATCCTTTTTTTTTTAGCACTAGGCAATATGCATCATGATATATGTATAACCATGATGTCTTCTTGCCATAATGCATAGTGGACTGACACAAAGATAAAACACACAAAATGTGCAAGGAACATTGCTGTGTGGTGTACCATTGGTATTTGATAGACCAAAATGACACCATGACTATTACACAAAAGCACAAGAGAAGGCGGAAAATGACAAAACAAAAATACACATGATAAAGAACATGACTAATTTATACAAAAAGTAAAAAATACAAACATATAATGGCCAACACACAATGAAGATAGTCAAACACATATCATAAAGAGCACACACCAATATGTACATGCACGGTAATGATGGTCATTATGATTCAACCTTTGTCATGTCAACAATCCCAGGGATGGGGAATGAGCTAATCACGATTCAAGTTAACCTTATTGAGTCCTTGCCCCTAGGCCACGATAGAAGCCGTAGGGTGAGGCGTGTTAGATAGACGTAATGACTTGCTAAATAGTGATGAGGGATGGTGAGGCCATAGTTTGAAATCTCGTTCTCAACGATTTCTCAGGAGGGCAAAATTTGAACCGGATCTCGGATCTCGGGAATTTCTTGGCAACTTTATCGCTACTTTAAAAAACATATAAATTCATAAAATAAACTTAAATTAAATGTAAAACATTGTTAAATGACATGAAATATGAATGTGGAGAATGCCATAGGCCCATAAGTATATTTTCTATCAATGTGAGATCAAAAAAGAGTACAATCGTAACAATACTACAAAGTCGCAAACTACAAACTATAAAGTTACAAATTGCAATGCTCATAGAGTCATGAAATATCAAATATACATATTATCTTTCATCTCTAGCGCCCAGAGTAAGTTTGATGTGGCTGCCTAATGGAAGTGGAAGGTAAAAATTCTTCCTCTCCAATGCCAACATCGTCAGCAAAGCCAAATGTGTCATCTGGATTCTCACCAACACCACCTGATCCTCATCAACACTTAATCGATTTTTAGTTATCATTGTGAACTGTGAAGTGTCAACTGTCAAGCTGCAAAATAATATTACAAAGTTACAAACAAGGTTATCGGTTCGTTTTTGGTTCTGGTGCGGGTTCGAAGAATCCGGTTCACCGGTACGGCAATTTTTTTTCCCCTGGGTTCGTTATTGGGTTCGTCCGTACAAAAAAAATAAAATAAAATAAAAAATATAGAAATTTTAGCCTGATACATAGGAAATTAGTGTCATTGTCATTAACCACTAAACAAATAGAGATAAATGAGTCAAATCATAAATGAATCATGATAAGTTGATAATTTTAAAATCATAAATGATAACATAACTATAAGTACAGCCATTAATGTATAATAATTAAACAAAAATGATAAAATGATAAATGAAAATCATATATATTAAAATATGAGTATCTATTGTCAAATATCAAGATTAAAATATCAAAAATTATCATGTGGCTGTAATTAATTACAAGATATATCAAAGTTCAAAGTTCAAACTATAAAAGTCAATTTTCATAGTCATATTGATATTGATCTTCATCGAAAGCATCAACATCATCATGATGTGGTTCATTAGAAGTAGAACCACATGGACTATCTGCACTGCCACTCCCGCTAGCTACGTTTTGTGTCCTCGAACCCGAAGGACTCCCTGTGTCATCTAATGAGAAGCGGGATATGCAAGCATCCAAGTCAACAACCTCTGGATCTATATCCCAATGCTTTGACATCCCCTCCTTATACTCTGGGTTCTTGTGTGATAGAAGACGCAAATTAGAGTGTATGTAGACCAACTCCTCGGCCTTTTTAGCTGCGAGCTTGTTGCACTTTTGTGAGTGAATGAAGTTATATGTGCTCCAATTCCACTCACAAGAAGATGAACTTGCAGGCTATATTCAAATTTAAACATAAATTTAAAATTTTTAAAAGAAAAAGAATAACTTAAAAACTTATATAATAAATTTAAAAACTTAAAAAATACAAAACTTATCTGTGACAAGATCTAGATTTCAAGAGGTTGGAGGTTCGGTGACCCTTGGCCATGAAGGTGCCACCACATAGGACCATCCTTCTTGTATTTGTCTCGAAGAGCACCAAGACTATGACCTCGAATGAAAGCCCCAAATTCGCTTGTAACCAAGTCTTCTATTTCAGGATTAGGGAATATCCTAGACATTGCCAATTTGTACTCTTCAGCCACTTCGACATCCCTATATGGTGGCACCCTCCTCGGCAAAGAAAGGATCTCCGTGCTATAGAAACAAGGAGTCAATGCAAAGGCAAGGAGATGTAGTGGGGTGGTCATTTTGTTCCACTACTCAACAAGGATAGAATGCACTTGTTTGAAAAATTTCTCCTCGGGATCTTGCTCTTTTTCATTAATGATGAATTTTATTTTCTCAATCATTGAGTTTATGCCATCATATATTTCTCCCAAACATGGCTGATCCATGTCAGCAAAACGGATCATACTCATGATGGGCGCAATGAAAATAAATAATCTACACGGGCCCACCAATCATCATCTAGGATCAAGTGTTTCACTCTTTGAACCCGCTCTTTGCTTGCCTCCCTCCATACACCCCACAAGTTGCTGATGACCATATTGCTAAGTGCTTGTCGCACTAGTACAAGTTGTCTCAAGACGATTGTGTGAGAAGCAAATCTAGTTGGACCAACCTATTACAAAAATAGATTATTAAAAATAATAATTATAGTTATACAAGTATGAAGTACTAGTTTAAAAAATAAAAAAGTTATAATTTTAAAACAAAAATAAAAATACCTTCAACAAGTCCAATGTCGAGAAGGATTTGAAAATGGCTTGAGAGTGTTGATGGTTGGTGACAAATATTTGAATTTGCTCAGCTTCATCATACACTTGTTTGATCCAGTCAATTTGCTTCCCCATTGTTTGCAACATGAGGTTGATTGAGTGGACAACACAAGGTGTCCAAAAAATGTGTCCATATCTCGCCTCCACCAACATCCCCGCAAACTTGCAATTTTTGGCATTATCCGTTATAACTTGGATAACATTTTCAGGTCCAACTGCCACAAAGGATTCGATGAGGATGTTGGCAATGAACTCCGCATCCTTCACACACCCCTCACAATCAATGGCCTTCAAAAACATTGCCCCTTTAGGGCATATTGCAAGCACATTGATCAAAGGCCTATTTCTTGTATCTTTCCATCCATTAAAAACAATGGAGACACCTGTTTCAGCCCATGAATCTTTGATTGGCTTCAAAGAATCTTCAACAGTTTTTCTCTCTTTCGCCAATAAAGTGGTGCGGACTTTTTCAAACCCTTGGCCTTTATAATCTTTTGGGGCCTCATTGATTACTCTCACCATTTCTTGCCAATATGGTGATCGAACCACATTGAAAGACAATCCATTTGCATATATGCATCGTGCAATTTTTTGATTCGCAATCTCCCTGCCCTCATTTTGAAAAGACCTATCCAATGGTCCTCTTGTTCTTTTGTTTGTAACTGGAAGAGAAGCCTCTTCTTGCATAGGGGTTGCTCTCAAAAATGGATGTCTTCCAACAGGCACAACCAGAGAACCACCAGTAGAACTTGGGGAAACAGGTGGCTTCCCTGATCCCTTGCCTTTCTTTGCTAGAGGGTGATTGAGTCTCACGACATGTGTGGCATCTGCATCTTCTTGTTCCTTGATGAATTCAAGGATTTTTGAATGTGGCAATGGAGAGTTAGTCTTCCGCGTGCAAAATTTGATTCCGCGTTCAGGAATGTGACACAAATGTGCTTTCACCCTAAAATATGAGCTTGTGAATTGAGAATCACAAATATTGCATTTCCAAATATAGGCCTCACCACCTGAAACTTGGTCTACCAGTACTATATATTTCCATAATGGTGAGTGTGTCAAGTCCATTTTGTGTTGCTTTTGGCCGCTGGAGGAAGAGCTACGAGACATTGTTGATTGTAGTAATAGACTAATAGTATATATAACTACTAGTAAAAAAAAAAATCAAAATAAAAAAAAATTCAAAACAAACCCTAGGGCAGCAGCTAGAAACTAGTAAAATTTTAAAAAATGACAAAATAAATAAAATAAAACAATATAAAACTAAAAACTTACCTTGATAGCAAATGGCTCGTCAATCACTGTAGGCAAATGACTATAATGATGCTTGATGAAGATTCAAACTTGCAGTAGCAATGGAGTTGAAGTATGCAATGAGAAATTTAGAAAAATAAGAAGCAAGTGTTTTTCCTTTTGTCACTTTGTTCTTCTCATTTGTGTTGACATATGCTTTTGTTTTTGTCTTTTAGGGTTGAGGTGTTTTTTATAATTTCAATGCATTGGGTTTGGTGAAAAAGAAAAAAAAATAAAATAAAAAACATTTTTCCCAGCTTTTGGGCGCCGGTGACTGCGGGTGCATAGCCCCAACGCCCAGGGTTTGGAAGAACCCCCAACGCACTCAGGTGCCTAGGGGCGAACCTTGGGCATTGGGGCTACGCACCGGAACCTGCACCAGAACTGGGTTTGCACCTGGGTCCCAAACACTGCCCTGGGGCCACAAACCGGTAACGTTGGTTACAAACTACAAACTCCAACTTCAAACTGGCACTTGACATTACAAATCGTGGAGGCTGTGGCTATGCACACTGCAAAGTGCAAACGTAGGGTTTGGCGGCGAACTTGCAACTTGAATATGCATGAAAAATGATGAGATGAGGGCATGTTTTTTCCTTTTCAGTTTTCACTTAGCAATACTATCTCGCTTGTGCAAAATTGCGATAAAACATTTCGTGAATCTGGTTGTTTACCTTTTATTTTTAATGCATTTTTTTTGTTTGTTTGGTAGTTGAGAAATAGGGTTTTCTTGGGATTTTTCACTGAGAAATCATTGAGATTTCTTGGCAAAAATTGTTGAGAAAACCAGGGCTTCTTGTCTCGCGAGATAGGGACCAATTTCTCGGTTGGCCCTTGTATTGCGCGAAATGGAGAGAAATTGCTAAGATTTGAAATAGAGGGTGAGGCTAAGGGATGCAGGTCAAAATGGTATAGGGCATAAAATGTGAGGATGGGGGATTGTACAAGTAGTGTTTGGGGAGAATATACAAAACAATGAATCTTTGGCAAAAGAAAATCCAAACTTAGTAGCCAAGAGGGTGGGACCGATGAGAGATGAAGTGATATAGTGGCGAAGGACGATGGATAGGGGAAGGATGAAAAGGAAGATCCAGATAGCTCTTTGAGGATCTTTTCATGCTCTTGTATTTCGTGGATTTCCTCAAGCTGAAGAGTTGTTGTCATGTTGATTATTTCCCAAAAGCGCCGTTGTGTATTGTATCCAGGACCAAGGTCAAATGAGATGAATGGGACGATGGATGTGATAGGACAAGTGAAATGGGACAGAAAGAGGGGACGATGGGGTGAAAGGGGATAGGATGGGGGGACTGCCCCCGAGTATATGAGGTCTATATATGAGAAGCTTGTAGACAAAGGCATACCACAAGTGACGTCAGAAACCAATTTTCATCACTGTGCTTATCCAAAGTGCCAAATAATTGGTTTTCACCATTGGACGGAGGATTTTTTTTTTTTTTGAATAAGATTGTACAATGAGGTGAGAGCAGAGTCTCAATTCAAGTATAGAACTGCTTCAGGTGCATGATGTTCATTGACTTGTCCAATTCATGACCATCTTGAGTAGCCAGTTTATACGCTTTCGAACCGAATTTGACGACAATGACATAGGGACCAAGCCAATTGGGCTCAAGCTTGCCCTTATTTTCACAATCAACATTTGTATTTCATTGATTTTCCTTAAGGACTAGATTGTTGATCTCAAACTCTCTTGGTTAGACCTTGTTATATTGACTGCGTAGCCAGTTTTAATATGACATTAGATGGTTGAGGGCATGAAGATGTTTTTCATCCAATAGTTATAGCTCTTGAAGTTATGTAACACTATATGTTTCTTCATTGATGAGGCCTTGCAAGGATATATGCAAAGAGGGCAATTCGATCTTGACTGGTAGGATGGCCTTAACACTGAAGACCATTGAATAAGGAATAGCGACAGTTGGAGTATGAATGCTTGTTCGGTAAGCCCATAAAGCAAGATATAACCGAAGATGTCAATCATAGCCAACATCATTGACAATTTTCTTGATAATTTTGATGATGGTTTTATTGGTCGCCTTTGCTTGGCCATTACCTTGTGGGTAATATGGTTTGGACCATTTATGTTGGATATGAAATTGTTTGCGTAGTGCCTTGACATCTTTATTCTTAAATGATTTTACGTTATTAGAAATAATGATAGAAGGAATACCATAACGACAAATGATATGATTCAAGATGAATTTAGAAATCTGCTTACTAGTGACATAAGTGAGTGGCATAACTTCCACCCACTTAGTGAAGTACTCAATGGCTGCAATGATGTGTTTATGACTGTCTGAGGGGGGATTATTCTTTCCAACAAGATCGAATCCCCACGCGGAAAAAGGCCATGGAGTAGTTATGGGTTGCAGTTCTTGTGACGGAGCATGAATAAGATCTCTATGTTTTTGACACACCACACATTTTTTGATAAACTGATAGGTGTCATGATCCATAGTTGGCCAATAATAACTAGTTCGAAGGAGCTTCTTGGCTAGGACTATCCCACTAGTATGTGCCCTTTAGATGCCATCGTGAACCTCCTTGACTGCTAAGTGGACCTCATTCGAGTTTAGACATCTCAACAGGGTTCCGTCATATCCTCGTCGATAGAGCGTGCTATCGAGAATGATGAAACGAGAGGCTTTTTGAATGAAGGCTTTGCGATGGTGTCGATTAATATTGGGGGGAAGGATGTTATCTTGAAGGTAATTATTAATATCTTGATACCATGGGGATTGGGATTAGTAATTTCACAAATGTTTTCTAACACAAGATTTTGATGGGCTAGAATTAAAAATTGTTCAACCAGGAATTGATGTTTATATGTGTTTGAAGACATCTCAAGCAAAGATCCAATGGTAGCCATTGCATCTGTGGACTTGTTGCTGTCTCATGGAACTTGTTCGAAGGTGATATGCTGAAACTGTGCTTTAAGACTGTCAACCATGTGCTTGTAAGGGATAAACTCATCATCCTTTGTTTGGAAATCATTATCGACCTATTTAATTATAAGCTGAGAGTCACCATAGACTTGGAGATGTTGGATATTCCATTGATGAGCAAGTTGAAGATCCACAATAAGCGCCTCATACTCTACAATGTTGGTGCAAGGGAAGGCGATTCTGTAGGCCTTTGGAATGAGATCACGATGCGCCGTGATAAGAGGTATGCCAACTCTTGAGCCATGAGTAGTGAAAGAACCGTCAAAATAAAGCTTCCACATGTGAGACTCATCATTGTGAAGATGGATTCATCAGGAAATTCTGTAGCCAATGGTTGCGTATCAAAGAAAGGGGCTTTTGCCAATTGATCTGCCAAAACTTATCCCTCACTTTCTTTCTAATTGACATACTCAATGTCAAACTCACTGAGAAGCATGATTCATTTGGCCATTCGTCTTGTAAGAGCTGATTTTGACAACAGATACTTCATAGGATCGATTTTGGCAATGAGCTTGGTTTGGTTGTTTTGCATTTAATGACAAAGTTTATGGGATACGAAGACAATTGCTGAACATGCTTTTTTAATTAGGTATGGTTAAGCTCATATGACACTAATGTTCTGTTGAGGTAATATATGGCCTGTTCTTTTCCATGCTCATCATGTTGAGCTAGGAGGGCTCCTAAGGCACATTGAGTTGCCAATCTATAAAGAATCAGTGGTTTCCTGATGTTGGCGGTGCGAGGACTAGAGGATGCAAAAGATATTGCTTCGAATCGGTGAAGGTTTTTTGACATTCTAGACTCCAGTGATATTCGTCCCCTTTCTTCAGAAGATGCATGAATGGTTGACATTTATCTGCCAGCTATGATATGAAGCGGCGAATGGCTTGAAGCTTTCCTTGGAGACTTCGAAGTTGATTGAGATTTTGTGGTGGAGGGATCTCAGTAATGGCTTTGACTTTGGCTGGATCGATTTCAATGCCTTTATTGGATGTGACACCAAAGATGCACTTCTTGGGATTTAACCCTACTTTATATTCTCTTAGTCTCTCAAAAATCCTCTTGAGAACCGTAGGATGTTTAGCCCGGGTTCTTGACTTGCCCAAAATGTCATCGACATAATCTTCAACGATGCCAGGCATCAAGTCATGGACGATACAATCAGTGCTCGTTGATATGTTGCACTGGCGTTCTTTAGTCTTAAGGGCATGACTTGGTAGCAGAAAGTTCCCCATGGAGTGGTAAAATTTGTCTTGTGTTGGTCCTTTGGTGCAATATGGATTTGATTATAACTTGAAAATCCATCCATGGGTGACAACATTTCATAGTCCGCTGTCGAGTCGATTATCATATCAATGTTTTGTAGGGGAAAGTCATCTTTCAGACATGCTTTGTTGATGTCCTAGAAATATGTACAAATTCGGATACAACCTTGTGGTTTGCTGACATGTACAATGTTCAAGATCCAATCAGAATAATCAATGGGGCAAATGAAGCCCGCATCTAGGAATTTTTGTAGCTCTCCTTTGACTAGGAGCGCCATTTTGGGGTGGATTTTGCGAAGTTTCCACTTAATAGGCTTATCATTTGGATGGACGACTAGGTGATGTACAACCAAAGATGGATCTAGGTTTGGCATGTCAGCATAGGACCAGGCAAAGATGCCGATAAATTCTTTGAGAAGAGTGATCAGAATCTCTTGTTCTTCGGAAGTGAGGGTGGCCCCAAGCTTAATCATCTTTGGGTTGTCTTCTGTTCCAATGTTGACATCAATTGTTTGTTTGACCAATGATGGTGATTGTTGTTGCATATATGTCGGAGGAGGATGCTGATACTCTTCAGGTACATGCATGATATCTTGAAATTTTGTGAACAGATTGTCAAATGCCTTCCGTTCTTACGGGCCAAGAGAATTTGTTGATGGTGTGATTGGGGGTTGATCTGATGCTTTAGTGTCATGCCTAGAGGATAAGCAGAATGCCTTGTCTTTTGATGCACCTTAGAGAGGTTTTCACGCCCATACACATCTTTATTTTTATTTTTATTTTTTTGATTTTGATTTTTCTTGTCCACTAGAACCTCAAAGAGGTTTTCACTAGGGGACTCTATTTGTTGATTGTTTTGACTTTCTTGATTGTCTTTTATTTTTTTATTTTTTCCTATCTAGGGAATTTTCCCTGTTCCCCAAAGCAGGCACATGCATCCGAATTGATTTCAAATCCCTTCTTATGGTCACTTAATGGTAAATGGTCTTGTATGCCCATGAACTTTGCGATGGTTTTGTCGTTTTGAAAGATATTGAAAGTTAGTTCTTCCTGCTAGTCCTAGTTAACCAGGTCGGGGTAGCGGAGGTCAAGGTTACAGGGATAGATGAATGTGTTAGTGAAGAGGTTCATGGCAGCAAGATCCTCATAGATACTATGAACATGGCCTATTTCAACATCTTCGTTCGACAAATTCCTCAAAAATCGAGGTGTTAGAGATGACATCGTAGGGATCACCACCGGGTGGTTTGTATCCCACGTTGTGATACAACCGATGATATTTAAAATATATGGCTTCTAGAATGCCTATTCATGGAGTCCAAGTTCCTTTCCTTTATAGTTCACATTCTTGCACATTTGATTGGCCTTCAGATACTCTAGATGTTGGAAACATGTTGTGAGGCCTTCCTCAAATAGCCAAGAGTCATCTGATCACTCAATTTGTTCTTCTGACAGGAGGCCATATTTAGCAAATGTTGTCTTGCCAAACTGAGAAGTTGTTGGCCTAACCTCCTTCATGGTGGGACACCACCTGTAACTTTGTGGTGACACGAAGTTATCCAACAATGAAGTTGTGGTATTCGTATTTGTCACATCCTTTGGAGATGATTTTGATTTGGGGAGATACAGGGGGATTAGAGGAAGTGGACTATAGCTCATTTGGATGGATGTAAGACTTGGACTTGTTATTGATAGGAGGAGCACTCTTGGTGCTAGGACAATAAATGGCGTCCTAATATTGTACCTCCAATGCTTGGAATATTGAAGGGTTGTGGATCACTGAGGATTGTGACTTCCATTTGAGAATGAGCTGAATTTAAGACATTGATGAAGGGTTAATGGCACATCTTGCATTTCGTGTATCTAAGGACGGCCCAAAAGGACGTTGTAGGGTAATTCAAAGTCTAACACATGGATTAGGGTTTGATCTGTAATGAGCCCCACCATGATAGGAAGGTCGATAGTTTTGATTGACTATCATTCATTGTCATCATAAGCTTTGATTGTGATGATCTGTGGCCCGAGCGCGGACACCAAATATCTCAGATTGGTGTTGCAGAGGTTGACTCTAGATCAGTTGTTTACAAGCACTCTTAATTTTGTGATTGGAAATATAGACCTTGATATACAGGGGGTTATTGTGATTGGGACCAGGAGGAGACATGTCCTACGGATGAAAGGTAAGTTGTTGGGTGGACGAGAGATGACCCACGAGGGCTTGGAACTGATTGGGGTCAATATCTATTGGAACTCTTGACTCTTGGAGAGTTATGTTGAGAATGTCATGATGGACATAAGACAATTGACCTTTGGGGGTGGCCTTCTCAAACTGGGTCTTCTCAAACTGTTGGGTGATGTTGTAATCACCTGCAGGAATAATCAGAGGAGGTCTTTGGACAATTGACCTTTGGGGGTGGCCTTTGAGGGGGAGTTTCAGGAGGTGCCCCCAATATAGTGAGTTTGCCACATCATGTGGTGGCAGCACAATCAGACAATGGTTCTTTGATCTTAATAATAGACTGGTTTTGGATAGGAGGGTGTTCAAGAGACTTGGCCCTTATCTTGATGGTGGCGACTATGTGCTTATAGTGGTCAATGTGGCCAACAACCGAGTTGTAATGGTGAGGGGTCTTCCTGTAGTCCACATGATTGGAATGAGAGGTTTGACCTTGGTCGTGATGTGTATTTTTTTGTTTTTGGTCATGCTTGGGGAAAGGATCCTAGTATATTCCAAGTTGTTGATTCTTGGAAGAAGAGTCCTCTCCTTCAACCTCTATTTCTCCATGGTCGATCAAGTCCTGGATGTAATTTCGGATTTGTGTGCACCTTTGTGTGTCACGACCCTTGACTCGGTGATAGCCGCAGTATTCATCTTCCTTATACCATGCTGGTTTTGGTTGACTCTCATTAAGGGGTTTTGTTTCAGGAAGAACAATCATGTTAGTGGCTCTAAGCTTCTTCAGGACATTCTCCTTAGGTTCTTAGAGATTAGTGTATTGTCACTTCTTGAATTCTGTCTTCGGCTTGCCTCTGGGTACAATGATGTCAGATGCACTTTGAGATATTGAAGGATTAGAGCCTTGGATGGTTTGGACATGTTTGGCATCTGAAACTCCATCACCAACCACATTTTTGTTCCTATTAAATAACTTTGGCTTTTCTATTGAGGTATTAGTTTGACTATGATCATTCTTTGAAAGGATTTGTATTAGCCCCTTGGCAGTGAGGGCTTTCTCAAATTGAATACCTTTTTCAACAATCTCATAAAAGGTATTGATGCAATGCGGTTGCAAATGGAGAGCCAATTCTTGATTCAAGTTGGCAATGAAAATAGTGGCCAATTGTTTCTCAAGGATTGAATATGGGAATCTGCTTGCTAGTCTTCGCCATCTCTGTAAGAATGACGAGAAAATTTCTCCATTTCTTTGTTTAGTGTTATATAGATCCAATATAGTAATTTCATGTTCCACATTATAGGAGAAATGTTTGAGATATTTCTCTAACAAGTCTACGAATGATGTTACCGATCCCTTTGGTAAGTGCACAAACCATTCCAAAGCTGGTCCTCCAAGATTACGAGGGAATAATTTGAGAAGATAACCATCGCTATAGGTGACTTCTTTATAGGACATGAAAAATTCCTTGACATGCTCCCTTGGATCCCCTTTCCCCTTGTATTTGTCAAATTTAGGTGGTTCGAAATGAGAAGGGAAGGGAGCGCATAACATGTCCTTGTCAAGTGGATAGGGGCACCGGTCTTCAAATCTATATCTCTTGCTGCATGAATCCAGTTCTATCCCGTGGAGAGCATCCTTCATTGATTTCCATTCTTGGGCAAACGCGGGGTTAAAAAATGGAACTGATGATGACGGATGATGATCAGGCTTATCTTGATTTTGACTTGTGAGAGGCAGATTAGTTTTGGACGGTCTCTTGGGAGTTTGATGTTTATTAGCATCATGATATATTTGAGATGCTAAGGAGGCCACTTGTTGGGTGATTTGATTTAGGCATTTAAGCGAGGCTTGTTTATGGTCCTGTTCGGCTTGGTCTTCTAAGGTGGACTTCCCTTTGCCAAGTTTGATGCAATTAATATTGTTAGATTCAACTTGAGGTTCTTCTTCTTCTTCAAAAGGATTGCGGCTTGGTGTAGGCCTTTCTCATTCAGGACTTCGGATAATGTCTTAGGTTGTCATAGTCAAAATCGAGAGGAAGTCTAACTCCTTCCTACCTCAATAAGCTGGAGTAATAAATCATCCCTATTGTCATAGACATGCTACTGTAATTGGGCTCTACTCCGGTCAGTATTCAACAAGTCATATTGTGGATCTTCATTATGTGCACCCATATCAATAAGGTTTTCTTCATCTTTATCATGATGTTGCTCACCCTGTAAAAGAGCTTCAAGGTCATTGTTATGCCTTGATTGTCCAATCCTGAGTTGTTGACGAGTGATGGGTGCCATAAGGCTGATGTGTGGATGTGTTTGGACGGGTTTAGATGATATGAGATGGTGGATGTTGATTGATAAGCTTGCCTTGAACAAGTTTTGACTTCAAATGTGATATGAGACTATGATTGTAGACAAGATGTTCTTGAGCAAATTTGACTTTGGAATGTGAGCTAGTTGATATTTGAGACGGGGTAGGGTATTGGTAACCCTAGGTTTGACTTGGATGGTGGGCTAAGTCTAGATTGAAATTGGATTAGGATTGATTGATTTGATGGGTGTTAGGTTTAGACTATCTAAAAAATAGGGTGTTGATGGAATGGGTTGACTAGGTCATGGTTGACTTGACAATACTAGCTCAATTAAGTGATTTGATGTGATTTTCTCATGTTGGATGGGTTGATGATTGAATTTGACCATGTAAGTTGACTTGTCTATGTCTTTGATTTCAAGCAAGCTTAAGAGGTTTGATAATGGACAAGTGATGGGGTGATTTTGTTCTTGAGAGGATATGTGTAAGAGACGGTAAAAGGGATGTTTAAATGGTGATGGGGTGATGGTTTTGATCGATTTATGGATTGGACAATAGTATTGAAAGATGTGTGAGCCTTGTGTTAAACTTGATGGGGTTGGTGAAGGGAATAGAGCTACAAACAATAATGGTATTGACAATACACAAACAAGATCACACAATATGACAAGCCTATGCTAGTAGATTATGGGTGTCCAATGCAACTTCCAACTGACCGATCCACTTGCGTAAAGTGGTGACTAGGTTGGTTTCCCAACCCTCACTCTACATTTGTATGTGGTGAGTGCTCTTCGGGGATGTTGTTTCCCCTGCACTAACAGTTGTTTGCAGCCAAAAGGTCTTAATCTAGGCTTGACGAGGCTCATTAAGGGAGTTCCCTAAATACCTCGTGGTACATGGGGCCCAAGTCTGTATAAGGATGTTTCCTGATGCTCGAGTATTGGAGTGTAACCTCTACACTTCGCAAAAACCTTTATGGGAAAATCCGCTTAGCTCTATGACAAATCTCCTTGATATTTATACTTTGCCGAAACACGAAGTGTGGATTAGTGTGTGGTGATGAAATCCACGTCACAACCCACCTAATGACTATGACAAGTGTGTGGGGATGAATTCCATGTCAAGTTGCCCCTAAGAAAAAAAAAAGGATGGAGGTTTATTGACGGTTTTTGATCCCCAAGGTTGCCTTATGGGTGCAAGGGGAGAGCATACACAACGTTAGCCTTGGGTAGAACAAACAAGCAAACAAAAAGACTAAGCTAAGATGATCAAATTTAACACACACACACGCAAAGAGTTGATTGATTAATTAGGGATGATAAAAATACCATTATGGAAGATTTGATTTGTTTTCTTTGATGGGTGAACTTGCAAACAAGGATTAGTAGTTTGAGTTTGATATCTTGAGAGGCAACCTACAAAACAAATTGTCATAAATCAAAACTGCTGCTTTATAGAACAAAACCATCGAAGTTTGTACAAATTCATTGCTGTGCTGAAAAAAACCACCAAAATCATGATCAAAACTGTTATAGGTTAGAACAAAACCGTCAGAACACAAACTACTGTAGACGGACATAAAACGAAAATGCTGAAGATATTTACGAAACCACTACTATTAAGAATGAAACCATTGATGTTAAGAACAAAACCGCTGATGTTAAGAACAAAACCGTTATTTTATAGAACAAAACCACCAATGTTAAGAACAAAACCGTTGTTTAACATAAATTTAGAAAAAAATGAAACATTGAGCACAAAAAGTTATGCCCGACAATTTCGCTGATACCTAGAATGCTTTCGCTAAACACCAAGACGATTTCGCCGTGATGATATTGTTAGGTGATAATTCCGCCGTGATGTTTCACGATTCCGCTTGCGACGGTTTTGCCAAAAAGGAATGATTTCACTATGGTTTAGAACCTGCAAAAACAGAAGATTGATAAAATGATTTCGCTTAAGTTATGGAGAAATTCACTGTTTTAACTAACAAAACCGTCAATTCACAAAACAATATTGCCGACCACATGGGCACGACAATTTCAAGTAAAAATGGAAAATTCTTGCTACCAATCCGATTTCTCAAGCTCCTGCAAGCTAACTCAAGCACCCTAGAATTCTTACAAGCAAAATTTAAAGGATTTCTCCCACCGTTGTGACCAAAATTGTGTATAAAATTGAATATAGAATTTTTATACTAAAAACAATGAACAAACTCACAATTCTTAATCTAATCCAATCTACACAGCATCTCAAGAATGGGCAAAGGAATAAAGAGATTTACATGCAAATTGCATTGAAACACAAACAAGTTTATACCTAAATAACAAATGAACCTTTCTTCCTTGACGATTATAGATGAGCCCAAAGTGACTTGGAGTTGCTTGATGTTTGACTATGTATGTTGGATTGCTTCATTGATACTCAAGAATTGTATATTATGTATTATATTAATTATTGTGTCCTTTTATTATTTCAATAGGAAACTGATTATTTTTATTAAAGTATTGTTGACGCAGTGGATTGCACCCTGGACAGGAGGCCGAGCTCCTACCTTCCACACGCAACAATGGAAACTCCCCTTTCGCCTGTGGGACCGGCGAAGTTGGGGGGAGAGTCTCTAGATAAGGGCTAGCTCTCTTTGATGTATCTTTTAGAACCTGGACTTCCTACTGCTAACAAATAAATGAAAAAGGGGGGGATGAAAAGGGAGAAGGATGCTGAAAAAACAGAACCTAAACTTAAACTAAAAAGGTGATACACCAAAGAAGTTGATCCACTCAGCCTGAACATACACTTTTCACCAAGAAGACGCTGTCATACACTTCATCTGATGTGGGAGACTCTTCTGTATCAGTGAGTCAGGGGTCCGTAGAGATACAGGGAGGAAGAACTATCAAAGGTGTTCTGAGACACTTTGGCAGCGTATTCACATGCGCCTATATTCCTGTTGTAGACACTTCTGGCAGACCTGCAGAAGAAGAAACTTCACAATGCACTAGACATGCTGGAATTGTTCTGTGAAAAGCACAAAAGAAAATGACTTAACACAAAAAGAACATAGACATGCGTGAGTGCAAGTTCAAATGGAGGTAAAAATTGCTAAGTCTTGATTCAAGGTAAAGTCTGACAGAGTTCTGCCTTACAAGCTCGAGAGATTTTTGGGCAAAGCTTTGCCTTACGGGCTAAGAGATCGATTCCTTCTCAAAATGAGAAGTTTACAATATATAGAAAGAGGAGAAGTAAAGGCGCCGCTTTGGAAAAGACTTTGGCACTCTTGACAAGTTGGCCCATGTGCATTTGTGAGCATCGAGAAGAGGAAGTCACTGTTGCTGATGTCATTCTTCTAGAAAAGGCCTGCTGGAACCATGCTGTGTAATCGCCGGTCTTGACTTTGGCGTTCAAACATTAATGTGAAAGCATGGGCCGCGCCTCTTTTCTACAAACAAGACTGCTCCTTCCAGATATTCACGCGGTTTGTCTGCTTATAAATGCAAAATGGAGAAAGCAGGGTGCGCCGCTTACTGTTCGCGCCGTTTGATGACCACTTGGCAAGCACTGTTCCAACTACAGGAATAAATTCCTGAGTTGACACCTCTTCTTTGCCACTTGGACTGTTTGTCTGCTTCTGCACTTTGTCTCTTCCTGGCTTTGTCTCTTTCTGGCTCCTTCAGCCCTCGGGCTACCTTCTTGGCGGGTCGCTGAGTTCCTTGGGCTCTTCTTTAGGCTTTTCAAAATCAACGGCTATTTCACGAGTCTTAAAATTGACGTCTACGCACTCGTCACCGCATTTGAACTTCCAACGGCTAGTTGGCTGTGCTTGATTTTGACGTCTTCGGGCCCGTCACCCCTTGGAATTTTTTCGGCCTTTTCCTTTCTTTCGACTTCTTGTTTCTTCCCTTCCGAAGGGAAGGTGACCCTTCGGCTTTTGGAGAAGTGTCCTTCATTTTGGCCGAGAGTCCCCCGCAAGGGCACCTGCCCTTTGGAGTCCTTCAGCGGCCTTTTCTCTTCGGCTAATTTTCTGCGGACACTTTCCCGCGGACATTTTCCCCACGGACATTTTCCTAGCAGACATTTTCTCGCGGAATTTCTCCAGGCCACTTTTCTTGCGAACAGAAAGTCCGCAAGAATTGTTTCGACCACTTTGCCTTTGGCCTTTGAAATTTCTCTCGGGCTTCTCCCGCGGCTTTCCCGAATTTCTTCGGACATTTTGTCCGAAAGAATTCCTTCGGACAAAAAGTCCGAAAGAAATCGTTCTATGCCTTAGTCTTTTTCCGCGCCTTTCTTCGGGCTTTCTTGCTCATAGCTCTTTTGAATTCCTTCGGACTTTTTGTCCGAAGGAATTCTTTCGGACAAAAAGTCTGAAGGAATTAGCCCCTGTCTTTTCTCTCGACTGCCTTTGAAAAGTGCCCTTCGGAAAAATTGGAAACGACCCTTCCGAAGGGTACTTCCTTTGCCTTAAACAAACTTCCGAAGGAAACTTACCTTTTCGGCTTTTCTCTGTGGCCTCTTTGAAAGTGTTCCTTGCCCTCCGCAAGGGCACTTGAGTCCCGAACTGCCCTCCGCGAGGGCGCCTGAAATGGTCCATTTTGCGCCTAAGTGTCGGGAACTCGTTTCTGCCTGCGAAGTCCATAGAAAGCTTCTCTGTAGAGTTTGTAGAAATGCCGGTGGAGTCCGTAGAAATGCCTGCAGAGTTCGTAGAAAACAAAGGCCTGCAGAGTCCGTAGAAATGGGCCTGCAGAGTTCGTAGAAGCTCTAAGACTTGTGCAAAATCAAAAAATGAACTGGCTCAGAACAGCAGGGAAAGAAGGGGACCGATTTTGGCCTGTTGGACCAATAATGGTCAACAAATTGGCGACTCCCAGGGGAAGCATGCCTGCTATGCTTAGAGACCAGTTGCCTTAAAATCCATTGGGCACGGAGTCAGAATGCAGCTTTGAAGAAAGGTTAACAACAGCCTTGAGAGATCCCATAATCAATCATGAGCTTTTACCCCACACACAAGGCTAAAAACACTACTTGTGCAAACAACACTTAGGGAAAGCAGGAAAGAAAACTGAAAGCAAACTACTATATACAGCTAACCAGGTATATTTGCTTCCCTCCTGGATCAAAGGGAAAATATCTTAAGTCCCCTTCTTGGCAAGGAAACTTATGGTGCCAGACAAGTGGCTGAATGGAATGGAGACTTGGTGACCTGCTCCTCTTGCCTGCCACCTTGATTGGCTTGTATCCGAGGGGATCAGATTCAAACATGCTTCCAACATATACGTACTCTTTTTGTTCTTGGAAGCTTGTTGAATGCTGGCTCTTCATGCTGGTGCGTTTCATCAAGAAATCGATGGCTGCTGGCTCATCACCATAAGCCCTTTGATATGCACAGTCCCCTTGTAGTGCATCATGGTTTGACCCGTTCCCTTCTGCTTCATTGAAGACCCTGTCAAACTCATCTTCTGCTCCCTCATGGCTTTCTTGAAGAAGGGTGACTGTTGTGATGTCTGAAATGGAGTCACAAACTGATTGCTCGTCCCACAGAACATCACCTCTTTGTTCAAAACTCTCTTCTTCAAGGTTTTCCTCAAGAGAGACCAGCCTCTCCTTTTCTTGCTCAAGGATCAGGGTCTCTAGTTGTTCAAAGACATTCTCGTGATCCTCCTCCAACTCTAGCTCCATGGCATGGTTGTCCTTTTCATCGAAACAACAAGGAAGTTCATCAAACAAAAGGGGAGAGAGCTCACCATGCTTATGTTCCTCCTCATATTGCTGGAACATCCGCATGTATGCGTGACCTGAGTCTTCTCCATTGCTGATGGTGTCTTCACAAGGAGCATCGATGATGATTTCTTCTTCATTGTTGCTCATGATAGCCTCTTGGGAAACTACAGATTGGATCTTCTGCTCCTCACTCGCCTCCTGCAAAATAGGGTCCTCTTTGAGAAGGGGTGAAGTGAAAAAAACCATGTGGAAGAGGAGGCAGTCCTTGAGCTAGAATCGAATGATTCTCCTCCTTCCATTTGGTCCGCACTTCATCTATATCAGGTGTGCCCTGATAGCTCTCTTGGAGGTGTGTAGATGGGGTGTGTTCAGACATGTCCATCACACGTTGGCTGAGGAATCTCGCTTTGGATTCCAACTCTGCAACTCTCCTGGCTAGATCTTCTTGGAAGAGCCTTTCTTGGAGGTCACCAGCATCATCATGATGAGTAGGAGCAGCTTCAAGAGAGATGTGTTGGTTCATGATGTTCCCTCCAAAAGAAGATTCACAATCTAAGGAATTTAGAAGGTTCATCTCCATGGAAGGTTGCTCTAGTTCCCTTTGATGTTTGAAGGCTAGGCGCACGGGGTTAAGAGCAGGATTGATTGATGCATCAGATGAGCTAGAATGATCAAATGCTATCTGATAGAAAGGATTTAGTGCACAAAAGGGGGCTTTCTTTAGAGTAGGAGGGGGCACACAAGGCTGATTGCCTTGAATGAATGGACTCTTCCATTTTGCTACCTCCTCCTCCATGGATTGCAAGGCCTGAGCTTGCCTGAACAAACACTCCTCTTTATACATCAGCTTCTGCTGATATCCATACTGCTCATCTAGTCTGTCAATCTCCATTACCTGCTTCTCAAACTCCAGTGCTACCTCCCTTATCGTTGAAGGGCAACTAGGAGAGCTGCTTGAGGTGATTGCATAAAAATCTTGAGCTTGATCAAAGTCATATGAAGGAAAACAATGTCCATGATTCTTATCAATGGAATTATACATACAAAAATAAGATTTCTTGATGGCACGTGGACTGCTTAACCAGCTGATTCAACTCGGAGTTGCCATTGGCGTTGATAAGAAAACCTCCAAACGCTGGTTGGTTGAAGAGCACACCAAAAATTCTTCAACTCTTTGGACACAACTTGTCCTAGTTGATCCCACTGGGCGTGCCAAAAACTGTTGATGCAGTGGATTGCACTCTGGACAGGAGGCCGAGCTCCTGCCTTCCACACGCAACAATGGAAACTCCCCTCTCGCCTGTGGGACCGGCGAAGCTGGGAGGAGAGTCTCTAGATAAGGGCTAGCTCCCTCTGATGTATCTTTTAGGTCCTGGACTTCCTACTGCTAACAAATAAATGAAAAATGGGGGGATGAAAAGGGAGAAGGATGCTGAAAAAACAGAACCTAAACCTAAACTAAAAAGGTGATACACCAAAAAGGATGATCCACTCAGCCCGAACATACACTTTTCACCAAGAAGAAGCTGTCATACACTTCATCTGATGTGGGAGACTCTTATGTATCAATGAGTCAGGGGTCCGTAGAGATACAGGGAGGAAGAACTGTCAAAGGTGTTTTGAGACACACTTTGGCAGCCTATTCACATGCGCCTATATTCCTGTTGTAGACACTTCTGGCAGACCTGCAGAAGAAGAAACTTCACAATGCACTAGACATGTTGGAATCATTCTGTGAAAAGCACAAAAAAAAATGACTTAACACAAAAAAAAAAACATAGACATGCGTGAGTGCAAGTTCAAATGGAGGTAAAAATTGCTAAGTCTTGATTCAAGGTAAAGTCCGACAGAGTTATGCCTTACAAGCCCGAGAGATTTTTGTGCAGAGCTTTGCCTTATGGGCTAAGAGATCGATTCCTTTTCAAAATGAGAAGTTTACAATATATAGAAAGAGGAGAAGTAAAGGCGCCGCTTTGGAAAAGACTTTGGCGCTCTTGACAAGTTGGCCCATGTGCGTTTGTGAGCATCGGGAAGAGGAAGTCACTGTTGTTGATGTCATTCTTCTAGAAAAGGCCTGCTGGAATCATGCTGTGTAATCGCTGGTCTTGACTTTGGCATTCAAACATTAATGTGAAAGCACGGGCTGCGCCTCTTTTCTGCAGACAAGACTGCTCCTTCCAGATATTCACGCAATTTGTTTGCTTATAAATGCAAAATGGAGAAAACAGGCCGCGTCGCTTACTGTTCGCGCCGTTTGATGACCACTTGGCAAGCACCGTTCCAACTGCAGGAATAAATTCTTGAGTTGACACCTCTTCTTTGCCACCTGGACTGTTTGTCCGCTTCTGCACTTTGTCTCTTCCTGGCTTTGTCTCTTTCTGGCTCCTTCGGCCCTCGAGCTATCTTCTTGGAGGGTCGCTGAGTTCCTTGGGCTCTTTTTTAAGCTTTTCAAAATCAACGGCTATTTCACGAGTCTTAAAATTGACGTCTATGCACCCGTCACCGCATTTGAACTTCCAACAGCTAGTTCGCCGTGCTTGATTTTGACGTCTTCGGGCCCGTCACCCCTGGGAATTTCTTCGGCCTTTTCCTTTCTTTCGGCTTCTTGTTTCTTCCCTTCTGAAGGGAAGGTGACCCTTCAGTTTTTGGAGAAGTGTCCTTCATTTTGGTTGAGAGCCCCCCGCAGGGGCACCTGCCCTTCAGGGTCATTCGGCGGCCTTTTCTCTTCGGCTAATTTTCCGCGGACATTTTTCCCACGGAATTTCTCCCAGCCACTTTTCCCGCAGACAAAAAGTCCGCAAGAATTGTTTCGACCACTTTGCCTTTGGCCTTCGGAATTTCTCTCGGGCTTCTCCTGCGGCTTTCTCGAATTTATTTGGACATTTTGTCTGAAAGAATTCCTTCGGACAAAAAGTCCGAAAGAAATCGTTCTATGCCTTAATCTTTTTCCGCGCCTTTCTTCGGGCTTTCTTGCTCATAGCCCTTCCGAATTCCTTCGGACAAAAAGTCTGAAGGAATTAGTCTCTGTCTTTTCTCTCGACTGCCTTTGAAAAGTGCCTTTCGAGAAAATTGGAAACGACCCTTCTGAAGGGTACTTCCTTTGCCTTAAACAAATTTTCGAAGGAAACTTACCTTTTCGGCTTTTCTCTGTGGCCTCTTTGAAAGTGTTCCTTGCCCTCCGCAAGGGCACTTGAGTCCCGAACTGCCCTCCGCGAGGGCACCTGAAATGGTCCATTTTGCGCCTAATTGTCGGGAACTCGTTTTTGCCTGCAGATTCCGTAGAAAGTTTCTCTGCAGAGTTTGTAGAAATACCTGTGGAGTCCGTAGAAATGCCTGCAGAGTCCGTAGAAACTCTCTGCAGAGTCTGTAGAAGCTCTAAGACTTGTGCAAAATCAAAAAATGAACTGGCTCAGAATAGCAGGGAAAGAAGGGGATCGATTTTGCCCTATTGGACCAAAAATGGTCAACAAGTATACATTGAAATTATAAGCATGATTAGCAACTCAGGATGTTATTAAAACATTTTAATATTTAAAATATTAATTGTTCTAATTTACTTCCTTTGGTCATGATAATGACTTAGTAGAGTTATGTGGATTATTATCAATTTATAATGTGATCATATATTGTTCTCATGAATACTGGTGTGTGTAGATCTCTGAATATTGGTAATACGTTTAAAAATTGGTTGTAGAGTTACTATATAAAGGCAAGAGTATTATTTAGAATGCTTAAGTTATTAACAATAGATGCTTGATAATGGCTTGATTGTTGATAGTAGAGACAAGGTGGTGGCAATATTCATAGATTAATTGTTTTGCATGGGAGTGCAGATCTCAATATATAGAACCACTTGGGAGGAATGGAGGGTTAGATTTCATCCTTGAAGGATGAAAATCTAGGGTGGAGGAATTTTCTAGGAATTAAAAATTCCTAGAGAGTTCTAGAGGAAGCTTGGTGAGGGGCTCTAGGTGGCTTAAAGCTTTATAGAATTCATTAAGATTAATTGATGATGTAATTAAGAGGAGGATTTGTAGGAGTGTTAGTGGGAGTAGGTGAGGGTAGGTGGTGAGGAATTTTAAATTCCTTAGGAATTGTGTAAGAAGAAATTAAGGATGAGTGAGGTGTTAATAAAAAATGAATTGGAAAAGATGGTGTTATAAGGTTAGAGTTTGATGTAAGAAATGTAGAATAGCATTAGAGTAGTGTATTAGAATAAATTATGGGTTATGGTATAAAAATGATTAATAAATGGATTTAGTATGGAATGAGGATGGAATTAGTAGCGAGTGACGGAGTGGTGAATTTCTGATGTATACATGAAGATTCAAGCGCTAGTAATCAATAATCTACATGGAGGAGGATCTCAGTATTGCGATGATAGTGTTGTAGTTCTGTGAGGATTAGATCCATAACGTAGAACTCAATCATAAAATCCAATGAATTAAAAATTGTTGGGTGTCTTCCATGCCTAAGAATTGAACCTATGGTATGTATGTATTGAAATAATAGACAAACATACCAACTTTGAAGATGTGAAAAGTCAACCTTAGCGTCGTAAGGAAACTTTCTTAGGAACAATATTTGTTGTTCACTGAGGACGAGGATGAACAATATGAAGTTCATCATGGATTTGCACAATTCTTATTGATTCGAGGAAGAAGAGTGGATTGTAGTTTGAGAGATAGGCTTTCTCACAAGTGGAATCTGTTTTATGATAATTGTAGTCAGCAAAACAATATCTTCACCATTGTTTGTGGGGATAAATCTCTGAGGACTGCATGCTGCCTCGTGGTTAGGATGGTGAGGATCTTGCAAAGATGGTAGTGAAGGAGAATCATTAATTTCATTGACAGCTGTATGAAGTAAAGATTAAAAACTGAGTGGTGTAGGCGGAACCAAGTTACTAGATGGAACCTTTGTAGAGATGTCACTCATAATTTCTTGCTTTATCTTAGTTTTCTTTTTCGTTTGTGTAGCCTAAATATGTTTGAGAGCATCAATATGAACTGAAATGGGTTTGCTCAAGAGTGTTAATACTCGCTGATTCCTGTAAGGATTGTTTTGGGGAATCCCTTGCAGCTTTTGGAACCATTCTCGATCAGATCTGGGTTAAGAAAGAGTGTCCACCAAGTTTTTGCAGCCATTGATCTGAAAACATAATTTCTAGCAAGTAGATACGAAAGTGTCATTGTCAATGTAAAAATAACTCTATATTTTCTTACCTAGATTGCAAGATCCAACTTCTCATGGTCATAGATCCCTCAATACCAAGAATTTTTAGCATGATCACTTGTTAGAAAGCTATTGAGAATACTTTTTGATGGTTCAAGAATCATGCCCGATTGGATTCTTCAGTTAAATATACACTTTGATATTAGGTGTTTTTTCAAGAAAAAAATAGAAGGATGACTGCGTAGATTTGATACACTATTGCTTGTTAAGTGCTTTGGTGTCAATTTGATGAAGAACACCAATGATTGTTGAATAGAGTAGATCTAGTGAAGGGTGAATAGATCAAGTTCCATGATCAGGGGAGGCTTAAAGGTGTTAGATCTGGGAAGGGTTAAATATGGAAACCCTTGAGAGGACTAGATTTAATGACCATGATTGATAGAGTCTATGAAGTGAGTTAGTAGGACAAAGATCTAATGGAGGGTAAGAAGCAAAAACCTTGAAGGAGACTAGATCAAAGACCTTGATCAAGGGAGACCTAAGGGCTTAGATCTAGTAAGGGTAAAATATGGAAACCCTTGGAAGGACAAGATTCAAAGGCCACGATTTATAGGATTTGATACCTAACAACATGAGAAGAATTTAAGAAGAGAGAAGACAAAAGATTTCTGCAATTGTACTTGTTGTACACTCATTTTTACTATGTATGATAGATTATAAAGACTGTACAAGGAAGCTTCTAGAGGAAGGAAGCTTGTAGATGAAGGAAGCTTCTAAAAGAATAGATATGTATGACATTTATGAACATCTAATAAGCCCGTATGACCATGTAAAACATTTAATGAAGTTAATTAGCCCATGTGACTACATTTAATAAAATACACTAGCCCATGTGGCAATGTCTCATCAAAATCGTCTATCTGACTTGTTGCAACCATGGAGTCCTAATATAGAAACATATTGTTTTAATACATTTTCCATTATGAGTACCAGAAATTCTATGTACTTTGGATTTCCGAAAATTATAAGTTTGGGTTGTGGGAGTACACAATTCGGGATATTTCTTGCTTGATTTGCCATTCTTAAACACAAGTCATGTACTGATAATTTAGGTGATCCTAACTGACTCTAAACTCATCTCTGGGAAATATTTACCCTTAACCACTATTAGTCAATGTCCATGCTCCTATAGTCTGAAATCCATCCAGTCATTAATTTTATTAAGTGGGCTTAAAAAACCTTTGCAACGTTAAAACAATTTAGCATTACATATGTACAATTGTTTTTTGCCCATATTTGCAGCTATGTACCTATTTTCTTAGCCTCGTAGACTATTAGAGGGAAAATCCTTTATATTGTAATTAGTCCCATGTTACAAATAATGTAATTCGTGGAAAGGAAAAAATAAGTTTCAACCAATAGTAAAATATGTTAAAGTATTTAATGTGGTAGGTGACGGAAGCTTATGACTACCTTCATTAATATATTTGTAGTAGGTGGTGTATGCATCTTGAAAGTACCACTTTTTGAGATGTTATTTGTGACAATAAGTCCAATGATTATATTCTTATTATGCTGCACTTAAGACTACTACTTAGTGCTTTGATGATCCTCATGTGTCTTTCCTTGACCTGAAACTTTCTGTTGCTAATTGTGCGCCTTCTATCGACATTTCTGCAGTACTTGTACAATGCACTGATTACATGCACAAAATGTCATTCCCTTCTTATCCTAGCTCTGTTTGGTCCATGACCCGTCCCTCACCTCCCACTATGATTAGTTTCAACCCATAGTCCACTTAGCGACCCCAGTTGGTTTCTGTGATGGTGAGCCTGCCTACACTCGGTTGCCTTTGGGCCATCTTGATCCCATGAGTCACTTGCATGTGACAAAGTTGATATTTAGGTGTTTCGTGATTTTTAGACTCAAAATTACCTTACCTTATCTCCTTTGCCTTCCATTTGGTTGTTTTAGCCCTTGCTGCATTTTGTCGGCTTTTGTCGATTTTAATTGGTTTTTGTCAATTCCACTTAGCTCACTTAGGACTTCTCAAAACATCACCAATAAATCTGGAAGACTCAAAAACCTGAAGAATGACACTTCTTTTTTCCAAAACCAACATCAGATCCTCAAGTTACACCCTATCCCAAACCTAATTAATATCCTAAAATCGACCAAGTGTTGATCAGATTGAATTTCTCAAATCCAACATCTTCGTTGAAGCTCAGAAAATCGTGTGATTGGTGCCAAGCGACTGAGAGTGGCTTGATATATTTATTATGTAAATATACTAAGGCTGGCTCACACCACGAACCTACAATGCAGCTTGTCCCACACCATGAACCCATAATGCAGCAAAAAGTGATATGTGGGCCCCACAATGCACCATTTCTTCCAACTGCCTCAAATTACCACCAGATGGTTGCAGCTAATCCTTAACCACTTTTGGAGGTTTCATACCTACCTCTAACCACCATGGTAATGTCGTAGATCCTTCCTAAAGGTACAAATACCCCCTTGGTTCATGGCCTCTTGAATCTCTTAGACTCTTGAGTTTGAATCCTGAAAATTGGCCCTGGTCTCTCTCTTGGCCTCTCAGGTTTCATATGTGTACGCTATGCTTATTTCCTGACCTGTGTCTATGATTTTCCTAAGAGCAATGTTCTCATCGCTGCCATGCCCATACTGAAACTCTGCCCAATCGACCATAATACCTCCATGTTGATTGGCATATTACATATGTACAAAAAATAATTTATGCCATACATAGACGCTTCCCATACCTAATGGAGTTTTTACATTAATATTCTACTTTACAAAATTGGGATGTTATGACAAACACTCATGTTTTTACATCTGTCAAAATCTGTTGTTTCTTAACATTCAAGTGTTTTATTTTCAGGTAGACGGAATATCAGATTTTGATTAAATTGATCTTATGGATAAATTTTGCAACTGATTTTTTATTTATTTTTATATCAATATTTAATTCTAACCTGTAAACTAACTTATTCCACAAAATGCTTTGTTTCTTTGGGATAAAGATCTAGGGTTGCCAAACAATAGGCTCGATGGAGAAGAGTATGTGTCAGTTATTGATGAATTCATGGAGGCAGTCTTCACACGCTGGCCACATGTGATAGTGCAGGTTACATTTTAATGTGGAGTTCAAGATTTTGTGTGTAATATTTTATGCAAGTAATACCAGGTTGGACAATTCTTAAAATGCTTTCCTTTCTCTTCTTAGTTTGAGGACTTCCAAAGTAAGTGGGCATTCAAGTTGCTACAGCGCTATCGGAACGATTATAGGATGTTTAATGATGATGTTCAGGTATGCAATTAGGTCATCTCATGTTGAAAGCTTAGTTAATTAATTCTTCAGATTTAAACTATCATTGGTGCTGGAGCAGATGCCAATGCTTTTCAATTTCAATGGGGCCTACTAGTTGAATATTGCATATTATAAAAAGAAATTTTGCAGTAAAAAGAAACATATGAAAATATGGTGAAAGAATCTGATTGCATTTTGAGCTGCTTTTTTTTTAAACTATGGCATTGCATTACATTCCATAAATCAGTATAGAAAGAGGGGATTTGGTTGTAATAACTGTATTTTTTCTTTGCTTGGTTTTCTCTAGTATGCCAAATGTCTTGAAGTTATGCTGGAGCATGACTTTTTGATTGCATTACTCCAGTTTATTTGATTCTTACCCTTACACCAATTCAACTTTAGAATAAAAATACTGTCGAGCATACTGAACTACAATTTTCATCATTAGATATAGATTGCAATACATTTATTAAAGGAAATCTTTCCATATATAAAATATATGAACACAACCAAGAACAAGAGTTCTATGGATACAAGCTTATTCAGGCGATAAGGGTAAGCAATGTGTAGTCATGAACTAAAGGAGTGCAATACAGTAGACCTTTACCAATTTATGTGGAAGCTTTCTGCAAAGAAGACTCTTCAATGGTCAACACCATAGTGCTATTACTCATTTCTCCAATAGCAACTACTATAGTTATAATTGTCATGCGACTTCATACCTTTATCCATATAACTTATTGGAAGACCAATGTTTGTGTTTTAGAAGTAATCACCATTTGGCATTGTTCCACCCATTGTTGAAGGACACTATTATAGCTTTGTTTCAACCTCTACTAGCTATAACATAAATGAATAGAATGTCTCACATCATACACTAGTCATATGCTTCGATGCTTGCATGCCAATCTCCCTTTGATGCTTGTATGCTACTATGAATGTCCCTTAGGATGGCTTCTAGGAGAACGAGGATCAGTTTTTGTGAATGAATTAGGCATTGTATTATTTTACGTCAACGCTTCTCAGTTTGATGTTTAGATAAAAGAGTAGGTATTATCACAAGGGAGAAGAGCAGATATAAATTGCATTTCCAAATACAACTGATCTGAATCTATGCATTTTGTGCTCTTAAGCATACTTCTAGCAATATTTTATGTAACAAATGGATTTCTCCTGTAATGTAGTGGACCACAATGTTTTTTTCGTCTGAGTGTTGAGTCTTTTGACTAAGTGGCAGTTTTTTAATAAAGTATCCATTTTACAGCTGTGCAAAAGCAATCTAGGGCTACAAGTGACTAAGTAGGACAAGAAGTGATAAAGCTATGCCTGATGAGGTCGAGTGTTGAATCCTAAAAATTTGCTGTCTGGAATCTTTAAAAATTGGGTAAGTGGTGAAGTTATTGATAGATTGAAAGACTACTTTCTTTGTGATAGCTCTGGGAAAGCTAAGACCTATGTTAAATATCATAAAGTTGTATTATTCTTGTAACCTTTATAACCTTAAGTATGCTAATGTAAAATGTCTAATAAGAAATTATGCACATACTTGTTGACCAAACAAGGAGCAAGTTGGCTGGAAAAAGGGGGTGCAATGATTCACATCAACATATCCACTAAATAATGTATGTGCAAGGCTAAAAATACCCCCTATTACTAACGTTAGTCACCCATGAGGCTAACATTAGCGTTTAGGTCAAAATCCACTAACCATGAACGTTAGTGGCCCCTTTGGTTGACGTAAACAATGTGGGCATTTTTTGAACCCACATGTGATGTCATTGGACACTTTCTATGATGTTATTGATAGATTGAAAGACTACTTTCTTTGTGATAGCTCTGGGAAAGCTAAGACCTATGTTAAATATCATAAAGTTGTATTATTCTTGTAACCTTTATAACCTTAAGTATGCTAATGTAAAATGTCTAATAAGAAATTATGCACATACTTGTTGACCAAACAAGGAGCAAGTTGGCTGGAAAAAGGGGGTGCAATGATTCACATCAACATATCCACTAAATAATGTATGTGCAAGGCTAAAAATACCCCCTATTACTAACGTTAGTCACCCATGAGGCTAACATTAGCGTTTAGGTCAAAATCCACTAACCATGAACGTTAGTGGCCCCTTTGGTTGACGTAAACAATGTGGGCATTTTTTGAACCCACATGTGATGTCATTGGACACTTTCTATGATGTTATTGGTGGGCCGAATACCACCCCAAGGGGTGGTGCCAATTGTCATGACATGGACATTAGTGGGAGACCCATTTGGCCACCCGACATCGATGTTGGTGACCTATGGGTGTGATGTCAAGAGAAAGGATCAAAATAAAGGTTTAAGTGGAAAACATATTAGCATATAGGGGCCTCTGAATGGATGTGTTTAAGGTATTTGTAGGGGTCAAAATTCTAAAATAAAGTTTCAGAGTTGAAGTTTTCAAATTGGTTATGAGAGTGTTTTGAAGACTAATTGTTTCAGAAGATGTAACCAACATATAAAACTGGTTGGAAGACTAATTGCTTTGGAAGATGTAACCAACATATGAGATTTATTGGAAGGCTAACCACCTTGGATATATAACCGAATCATAGGAATTGTAACCGGCTCTCAAAAGTGCTTTCCAAGACATGCAAGAGAGAAACTAGTGTTGGGGAGAGAAGCTTGGTAGAGTTTGGAGTAGGACGAGAGACAGATAGTGACTATGTCAGTGACTAGTTCCAAATTGAGTGCTTGCACTTTCTTATGAATATTTTTCTCCAATAATCAATCTTTATTAATTATTCCTTGAAATTTTTATCCCTAGAGGGTTTCTACACATTAAACATTTGTACCAAACTTGTTGTGAGTGTGTTTGTCACATTTTGTGTGTTTTATTGATTTTCATAGAATATTTTCATTTCAATTACAATTTTAGTTGAAACATTGGAAAATGTATTCGAGTAAAGCAGTAGTATGAATTCAAGATATATGTGATCAATTGACCAAATCTACAAGGCTGCTGATTATAGATCATCCAAGCATTTGAGTGAATGTGAGAAGTCAAAGAATGTGTCCAAGGCATAAGCAAATGAGCCTTTTCTTCATACAAGAATGGAGAAAGGCATGGTCATTTCCGATTAGGTTGCTGATTACAGATCATCTCAGCATTTGAGTGAATATGAGAAGTCAAATAATGTGTCCAAGGCATAAGCAAATGAGTCTTTTCTCCCTACAAGAATGGAGAAAGGCATGGTCATTTCCTAGAATCATGAATGACAAATGTCTAGTTAAAATATTGGAGTACTGAAAATGATTAGTTTTGGAGGCTCACGTGTACTGTAGGACATTACATATTGACAACAATAGAAGCTGATATGAGCACAATTGAGACAACAAAGACAGAGCACACAAAATATTGCTGCAACTGTACATGTTGTACTATCAAAATAAGGTTTACAAGTTCTTAAAAGGTAGAGAAAGACCTATCTCTCTAATGCATATTACTCATTTTTTTTAATAAAACACTTGAAACCACATAGTATGAAAATATTTGTCTATAAAATATAAAGCACTTGAAAGTATATAATATTCATTCATTCATTACTTCAAAGACAAAATATACATTCAAATCTAGAATTAATCATCTCGATTGCCCTTAAAATCATGAAGGCCACTCCCATTATTTTTCAACTTTATCATTTACTGACACTTTCTCTCATAGGGGCTCATCAGTTTATTGAATCTCCTAGTGTATGCCTTAAGGGGTGCATAGGGAATGGGGTGGGATCAGCTTGGGGCACTTTGCGAGAGATGTTCTCATACTATTCTATCATACCTACATCCCTTCATGCAGCCTTCATACCTCCTATGATGTCTCCTCGAAACTTGAAACCCTGAAATATGGCTAAGTCTGAAACCCTGAAACCCTGGAATTTGACTAAGTCTGAAATATGATAGGATCCTCCAAAACCTAGAATTTGCATTATAGCTCCCAGAGGTCTGAGACCACTCTCAAACACCTGAAAGTCTATAAATAAAATATAACTTAAAGTATAAGAAACTAGATGTCCCTATCTAAATGTAAACGCGAAACGTGGAGGGGGGGCGATTTCTGCAACACAGACTGCTGAAAAAAATAAATCTGCTGCTGAAAAAAAAACTGCTACTGAAATAGAGACTTAGTGTCAAAAATCTGTTACAGAGAGAAAACAGAAAAATACTTTCTTAAAATTGATGAATATGCTAAAAAACCTTGAAAAACTCTGAAAATACTGAAAATTACAGAAAATTGTTGAAAATATGTAATATGGAATTTCCAGAAAAATTGAAAATCGATAGTTCTGTACAGTCCCATATGACAACACTTCTTTTGTACAATTCCGTAGGATGGCATGGATTCCTCACCACTACCCTTTGCTATTCCATAGTTTTGTGGGGCTCAATTTTCCTTAATCTAGTTAGCTTTCTTTGCTTGAAGACCCTTTTAGTTTCTTGGTGCATATCATAAGTAGTCCTTCGGTCCGTCACTAATCTAAGTAGTCCCTAGGCCTTCACCTACTACTCCATGGCTTTGGTACCATATTACAATAACCCAATACAAAAAAACCCAGCTAGAACACAAGAGAGAGACTTGAAAAGAGAGAAATACTTCTTGGATATGTTGTTGAGAGAGAAACTCTCTCTTTATAGGAATGCGACAACATGAAATTTAATACTTGAGAAACACAAACCCTAAACCTAAAATGACTAAAGAGAACATGAGGTCATGTTTACATTATTTAATAAAGCAAATTAAAGTCATAAAGTGCCTTTATTACTGCTATCACTAAGACTAGTATGACCATTATAACTTTATGTTACAAACTCTAACAATAATCCTTCATCTCCTTGAGATAATACCACCATAAGGAAGCTTCACCTTCCAATTGGTACATTTTGATCCGAGCCTTGGTATTCGTGCTCATTTCAAGCAACCCGACGTATTTATCCTTGCCATTTAGCTAGGCTTTTTTTGCATCAATGCTACCTGTTCCATCAAAGTTCGACGGCTATATCCTCTTTAGTTTTGTTAACAAAGGATCCATTGGGCATCGCCTATGCCAATCACCTAGAGGAATTTTGGATAGCGATTGAGGATTTGGTATGTAATCCAGATTTGGTGTGTTGTCTATTACCAAATCCTCTTGTGTCGGTTCTTTTTCACCATGGTTTTCTGCTGCTTCCTTTGAGTCCAAATCAGTGTGTTGATTTTGATCTCGCTCATTTTCTTTCAACAAATGATCTATTTGTTGATCTTGGGCTGCAACATGAGCCTGCAGGGCGCTAAGCTCTGCCTGGAATTCTTTGTGAATGCTAGTATTTGGAGACAGGATTTTATCCCTATGTTCTCAGCAACTTATTGCACCACCCTGACTAGGGTTGTTTCTCCTCCCATCGCTTTCTCGTCTTGCCAATTGTGAATTGGACAGTTGGCATAAAGGATGTTAATGGCAGGATAGTGTTGCAACAGGTTCATGGTTGCTGATCTAAAGATCCATAGTGCCTAAACCTATGCTCTGATAACAATGTAAGATTCGCTCAAAACTTAAAATTTCAAAAAATTTCCTGTGAACAAAATTTAAAATTTTTATTATGTTTTTCACAATTATACACATTTTCCATGAATAAAACAAGTTCTAGTAAAGTTTTCCCATACATGATTATTCAATTTCCAATGAAATCATTTCGAGGACCAATTGTTATAATAACATCAACTACACGAATGATTGACTGATGTTACATGCTTAAATACAAGTGCAAGTGATTACATTTATACACTGTTTCAGTACATCAACCATATAGTTACAACCATGTTCAAAATATGGATTGTAAATCTCGTATTGGCAACTCCAATGTTGCGCGTCTAGAATCACAAACTAGAAGGGAGAGGAGGGGGCTAGATGACCTTAACCAATCTGGAAATGCCCTATCCACCCCAACCAAATGGTGAAAGTCTCAAATGTATGCTCAAGATACGAGTTGCACTACTAAGAACCAGTATGGCATATGCATCGTGTAGGCCAACTAGAACCATCTATAAATGCAATTGCCACCTATACATATACATCATGCATGAGAGTTGCACCAATAAGAATCAGTATGGCATATGCATCCTGTACACAAACCATAACCATCTATAAATGCACCTGCCACCTATACATATACATCATGCACATACAATATCCAATAACCATAAAGCATTATACACTAACACATAAAGTGCATACCCAATAAGAATATTATCATGCACAGTTAAACATATCGGTTGTATAAGATCTTATTCCCATTATAGCACAAGGTATCATAAATGCATTACCCATTTGGTTAGCAATAGAGGTTTAGCGAGATTGAAATGCAGAAGTGAACATAACTCCAATAGAACCAAAATTTACAAGAGAGTAGAAAAAAGAATATGTACTCTGATTCTAAATCTGCAAATATGGAAAAGGAATTGGGAGAAAGCAATGCAATTCAACAACCCATCCACATTGATGATGAAGAGGTCATCTCTAAACCTATTGCCATTGGTGAGATGCAACACAATTTGCCCCAACAAATATGTATGAATCCTCCAAAGTAGCTTAATTTTACTTAGGTGACGACAATATACCCGTTGTTGAGCCTAGGGAGAGGAATCAACTGTCCCCCATCTATCGTAGGCCTCAACCAGATTTCCATGTTTATTTGGTCTTAGAACTTTATCAAATGAATGCTAGGGCCAGAGCATTCCTAGCCCCCACTTTTAGTAGGTTTGGAATTTCCCCTGTTACCCCGCATATTTCTAGAAATAAGCTAGCTGCTTCTCTTACTATTGGGATTTCTCCTAATACTCGGCCCCATGCCTCCCAATTTCACCCATGGAATACAAATCTTGGAGGGGATGACAATCAAGTTCCTCCAATGGGAGCTCAAGGAAAAAACCCTCCACAACAAACCTTCTAAAAATCCCAAGTGTGATCCCACACTCCTTAGTGCCATTTGTGAAATAACGACTCTTTAGAAAATCAATAAAAACATCGAGAACGGGTTTCATAACTTCTATCTGGAAGGTTGTTTCGTGAGGCTTCTTCATGGGGTACTAAAAGCAACATGATTGTATTGACACCATGAACACTTGTATCGATCATATGGGTGCATTTATAGTGCAACATCAACAAACACTGGAGGCCATTAATAGTCTTCTTTTGGAAAATGCAAAGAGAAGGATTGTAGAGATGTTGTAGGAGTAGGAAGAGCTTACATCATATCCAAAAAGGTAGGCCTCTTGTTAACAAATATGAATGCCAAAAGGATGAAGAGAAAACTGCAAGGCACACATTGAAGTGTGTGTGCATACTTCTTTTATTATGCAAAACGTGGTTACATATAGTCGGGGTAGTTTATAACTAACCATAGTTAATGAACGAACTAAAAGCCAATTAATAACCTTAACACCCTCCTTTAATGATTAAGCTAGAGATGACTCCAAGATTGTCTCAAAATTTTACACAGTGGGACCAAATAGTTTAGTCATTACATTTACAAGCTGCTCTTTAGATATCAAAATGAAATCTGCAGTCCTTTGACATTTGCTATTGTCCAATGTAGGGGTTTTGTAGACAAAGACTGAAAAAGATAGCCAACATCAAAACAAAGATCTGGTTGTGTGGACATAAGATGTATCAACCTGTCCACCAATTCTCTGTAGGGTGTTTCTTTGACAGATGATGAATCATCATTTGGTGATAACTTTACCCTGACTTCCATAGTTCTGAATCTATAATTTTGGAGATGCAACTTAAACAAACTATACTAGGCTCGTGGACCCTGCTGAAGTCCATACATGGATTTAATTAACTTGCAAATCAAATGATAATGACTACGTACCCAAAATCCATCAGGGAACACCATGTAGACCTCCTTGTCCAAATCTCCGTTCAGGAAACCAAAACGAGTTGTTACGGAGAGAAGCAACCGAAATGCGACGATCTTTGCAGTAGGAATTAAAACCAACTCCGCAACAGTAGTGGGAGTAAAAACCAATGTCGTAGTAGGTGAAAAAACCAACTCCTCATCTATTCCCACTTATTGGGAAAAACCCTTCTCACAAGATGAATCGTGTACTTGTCCAAAGTATCAATTGTGTCCACTCATTTTCAGCCAATGAGTTGTGTAACCCATAGTAGAAAAAACCGGAGCCACGATTACTCGACAACCAAAAATTGAGACCTGTACTCGGGTCGTGGCAATTGCTTGGCACTTTTATCGCTACTTTAAAAATATATATAAATTCATAAAATACAGTAAAATACATAAACAAATGAATTGAATTTAGAGAAATGATTGTAGAGATTTAGAGAACACAACTCAGAGTCATAAACATGCTTTATATTAGTTTTTAAGCAAATAAGAGTACAATGTAAATGTCGAATGCTCTATTTTAAACAAAAAGAAGACTAAAATGGCTCATGGAAGTTGTTCTCTCCAACTCCTCTGCTGCCGCATAGAAGTGGAAGGTAAAGACTACTTCCGCTGGAACATCATCCAATTCCAAATCCTCGCCAACCCCTCCAAATGCCTTTGCTTCCCCTACTACCATAGCTTCTTCTGCTTCACTCTATAAATCTACGACCTCGGTAAACATGGGCTCCTGGGGCACATTATCAGACTCAACGATCCAATCTAAGTATGGATCAATATCATCCAAGTCAATTGCCTCGTAACTATTCGTCCCTTCCACCTATTTCAAACGAAGACGAAAATTTTACTGCACAAACACAAGGTCATTGAGGCATTGTGTTGTCAGCCTATTGCGTTTCTTTGTGTGAATGCCCTTAAACATGCTCCAATTTCTTTCACACTTAGAAGCACTACATGGCTGGGTCAAGATGTGGATGACTAATTTTTGAAGATTTTGGTGTCCTTGCACCATAATCTTCCCACCACAAATCTGCAACAAGAGATTTATAACTTTGTCAGTCAATTAGATGTGCATTTATAAAGAAATAACGACATTACAATGATACAATGACAACAAACAATCAATTACAAATTTACAATGATACAATGACAAGCATAAACGATTAAATTTGAATTTGTTCTTTTACCTGGTTGATGGGTCGCTCTCCTTCGAATGCATAGAGGTGAAGAAAAGAGCCTCCTTTCTGCACTCTTGTAAATCTACAACTCATCCACAATTATGTTTCTAGTGGCTTCGTCAACCACCAACCTCTCTATGCATGTATTGAGGCCATCCATGACCTCCTCATCCACCCTAAATGAATCAAAAAAAAAAAACTTAGGGTTCAAATAGTAGGCCGCTGCATGTATATGTCGATGGAGCTGCTTGTTCCATCTACAATCAATCAGGGGCCAAATAGGCTCATTTTTTTTATTTTGCCCATAAAAATTTGCTATACTCTCTTTGGCTCTGCCCATGGCTTCATACAAATACCCCATCGGATTCTTTTCTCCATCCACCAAATGGAGAACTCTAACCAAATGCTTTGACACCTAAAAACAAATAATGTATAATTTTAAAATTTAAATTAAGAAAAAATAGAGTTGTTTATTTAAAAAGAAATAAATCATAACTAAAAAATTCAATTCCAAAGTTACCTTTATAACCTCATCCATGGTCTTTTCAAAAACATCACAAATAATGGTTTTCTTGACCTTTTCTCCTTTGGCCTTCTTGCTATATGGAGACTCCATCCATCGTGTGCTCACAAACATCTACCTAAGAGATGTTAGGGAGACTACAATGCTCTGCAATGTGATGAAGTGCGTAGCAAATCTCGTGACTCTTGATCATACTAGCTCTTTTCCGTTGGTGTGCTCTCTCATCAAACTCAACACCCAAGGATGATTGTAGATGTACTTTGTGATATCTCTCGTCCCTTCAATCACATTTTTCACCCATGACATTTTTCCTATGTCCTCAAGCAGGAGATCAATGCAATGAGTTGAGCATGGGCTCCAAAAAAGTGATAGGTGTCTCTTCTCAAGAAGTCTTTCCGCTGCTACATATGTTGCTGCATTATCGGTCACAACTTGGATGATGTTCTCTACACCCACCTCCATGACTACCTTGTCCAACATATCATACAAAGTTTGTGCATTTTTCACTTTGTCAGAGGCATCAATGGACTTCAAGAACACTAATTGTTCACTTAAATCCACTAAAAAATTAATCAAGGGGCGGTTCCTTCCATCCATCCCCACCCATTAGACAAAATGCTGCAACTCTTCTTGCGCCATACTCTTCTTTGCTCATTTACAATAAGCTCTGTATCTTTCACATCATCTTGTAATAGTGGACCTCTCAAGTCATGAGTAGGGGCTTTGAACCCCTTCCCAACAACGGGCAAAACATTTACCAGATTCTCCTAGTATGGGCTTCTTGTCACATTGAATGGGATGCTATTATAGTAGCAAAAATTTGCCACTGCCACTCTTGCTTCATTATGCAGTTCTTTATTCCAAGCTGTACTTTCGATGAAGGTTGTGTCCCAGGGGTATTCCAAGGATCAAGAAAACTATGTAAATGTGAACTTGCACTACCTCCACTAAATGAGGCTCATCCTTGAATCGCCCTTGGGGCAATAGAAGACCTAGAGGCTGTTAACTCATCAGATTCAGTTTTTGCTGCTCCCCTATTTGATATCACTGCAAGTGCATCAATAGTGCTTTTTTTCTCTCTTCAAACCTTGCTAGGATAGCAACCATCTCCATTTGAGCCTCGGGTGGTGCTTTGTCACATCCGCACATTGTTCCCTGAAATCTGTGCTATGTGGTATTTGAGACGATTCACCCCTGCACTTATCTTAAACCTGCAATAATTGCATGTCATGGAGTTGAGCTCTGGGCCTTCAACACAATGTTTCCAGGCTAGGTCATCAAACTTCTTAGAGGTAGATCGGTTACTGCCACAGGGACCAGATGCCATTGCCACTATGTCAATATGCAAGTTCAAACAGTCTTTGGAAGTTGGAGCTCAAACCTAGTAGGATGAGAGATAAATTATAAGATAACAATAATAAGTATTAGAAAAAAATATGATAATCAGATAAAATATTCAAATGTGATAAGTTTTTATTTTATTATTTACTGATTCTAATTTCTAAGTTTCTAACTGATTTTTAATATTTATTATTGCTTTGCAGTTTGTGGTAGACAGTGACACAGTCATAAATTTATAATCATATTAATTATTTAATATCTATATTTCGGATTTCATGCAACATTGCAGTGTATTACTATTAACTTTAAGTATTAACTATTAAAAAACAATGTTTTATTATTGTTTTTTTTTCTATTTAATATCTATTATCAATTTATCATATGTCTAACAGTCTAGGACTCTTAACGTTTTTAATTTTTACAGAGTGTGCAGGGTCGTGTTTTTACACAGTCCGTAGGGTAGATGCAGTCATGTAGGGTATACTGGACTATATAACTTTTTTGGCTTTGCAAGAATTTATAAAAAGCAAGAAAAAACGAGAAGATTTGAACTTATTAGTATAATTCCTCAACTCAGTCTCGAGTCTCGACGATGAAGCAACAAAGGGCAAACACAACGGCAATGGAATGAAAATGAAAAAAAAGTAAAAATGAATCGCTTGTAGTTTTTTCATCCAATTTTTTGGGTTCCCGGTTTTTGACTGTTTAATAGGTCAAAACCCGCAGTTTTTTGTGCGTAACCGGCCCACGAAACCTGCGAGTTTTGCCCTAGTAATCGGCCAATGGGTAACCGAGCGTCTACCTTGGGGTTGTGAAAAAATGGTTTTTTGCAGGTCCCTGATGGGTACCCACATTTTTTAATACTATGGTGCAACTGATAGTTCATGGGCCATACAAAAGTTAGAAGTGAGAGCAAAATAACCATGCTCTACTGAAGTGACAACCTTGTTTCTGGTCCTTTGAGCCAATGCTTTTGACTGAGGCATATCAACCTCCCACACAACTACTTGTGCATCTAACTAAGATTGAGGAATTGCATCCTCCTGCACATCCTCTATAGTGGATGTTACATCCACAACTAGTGCATGTAAATTGACTGGAGTAGTGTCAACAAGCCTATAAGGAATTCCATACTCCAACACATCCTGTATGGTGGAGTCTCCCTCCACATGTGCATTTACGTTGACTGTAGTAGGGTCAATGACCCTGTACAAGCCACCTAACCCAATAACCAAGGCAATTACTCTGTCATGTTTTACATCAGACTGAATACATTTTATTCCAGATAAATTCACCAAAATGTTAGGATTTTTATTTAACTGACTGATAGATAAGAGATTTTTATTCATTTTGGGGACATACCTAACATTTGTGACTATGAATTTTGAACATTATTCAATACAATGCCTATATCTTCTATCCCTTCTACAACATGTGATCTTCCAATCATCTAATGAAACTAAATCAAGAGAATTTTTTTTTGCATTAGATTTGACATACCAGTCCTTGCAACACGTAAAATGTCTGGATGTGCCAAAATCAAAGAACCGACAACTAGTATGACTTTCATCTGAGCATGATCTGTGAGAGCACATTCTTTAGAATCTCGTTCAGCTTCAGCTGCTGCCACATTTGCTTGCACCTTTGATTTTTTGTTATGTAAAAAAAGCATAATATTGCTTTTGACAATCCTTCTTGACATTCCTAACCTTATGACAGTAATAACATTTCACTTGATATTTGTAAGTAAACATTTCAAGATTACATTACCACTTCTCCGTTGACCGTGTATTAAGTACGCTCTTTGTTTGACCAGAATTGGGTTCACTAATTCGTGTATGCATGCGTTCTTTTTGCAACAAATAAGAACTTGATCAAATGCCAGTGTTTGGCTCTCTTTCATCAAATGTAGAGCCTCCACAAAAGATTCATAGGAGGGTGTCAAACTATTCAGAGCAAGAGTCACCATGTCGTCATCATCCACTTTTTTGTTAATTTATGCAAGTTGGTCTTGAAAATATTTCATCTGAAGATGTTCTGACAGGGAGCCACCCTCATTCATCTTTATAAAGAATAGCAGATTCTTTAGATACAGGACTTGGCTTTTCTCAGAAGTTTGGTGCTTGTTTTTCAAATTAGTCCACAACATACTTGCCTTAGTGGCATTATGGACCTCAGGGTTCAATTTATCTAACACAACTTTAACAACAAGACCTCTGTATGATGCATGTCATAATCCGAAAAAGTTCGATACAGTGCTTGCATCAATGTTGGGAATAATTTTCCCACAATCACGATATTCCGTAGTTATTAATTTTTTTATAATTATGGCTTGTTAATTTTTGTGCTTTTAGCATAACCTAATTTTGAATATTCGCCATTAATCACACAATATTTGACCTTTAAATTGGAAATCAATATAATAGCAAAAGTACAGTTTTGACCTAGAATTCAATGCAACAATAAATGCAAACTCTGTGTATAGATCCGGTTACGAAAATCACTGCAAAAATAAATACAAATTATGCATACTAGTTTGATTACCTCTGCATATAGGTTTGGTTACCAAAACATCAACCTTTCTGGACTGTAGTCTTCTCGTGCCTTGGCACTAACCCTGAAAATCACAATTTTGGTTGGAAAGGTGAAAACTGGACCTTACTTTCTGTGCTGTAGGTCAATATGTCTGTGTCATTTTTCTTCTGTCGTGCCCTGGCATGAGTGTATCTCACAACACAAGGTCTCATGCTCCTCTTGGTCTTCATGTCACTATAAATCATGACTTTTGGTGTCTGGATAGGTCTTTAAAACTGCAAATCATGTTTTTGACTTTTACATGATGGCACAAACCTTGAAAACTACAAATCGCGTGTACTAAATACCATGAAAATCATGAAACTTGTAACTAGGATGGAAATCGTGATATGTCTGGTCCTTTATGCTTGTTGTTTATTGGTTTTCCATTTTTTCTATGCCCTAGTAGCATTAAATTGCGAAACCCTTCACGTCTTGCTCGTGAAATAGTAAATCACGACCCTTGTGCATGCAGTGTCGTTGGATCTACCTGCAAATCGCGATTTTCTCTTGTGTTGTGTCTAGTTTTTACTTCTGCTGCCTTTGATGTTTGCACCTTGCGTGAGCATACTCTGTGAGCCTTCACAACCCATCATGACCCTTGCAAATTCGTCACGAGCCTTGCAAACTGCCTCTTCTTTACAGTTCGTACCCTGCTGATCTTCCGAGGGCCTTCTCAAACCTCAAACCTCTTCACCTTCGCTACCATTTGTACCCTATTAGGGCTTCCTTGAACTTTGCAACTTTATGTTCCTACCCTTCTCCTGGGGCTTCCTTGAACAATGGCTATGTGACCAATGTGTGCTAATATGAATGCTAAAAGAATGAAGAAAAAATTGGAAGACACACATTGAAGTGCGTGTGCATCCTTCTTTTATTGTGCAAAATGTAGTTACTGCTGGGGTAGTTTATAACTAACCATTATTTAATGAATTAAATAACTAGTTAATAACTTTAACACTACTCACTCTAAAAGTTTAATTGATGCCACTATGAGGGGATCGACATGGCATGTTCCACTTCACAAACCTAAAGCAACCCTTGCCAATCTAGCTTGGCAAGCTCGAACCAATAATGAAGAAAGTAACTCTGCCTTTTCTGCCCATGGAATGCCACATACTTAATGTCATTTAGTAGTTTTGTAAGTTTTGTCTCTACTTTAGTCATCCAAAAAATGGCACATCATTTGTAAATCTATGGAATTGGAAGCCACGAATATGTATTTTGATAGAACTGTTAAGGATGAAAATATACCGTTTGCTATTGCTGTACATAGGCTTTATAGTATGTCATGTAACTTAGAAAATACTAGTAATATGCTAATAGCTATGTCTATTACCATTGAGCACAACAAAGTCATAAATTAGAGTCCTCTTCTTTCAATGTAGTTCTGATATACATGTTGAAAATTATAGATTACCCGATTTTTGTCCTGTTGTCAACTTGGAGTTGCACTCTGATCGAAGACGTGCTGAAATGGCTAATCCTCGCTCCAGTTGAAACGATGGGATCTTTTCACGAGGGTGGGTGCCTCAATGATGAGAAGAACCTTCAGAGAACATTGGTTCCTGTAAGATGTATCAATGAGGATCTCTACTCTGCGTTGCAGACGACCATGGAAAAGGGAGAAAGAAATTTGAAGGGAAAATCCTACCTAATGATGGTGATACACCAGAATGTTGATCCACTCTACTTGGAACCTTGAACACTGAATCAAACAAGGGAAAATGAAGACCTTTGATTTTAATTGATCACTATGCATAAGTATTTCATGAGAAGGTTCGATCCAATGACAAAAATGTGAGGAAAAACGATGGAGAGAGGTCTGATACAAGACACTTTGCAGCCACTTAACATCCACTTATAGCTTCAACAAAAGACATAAAAACACTGAACATGCCCTGCATAACATGATGAGCTAGCAACTAGGTACGAATCAGAATTTGGGAAGGGAGAGAAATCTACCACGTATGCAAATCACTGAATGAATGTAGACTATGTCAGCACTTGAAATTTGAAAGTACAATCCTATTGATTAAAGAGGTTACACAACTCACCAATGGCAGAGTCTGGTCTTACCAAGAGAGGGATGGATTTTACAAGGTTGAAAAGCCATTAATGTAGAAAATTACAAAAAGCCAAGAGATTGGTGTTGGAAATAGGAGAGGAAGTTAACTCTTCATTAGCCCAAGTCCAAATTGCGTTGCATGAGTCTTCCAAATTTGTCTTTCCTTGGTTTATACCTGGCTGTCTTGCATGAAGAATCCTTGGTGTTGAAGTGGATAGTGGCTAATTTTGGGCTGCTAAACTCTTATAATGCAAAAATGCTACGCCCACCTCCAAATATGGACTTCTTCTTGAGCTGTTTGATCGTTTGAAAGCATGAGATAAACAAAAGCATGCATGAAATCCACACCATGCTAAAATTAGAACTTGAATTGAAACGTTGGACGCTGAGTTGGAACGTTTGAAAGCATGAGTTTGACCAAGAGATGAGCTTGACTTCAACACCCAGTGAACTGAAGCTTTGACCAGTCAATCGAAAATAGCCTTTGCTTTCATGGATTTCCATGTTGACTCTGTCTCTTGTTTTGGTCTGCTTGTTCGTGTCTTGTCTATTTTTGGCGGGATTTTATATTTGGATTTTCTTATCCATAATTAGTCTCAGGATTATCTTGTTCTAACTTCCCACGGATTATCTATTTTCTGTCCCCTTTGCACAATTCTTTCGGAATTCTCTTGGCTAAGTTTTCCTTGGTCTTCTTATTCCTCGGAATTCCTGCCTTTGGCTTTTATGTCTGCGGATTTTATTGTTGATTTATTTCCTTCGGATCTTTCATTCCCCTGCGGATTTTACTTGTCTTGCCCTTATTATTTAATTTGGACTTATTTCCTTGGTCTTCTCCTTCGGATTTTATGTTGTGCCTTGCGGACTTTTTGCTATCTCTACCTTTTAATTTCTTTCGGACATATTGTTGGCTGTATTTTTCCTCGGACTTTTTCTGTTGATTCTTCTTTGGTTTAATTCTTTCCTTGGTCTATCTCCTGTTGACCCTTCCTTTCATTCCATTCCCTCGGACTTTTTCCTTGCCAATTTTCTCGAATTTATTCTTTTAGGCTCTTATGTCTTGCCCTTCGGTTTTCTTCGGACTTTTTGGTCGTTGCATATTCCTGCGGATTTCCTGTTTGACAATTATTCCGAAGGATTTCCTTAAATTTTCTCATTTCCTACTTTGCCTTTGTTTTTATTTTCTTCGGGTTTTTATCCTCCCAAATTCTTTCAGACAAAAATTCCGAAGGAGTTCGTCTCCTTTGGCTATCTTTCCTAGAAGGGCAAGTGCCCTTCGGGAACTTTGTTTTCGTCCTTCGCTTTATGAAGGTGCCCTCTGCAAGGGTATCTTCTTCCAGGAGTGCCCTTCGGAAGAATTGTAAAGGTCCACTTCCCTGCAAAGTGTCCTCCGCAAGGGCTATTCGTATTCAAAAGTGCATTTCGGAACTTTTGAAAGGGTCCTGCCATCGACCAAGTGCCCTACGCAAGGGCACTTCTCCTTCGGAAAAATTGATTTTGTCATTCGGAACCTTTTCCAAGGTCTTCTTCGTGCTTGAAGTGTCCCCCGCAAGGGCACATACCCTTAGAGGAAATTGTAAACATCCCTACGCAACGCCCAGATGCCCTCCACAAGGGCACTTCTCCTTTAAACATACCTTTTGGGGTTTTTGAAAATGACCCTTCGGAAAAATGAAAGGTCCTCTCACCGTCTGAGTGCCCTCTGCAAGGGCAGTTGCCCTTTCGACTTTTTAGAGGGCACCCAGGGTTTTTGAAGGGCACCCAGGCTTTTGGAAATTGTCCTTCGGATGAATTGTTTGTGTCTTTAGAAACATAAAGTGAACCAACCCGAAGGGTACATACCCTTCAGGAATTTTGAATTGGACGTTCCCGAAGGGCAGGTGCCCTTCGGGTCTTTTCAACTGTGTTTTTTCCCTTTCTTTCGGACAAAAGTCTGAAGAAAATAAACTTTGAACGACTGCCACTTAGTCATTTTTTTGGACTTTTACATAGTCCTTTGAGAGCTCTTTCTTTCGGACAAAATGTTCGAAGAAATAGTCCACCTCTTATAGCCCGAAAAAATCCTTGGGAAGGCAAAATAAATAAACTTACAGCTTGTATGTCTTGGCTGTATTTGCGCATTTGGCTGTAATCAAGAAAGCTCCTTGGAAACCTCTGAATGACTAAAATTCGCCTGGCTGTAGATGGTCACTTTGGCTTATACCTGGCTTTAGATGTCCACTTGGGTTGCTGTAAATGCACATTTAAGGACCCCAAAACTGATTCACAAGACAAAATTGGCACCATAGCAAAGTTCCGCATAGTAGGGGTGACAATTTGCCCTATGGGGGTAAAATTGTCAACATGTCCTTCCAAGCATCTGAAAGTTGTAACCTACTCATTTTATATTAATCTAATTTTTTACCCTTGTTCAAAAAAAAATGCATAACTCTAATGATTTCATGTTATGAGATGTGAAACCCTAAATATGCATGCACGGTGAATGGATCTTGCGTTAAAGTCAGCCATTGAACATCATATGTTTTTGCAATAAACTTGCCAAGGAAATGTGTTAGCATCATCTATATATTGTAAAATATAAAGCAAGTGCCTGATATGTGGTGTAGAACTTGTATAAAACATTTGAATGAACTCTCATAAACATTGAATCATAAATGAAAATGAGGTTAATAGAACTGTGATGTGGTTGTTAGAAACTCAACTTCACTTTGCGAGTCTTTCTTAATTGCAAAAATCACTGAAATCGCATTTTTGTATCCGTTGAAAAGGATTTTTCTTATACAATGCTATCTATAATGATGATAAGTTAATAGAACTATGATGTGGTTGTTAGAAACTCAACTTCACTTTGTGAGTATTTCTTAAGTGCAAAAATCACTGAAATCGCATTTTTGTATCCATTGAAAAGGATTTTTCTTATACAACACTATCTATAATGATGACAAGTTGTTTTATTGCAGGTATATAGTGTTCGCTGCCTTGTAGACAACCCCATTAACTTGTGTCCCATAAACCATAGTTTTAGGTATCCATTGTAGTGAAAGAGGGCTGATTAAGGTCCACGTGGACAGTCATGGACATTGTAGTAGTTATTCTGCTTTCAGCTATTATTACAGATTGCCTCCCACGTACCTTCATACACAAATGGAAGGAAGAGACCAACTATTATTATTGTATTGGCAGGCAGCCTGTTTCTAAGAACTGATATTTATTCTATACTCTGAAATATAAAACGGTTTATGCACAATTTCTTAATTTAACTTATGCTACAGGGAACAGCAGGAGTTGCTATTGCAGGTCTTCTCGGAGCGGTAAGAGCACAAGGCCGGCCGATGTCAGACTTTACAAAGCAAAAGATTGTTGTAGCTGGTGCAGGGAGGTAGGATGTCAGAATATAATAACCCTTTTGTGAAGAGGCTTTTAGCCATTGACTGGAGATAAAAATTGTCTTACTTTTTTACGTACAAGTACATGTGAAATGGGAGGAATCAGTTCCTGAATGTCTACAGAGTGACATAAAGATGTTTAATGCTAATTTTTGCTGATTAGATGTTGAGCTGTATGCATTTGATGTTAACAGAGACCACCTTCATTCTTTTTTAAGATTTAAAAATGGGCCAACTGATAGACATGTACTGAATTACCAGCGATTTTTTTTTTGTTCCTTTTTTGGTATTGAGCGCAAAGTTTGGTATATAACTTCATATTATTTGCACACTCAGTTCTCTAGTTTTATAACAATGGGTTGGGTTTTGATTTCGAGTATGTTTAATGAACACAAATTGTTCATTTTACAAATCGTTTTTCTTTTTGATGTATTCAGGTTAAGGATATTCCAAATTCAACTACTGCACTGTCTTGTTTCAAACTATACGGATGTATAGTAGTGTTTTCGTGTATATCATACTAATACTCATTGTATCACATTATTTCAGTGCAGGAATAGGGGTTTTGAATGCTGCCAGGAAAACAATGGCAAGAATGTTGGGTAATACAGATTCTGCATTGGAAAGTGCAAAATACCAGTTCTGGGTGGTTGATGCAATGGTAAACATTTAATAATATTTCTAAGCTTATTTTAACAAAAACGTATTCTATAGCTATGATGGGATATGGATCAGTTATAACTTCTACTATTTGACATATTTTATGAGTTCAGTCATTCTAACCTTTCAATTGATGAAACGGCCTAGCTGTTTGGACAATGTTATGTTCCTTAAGTGTTAAATTGTTTTCTATCTATTTGATGGATCTTTTAACAATATTTGCCAAACATTTGAATGAGGAAAAAATTAAAAAAATCAATCAACTTGAAAAAAGGTTCGAACAATGACATATTCACACAATATGACAATATTAAAATTAGATACTGCATTATCTTATAGAATGTTAATGCCCAATTTATATTTTACTTTAATTGTTACAAGCATAGTTACCATGATCGAGAAGTTCGGTTCCTTCAAATAATACAAAAGCTTGGAAGTTTGGATTATTGAGAAAAAGGTTCAGTTTGGAAAATTAAAAAAATAATATATACATATTAAAATAAAATAAAATACACTTTAAACATATAAATATAAAAAACATGCAAAGTTCAAATTTATTATAAATAAATATATCATACATGCAATCTTTAGGTTCTAATTTCAATTTCACTTTATAAAAAATCAACTTGGCTCAACCACAGACTTAATCGTTTGCCATAAAGTTACACCAAGGTAACTCAAAATGAAAACATAAGGTGTACAGCTTAATAAAGTTTAAGTCAACTTAAAAACCTCTTAAAAATTAAGTTTAAAATTACTTTTCTCTCCAAAAATGGAGCAAGCAATTTATTCCATTAGGGAAATCCCTACAAGTTTCCCTAATCCATAAGGATTCCTCACAAAGGTCAACCTAAGCTTTGGAGGCTCATTTGCAACATGATCAAGGTTGCGAGAAGGAGAGGGAGAGAGCGGAAAGACTTGTCCATGCCTTGCCCCTCCTACCTCAAACTTCAACAAAGCCTTCATGGAGCGTTATGCGATTGCTGGCCGTGAAGGTGGAGGCTTCATAGTTTTAGTGCAGAGTTAGTTCCATTTGAGGAGTAAAAGCCCATAAGGCTTCACGCTATGTGTAGGGTAGTTCTATTAGTTTAAGATCTATTTTCAAAGTATGTGTTGTTTGTTTTGCTTGTCTTGTTATTGTTTTGCAAGTATAGGAGGATTCATTCCCCCTTTAATGGCCCAAGGCCATCTCTAAGTCCATTCGGCCTCAAGGGTCCTTCATACTTATACAAGGTTCAAGGCCTTCCTCAAGCCCTGCTCGGCCAACATGAGCCTCTTCTCATCCCACTTGGTTCTCAAGGGCCTCTTAAAAAAAATAGAGCCACGACCTTCCTTTTTTGCATGGCCTCCTCAGCCTCTAAACCCTTAAACATACCCTTGAACAGACTGGTCCTGGCCATACAAAAATTACAAATATATATGCCATATACAACAGCAAATCTAGCAGTAAGAAGGAAAAAATTTGTAGCAACAAGAAAATCATCCGACATGGCTGCTATTTCAGGGTTGTTTTTTTTCTTTTATATTTAATAATAAATTTTAGGTTAATAATAAAAAAATAAAAACATCCCAACTGAACATGACATGTTCGGTTCGGTGAATCCAGAAAGTTCAGTTTGAACCAAATATTGCCTTGATTCAGCTGAACATGGTAACTGTGGTTACAAGTAGTGGCGTGAAGCTTCTAACCACAATGGACATTGTGAATGTCATCAAACAATGAAAACTAAAGTTTGAACTTTGAACTAACAGATACGACATGATATATGATTTCTTTCTGCCCTTTCTTTGGGGACTAAGGCTAGCCTTAATATTAGAGGGTGGTGGCATCACGTGTGTTGGAGGAATCAATGGTCTGCTTTGGAGCTATGTGGGGCTATGGCCATGTCTATAGAGTCCGCTCTCTTTATGCATCTTGTGCTTCTTCAATGTATTTATCCAACTGAATTTGTTTTGGTGATTGTAACTGTTCTGAAATTTCATCCATCTAAGCTTTTTGTCAGTTTAAGCTGGCAAACCCAAAGATTAATGCAGTTTTGGTCTCATTTTTATTAATGCAGCATTCCACATTAGCATAATCCCAACTTATTGGGTCCCTTTGATATATTAGATTGTGGTAATCCTTACGGTTATGGTTTTAAGACCCAAAAAGTTACTATGTTGTGGTATGGTTAGGTTTAGGGTTGGGTCTGTGTATCTTGATATGCGCCTACCCAGACTGTGTGTGTGTATTATTGTTAATTTTTAATTTTCTATCTTTTTTTGTACGGACATAACCCATGACATGTAGAACTCAAGGTTCCAAAAAAATGGGGAATGCTTGTACTCAAGCTCATAACTAACCCGTACCTGGTATATTAATGTTAAAGTTATTTCTTCCAATTAACAAAGTTAACTATTCCCTCTCTGGTCCAATGCCGATTCACTGTTTGGTGTAACAGACCACGTTGCTTTTAAAACAAAGTTGAAGAAAATTCGTCAGTTTGTTCCGAGGCTCGCCAACCCCATACTTTCCTTTTCACACGAAACATTATTCCTGTCCATTCATCTTTTGCCACTTTTCAGTTTAGGAGAAGTTCCTGTGTGTTAAAAGCCATTGGGAAAAGGGTCACGGCCCTTAGCCTAGCATGCAAGGATTTCGTAATAAAGACTTAAGTTTTAAAAGCATGTATAGAAATGTATCGAACCTTCCAAACTTGTCAACTCTCCAGTCAAATTCTCTCCCAACCAAGCAACTTCATATTGTCCATTGAGAATAAGAGAAGTTTTAAAGCTTGAATCTTTCAACATTTGAACATCTCAGACCTTAGTTTATCTGTTGTCTGGTCATCTGTTTCATACATGTTTTATAAATAAACACAAACAATTTCAAAGCATAGCGATTAAGCTTTTCACCATCTCATCCATAAGGCTCCATAAAACAACTTACTTCATCAAACAACTAAGAACTCAATAAAAAATTGACTTGAAACAAGGAGTGTTTTGTATAGTGACAAAACCGTGAAGAATAACAAAGGCAGTTGTGTTATTGACAAGGACGTTCTGTTTGTGCAGTTCCTTTCTTTGCGGTTACATTTGTGACATGGTAGTTGCGTAAGTGGCATGGTGCTTTCGTTCTAATGACATTGGTATTTTTTCCCATTTCAATCGTAGACGCTGAATAACAACAGAAAGAATGAATTTTCATGTTCTTCAATGCTTGGAACTCATTTAGTGCAGGCACTTCTAATCTATCATATCCAGACGAAACATATGCCCATTAAGGTGAGAGAGTGTGACAGCAAGAGTTAGGAGTTCAGTAGTTTGAAGGAGAACTAGTTCGGTGCAGGGAGATTCAAAATCAGTGTAATAGTAAAAAGATTACAATATATGCTTTATTAAGAGGTCCTTGTAATTGGTCAAAGGAGAGGAAGCTTCGCATTTGCCACTTCCAACTAATTTTCCACACACTAGGGTTTGCAGATTAAAAATCTTTCTGTCATAGTTGTGTTTCATGTTAATTCCATATCACTATGCAACTGCAGTATTTGTTTTCATTGCAACAACATATCAAACACTAATTTGAGCACTTTTTACATTCAAATCTCTCTGTAAACTTTAAATTTAATTCAAGTAGAACAATAATAACATCTGTAAATCTACATGAAGCATTGAATCTTGAGAGATAACATATCATATTGGTATCATAGCGGTTAATCCTTTCCGTATTGGGGATATTTGTTTGTGTTGGTTTGTATGATAGTGATACGATCATAGAGAGAGGATTTGCTGTTTTACCAATCAATGCTTTTGACAAGGTGGTCTCAGGAAGTAAGGAAGATGGCCAAGGAAGGTGAAGAAACTCTTGGAAGAGGAGTTTCCACATTGGAGCTCACTGCTAAGAATCAAGCATCCTTGTATAAGGTGGTGCATGCTTTTGCCAAAAAAATTGGTGTGAAAGAAGAGTAGCCCCTTGAAGAAGATGATGAAGTAGAAAAGAATAAGGATTTGGACATGGATGGAGAGGAGCAGAACAAGGTAGACAAAGACAACGCTTAGGTAACATAATTTGATAGACTCCCTTTTAAAGTTGAAACAAAAGTAGACAGTAAAGTCTTTGAAAGACAAGTAGATGCTGAAATTGTCAATAAGTGGGGTAAGCAAATGGAGGTTTACTTACAGTGTGCATGAAGTCAGTAAGGCACACGATATTTCTTTTTCATGTCTCAAAATGGAGGGTCAATCTCTAGTTTGGTGGGAAAGCTATCTACCTGCTTTTTAGAAGAAGAATAGGTTGGTAATGTCTAGTTAGGAAGGATTTCAGGAATTTCTTAAGAAGAATTTCTATCCTTTTGGGCACAAAATTAACCAAAATATTAATTCAAAATATTTCAGTGAAGGCAGTAATCAAAACATGCAGGATTATACCATAGAATTCTGTAGAAGAACCATGTTGATGAACTTGGACTAAGAAGATACAATGATAAAATAGATAGGAGGACTGCACCCACACAAGGAAAATAGTCATCTACAACAAGCGTCAAAACCTTGATGAAGCATGTTCACAAGCATGCTATATTGAAGACGCGAAGCAGCAAGATGAGGGTCAATCATCTAAAAAAATCAGTCAACAAATCAGCCCAAGAAGTGGGAAAATCATTCATTCAAATCCTACAAGGATAAGTGGCAAGTTATGAAAAATGCCACTGCTTTATATGTTTGTAAGGATTCGAAAAATTGTCTTAGTCATTGTGTTTGCGGAAAGTTCTGGAAGTTGCATCCGAAATTGCACCTAGATAATTGTATCAAAGAGGTCTCCAAGAATTCCATAGTCACCTTGGTTGATGGAAAGAGGTGGAGATAGATGACGCTTGGGTGTAGATGAAAAATTTGGTTGCACCGTTACTAATGCGTCAAGGAACAAGAGGAGATGACCAAGCTCATTCAAATCAAGATCCAAATCAAGAAGGAAAAGCTAACTATACTAGTTGATTTGGGCTCACAGTCTAATATGATTTCAGATGAAGTTGTAAGAAGGCTTGGCTTGCAAACTTATTATCATCGACATCCATATCCATTGCTTTGGATGAAGAAGGGGTAGAGATTTAAGTGACTAAGAAATGTAAGGCCAGTTTTACTATTCATTTTGATAATATAGATGAGTTTGATGTTGTGTTTGGAAGTCCTTCCTTGTAAAGCCACACCAAAGTAGAGTTAGGCTTGCCATTGTAAGTGTTGACCAAGAAAAAAAACTAGTTCAAGCAATTTTTTTTAACTTCTTTTGAAGGATGCTAATAGTATGTTGAAATATTTGTCTAAGTTATTAAAGTATCTTCAAGAAGTGTTTTAAGCTCCTAAAGGGTTGCCACCAAAGAGGGAAGTAGAGCATGAGATTCATTTTCCACCCAAATCTCCTCTTCCAACCATTGGCTTGTTGGAAGGCAGTCTATATTGAAGAGTAATGAAGTGAAGCAACTCAAACAGGAGTTGGAGCAAGGGGTCATGCACCCAAGTACTTCACCATGTAGGTTGCCTATTGTCATGGCACAAAAGAAAGATGGCTCTTGGAGAATGTGCATAGATTATAGAGTCTTGCACAATATCAGCATTAAGAACAAATATCTATTCCTGTGGATTGGTGACTTATTGGACGAACTTCAACATGCCAAGTATTTTACAAAGTTTAATCTCAAATTGGGGTACGTTGAAGTTCGTATGGAGGAGGATTTGTGGAAGAAAACCTTAAAAAAAACAAGGTTTGTATGAATGGTTGGTACTTTGGGTTTATGTAACACACTTGCTATATTTATGAGATTAATGGATGATGTATAGAGGGTATTCATAGATATGTATCATAGTTTATCTAGATGACATTTTGGTTTTTAGTGCTACATGGGAGGAACATCTAACTCATTTGAAGAAAGGCTTGCAAATGTTGAAGGAATTTCAACTTGTATGCAATATGAATAAATGTGAATTTGCAAAACTAGTCTATTTGGGGTAGGTGGTTGGAGTAGGAGAATAAATAATTAATCCAATAAACATTGAGGATATTTCTAGTTGGCCCAGACATAAGAGTGCTACAAAAACGAGGAGCTTTGTTGGGGCAGGTCAATATATGAGGAAGTTCAATCCATCATTCTCCACAATAGCAACACCTTTGCATGCCATTGCAACAAGTGATTAGAGTTTTCATTAGGTCAAGTATTATACTAGTGTTTCTCATTCATTGAAGTATAAAATCAGTCATGCTCCAGTGCTTTCTCTTTCTACTTTGCAGCAGCCATTATGCGATAAGGGCAGTTTCATTGCAAAGAGGTAACCCGGGTTGTTACCATTGTGATTTTTTTTTTCAAAATGTAAGAGAATACCTTGTTTATGACAAGGAAATGTATGCATTTGTATAAGCCAATAAGAAATGGAAGCATTATTTGTTGGGCAAAGAAATAATTGTTCATATTGACCATAAGCCTCTTTAGCATTTGCAAGCACAAAATAAATTACAGCAAGCAAATCATTACAAGCGGATGGGTTTTCTTCAATAATTCCTTTTGGTGATCAAGTACATGAAGGGAAGCACAAATGTAGTCATATATATGCTATCTAAGCGACCAATTGTAAAGCAAATTTCAGCTTTGACAAAAATTGCACAACTTGAGCCTTTCACAAGAGGCCTATGAAAAAACATATGCTCAAAATACAGATTTTGGGAAGGCATCATCATTTGAATGCAAAGGAAGGTGAAGAAAAAATTGATTTCTACCTCAAAAATGGGCTACTCTGCAAGTTGGACAGACTATGTGTGCCAAAGAAGAAAATGATTCAACTCACGAAGGAAGGACATGCTTCCAAAGCTTTAGGTCATTTTAGTGTTGGAGAAACCGTGATTCATTTGCAAAGGTACGTGTATTGAGCCAAAGTGCAAGAAGAGGTATCAAAATTCAGTAGAGGATGCAAATTATTTTGCACAAGCAAGCCTAAAGTTAGCAAAAAAGGGCTGTACATTGCTTTACCTATACCTACTAGACCATGTGAGAGCATCTCTATGGGTTTTGTGGGAGGTTTGCCTATGTGAAAGCATGGAAATGACTACTTGTATGTTATCGTAGATAGATTCAACAAGATTTGTGTTTTAATTCTATGTAAGAAGATAATAAAAAGGCATAAAAGAATTGATTTAATTTTTTTTTTCCTTTTTTTTAAAAGTCTTACTATATTAGATAGGGATTCAATATTTTTGGGGAAGTTTTGTACCACCTAGTGGAGCAAGACATATACCACGCTCAAAAGAAGCACAACCTTCCATCCTCAAATTGATGGAAAAAAATGGAAGTTGTAAACAGAACTTTGGTACATCTAACAATGGGTATAACAGAAAGCATCCAAGGATATGGGATGAATCTTTGGTACACATTCAACATCTCTATAATAGGTCACTACATATATCTACTAATAACTCGCCTTTTGAAGTATGTTTGGGGTATTTTCGAACTAACCCACTTTTTGTTTCATTGGGACCACGAAGAGAAGGAAAAAACCTAGACTCAGAGGAGACAAGGGCATGAGAAGATTAAGAAAATTCATCTCAAAGTGTAGGAACGGTTGAGGAAGTTTCAAGCCAAGTATATGGCTAGGCATGACCAGCACTGCCAAGAACAAACATTCAAGGTGGGAGACAAAGTGTGGCTATACTTGAGCAAGGATATTTCCAAGGACATGCTAGGAAGCTCAAACCTCTAAGATATGGACCATTTACCAGCTTGGATGAGATTGGAGAGAATACTTTCATGCTTGAACTACCTACATTCGTAAGGATGCACTTGGTAGTTGATTGTGAGAACTCTCATCTATATGAGCCATTATGTTGGATAAAGAAGAATATCAATTACTAATTTCTATCAAAGACTTTGCTTTAGATGCTCAAGGTGAGTTGGAGGAGGGCATAGTGTTGCAAAAGGTGAGAGACAAGAAGGGGACCAAAAGGTTCTTGGCAGATTGGCATTAAGGGAAAGACACCAAGGCAAGAAAAATGGTGCTTCAAGGAGGAAGTGGGAGAGCACTACCTGCATCTCTTAAATCTGCTAAACTTCCATGGGACCAAAAGCCTCCTAAAAAGGGGATGCACGATCCATAAAAATTCATAAAACGATTTACTTCATCAAACAACTAAGAGCTCAATCAAAAACAGAGCTGAATAAAGGAGTGTTTTGTACTGTGGAAAAACTGCTAGGAACAATAGGGTGGCGATTGTGTATTGACAAGGTGGTTTTGTATGTGTCAAGTCAGCTTTGTTTGTGGCATGGCAGTTCCGTCTGTGTTGTGGTGGTTTCATTTGTGGCATGGTGGTTGCATATGTGGCATGGCGGTTTTGTCTTGATAGTTGTGGCTGTTTTTTCCGTTTAAAACATAGAAGCATAACAGTAGAAAAAATGACTTTTCATGTTCTCTTGATGCTTGGAAGTCATTTAGTGCATGAAAGAACACTTCCAATGTATTATATTTGGAAGAAACATGAGCCCATGAAGGAAAGAAGTGCGAGAGCAAGAGTTAGGAGTTTAATGAGTTGTAGGACTAGGAGCAGAACTACTTTGGTGTAGAGAGAATTAGAGTGAGTGTAACAGTATGAAGATTATATTGTATATGCCCTATCAAGAGCTCTTTGTAATTATATTTTGCCAAAGGAAGGAGAGGATGCTGATCATTTGCCACTTCTATCCGGTTTTCGCCATATTGGGTTTTCCAGACTAAAACTATTTATGTCATACTTGTTGTGGTTACTTTTCTTGGTGTGTTTCATGTTGTTTCCATTTTATTATGCAATTGTAGTAGTCTTTTTCATTCCAACAACTTAAATAACACTAATTCCAGCACTTTTAACATTCAAATCTTTGTCAACATGATGTTTAATTCAAGTAGAATAGTAATAAAGTCTATAAATATACATCAAGCATTGAATCTTGAGAGATTACAAATTGGAATCAACCAAAAGCATATGACGCCTTGAGATTTGGCTGTCTCGACTTTGGGTTTCTTAAACTGCGTTATTTTGTCCTTGTTTAATAGAAATCCTCTCACTTTTTCATTCAGTTACTCATAAAACCTTAACAAGTGATATTTAAATTAGAAGAAATAAGGAAGAAAGCAAGTGCCAAGGGGAGACCTAGGGTTTAAATGGTTTATCCTCTAGCAAAGCAAGAAAAGCCACCAATATTCACAAAATCACATTTTGTTGAGCTTCAAAGGGACAAAGAATTGTAGGTTTGGGATCGAGGAGGAGGCACTCCCTCAACAAAGGGTGCCTTAACGTACTTGATCAACGAAAGGGAATTTAAGCTCTCAGTTGTAGGCCAAGTAGATCAAGGAGGTCGAGGCTCACGTATGATAGGAAGGGACTCGTCCAACGGGAGAGGGAAGACCTCTTCCCAACCCTAGAGGTTGTTGAGAGCATAAATGACCTCAGGCTAATGGTTAAGCGGTTCACTATCACTTACCCATAAAAGTCCTCCATCAGTCGAGGGCATGGAATCTCATTCTTGTTACCCATTCACATCAATGGAATATTATTTTCTCACACTCTTAGCTCATCCCAGTTCACTATTCTCGCACCGTGACCTCCTCTCTTGTTGGTCAAGGCCCTCCGCCACGGCCTTCTCCTCTCCTCCATCGGGAGAGGGACTTTAGGCACTCAATTGATAGATCAAAGGTCTTTAGGTTTCATGTTCTCCCTTCGAAGTAGACATTGTGTATCCCACAAGTCGTTTACCATATTTTATGCTACACAAGGTTTGGTAATTCCTCAAGGACCTATTTGTAATACCAAGTTCTCTTTTGCATTGAATATTATGTCAAATGAATTTGGTATTGCTCCTTATCATCTTCATATCTCTTATAGGGTTTGAGCTTGAATCCTCTCATTGAACCAATCTCATCTCTAATAGGTTTTACATTCCCAACCTTGTCATATTTTTATCATTGCATGTCATATTGAATAGGCTTAACTTGTATGAAAGTTGCCATTGGGTATTTGGGTTGGTTTGTTTACATGTAGTTCTCAAGCTCATCCACTTCAAAGCATTACTCATATTCAAGGACCTCATCCTTTAAATTTCAATGGGAAAAAGGGAGCAAAGGCTAAGTAATGACTAGGTGCGTCGGGTGCACATGATTTCCTCGCCTCGTGAAGTGCCTTTAATACCAAGAATACTTGGCTGATCTAAGAGCAATAGATGGATTTGGAGTTTGAGTCTATGAAAGCCATTAGGCATTTCAATTATGATTGTTTTGCGGGTGCTATTGATGGGGCCAAGTCCTCAACCAGCGAGATCTGGGTGATGTTTTTGTTAAGTTTGAAGAAAGCAAATAAAGGTTTTAAGTGATATGTACATTTTGGGCATGTTATAAATATGAAGTATAACTCTCTTGGTATGGCCAATGTCAACAATGTGTTTATAAAGCTGCAAGACTTTATAAAAAATAGACAATGAAAAGTTATTGTCATGTTATGTGTTTAGAACCTCATTACCTTTTTAAAAATGAGTTATTAGTAAAAGGGCAACTGCGGATATATTGGAAGGTCAAGGGTCACTGTTTTTTTTTACATAATATTCCAAACAAAGTAAAAATGGAGTATTTTCAAATATGTTCTGCTCTTTGTAGTTTTATTTCATGGAAGATACTATCAATACCATCAATCAATATAATACAGTTGCTGAAGCTATGCACTTCAAGTGGTTTTGTTTAATTCTCAAGTGCATGGACGAGTGAAATAGGATTTGCCAATGAAATCTCTGCACAGGAACAGGTCTTCATACACAAACTTATTCTTCTACATCAAAGAGAGGAATGCTACTTTAGGCAGAGGTTGAGAGAAACATGGATTAAACAAGGGGACTCAACACCTTCTAACTGTATAAAACAATCCTCAAAAAACAACACATAAACTCAGTGAAACAAATCAAAGCTGGCCCTGATAGATACATTACCTAGGAACCAGAAATCATGCATTTTGCAAAAAACTTTTTTAAAAACCTGCTCAATGGTCTTCTCTTTGCAAAGAGAAAAACCTCCTGATGTTGATGGATAGCCAGAATGTTTCGACCAGGATTTCTGTCATTTAATCAAAGCAGATCCAATTGCTGTCATATTAGAGCATAGATGAAATAAATAAATGCTCAAGAGTGTCTATGCAACTTGACTGGCTTTGATTTTAAAGATTGCCCATGTGGAAGCCATGGATCAATATAGGCTGAGACAACCCTGTAACATGGCCTAAAAATTTAATTTCAAAGTTAATAGTCAGGTGGCTGAAGTATCTGCTGATAATTTCATAGACCTAATCCACCTTTGTTCTGGGGAGGAAACTTACTAACAACATCATGGCTGTCCAAGAAATTCTTCACTTGCTCAAAACCCAAAATCTACCAAGGGTTCTCATTCAACTAGAGATGTCGAAAGCCTCTGACAGATGTAGTTGGGATCTCGTAACTCAAATTGAATGCTTTTGGGTTCAACAATCAAATTGTAATCTGGATAAATAGCTGCATCACCACTCCAATCTTTACTATTTCCCTAATGGAAATATCGGAGTCTCTTTCAGGTCTACATGGGGTACTCGTCAAGGAGATCTGCTTATTCGCTATTTATTTATAATAATGGGGAAGGCTCTACACAGATTAATTGCAGCAGAAAAAACCAAAGGAAAATTGCATGGACTGCCAACAACAAAATAAGGACAACGTTAGTCAAACTTCCAGTTTGCTAATAAGACACTTCTAGCAATTTTCATCATATGGGAAATTCAACATCTCGAAAATCTGCTCACAAAGTACCAACTCCTCTGGACAGCAAGTTAATATTCACAAATCCGGTGTGATTTTTTCCAACATCTATTTCCTGCATAAAAAGGAATTCCTTTAGATTATCTAGTATGCTGAAGTTAAACTGCCAATGACAAACCTGGGTTTTCCGCTCCATTGGGGGTTCACAAAACTGATATGAGAGTCCATAAAAATTAAAATGAAGCTAAAGATAACAAAATTGACAAATAAATGGTTTTGATTCACTTATTGTATTCAATTGACACAGACAGTCCTTTAGGCTGTTCCAATCTATCTCCTTGCCCTACTAGCAATCCACAGGACTGTTGAAAGTGAGATAATTTAAATACACACAAACTTCCTCTGGCACGGGATAGAAGGAAAATATAAGCACCCCATAGTGGCGTGGTTAGAAAAAGTTTAACCAAATTCTGCAGGGGGTCTTAAGATCTTCATCTTTTCAACAAGGTCAACAACCAAACTCCCCATGGAGCTTTATAACTAGAAATAAATATTTCAGCTCAGTGCAAAATAAAGTTCTATAGGCTGTATGGAGGCCATAGATCTTGGCTATTGCCAAACATATCCAAACAGGGATGGAGCTTTTAGCCAAAGAGACATGGGTTGTTGGTAATAGGAAATAAACTCGCTTCTGGGACAATAGTTGGAATGGCTTACCCTTGCTAACCAGCATCAACATACCAGAACTACATCTTTACTTATGGATGGCATATGAATAGTCTACATATTAGATTACTCAACCCCCAGGTGGCCTAGTAAATCTTGCTGGAACTCACAGGTTGAACACTCAAGGGCTGCACATGTACAAAGACAAAGGCTGCTTTGAAGCGTCTCCACAACTTATGCAGCTATTGCTAACACCAATCAACCACCGAATAAAAAATGGCTTAAATTGTGGAACATGAAGGGTAGGCCAAATATAAATGCATTTAGATGCCTTGTTTTCAAAGGAAAAATCCAACAACTAATAATGTATACTTTGCAGAGAAAATGGAGTGGTCCAATGAAGTGGCAAAACTGCCTGAGGATTTCAAAAATGATTGTCTATCTACTCATAGATTGCCCTTATGCCAAAACAACAGGGAACATTTTGGGAAAATATCATGGCACACCAACATTTGTTCCTGTTTCTGTTGAAAAATTAATATTTTAATGGTCCAACCTGGATATTCAATTGGAGATAGTCAAAATTATCCAAATGATAATCCTGGGTATCGTGTTCTAGAACCTGTGGTTAGCAAGAAATAACAATATTTTTGTTGATAACAATAAAGATGCTTATGCTCTGGCAGAATTCATTCAATCCCAGGTTCGTACTACAGCCATGATTTACATGCCAATAGAGTATACACAGGGGATGTTGGTAATAGGAAAATAACTCGCTTCTAGGACAATAGTTGGAATGGCTTACCCTTGCTACCCAGCATCAATACACCAGAACTACATCTACTTATGACTGGCAGAGGAATAGTCTACATATTAGATTTTACTTAACCCCCATGGGACTAAGTAAATCTTCTTTGAACTCACAGGTTGAACAATCAAGGGCTGCACATGTACAAAGACAAAGGCTACTTTGAAACTAGCCAAATGGTCCATGTTCTGCTTACAGGAGGACAAAAGAATTTAACCACATGAAACAATGGGTGAATGCACGGTCTCCACAGCTAATGCAGCTAGTGCAAACATCAATCAACCACCAAATAAAAAATGGCCTAAATTGTGGAACATGAAAGGTTGGCCAGAAATAAAAGCATTTAAATGCCTTCTTTTCAAAGAAAAAATCGAAACAACTACTAATTTATACTTTGCAGAGAAAATGATGGACTGGTCCAACCAGGTGCCCAAACTGCCAGAAGATTTCAAAAACGATTGTATATCTACTCATAGATTGCCCTTATGCCAAAACAACATGGAACATTTTGGAAGAATATCATGGCACACCAATATTTGTCCCTGTTTCTATTGAAAAATTAATGTTTCAATGGTCCAAACTGGATACTCAATTGGAGATAATAAAAATTATCCACATGCTAATCCCGGGTTTCATGTTCTAGAACCTGTGGTTAGCAATAAATAATGATATTTTTGATGACAACAATAAAGATGCTTACGCTCTGGCCAAATTCATTCAATCCCAGGTTCTTTCTACAGCCATGATTTACATGTCAAGCAATTTGAACATGTACTGAATCATGAGTATGTTGATCTTCAAATGGCTCACCAAAGGAGTATACAAAACTACTAGAAAGTCAACTTATTTATAATCCATGAAAGGCAAAAACCCCCCCTCTCTTCCAATAGGATATTACAAGCTAAATTTTGGTGGAGCTAATAGGAAGCATCATTATAAACGTGGCAGCGGATACCCAATAATAAGCTTCCAACAAGGAATTGGTCTGCAGAAAAATGGTTACCCAGAACTCCTGGCCCTCCACAAAGGAATCAAATTGGAAGCTGGGCAAAAAATCTCTTGGTAATATGTAGAAGGGGACTTCAAGGTAGTCATTCACACTGTCACCAAGGCACAACTAGACCAGGTACTTGGTGTTAACCTGTCACCCACACAACTGGAAAATGGACAATATAATATCAGAAATCATGAGTTGCATGAAACAGTTCTAGGATATCATTCTACAGCATGAGAAAAGAGCCCAAAAAAAGTTGTGGAATTGTTGGCCGAGGAAGAAGTCACTTGCCCAGGACATATCCAGGGGCAATGTTATAGTTCTAATTAAATTGTTGCACTCAAGTAAGATCATCTTCTAGAATTTATTCAGCTTTGAATTCTTAGGAAGTCCTTAGTCATACAAATTTTAAATTTTATCATTTTTATACAGCAATCACAAAAGCTTTAGATTTAGGAATTTATTTCAAAGCATTTAAATTTCAGCAACTTTAAATTTCAGTATTCATTTCTTTTCCATTTTAATTTCGTTGCAATTTTTTTATAATTTATGTGTTTGCCATTAAACTGGATGGTAGAAATGCATACTGTTGCCAAGGATCAAAATCTGTGTCAACAAATTTAGCGCTCAAAGGAGGACCTTTCAAAAGGCTTAATGACTTACCTGGAAGAACTCTCATGGCCAACCCAACCTTCTACCATTTGATACAGCCAGTAAATATTAGAGTATTTGCTTGGCATAATAGCACCTGAAATAATCATTTATGCTGCTACTAGGATTTTAGATTATGAGGAAAACTGGTCTCTTCAAATTGAACAAGAATTAATAGCAGCCTATATAAAAAATTAAAAAAATAGAATTGAATGTCCTAAAGGCCAGACACATGGATTGTATTAAAATAAATCGGTGTTGCTTTTGATCATCTATCTGTAGAACGATACACAAATCCTAGGAAAGACAAATGGGTGTTCGAAGGAAAAATAAGCATGGAACAAAATATACAAGATTTATCTAGTTCTTGTGCCCAGTTTAGAGCTCTTAACCATCTTTTACAAGACACTCACTTAAGAGTAATGGCTGACCAACAAAAGCCATCTCAATTTCCTAGATGGAGAACCAATTGGCCATTAAATTGGAATCCACCAATAAATGTTTTTTTCACAAGATGTTGAAATTTCCTAGGTGGATATTGAATTCTGCATTAAATTTGCATCCACTATTAAATGATTTGCTGTGAAATGCTGAATTGTGTTTGTCCACGTTTAAAGATGATGGTGCCATTACAACTGTAGAACACTTGGCTGTATTCACCCAAGCTATAAATTTGTTGAATGTCAATGAAGAAAATATAGTATTAAGTTGTTCCCTTTCACTTTTTTGGGTGAAATTCAAAATGGTTTTATAGTGTACGTAGGCTAAGTATTAATAACTGGATTGAACTTGAGGGAGATTTCTTAGGAACAGTCCATAGACAACTGAATTCAAAAGGCTAAATGGCCACAAGGATCAGTAGCAGTTGAATTTCATCTTTCTACCATAGACCCAATGATAGATTTCTAGGTAAAACAAAACCATCATGACACAAGCTTGACCCAGGCACATGAAGAATCTTCAAACATTGAACAAGAATGGATATCCTTGAGGATGCTTCCATCTTTACAACCCACTCCTTTGCAAGTGGTTAATCCCAATAAGCCTAATTCTTTAAACACCCTAGCCCCAAATACCAACTCAGAAATTGGGAGCATACAATGATAGCCTTCTAGGTGAAACAAAACCATCATGACACAAGCTTGACCCAGGCACATGAAGAAGCTTCAAACATTGAACAAGAATGGATATCCTTGAGGATTTTTCCATCTTTAAAACCCTCTCCTTTGCAAGTGGTGAATCCCAACAAGCCTAATCCTATAAACACCCTAGCCCCAAATACCAACTCAGAAATTGGGAGTATACAAAGAGTGGTGTAAAAACTTAGCAATGACTTGATCATTCTTCAGAGGAATGTAGGCCAGGGCCAAGCAGAGAAAACAGAAATAATTTTCAATATCGAAACAAAAATTTTCTCCACAATAGAAAGCAATCAAATCTCACCCAAGAAAATTTGAAAACACCTTTCCTACAGGCAGATGCTGTTAACATCAATGAAACGGCCATGGATTATTGGTGCAGAATAAATACAATGAATCATAGTTAGAAGAATTGTCCCAAATTCTCAAGAGCTTTTAGAGCCATTACACAAGAAGTGAAGAGCCGGGGATTGACACACAACTTGTAAATAACGCTCTCTCTGCAACTATGATTTTATGGGATACCTTACTGTTTGCTAACATGGAGGAAGATGAAATGCAAGAGGGTCAAACAAGAAAATCATACCCGACACACAGCAAGTACAAACAACCTCTGACCACATCCACTCTACCTGGTAATTCTACACTGCCGGCTCCAAATCCTTCTTTACTATGGAGGTGCCCAACCTTATGGCTGGTTACTCAGTTGCAGGGTATAGCATTGTGGATGATATGAGGAAAATAAAATCTAACATCACCTTGCATGATTTATTACAAATCACAAAGTGAAGGGATTTATTATTCAAATCTATAAAAGTCCTTGTTTCAATGAAGAAATCATCCCCAACCAATGTGGCTGCCAAATAAGATACATCTTGAAATCCCTCCACTTCTCATTACTCTTTTAGTGAATGATCTATGCTTTCACAATTGTTTGGTAGATTCTAGTGCTTCTACAATTTTTTGGTAGATTCTAGAGCTTCTACAAATGTTAATTGAAACATGATAAGATGTATAATGTCTAAGTTATGTCACATGTTGCCTTAGAAAGTAAGAAAATGTAAAACATTTTGAAGAATATGCTACGAATAATCTCTTCATATTTGTCAAGAGAATGTCCTCTGTCACCTTGTCTTTAACAATGATTGTTGAAAAAAAAACAGGGCAGCAACGGAAACAAATGTGATGATTACAGGCCCTAATAGAGAGTGAAAATGATGCATTTGGGTACAACTGAACTTGTCGTGTTTGATTGTTCTCAATTGAAAAATGTCTATTAAACTAACCTGATCCATGGGCCGTCAGATGACTATCAAAAATGCATTTTGTCAATTATGTTTTTGATTTTGCCAATGATGAGATTGGTTTTTGTGTAGAATTGTGTCTAATGCTTCAACCCCCCAAAGCTCATGACCTGAAAGCAATGTAAATATGAAAGAAAGGATGTGGGTTGTATGTATATAATGAATGTAATATCCAACCGAATGCAATGTATAAGTGCAATCCATGAATGAAAAGATGCCCCAAGCAGCGTCAGAAGTGTGTGTCGGAAGGTGCCCCAATGTGGAAGAGAGCACGTGCTTTGGAGGTGTAAAGGTGATAATGTAGAACACGAGGTCCAAATTTAAAACTTGCTTTCTTGGTCCACTTTTGTTGTTGCTTGAGAAGGTGATGTTGGCATGCAAATTTGAGTCTTGAAGGAAGCCTCATCGGTGATGCTGAAGAATGTAGATAATGAGAGGCCTTAGTTTCATGAGTTTGAAATCTGGTCTCAACAGGTTTGAGGAATTCCTTCCTCGAAAATAATGGAACATTTCCAGTGAGGTATGGTGGTTGTGTATAAACATCTTCATGTCTGGAGTACTCATTATCACCTGGTTGGCCCAATAATTTTTTCCAGTGCCTTGTAGTGCATTATTCATTGCATGCAAATGACAAGGGGTTCAGTAGATATGCCTATAGGTAGCTGTAACCAACTTTCTAGATGCCTTGCATACATAAGCTGCATTTGTAACACAACATTAGTGGGACCAACCTCCTTTATGGCATCCTTGAAAGTATGGAATTGGAATTCAGCATCCTTATGCTTTCCAAAACAATCAACAACCTTAAGGAAACGAGATCTTGGTTCACATGTGATGATAACATTGATGAGTGGGCGGGCAATGCCTATGGTCTGTCCAACCATTCATGATAATAGTGCTTGATTTCACTTATATTGCCTTCATTTTCCATCAACAAATTAACTTTTTAGTTTGTGTCAATAATGGAGGTTCTCCATTTGGTTTCTCTTGGAGGACCATATGATGAACTTGATTTGCATGCCTTAGAGAATGCCTCCTCATAATAACGAGATCGAGCAAAACATGAAATGTGATGCCATTGTCAAAGAATACTTTTCCAATGGCACAACATTTGGCTCATCATGTGCCTACACATTTAACATTTCCATAACTGGGTTTGATGACCCTTCTACCAAATCCACCTAGAACTTTGGAACCCTTGGAGCCGAAGAAGGGTCCCTAGAAGCATGCCTGGAAGATGTCCTAGACGAAGGGGTGAGGCTACTAGATGTAGGAGTAGAAAGGTTTCTCATATACAACTCAATATTTCAGTCCTCTTCTCAAGTGTAAGCTTAAGACAAACACCAAGCCCATAACCTCTCAAGTGCGATAGGTGTGCATTAATCCTAGCAATGCTTCCCTTACAATCATCCTTGCAAAAATTGCATTTCCAATGCTGGCTCCCCCTTGAATTGATTGCCTTGTTTGTGTCAATAATTTGTGCAAACTGTTGCAAGAAATTCATTGCTTTGAATGGTCCACTTGCAAATGGGACCCTCAGTTGATCAGCGATTAAACATGATAGCACTCCCAACTAAACTTTTAGTTTGAGTGCCTCTTTTTCCTTCCCCTTCCCCACTTCCACTCTCTATTTCTCTCATTTCAATCTCCTTGTCACTTCTGAAACTCATCTTGTTTAGTAGGCCTTGGCTATTGCTGGGGAATGTCACGATGTCCTCTGCATGTTGGGGACATTCCTAGAATTTCTGGGAATGTTAGGAAGACTCCGACCTCTGATAAAATAATGAAAACGTCCCTGGTGACATCGAGAATACCCAGGAATTTCCTAGGGATGGCAAAATTAAATAAGGTTATGGTGGTGAGGGGGACGGGAGTGGGGTGTCCCTTCCACATCCCCAAAATGTCTTGAATGTTTGGGATATCCCTGCATTTCACTGAAAAGTATGTTTTCTGGATCAAAAAAATTTGGGTGGTGGAGGATTTTGAAAATTTGTACCGGTGGATCAAGGATTGAGAGCAGATTTTACAGAATGAAGGCTAACCGAATTCTTTTGTTGTGAGCAGATGCCTGAATTCATTCCTCTATCAATAGGAAACCACTGCCATAAATAAGATGTGAAATTTTTAAAAAAAAGCAACAATGTGTATTTTGGCATATTGGGCAGTGGGAGAGCCTTACAAAGATCATGTATGCTACAGTAGTGTTGACTTCTTGCTTCTATACCTGCCTTAGTCTTAGTGTTTGTAGGTAAATGATTGCAGAATAACCTACCATTTCTTTGGTTTTGTAATCTCATCATTAAGTGCCAATTCCCTATTTTCTTCCATCTGCTTCATGGAAAAAACCCATCCAGTCTTCGGTCTATAACAAACTGCTATAGTTAAACGACAAACATATGGGACTGTTGCAGTCATGCTGTTGTCTGGGATTAGTCTTTGGTCAATATTAATTTTTTTTTTTTTTTTCTCATGTACATTTTAATTCTATATGGGAAATGTTCAAAATTCTAAAAGAGTTTGTTGAGTATAATTGGATTTATTTTTAATTATTTCTAGTCACATGTCTCATATGTACTTTTGCAAATTGCATTGCATTCTATATGACTAGAAATGTGAACCTGATTGGTTTTTATGCCATGGAAATAGGGTTTGATTACAGAGGAGCGAAGAAACATTGACCCTGATGCTGCACCATTTGCCAGAAAACTTGAGGAACTAGGCCCTCAAGGTTTGAGAGAAGGCTTGAATCTTGCTGAAGTGGTATACCATGGTGCTTATTTTCTTTTGAATGCATTTGTTTGGCAATCCCAGTGGATCTAATGTTTGAAATGCTCTACCATATATGGTCATTCAATTGTTTTTGAGTCTTAATATCTTCCGAATGTAATCCCGTCAATTACTATTCAGCAAAGATGTAAATGATATTTTTGGTCCCTCCCTCCCCTTCCAAGACATTGATTGCATGTTGAACTTCATGAATGTGTGGTTCGTTGTCTTGTGATTTATTCATGGGTGCTTAAACCTGAGTTACCCTGATTGCATCCAGTGACAAAAACTATTAGCTCTAACGAAATGGTAAAATATTTTGATTATTGAATCAATTTACAACTAGAACAAGGATTAAGAAATTGATTTTCAAGTAAAAATACAAGGAACAGACTATTGATGATGTAGATTTATACAATTTACTTGGAACATTTTTCCTACAAACTTTGTTTAAATTTCTGGTCATCATGTAGAGACCTTCTTAGCAATTCTTCATAATTCCTCATGTTGAGACCTTGTTTCTGTTCATCATATGGCAGCATTTAAGTTCATTTGAATGAGATGAAACCAATGTTTCCCCCTGTCACATTCTACTCGGAACTATATCATTAAAACAAGAGCCAGATATGTAGAAAACATTCTCTATTTGGTGGTCTTTCTGTCCTCTGTGCCCAGTGAAGTACAAGTAGCACATCCTACTTGGAACTGTCATTAAAACAAGAGCCACATATGTAGAAAACATTCTCTATTTTGTGGTCTTTCTGTCCTCTGTGCCCAATGAAGTACAAGTAGCAATGGATGGGTTTTAGTTTGTATTATATCTGTTGAGGTCTAATTTGACAAATAACCTAAGATTTCTAAGCTTAGCAATTTACAACATCCCGACTCATACACTTGACAAGAGGTTTCTGATTGCATGCTGTCTTAAGTTGACTGGAAGCAGTTGCCTTTAGGGGTCAAAAGTCTAAATAGTTAGTAGGATTTTTTCAACAATTTTCTCTAATTGTTCCATACATTCTATCTTTGAATGTTATGTAGCTATGCTTCATTATTTTTATGTCAAGCTTTTCAATACTGTGAAAGTGCCCCTAAACAATTGATCAATTTTCATCATATCATTTTACAACTTAAACGTGTGGTTTACTACAAGGTCTAGGATCAAAACTTATTTAGGGGTACCTATAAATACTTAATAAATCTAGAAAGCATCCACACCTAATTTTACCTTTTAATCTATTAGAGCTGACAATGTTCCCTCATGATTTGAACAATTTTATTGTCCATCTACTCCTTTGCTACAAGCAAATATTCTTTTTTGTAAGCCAATTAGTGTTGAAATTACTGTAGTTTGTGTCAATGATAAGAACAATCAACTACCTGATGAATAACTAACTTTGACATTTCACCTGCAGTACACAATATGATTGCATATTCCATTTCGCTTGGTTGATCTAGATTTTTAATTGGTGAAGCTTGGTCCAATGCAAGCTCTGTACTTCTTATGTGTCCACATTCTAGTGTGGCTTGAGATATGTGCATAAACATAATTTTCTCACATGTTAAATCCTCTCCTGATTCTCAGGCGTATTTTCTCAAATTGATTTCAAACACTAAGCCTTGAGAGAAAGCAGGTATTACACATACAGGATGTGTCTGGATACCTTGAGAAAAACAGGGATGGTGCATGCAGGTAGTGTTGTGTGTCTGGCAGCTGGTAGAGTGAAGGTGCCACTTTCTGCCTACATAATTTTGCGGATTCTAGTAGGCTATGGACTATATAGTTTTGCACTTGGGTTGTAGTAGCATGATATTTCATATCAATATCACAGTGCTGATCATTGATTAATAATACAAACTAGATGAATTTTTGTTCAGCCACTGATAACAGGTATCAGTGATAACACATTTTGCTTATAAAACAGGGAAGAAACACATCTGTTTAAAGTTTGAAATGCATTAATTTTTAAGCATGTTTTGTATAGATAGAACTTTGAGAGAAACATCCTTGATTAACATTTTTCTTGCACATAGGAGTAATGAGAGAAGAAAGGATTTAATCTTCATCTTACCTCAGGCAGTTCCAGTTCAGATTATTACTATTAGAAAGTAGTCATGGAATTTATTTATCTCTGGCTTAAGTGGGGGGTTGGGGACGAGAGAATTCAAGTGCATAGAAATCAAAATGGGGATTGGGGAAGGATTTATGTGCATACAAAATGAACGGCTGGTAAAAATTTGAATGTATTTTGGATTGTGTCTGAATATCATATTGAATGTAAGGAATATAGACTTCTGAGAGTGACATAAGTATAAAGGTAGGCTTATGCTACATCATTGTCTTGCACATATGAGGATGGACGTAGATATGCAAATATTTGAGATTTGTTTATTTAGGCCATGCCAATCTCTCCTGACACGGGCAATTTTATGAATTTTCTATTTTTCTATATTTCCAGGTTAAAAAAGTTAAGCCAGATGTGTTGCTTGGATTATCTGCAGTTGGGGGTTTATTCACAAAAGAGGTACGGTTAAAATTGTGCCTATATTTTAATTAAAACATTCAGATCGCCTGTTTTCAGACACAAAATTAGGAAACAGATACATTTCACTCATTTATGTTCTTTTTCTGCTGCACACATGTATGACTCAAGGAGAACCATGCCTTTTTTTAAGGCTAGATTTTTTATGTTTGCAATAAAACAAGGAAAAATCTTTAAACCTAGAAATACCCGAAACTTGGAATCATTATACAAGTATTCAACTCAAACAACTTCTGGAAAAAGATAACTAAAATAGTTGTATGCTTTTGTACAATGTTCACTTAACTGAGTTAAAGCATTTTATTTGCAAATTTCATGGTTAGGGATCAAATGCATATAATCATATCTCCTAACCTTGACTTTGTATTTCTGTTGGAGATGATTCAATGTTGATGCTGTTAAATTCTTTTCATTCATTCCAATGTTTCTAGATTTGCAAAAGAATCCAGTTTTATGCAAATTTGAATAATTATATATTAGTAATACTTTTGTCCTGTATTCTATTCAAGCTTGTAGTTACATATTTCATGATTAAGGGTCAAATGCATATAATCATGTATCCTAACCTGAATTTTGTATTCTGTTGGAGCTGTTTTAATGTTTATCGCTATCTGAATCTATTCATACTTCCCAATATTTCCTGATAAACTAATATGCATGTTTCAAATGTCTGTGGTATTACGACCGAAGGCTTTTAAGATTTTCTGTAAATTTACATACAAGTTTTTGTTTCATTGAACTCCATTTTTTGTTAATGTCTGGGAATATAATTATTGTATTTCAATCTTAACAGGTTTTGGAAGCCCTGAAGGAATCAACTTGTACCAGACCAGCAATATTTGCAATGTCAAACCCAACTAAAAATGGTCTGTTACATCCCAAATATGTCAGAAAAGTTTGGTGGTCGACACTTGTACGTTATATTTACAGTGTATAAGTCTCTGCAAGTTGATCATTATATTCATTTACTGAAATGTTTAAATTCTCTACGTATGGAATGGCAGCTGAATGCACGCCTCAGCAAGCTTTTGAGACCTTGGGGGACCATATAATTTTTGCTAGTGGAAGTCCATTTCCTGATGTAGATCTTGGTTTGTATCATTAACTGGAACTTTATGAATCTTCTTGATAATTTTATAGCGACATTTGTTTATCATTTCACAATTTCACTATTATCTTGATGTCATTTTAAGTCAATTTCTGCAGCTTCCATAATTTTTTGGGAACATTGATTGTTTATATTATTGTCTCCAAGGGAATGGTAAAATTGGGCTCTGCAACCAAGGCAACAATATGTACCTTTTCCCAGGGTTAGCTTCTCTCATCTGGTTTCCGAATATTCTTATTGCTTAGGGTTATTTCAAAATTCTGATCAATTTTCACACTTTTATTTTTTGGTGGATCAGAATTGGATTGGGTACACTTCTCTCTGGCTCTCGCATCATTTCAGATGGAATGCTTCAAGCTGCAGCAGAATGGTAAAGATGTTTGTAGAGTTGGAGCATTTAACCTGCATATAGTATACAGCATTTAGTGCCACTTTTATATCATCCAATCATCATTATTTTAATTTGTGCTAGGTTGAATTTTGCAATTTTATTGCCTGACCTTTCATAAGAACATTGGAAGGCAACAAAGCGGTTTATTTCATAGAGCACTTTGTCAGAGTTTTTTCCATTTGTATTGATACTGCAGCTTAGCTGGATACATGGAGGAGAAAGAAGTGCTAAACGGAATCATATATCCGTCGATATCCAGGTATTTTACTTTCAAACCAAATATTATTTGCCCTTTTTAGTATACATTGCGAAATTGTTTATATTATTTAGTCCATTGCATGTGTTAATTATTGAATGCAGGATTCGGGATATTACGAGCGAGGTAGCTGCAGCTGTTCTTAGAGAAGCTGTTTCAGAGGATCTTGCAGAGGGATACCGTGATATTGATGCCAAAGCACTTCAGCATATGTCAAAGGTAGTACTTTTATTTCTGGAAACCTAGTGTATTGGTTTCTAGGAACTGCAAACTTGACCACTACTGAAGAAGTGTATTTTTCAATTCCTTGTCAACTTCTGGACAAAAGAATGTGCAAATTCTGCAAAAACATTCTTGGCATTTCTGTATTGTCTTCCTTTGTGACATTCTTCACTTTTAAGCTGAGCTCTGACCAGTGTCAATACTGCATTTTTGGAGTTGTCTTCTGAGTTTTTGGAGATCAGATGTTTATATTCTGCTCTCTCTATAGAGATTCTCAAATTAAATTCTTTGACCTCAACTATTTCTCCCATTAATTTTATTACTTATATCCAGTCAGATGCAGGGATGAAATTGGTGTAGAAATGTCATCTCTAAAACCTTGGCTAATACTTGCTGTATTAATTTCTGTGGTGTTCTATGATATTCAGGGAGAGACTTTGCTGCATGTAAAAAACAATATGTGGGTCCCCAACTACTCACCATTGGTTTACCACAAGCAATGATCAATGCAGAAGGCGGTGGCAATCAGGGGCTTTGAATTTTGTGTGCAAAGTTGCATCTATGAAGTGAAAACTTCGCTTGCAAGATTGTAATAACTCATCTCATCTCTCATTCATGAAGTTCCATATTGCATACGAAGTGCAGTTGAGTATGAATTTTTTATGTTTCTATGGCAAAATGTTCCTACATGTGGCAGTCTATGATCTAAATGTTTGGTTGATGCCCATTACTTGATTCTGACATTATAATGAGTGTTTGTGGTACTTTTGTCATCTTAATTGTGGAGCTCTCCCTTTAAAAAAAAAAATCACTTCGTTGGGAATTCACTCAAATCCTTTTGATTGATCCTTGGCATAATCTCTCTTCCAAATACCGTTTTTAATCTGCAAGTTTCTGATTCTTACATCATTTTGTGCATCATTTGAAGTGGATGTGTGTATATTTTTTTTTATAGTTTCTCAATTCTAGGGATAATGTTAAAGAAGATCCGCTAATTTTTTCTTGAGAAAAACATATAGAATGAAATATAATATAATGTAAGTATTGGCCAAATCCTAAGATTGATTTGCTGAATCTTAAAATTTTTAACAGGAACTGATGGCGTTCTTGTCATTTCCAAAAAATATTGTTTAAATATGAGGTAAGGACGGACTTTACCATTGCCCAAAACTCATGTTTAACCTACCACCAACTATAAAAAAGCGCAAAAGGACTTTGGATAAATGGCTTAAACATTCAGGTCATCTATGAAGCTATGATATTTACAGATGTTAAAAATCTGAAATAAAACATCCAAACTATTATCTGAAACAAAAATTCCAGTGTTGCAAGAAGATTATCACCCTTAAATTAGAACATCTCACTTACTCCATAATTTAGATGAAGTTAGAAAGAAATAATGATTTCTAAACTAAAATAATTTACATACTATACAAGGAAACTAGTAGATGGACCTGCATGAAAATACCTTTGGAAGAAAGAAAATTATGATTTCTAAAGTAAAAAATTACTCACACAACATATAGTGAAACTAGTAGATGCACCCGCCCGAAAAGACCTTTGCAAGAAGATTCTCTGTAGCACGTACAACTTGAGTGAAGTAGAGGATGAATCACATTTCATTTCTATGTGCTGTATAATGGCATTAGGCATTAATCAAAAAACCCCAACAAAATTTGGAGATTTTGTTTTCAGAGACCACAACCATAGGGACAAATCTTCTAAGTAGGAAGGTATGCCCATACACCACTTACTGACCCGTTCAGCTTAATAAAGGTTAGTGTTTCTCTATTTTATCCTAAGCAAACCATATGTATATGGAAAATAAATTTTTTAACTAATTTAAGGATTAAAAGCATTAAAATTTAACATCTTTAAAATAAATGAAACCATTCCACTAAATATGAATTATTCAATAAACAAAATATAAATATTTCTATGAACTGAAACAGCTTGTACACAAGTTTAATTAAACAATCAAACAAATAAACTGTGTATATATAATAATGATTGTATCCCTAATAATGGGATAAGTAGAAGTAGCAAAAAGAAAAGTGATCAATATGGTTGACTTCCATAGATGATTCACTAAAATTATATTTTGATGGTGCATCAAGAGGAAATCTGGGATTCGTTGGAGCTATTTTGGTTTTTGGAAATTATCTTGGAAATGGGAGTCTTAATCACAATGAAACCCATGGATGATTCTCGCTAAACAATGTCATAGAGGCCAAATCTTTGTGGAGAGGCTTAAAGTTCGCACCAAATAAATGCTAGTTGAATGTGATAATAAAAAGTGGCTTGTTATAATAAGTGTTGTCATTGATAAGCAAATTCACCACTAAAAATTTGAAAAAAGAAAATAAGCATGCCCTCTCCTAGATCAAGCAGTCCTAGTTAGATACTATACACATATTTGGAGGGCGATGAATCATTTTGTAAGTTTCTTAAGCTAATTTGTGAGTTGAAGCTTTTTCATCTAAATGGATAACACTTGAAATTGAAATGTCTTACAATGGGAAGCCCTCCTTGCAAATCTAATTACAAAAAAATCATAATAAGTTCTCAAGGATTGAGAATTTATTTGCATTAAGGGACAATAATTATTCTCTCCCCTTAATGAATTTTGAGTGTGGTCACCCTTTCAAGTACTCAATGTGCATGAGCTATATTTTTTCCATCCACGTGAGAATGCACAGGGGCATTTTATTTCCCCTATGATGGTCATCATTTTGACTCTTTTATGTGGTGTGAACTTGGTTCTATCACGACATCTTGGTTTTTCTTCTGCGATCCCTTATAGGTGGGCTTTGATAACTTTTGCACTCTATTGTTAAGTGGAAGATCTTTGTTTGAAAATGACTATAGGATTTTTGGTATGTACCTGATATGTACAATGTCGTGGGGGTTGATGGGTTTTCAAGGCTAAGAATTTTTGCTTTCGCTATTAGTAAATTTGAATTTTAGATATGTTCATTAGGATATGTTAGTTTTCTGCCTTATATGTTTGTGTGTTTATTCAACATTTCATAAGATTAAGAATCCTAATTTTTTAAATAGGACATGATTTTAGAGGACTAGTACAATTTTCTTATTAAATATTGGCTGATAAGAACTTCCTATATAGACACTAAGAGGGATTCATAGATTAGTAATATAAAATGCTTGATTCATTAACAAGTAATATATATAATTTTTTATTGATTCATTTTTCAATTGTCACTTATTTTCTAAAGAATCAATAAGAGGGATTCAATGCCACATTCTTTAAAATGGGACCTTCTTAGAAAAGATTCATCAAATAAGGGCAACGTTGATAGGAAAAGGAATGAAGTGAAATGATCGGCCCTAATCATTAACAATTTCAAAAATAAATTTTGATGGGGCTTTTAAAGGGAATCCAGGTGTTCTAGAAGTAGGTGGTATGATCAGTGACCATCTTGTCAAAATTTTCTCAGAAAATATCCCAATTGCCAAAAATAGTGTGGTTGAAGCAAGGACCTTGGTTAGGGAGTTGAAATCGGCTTTGGATCGCAAAATTTATCACCTTGAAGGTGAATAGGATTTTTAGATTGTTATAAATGTTGTTGATAATAAAGGAACCATAAAATTGAGCCTTCATAATATGGTTAAAGATATATGCATGCTCTCAACTTTGTTTTCCTTTATTACCTTCAAGTGTCGTTTTTGGGAGATTAACAAACCAATTAATTCTTTAACTAACTTAGGAGTAATCAATATTCAAAATAGTAATTCCCTCTCTTAACTCCCACCCCATATGGAATTTTTATTTACATACTGATTAAGATGACCAAATTAATTTGGTCGTCACTTGAAAAAGCCTCTTGTAACCTAATCGCGGCATTTGAAGCTTGGCTTCCCCATTCATTAGTTACTTGTTTTTTGAGTGTTAAGTTGCCAATATTTATTTGTTGTGGTGGCAACTTTTAAGGAGGATGCCTTTTTTTTTAATGATGAAATATTTACTCTTATACATTGGGAATGGTGGCCCTTGGCTTTTTTTATAATTTTTGTCTTTTTCCTGTCATTCTTCTCATTTGGTCAATTTTTTGCGTTCCTCCTTTGAAATAGCAAGATAAGGTAAAAAGGTGTGAAAATTGGGATAGAAAACTCTGTAATGTTTGGGTAAATATGAAAAGGTGAGGAAAAGAGGGTTCAACATGCCTCCAAATGACAATGATTTTAAGGCGCCGACTAGGGACAACATTTTGTAGAAAGTTAGTTACCCCTCTTCCTACTTCACTTTGGAGTTCATTAGAGGGACAATCGGAGAAGAGAATTGATTGACCCTTAAAGTTCCTAGATAGTAGATGATATCTGATCGACGCTCAGGGTGAAAATTGAAGTGTGTTAAGGGCTTTTTGAGATGATGAAGAAATTCACCCTCTTAGGTGTACAAAACCATCATAAGTCTACCACCAAATCTGTTCTCAATGTCATGGTGAGTGAATTTTGTTGTGCCTTTCCCCTCTAGAGAATAAAGTGCTTGAGATTTTAAATTTGTTGAAAGAAAAGAATGCTTGTAAGGGAGTAGGAACCTCTGCTATAAAATTTAATGTTTGTGTTGGAATGGATGCCCCTTTTTTCTTCTCTTGCTATGAATTTTAATTTGTTTGATCTAGTGGTTAAAATGAACCTGGGTAATGTTTTGTGTACTCCTTTGGATGCTCCCAATCATGATAGGTCAAAATGGAAACCGTGGGCTCTGTTTTCTTGGATGAAACCACAAAGTACACCAATATCCAAAACGTAGATAAATTCAACAAGGTTTTCATTAAGTGAGCCACTCTTAAAAATTTGTTTCTTGAAGGAATGTATATTTCTCAGTAGTGCAATGATCCAAGTGCTCAAGTTATCCATTTTACTATTAGAGCTTTTTAACCCATCAATGTTTACAGTTGTTGATCCTGCAAGTGTGCTTGTGTCTTTTCTACCTTTAAGAATTACGGTGAAGGATTTATATCCTTCAATTTCTTAATTTCCAGGGCAAGCTAGTGGTTTTGTGGCAAGGAGGTGATGCCATTGTTTGATCATTTTTTGGTCTCTTTTTTTGTTCTGGTTGTTCTTTTGGAAGCTATTGATTGTTAACTCTTTCTATTACTTTGGAATTTCTTTTGGCTTGTGGAATTTGCCTTCTTTGTTGTCTTTGAAGGCTTTCATGACTTTGGAGTTTTTGGTGTGTTTGGATGTTGGTCTTTTCTATTCATGTTGATCTCATAATTTATTGATTTTGAATAAATATATGCTTAAGTGAGGTCCACACACACACACACACACATATAGTACCTCTTTTCTATTTGTCAATGCAAAACAGATAAAATAGGTATTCTGCATATTCTTTATTAAAGACTATTAATTCACGAGGATGAGGATGCTCTCCTTGAATCATGAGTGGGAAATTTTTTTCCAAATCGAAATTAATTTCTCTTCTTATCATATAAGCTATCATTCTCAATATAGGACATGAAGGCGCAATCATTTTATCCCCAGCTATGGGATTTGGATTCCAATCTGAATAAGAGGAAAAGACTCTTCACATAGTAAATTTTAATCATGGTTAGAGGCTATCTAGAATGCTTCACATAAATGGTTGGAAGAAGTGAGATGAGGATATATGTTTGCCAAAACCCTCCAAAAAATGTAATGAAGTCATATTTCCTTTATAATGAGAGAATATACCTTAGGAGATAGTCTACAAGCAAAAATTTGTGAAGTCAAACTCCCAATTGTCCGTAAATAAGTTCAAATTAGAGATGATATTATATTTTGCTTCTGCAACATTAGAAGCCTCAAGTTAAACCCTTGAAAATTCAATCCGCAATTGTTTAAAGCAGGTTTTGGAATTCCACCGAAAACAATTCACCACCGTTATACACGGTGCCATCCAACTCCCCTATGGGATGAATAACTAAAAGACGTGCACTTTCTAATACCATTTTCACAACTATTAATTCCTTCCTCTATGGTTATATAATGATCAATGCTTATGCCAGAGATATGGGAGAAGAGGTTGAAGGCATATCCTCCAGATTGGTTGCATTCCTTACATCACCATCGTGCTCCAAATCCTATTTCCATCTACCAACTAACATTAAATATCCTTATTGCGTTTCTTCCACCGCAAAGGCTCTTCACACTCCAAAATTCTACTCTTAGAATTACTCCTTTTTCTTATTTTATCCCTGATGGGTGTAACCATTGAGCCATGACAAAAGGTCATCTCAAACAAATTTTTAATAATACACCTTCAATACATCCACCATTGTGTGTTTTATGAGACCATGGTGAGCCAAGACATTAAAATTACTTATTTGAACCTCATATACAAGTTTTTCCAACATTCTTAGCATTCAAATGGGATATTCAATATCATATTATGGTGTAAGTGTGAAAGCAATCTAAAATTATATCCAAAGATAAGATAAAATTTACCTTCACATGTCATTTTTTCTTAATGAATTTTGCCACTTGGGGCTAAAGTGAAGGAAGTGAAATCCTTAAGAAACCCTTACCTATGTCCAACATTGTTTCTCCTTGCTCTAGAAAAAAATATTTATAGCGTTAAATATAAATAACTTGCCATAACAAAATGTCGTATATAGTTATATCTAGTTTTTTTTACTTCAAGTGTATGTAAATAAGCTATAATTCTCGTAAGGTCAATCTTCTATGAGTTGCATTCATCAGACAAGTCAATCATTAATAAACCAAGGTTATAAGTTACTTTTGATAGGGTTGTTGCATAGAGGAATTTGTAGGCAATTATATTACTTACAACCCCTTGCTCCAAGAGCTCATGCATATAGGAAAGGTGTTACTATATACTACAACCTACACATAGTCTGATAATCATCATTTCATATTATGCACAATAGGAGGGTTGACAATACTTAGATTAACCATTGATATTTTTATTTATTCCTTAAATTAGTGGTCCCTGCAAAGAGTCTAAGTTCAACTTAGTTTAGCAATAAAACAACCCTAACCTAGCTTAAGACCTAAGACCCAATGCCCCTTCAATTGGGCAACCTACATATCCACACATTGGAATTAGTGTTGGATGTAGTACTCCTCTTGCATGAGTGAAATGTCTCCTCCATGAGACACCATCTCAAAAAGGGTTGGCTAGCTAAGCCAAAGCAAGAGATAAACTATCACATTTATAATAAGCTTTTAGAAGCTTTAAAATTGAAGACTAGAACACTAGCCATTTCTTTCATTAAATCTCATCATCTATTCTCATCCTATGATGTTAGTGAGAGCAAGATACATGGTACTCCAACATCCTAAGTTAATTGCGCTCTTATAAAATACCATCTCATTGTATTTTATGTCTTAATCTATAACATTTATTTGTAGAATGCCCAATGTATCTATGGTAGTCACAATATGCATTACTATAAAAGCCCTTAGGTGGAGGCTTGATTACATCAAACTCAAATTTAGGTTGTAGAGATATGAGATCAAAATCAATTAGCTTTTGTAAGAAGATACGAGGAGGGTTTAGTAACCTTGTAAATTGCCTCTTTGGTGGAGTTGACAATTAAAGCTTACACGATGGTTGTGATACTACATTAATTGTTACTTTATCCTCATTTTTTATTTCATTAGGTTTGACCTTATAGTTTAACTTGATTTGAAACTTGTCATTTGATATAAATGGAGCACTTGATGCATACTTGAGCTTATTCAATGCTATAAACTTAACTTCTCTTTCTTTTACTACATGACATAACTCATCAAAGGATTTGAATTTATCAAACATGATCGATTCATTTAGTGGTGCTAACAAGATTTGAGTAAAAATATCATGTAATTTATTTTCTGCCAAAAATTTTGTCATCTTTGTTAGCATAGTTTTGTACCGAAGCACATATTCACTTATTTGTTCATTTGACCCTTGCTTGGGTTTTGTAAATTGTGCATAAGATAACTTTCCACAAATGTTGATTGAGAAATGTGATAAAAATTGATCTACCAATGGGTTGAATGCTCTAATTAATTGAAGTGGGAGATCATAAAACCATCAAAGAACATAGTGTTTGAGACTTTTTGGGAAAAACTTGGTAATTTATCATTGAAAGCATAGTCAAAACACGTTGCATGAAATGAATGAATGATGTTGTTCGGGATCTCTTTTACCCTCATAGAGTGGTAACTTAGGTGCTACAAAGCATGTTGGTAGTGGGTAGGAGGCTATTTCAAGTGCCAAAGGATTATGAAACAAAGTATGAGAATCCATTCAATGAGTAGCTTTAGATACACCTTGCTTTAATTGTGACATTTTGGCTTGTAAAATTAGAATAGTATGCTCAAGAGATGACACATTAAGTGAAATTGGATTTGGAGCTTGTGCAGTGATAATAGGAGGTGTAAATGATGCATGTGTAGAAATAGGCATGCTAAGCTACTGTAAACCAAGTGATGTCCTCATCCTAGATATGTTACATATGTAACTGTAGGGGTTGGTACAAGAATAGTAGCAATGGTAGTGTTATATCCCAAATTTGCACCATTGGAAGGTAGTTCCAGCCTTCCAAATTTGGGATAACATGGAGACAATCTAAGGTTGTGGGTGACCTTTAGTTAAATTGAATCTCTAAGTTATAGGGCGAGCTTGCTTTGATGTATCACTTAGACTCATTCACTAATCTACTAACTTGTTAGGAAAATGGATAACAACCTACTCTAACGGAGGTGATACACCAAAATAGTTTGACCACTACCAACCAACTGCAAATGCACATCAATCATGAGACTAACTTGCAACAAACATTACTCCTAATCTGCCTCTCTACATCAACATTTTGTATGAAGGTTTTGAAAGATGCTTGGGCTAAGAGGACTAGTTAAGAGGTCATAGAATGTCACTATTGAATAGACAACTCACTCAACCTTTCACACTTCACAAAACCTGCAAAAAGGCTTTCAAACTGAATATGAATGATATAAAACGACTACATGCTAAGGAAGCTAAGCTAATCACTTGACAAAATCAACTAGTCATGCACACACATTGAAACCAGTCAAAGGAGGAGGTAAAACCAAAAGTTTCTATTTGATCAAAATCTTGCAAATGGGTAGGGCTTCACCATACCTAGGTGAAAGATACCTACATATTCTATCAAGGCTCAATTTATAGAGAAATGAGAGAAGAGAGAAGGGCGAGAGAGAGAGAGGTGTGACAAGTGTCAAGTGAAGGTTACAACCAAGAAAGGAGTTAGAGAATAGTTGAATTAGGTCTCAAAGGACAAGTGCACCTTCCTGAATATGCTTTCTTGCTTCAAACGGCGTAGGAGTTTCAAACTTTGCTTGATACCTTGTCTTGTTCTTCAAAACTACTCCTCTTGGCTTGTGATGGACAAATGGCAGCCTTGATCACTAACTCCTCTTGAACTATCTCTTGATCTTCTTTTTGACACTTTGCATCATTTTAGAATCTCTTTGTATTGATGTCTCAAGGATGATTACACCTCTTAGGTGACTTGAAGCCCACTTGGCCTTATCACATTTCACCTTGCTTGCAAGTGTCAATTATTGATTTCACCTTTACCAATGCAATATCTCTCAATGGATGGCATCTCTATATCATATCAGACCTGAAACAACTCATTTGGAATCCTCAAACTCTCTCCAGGACTTCATCTTGCACCTTAAGCTCCCATTTGGCCTCAATTCTTTATAATCGTGAAAACATGCAAACCTTCTTGTGTAGAAGAATGTACAGATGATCATGAAAACCTAAGGGTAGTTTTGGGTACCCAATATCCCCTTACATCTCCATGATAAATTTCATGATCAATCTCTAAATGAAAGTACATTTTTTCATCCGATCTCTCTCCCTAATTAGGCCTCAATCAGACATCCATGCCCAAAAATTGAGCTTTTGCTCAAACCGAATGCCACACGTGTGAAACCTCCAACAAGTGTGTGATTCACTTTTATTACCATGTGACCATGCTTCATATGAAATTTGAGCTTCTGAAACCCTATATAGATATATGAACCATGAAATGGTCAAAAACATAGTTTATATGCTTGAACAGGCTTGAGAGGTAGTTGAGGTGGTTTGCCAAGCAGTTTTCATGTTCTAAATCTTGAAAATAGTTTTTTGAGGCTTGAAACCTCATCATACAACTCAACGTGCCTAAGAGAGGTCTCTTGAAGTGCTCAATAGGTTTGCATATAGGCTTTTTGCCTAGCACAATGATGCATTTCTCCCTTCTTGGACAACTTGATGACTTGGCTGGTTCATATCCCTTTGTATGAGACCTGAATAGATGTGTGGATGATTTTAGAACCTTTTCAATTCTTGTTATACCTTTGTGCTTGATTTGGAAACCAATTCTTATCCTGCACCTTCACCAAAGAGCCTACAACCATGCATTTTAGGCTAATTTCGTACACATGTACCTTCCCACGTGCCAACTACTGCTTGAAAAGATGATTATGAGAATTTTTAAGTGACCAAATTCATTTTAGGGTCAAACCAATCCATTTGAAATCATTTGAGATGTCTTTTCTTCCATTGGGTCATTGGAATGCTTGTTGGCAATTTGTGAGTGCTCTAGAATCTTAAGGATTGTTCATAGAGTAAATGCTCTGGATGAACACCCAAATGACATGAATCATGAGTGTATAGGGGTGCCTTCATATTCCTATCATCTTGACCCACCATGCATACCCTCATGAAATATACGAGCATCTCAAACTACAACTTGGGTTCGCAAACTGTGTGTATGAAGGCTAGAAGTAGGTTCTAGGCATGGTGAGCAGTCCTAAAGTTTGGTTTTGCTTTCAAAACACTTGAAGGAGGTCTGAAACATTCATCTTGACCCTTTCCAATGGTTTCCACTATCATTCATCTTCATAGACTTTTTGCAACACCCATTAGTTCACACCTAGGGTTCTCTAGCAAAATAATACAAAAGACCCTAGTGACTATGTTAGACCCTTTCCTCTCTGTTGAAGGGTTGAGATGAGCTTTTAGTACTTGTAGGAACTTGTCTACAATGTTTTCAAACACTTGAAGCTTCCAAACTTCAGCTCTTCTTTCAAAACATGCAGGGTTCCATCATTCTTATACACAAGATTGTGTGACTTTCACTAAATTTCTTGATTGAACCTTCAAGAATTCTCTATTAGCATGGCTCTATCATTGTTGTACATGTATATACTTCTCTAAACTACCTTGATGGCATCCATTAAGTCTCTTGCTATCTCAAAAACAACCATCATTCATCTATTGCCTTCAACAAGCAATTCTTCACCATTTAACACACAAGCCTTATTGTCTTGTTTAGGCTATGTGAATGCATGGGTTTAGAGTGACTATTTTGACCATCTCCTCTGAGATTTGTTTTAGGTATCTCTTTGGTTTTAGTGATCTTTTCAATTTTCCTATCTTTCCAAACTCCAACTCCACCGTGTGCACAACATCTATTTCTCAAGTTTGAAAACCACTTGAGTTACCTAGGCAAATCTTCAGGTGATGATTGGGTACTTGAATGCAATTTGGGGTTTAAGACCTCAGTTATAAATCACTAAGAACATAAATGATATTTATCATAATATTGGGAGTTTAATGATATTCTTTTTGAACCTCTTCCACCTTTCCAAGACCTCACATGTTCATAAGCATACATTTCTCTCTCATGCCCTGCATGTAGGTCTATTTGAGCTCTCCTTTTCTCAATGCAATTGGTCATTACATGAGAGTGCTATGAGTTTAGACTCTAATTGAACATGTTTCTTTTGATCTCTAGATTTCATAGTCCATCTTCAACTTTCCCTCATACTGACTCAAGGCTTCACATTGTTCAAACTTATCATTCTGCCTATAGGTGTGTTTGTTGGGTCTCTTGAGTACCAGGTTGATAATGACAACTTTCTCCATAGGTTTTAAATTATCCAAAATTTAAATCATTGCATTACTTTACCATTTAGGTTTCCAAATTCAAGTGTTAGTGCATAAATCAATACAATTTCTTACAAAATGCAGACTTATAGGTCTGCATTTTTCATGTTCTAGGAATTCACGTGATGCAAACATAATCTCTTAAGCTTGAGACTATCCCTCCATTGTCCATCACCCTCCTTGTGAGGTCATGACCTTCATATGACCTTGATAAATCCAGATAAGACCTTTACAAACCATCTTTATGGAGGCAACCTTCTCACAGTCTCAAACCAAGACATTGCATACTCCTTGGAGAAGGTATGGTTGGAGTGAAGCAGTGGGGACACTGATGGACCTGTAATTGCATTGGGAAGATTGAAAACATGGTTAGAGACTTTAATTTCATCCCTTCAAATGTTGAAAACCCTGGAACAAACAAAAGACCATGACAGTCATCTTGCAAATTATGCTTGAGAAGAGTTTCCTTGCCAAATTGGACTCACATGTGCCAAGTGTGGCTTGGAGAAGCACATGAAATGTCTACATAGATCATACACATTTCTTTCAATAGATTTTATGTGTTCAACGAGTTCATTCTTACAAGAAAAATTGCCCAAAATTGAGCCATTGGGGTTTTGCACCTCTTTTAAGCACCTTAGCTCCTTATCGATTGTTCATAAAGCTAAGGAGCTCAATCAAACAACCAATGCCATTGATTGAAAGGCCATAAGGGTCCTCAAATCTGGTCAAGAGCTTGGACTCTAACTCTACTTGTACAACCTGTACCATTCACATGAAAATAACTTTTATGAGCTTGCAAGGAGATCGATAGGAGAGAGAATGCAAATTTTACTTTCTTGAGATCTGTGCAAGCTTTTTGAACTTGAAGATGACAAGGAGAATGTGAAGAGACACTCTGAGGGCATTTTCACTTGCAAATGGATATCCAAGTTTGTACAAGTGCCTAACAGGTTCCTCTTAAGCATTGGACTACAAGGATCTGATCACTTTATGACATTCCTGACATATATGCAGTTAGATAACTCCCTCAAGAATCTTGGCAAGTGTATTGTACATATCATTCATCTTGTAAGCTTTGTCATACATTAGAGTTAGTTAAAATCACCTTTCTTTGCATAAAACTTTACTTTAAAATTTGCAAAATAACCTTAAACCTTCCAAATACATTTGAAATGTTTATAAAAGGTGATGAAGGGTAAAGATCACTTGAAGAGAAACCGAAGGACCTATGCCAGTTTTTGATCAAGCCCCATTACACCATGACATGACTAGACCATCACAAGACCAATATAAGACATTACCTTAATATCATCAAACAAACCTTAACTTATGCTAATAAGGTTTTAGAAAGACTTTTTGAAGATCACATAAGGCATGACAAAGCTTTGAACAAGACTATAACATGGCAAACATGTTTTTTGTACTAGGGGTTGACCTTTTGACTTTGGGGGTCATGGTCAACACATTGACGATTCATAGGGGTAACATGCCTATAATGCTTACTAAACCAATAGCCTTATCCTTACATTGGGAAATAGAGTCACTTGCAATCAAAATCAGACATGATAAGACCTTGGCCAAGACAAAACTAACTAACTTTACCTCCAAACACACACAAAACAAGGACAACACACACACAACAAAGGAAACAAGACACACATATGTGCTAGCTAAACACTTAGGTAATGAAAAAAAACAAAGCAACTAATAAATACAACTAACTTGAACATATCTTCTTCCTCCTGGATCAAAGGGAAAGTTTGTGAGATCTTTTTGCTCCATGAGGCAAGTTGCCTCTTGCACCTTGGTCTTGTTGGCTTCATCCTCATATTGATTTCCAATCCTCTTGGCATACCTTCAAGTGAAGCAACAACATCAAACCAATCACCTATGAAGATGAACTCATCTTGTGCTTCAAGATCCTTCTCATGATGTTTTTTGATGTTTGAACTTAACTCAAACATGACCATGTCTTGGCTTATAGGAGAAACATCACCCTTAGCTTCTAAAGACTCCATGAAATGAGGTATTTGATCTTGAATGATCTCTTGAAGATCCCCACATTATTTCTCATGCAAGAGAGCAGCCTTAACAACATCCTCAATTTTTCCAATAGGAGATATAGGCCCTTGAAGAGCCTCAAATTCATTGCATATGTTTAGGTATTGCTACCACAAGTCTTCATCCTTCTCTTGACATCCCTCTTGAAGAGGTACAACCTGAAGTACATCCTTAGAAGCTTCTTGTTTAGTTGTAGTAGCTTGTTCAACTTGTACTCCTTCAATATTCCCTTTCACTTCATCCTTGAAAACTAATTTGTGTTTGTCTTCACCAAGGGGAGCACCAATGGTGATTTCCTCATCATATACACTTGAATAATCTTCATCATACTCTCCTTGAAACTCACTTACAGCTGCAACTTCTTCCTCTATCCTCCAAAGAACATGCTCCTCTTCAAGAAGGGAGATGTTGGGAGGGTGATGGATATGTTCATGAGTTTGCTTGGAAACCAAGAGAATACTCTTGCAAATTGAAGATTTGGGAATGGAAGACTCTTCTAGGAATTCTTGGAGAGAGACCAAGTTGAGTTGGGCTATGTATACTTGATTTTCTTTTTCACCCTCATGATTCACTCTATCAATTTCAGATGTAGCTTGAGCTTTAGCCTCTTCAACAATCACTCCTTTCTTTTGGATGTTTTCTTGAATTGACCTCCATGAGGGAAGAGCTAGAGGTTCATGGGGCAAGGTATATGAGGCTTGAATAGGCACAAAGTCTTTTTCCTTGACTTCAATTTCCTTATCTAGGCACTATTCCTCTTGTTTCTCCCAAGACTTAATTACTTGGTTCCAAGTTGGGACTTTGAAACTAGTAGGTTCTCATAGAGATTGAATTGGCTTTCTTAGAGGTTTTATTTAAGGATGGTCAATGACTTCATAAGCACAAGGAGCACAAGAAATCTAATATGGAATATAAGAGGGCTCTTGAAGAGGGATGAGAGAGACTTGTATAGGTTCAAATTCTTCCTTGATTTCAACTCCCCAATCTATGCTTGTCTCACTTTGCTTACCCCATGATTTCACGACTTGATTCCAACTTGAAATCTTGATGGACTTATTAGGGGGTACTTGAGGAAGAGGAGTAGGCTTTTGTGCCAACATAGCTTCATTAACTTCCCTCCAAGTAGCAATCAAGCTTTCTAATTTTGCTTTGTCTTGGTTCTCAATAATAGGTTACTCAAGAACAACCTCTTCCTTATTTTGAATGTTCTCTTGGATTGATTTCCAAGAAGGGAAAGTTTGAGGGGCATGTGAAGGACTTGGAACACTTTGAAATTCGCTTGAAATGGTCTCTTGGGGAAGAATGGGTGACACATATGAGGGCTACGATGGTATATATGAAGACACATGGGGTTGATAATATCGAACCTGTTGTCTGTCATGAATTCTTAGCTTATCCTCTATGCTTTGAATTAGACCACTTATATCCATCATATCATTTAAGAGGTTTTGTTAATTTGCTCTCTCAATAGGTGCCCATTCTTTCTTCCTTAGCTACAATGAGTCTCTCACATTATGAATGAGATGACTAGGGACATTTTGACCATACTCATTTTGTGTGTTAAACCCTATCATATATCTTTCATAGTCTAATACAATTTTCTTAAAACTTGAAATAAATTGATTTGAAATGTGGCTATGTTGACTAAGTGTATTGTGGTCTTGAGAAGGTTGATCATAGGACTGCTATGCATCATGATACTGCTGGTAAGGATCATGGTAAGGCTGATGTCGATTATCATAGGATTGATAAGGCTCATTATAGGGTTGTTAGGGAGTACCATAGGCTTAAGATGCCTCATCAACTTGAATGAAATTGAAATATACTTCAAACTCAGCCATAACAACCTCATCAAGATAGTGAATTGAAAACACAACTTACTTTGAACAAGTACTTGGGCTAATTAAACCAACTGATTGAGATTAGAGTCACCATTAATATTTTGAATGCTTCCAAACGCTGATATGTGGAAGGACAACACCAACAATCCTTAAACCACTTTGGACCTTAGTCCCACCGAGCGTGTCAAAATTGTTATAGCATAAATTTTTATCCTTGGAAGGTAGTTCAAGCATTACAAATTTGGGATAACATGGAGACAATCCAAGGCTTTGGGTGACCTTTAGGTGGATTGAATCTATAGATTATAGGGTTATCTCTCCTTGATGTATCACTTAGACTCATTTACTAATCTACTGACTTGTTAGGAAAAGGGATAAAAACCTACTTTAATGGAGGTGGTGCACCAAAATAGTTTGACCCCTACCAACCAGCTACAAATGCACATCAACCATGAGACTAACTTGCAACAAACACTACTCCTAATCTACCTCTCTACATCAACATTTTGTATGAAGGTTGTGAAAGATGCTTCGGCTAGGAGGACTAGTGAAGAGGTCATAAAATGACACTATTGAATAGACAACTCACTCAACCTTTCACATTTCACTTGGACAGTTCACAAGACATGCAAAGAGGCTTTCAAACTAAATATGAATGCTAGAAAAGGACAACAAGTCAAGGAAACTAAGCTAATCATTTGACAAGATCAACTAGTCATGCATACACATTGAAACTAGTTAAAAGAGAAGGTAAAATCAGAAGTTTTTCATTGATCAAAGGCTTGAAAATGGGCAGGGCTTCACCATACCTAGGTGGAGGATACATAGCCTATCAAGGCTCAATTTATAGATAAATGAGAGAGAAGGGCATGAAAGAGAGAGGTGACAAGTGTCAAATGAAGGTTACAACCAAGAAAGGAGTTAGAGAACAGTTGAATTAGGTCTGAAAGGATAAGTGTGCCTTCTTGAAGATGATTTCCTATTCCAAATGGTGTAGGAGTTTCAAACTTTGCTTGATACCTTATCTTGTTTTTCAAAATTGCCCCTTCTCTTGGCTTGTGATGGACAAATGACACACTTGATAACTAACTCCTCTTGAATTGTCTCTTGATATGCTCTTTGACATGTTGTGTTAGTTTAGAATCTCTCCAAACTGACATCTCAATGATGATTATACCTCTTAGGTGTCTTGAATCATGCTTGGCCTTATCACGCTTCACCTTGCTTGCAAGTGTCAATTATTGGTTTTGTTGGCATGTTGTTGTCATTGATGTCAAAAGGGTGTATCATGTAAAAGCATAATGGTCATTGATGTCAAATATCTATTTGGTCAAGTGCTTGAGCATGATAGTGGCAGTAAAAGAGTGTTTCCATGAGAGAGAAGAGTGTGGTCATAAAATTTGTCATGAATGTTGTGAGCATGGAAGAGTGTTTAAAGACAACTAATGTCTGAATAAGAAGCATAGTGTATGAAGAGGTTTGTACAAGTCATTGATGTCATGACATGAAGAGTTTCAGGGTGAACCATGTGACAAGAGATAATTTGAAGGCAAGATAGAATTTGAATTCAACTAATGTATTATGGTTTCATGAAAGTCAAGGTTGATGTCAAAGGTGTTCAGGTGCATGGAAGGGAGATGTCAAGTCATATAAAGCTTGGTCATGTGGTTTTAGGTCTATATGAGGTTGTGGAAGTTTGTTATCATAAAAAATGGAATGTTGTAGTGATATGAGTGTGATGTGATGTCTTATATCTACTTTTTTGATGTTTTGTTGAGGTCGTGACATGGAAGGAAGGGGTCAAGGTGTCAAGTGCATTGGAAGCTTGAGCTTAGTCTTAGCATGGTGAAGGTATGAGCTGATGACATGATGAGCTGAGTGAACTCAGACATGTGTGGAGGTTGCAAAAGTTGTGAGCATAAGAATAAGGTTTAGAAGCATCTGTGAGAGTCTCAGGGTGAGCCTACAGGGGTAGGACCTTTAAATCAAGTTTGCACCTAGACCTCTTCTAGACCCTGCTTGGCCTAATGAGGCATGAAAATTAGTTTTAAAGGTATGTTTGTATATGTGAGAATGGATAGAGGTATGACATGTTTTAATCATGTTCACAAAGTTTGAGGCCATGATTTGAAGGGAATTGTAAGAAATACTATTTTAGGCCTTCTCGAGTTCACAGAATGAGGTCTCAAGACTCGAGAGGCACTTTCAGACGTTAGTTGGCACATGTAACCTCTACATGGTAACCTAAGATATTAAGAAGAGATGGGTAAGGGTCCTAGCTATGATCTTTAAACATTGGTTTTGGATTTAAGGGGCAGTCATTTATGAATAATCATTAACACCAAAACCTATGTTAAACCTCTCTAAAACCCTAATAAGGATCTAATGTGGAAGATATTGTTCAAAATAGCCCAAAATTCTCTTAAATGACTATAAAAACTCTTGTATCATTTATTCAACTCTCTTAGGTACCTCCAGGTGGTGGTGGTTAGTCAGATGAGAGAAAAAATGTGTAGATACAGGGTTGTTTGTGAAGAATTTGTTGTAGCAATCAAAAGTTGCATTGGTCAAGAAAACAAAATGGTTGGAAGAATGAGATAGAGACTCATACTACATGCCCATTAAGTTTTCTAGATAGGTTCCACCCTTCAATTATGCTAAACCGATCATCCAAGTTAGCTAGTCGAAGACATACCTAATGGTGTGAATAGTGAAAAAACCTAGGCAACAATGAGAAGATGTATTGGAATGTGTTTTCATGATAGAGTGATGAAACCAAGTGCATGGATATGTTTTTTAGGACTTTTAAGACATGTTCATGCTTGAAAGAAGCTTTGGAGGTCATGTATGTGGTGAAAAATTTACTCATAAAATGACAAGTTTGGTTCAGTTTAGACTGTGTGATATAGGGTCAAGAAATTGGTCTATAAGACCAATATTTGTCATTAGACCATGTGATTTTTTCATTTGAGGATGTCATGAGGATCTCTAAGAACCATATACATTCATCAGGAGTCATTGAAAGTGTCTACACAGGTATTGGAGGTCTAAGTCACCATGATTGTGTTTTGAGGCAAACTCGCAATTCTGAGTGAGTGAGTTGCAGAGGTGTTCTTGAAGCCTTATCTCCTGAGTGGAAGTGTGTAATGCATTTGGAAATGACCTTGAGGTCATGTGTATTATATCTATGTACTTGGTTGATCATATTTGAGTGTCTCAAGTGTGTTTGAGCTTTAGTATTGAAAGGCAATCTTTTTGGTGTATAGAGGCCTAATAAGATTGAGTACTATTGAGGGGTTTCATGAAGTGGTTGGACCTAAAAAGTGTTATGGATCTCAAAGGATGTTGGCTAAGGTCTATTTGGGTGTTTTATGAAAGGCTTGTGATGTATATGAAGGTATAATGTTTTACATGGGATCAAATGGTAACGTGTTACTAGATATACCTAATGTAATTAGGTCTCCGTGATACCTAAAAGTGAAATGAGACCTAATTGAGTCATGACAAACCAAAAGGGACTCAAAGGTCATTTGAATCTTATTTATAAGATGTCCTAAGACCTATTTTATGGCCTACCTAAGAGGTTAAGGGTGTGTGGTTGACTCAGTGGTATATGAACAAGGAATGGTATATATAGAAGGTAGTTTTAGGCCTATTTATGTATGCTTAGAGGAAGTGAATGGATTGATAGATCAATGAGCCTAGGGAGGTTGCGTAACATGTTATAAACCCTAAGGAGAGAGAAAAGAAGCATTTTATGATGATCATACAAGTGTTCTACAGTTGAAGATCGAGTTCATATGACCTATTCAGTCTTAAAGAGGGTTAGTTGAGAGAAGAAGGCTAGAAGCACTTTTGAGAGAGATCAAGTGAAGTAGAGCTGAAGGAGTGATCATTTTCTATTAAGAGGCTATCATAGTTACATCAGATATGTGTCTTGATGTGATAGTGGATACAATAGATAGAGAGCTGAGTGGAAGAGTGGAAGAAAGAAGTATGATTGACTGAGTTGGTGCTTGGTCAAAGATGGGGTTGAAGATTTATTGTAGGTTGGTGCTTGTAGAATTGGTCTTTATTGAGTTGGTTCTTGGTCAAGAAGGAGTTGGAGATGTCTTGTAGGTTGGTGCTTGAAGAGGTGTCCTTTGACTAAGTTAATGCTTAGTCATAGGGGGTTGTAGCCTCTTAGCAAGTAGCTGCTTGCTTAAGTCAAGTGGGTGCTTGATAAATTTGGGGTTGGTGCTCTATGTTGGGTTGGTGCTCAACTAAATTTGATACATTATCTTATAAGATAGTTTGTCCAAGCTTTGTTCCAATGAGTTTTATTACCCATGAGGGTTTTCCACATATATGATGTGTTATCTTGTTTCATGCTCATGTGCTTGGTTCTTAATGCATTGCTAGATCATTGTGTTTATTTCATAGTTCATAGATGAGTGGATGTAATTGATTGAAAGTTTGTGAAGAATGATTCATCCTCACCTCTTAGTCATTGTGTTTCCAATAGATTTAACCTTTAACAATGCAATTTTTCTCCATGGATGGAATCTATATATCATATCAAAACCAGAACAACTTATTTAGAGGCCTCAAACTCTCTCCAAGACTTCATCTTGCACCTTAAGCTCTCATTTGGCCTTAATTCCTTGTAGTCCTGAAAACATGCAAACCTCTTTGTGTCAAAGAATATATGGATGATACTAAGAAACTAAGGGTATTTTTGAGTACCTAGTATCCCCTTACAACTCCATACAAAATTTCATGACCCATCTCTGAGTGGAAGTACACTTTTTCATCTGATCTCTCTCCCTAATTAGGCCTTAATGAAGCCTCCATGCCTAGAAATTGAGTTTTGGATCAAAACAACTCCCACACATATGAAACCTCCAAAAAGTGTATGATTCACTTTTAGGACCATGTAATCATGCTTCATGCCAAATTTGAGATTTTGAAACCTTGTACAAATGTATGAACCATAAAAAGGTCAAAACCCTAGTCTAGCTGTTTGAACAGGGTTGAGAGGTAGTTGAGGTGGTTTTCCAAGGTTTTTAAGCTTGGAAATAGTTTTGTGAGTCCTTAAACCTCATCATACAACTCAACATGTTGAAGAGAGGTCTTTTGAAGTGCTCAATAGGTTTGCATATAGGCTTTGTGGCTAGCATAATGATGCATTTCTCCCTTCTTGGCCAACTTGATGACTTGGCTGGTTCATATACCTCTATATGAGACATGAATAGGTGTGTGGATGATTTTATAACCTTTTTCAATTCTTGTTAGACCTCTTTGAAAACCAATTCTTACCCTGAATCTTCATAAAAGAGCCTACAACCATGCATTTAGGCCAATTCTGTACACTTGTACCTTCCCATGTTCCAAATATTGCTTTAACAGATGCTTATGAGACCTAAGAATGTCACCATAGTCATTTTAGGGTCAAACCAATCCATTTTAAATCATTTGAGAGGTCTTTTCTTCCATTGTGTCATTGGAGTGCTTGTTTGCAACCTTTGAGTGCTCTAGAGTCTTAAGGATTTTTCATAGAGTACATGATTTGGATGAACACCCAAATGCCATGAATCATGAGTGTATAGGGGTGCCTTATTATTCCTATTATATTGAGCCACCATGCATCCCCTCATGAAAGATATGAGCATCTCAAACTATAACTCGGGTTGGCAGATTGTGTGTATGAAGGCTAGAAGTAAGTTCTAGGCATGGTGAGCAGTCATGAAGTTTAGTTTTACTTTCAAAACACCTGAAGGAGGTATAAAACATTCATAGTTACCCTTTCCAATGGTTTTCATTGTCATTCATCTTCATTGACTTCCTGCAACACCCATTAGTTGACACCTAGGGTTCTCTAGCAAAACAATACAAAAGACTCTAGTGACCGTGTTAGACACTTTCCTCCCTATTGAAGGGTTGAGATGAGCTTGTATTAATTTTAAGGTCTTGTATAAAATGTTTTAAAACACTTTAAGCTTCCAAACTTCAACTCTTATTTCAAAACATGCAAGCTTCCATCATTCTTATACACAGACCTGTATGACTTTCACTAACTTTCTTGACTGAACCTTCAAGAATTCTTTGTTAGCATGGCTCTATCATTGTTGTACATGTATTTACTTCTCTAAACTCCCTTGATGGAATCCATGAAGTATCTTATTATGTAATAAATAATCCTCATTCATCTAGGGCCTTCAACAAGCAATTCTTCACCATTTAACACACATGCATGACTATCTTGTTTAGGCTATGTGATTGTAGGGGTTTAGAGTGACTGTTTTGACCATCTCCTCTAACCTTTATTTTAGGTCTCTCGTTGGTTTTAGTGATCTTTTCAGTTTTACTATCTTTACAAACTCTAACTCCACTATGTGCACATCATCTACTTCTCAAGTTTGAAAACCACTTGAGCTACCTAGACAAATCTATAAGTGATGATTGGGTACTTGAATGCAATTTGGGGTTTAAGACCTTAGTTATAAATCACTATGAACTTAAATGATATTCATCACAATATTTGGAGTTTAATGATCTTCGTTTTGAACCTCTTCCACCTTTCCAAGACCTCACATGTTCACAAGCATACATTTCTCTCTCATGCCCTACTTGTAGGTCTATTTGGGCTCTCCTTTTCTCAATGCATTTGGTCATCACATGAGAGTGCTATAAGGTTAGACCCTAATTTAACAAGTTTATTTTGATCTCTAGATATCATATGTCCATCTTCAAATCTCCATCATACTGACACAAGGCTTCACACTGTTCAAACTTATCATTTTACATGTAGGTCTATTTGTTGGGTTCTTGATCACTAGGTTGATGAGGACACCCTTCTCCATAGGTTTGAAACTATCCAAATGAAAAAACAATGCATTGCTTTACCATTTACGTTTCCAAATTCAAGTGTTAATGCACAAATCAACATAATTTATTACAAAATGTAGCCCTACAAGTTTGCAGACCTGTAGGTCTACATTTTTGATGTTTTAGGCCTTCACATGATGCAAACATAATCTCTTGAGATTGAGAATATCCATCCATTATCCATCACCCTTATCATGAGGCCAAGACCTTCATATTCCCCTGATAAAGACATACAAGACCTTTACAAACCATCTTTATGGAGGCAACCTTCTCACAGTCTCAAACCAAGATATTGCATACTACTTGGAGAAGGTATGGTTGGAGTGAAGCAATGGATAAATTGATGGACCTGTAATTGCATTGGGAAGAGTGAAAACATGGTGAGATACCTTCGTTTCATCCCTTCAAACATTGAAAACCCTAGAACAAATAAAATACCATGACAACCATCTTGTAAACTGTGCTTGAGAAGAGTTTCCTTGCCAAATTGGATTCACACGTGCCAAGTGTATCTTGAAGAAGCACATGAAATGTCTGCAAAGACCCTACACATATCCATTAATTGATCTTATGCATTCGATGAGTTCATTCTTGCAATAAAATTTGCCTAAAACTGAGCGATTGGGGTTTTACACCTCTTTTAAGTACCTTAGTTCCTCAACATTTGTTCGTAAAGCTAAAAAGATCAATCAAACAACCAATGCCATTGATTGAGAGGTCATGAGGGTCCTCAAATTTGGTCTATAGGTTGGGCTTTAACTTTAGTTATATGGCTTGTACCATTCACATGAAATTAGCTTTAGTGAGCTTGCAAGGAGATCGATAGGAGATAGAATGAATATTTTGCCTTTCTGAGACCTATGCAAGCTTCCTGAAATTGAAGATGAACTAGATAATGTGAAGAGACACTTTGAAGGCATTTTCACCTACAAATGGATGTCCAAGTCCATACAAGTGCCTAACAAGTTCCTCGTAAGCATTGGACTGCAAGAATTTGATCACTTTTTGACATTCTTGACATATATTCAGTTAGATAACTCCATCAAGAATCTTGGAAAGTGTATTGTATGGATTATTCATCTTTAAAGCTTTGTCATACGTTGGAGTTAGTTAAAATCACCTTCCTTTGCATAAATCTCTACTTTAAAGTTTACAAAATAACCTTAAACTTTACAAACACATGTGAAATGTTTATAAAAGGTGACGAAGGGTAAACATGATTTAAAGAGCAACCTAAGGACCTATGACATCTTTTGATCAAGCCTCATTACACCATGACATGACTAGACCATCACAAGACCAATATAAAACATTACCTTAATATTGTCAAATAAACCTTAACTTATGATAATAAAGTTTTAGAAAGATATTCTGAGGACCACATAAGGCATGTAAAAGCTTTGAACAAGACTATAAAATATGACAAACAAGATTTTTGTACTAGGGGTTGACTTTTTGACCTTGGGGGTCAAAAATGGTCAATAGTTAGTAACTAGAGCATTTGAAGTAGTATTAGAGGTTGAAGCTAATTTATTTTGTTCATCTCTTGCAATGTAAAGGAATCCATAAATCTTATGTGGGTTGGCATTATGATAATCCATGAATTCTTTGTTTATATTAACATTATTTGTTTCAATACCCATAATAACTTCATCCAGAGGATGCATAAGATGTCTTATTTATTCTGAATGAACAATGGCTCTTAGTCTCAAGTCATGTTATATCTGATAAAGATTTCCCTTAGAGTATTATTTAAATAACATGAGTTGATTAAATCTTGTGATTGAGATTGATTCATTTTAGTTTTTGTTGTATTTGTATTTTATTAATGTTACTATATAATGAATCCAAATAAAAACTTAGAAAGTAATAAAAATGTAATAGTAAACTGTAAAATATTTAAGCAAACAACATTCATTGTTTAACAAGGTTTAAAATTTAGAACTTTCCAATGATGAAGGGTGTTATTGGTAGAGGGTGTGTTTGATTTTTAAGCTCTCAGATATACTGATTCCAATCATAAATAGTGAATATGGTCACGAAAGAACTAACTACAGAGTATTGCACCATTCCATAACCACACTATTCCATCTTGTGCGATACATTGAAAGAAATTTTCTAGGGCTAACCATTTACATATGTACTACAAAAAAAAATGACTAAAGGCTTCCTATGTATGAAAAACAAACCTTATGAATTTTTAATATACCATAAGGTGTATGGAAAATAAATTTGTATATAGTGTTATCAATGGCTTGAGTATTGGGCAATTATTCCTCACACCATAGTACATGTAAAACTACTAACCTCTTGGCTCAAACAACAATGCCTATGAGTTTTAAAACTTTTGGAACATAGTTTCTAGGAAAACAAAACAAAACAAAAATGAAATAATAAAGTAGAGGTTTGAAAACAAAGGCTTAAGTTCATCAATATGTTTGACCCTATTTTTGATAAAACACTAATTGAATCGAATTAAGAAAGAAGTGTTTATTTGATTATAAAGTGTAAAACTTAAAAATATCAAAATAGAAACCAATGAAACAAATCCAATTATTCCTAAGAAACCATTCACAAAATAGGGCTTAAACTTATCTTTGATATTCATCCTTTATCCTTAGTTGATCATAGATATATCTTCACCACAACTATTTATTCTATAAAATAGCTTGAAACTATAGCTCTTAAAAATTACATCATTTTTAAAGTCATTTATTTCTTTGAGAATCAAAATTTCTCACGTTTTGAAGTCCCATATGAGATTATTTCAGATACTAGTTCTCAAAATATTTCAAATGAATACATAGATTTCTCAAGATGCTACTATATTATTTCAAATCATTATGAGAATATTAATCTCAAGTAAATGGACAAGTTGAATCAACTAACAAAAAATTGATTTCAATTATTATTAAAATTATATGCGAAAACAAAAAAAATGGCATACGAAAAATATTTGAAGCCTTATGCATTGATTGTATGACAATCAAAGATGCAATTGACTATTCACCTTTTATGCTTTCTTTTGGTTTTAAAGTAACCATGAAAATTGAATTACAAATTAATTTGACAAGGACTACTTTCAAATATGCTTTTGAAAAAAAAATGATACAATATAACAAAGATTGGATGACCTCTTAGCATTATATGAAACAAAAGTCATTATGTTACAAATACTTGAAAAAATAAAAGATAAACTTGAAAAAAATTGGATTAAAAAGTGTTCAAGAAAACATTCAAGATTGGTGATTTATTTTTATACTAAGATAAAACTCGTGGAGATCCCAAAAAAACATCATAAATTTGACTCTTTATGGTTATGACCATACCAAATAGTTGTTGTTCTTAGATAAAATGTTTTTCATCTTTAGGATCTATATGTTAACTGGTTTTATCATATAGTTAATGGCCATCATATAATTTTTTTTAATGATTGATCTCTTCTCTTATCAAGTTTGATTTATTTTGCTTTCTTTTTATTTTGTTTTTTTATTTGTGTGTTTGATTTGTTTATTTTTACTTTCTATTTTTTTTTGAAAGCTCAATGTCTCAATTGCATTTATGAAATATTATCTATATAGGCTAAACCAGATAATCTTGTATATGATTGTAAGTATTCACAATTTATCAATGATTAATCTATTTATTTTTTTGGATTAATAAATTAATAATTAACACTCAAAATATTATTGTTTAAAATATTACTTACTTTCAGATTTTATGTCCTATGTTGTTGTAATAATGTTAATCCAACCCAAACTTTCTAGTAGCTTATATTCCATTATTCATGCCATGCTAGTTAAAAAAATCATGCTTAATAGCAAAAAATATTCAAAGGGTTTGCGTTTAGCTATTTAATGAATAATATACATGGATTACATTCCTATGTTTCAAAATTCACAATTTTCTGCAACCTAGTTTCATATAAAAAAGTGACTAGAAAGGTCACCATTATTATTATGAATTTTAATAAACTAATCAATTTTTTTAAATAACACAAAATATCTGTTACACCATATTAAAATTATTACACATGGGAAGGGACAACTTTATTTTTAATGCTTGTTTGTCATTATAATTATTTAATTATATGTTGATTATCATACATGATTATTTCTAATGTAATTCTCAATTGAAATCATAACATGTTTGGTAAAAAATTATATAAAATAATGAATTTTACTTCATTCAGTGTACTATTCATTCTACTTAGTTTGTATGCTCAGTGTCTTTGAATAGTGATAGGCTGAAAGACAATACAAGATGGAATTAATGCAAATGTCACATCTGATAACATCTCATATAATATCCCTGACAATAATAATAATTTATTCATGTGAATCTACAATTTTAGTTTTTTCAAAAAAATTTGTCACACTGTCACAATTTATGAGCTCAAATAATATCACACCTAACACTTGTTTGCATCACATTTCCCCCCAATACATGATGTAAATTTACATTTTCATGGGTTTAAATGGTTTTAGCTTTCATTTAAACTATAATGACTAAAGATCTAAATCCTAATGTTCTAATCCTAAAAAACATTAAACCCTATTCTAAAGTCTCAAGGCCTATCTAAAACATTTAAATTATGAAGGATTGTTGGCCATTTCCATAAGATTTTTGGTCATGTCAATTTAATGACTTAAATTAAAAGTATATTGATGGTGATAGAAATTTTAGAAAAATTAATAGGAGTTTCTTGTTGGTGGTAGACTTAGAAACAATTAAATTTGATAGTAAAATAAATAAAAACATCGCTAAAACTAGTCAAGACAATTGGCGAAGGTTTGAAAATTATTCTTTGACAAAAGAAATTTAAAACTGGTGTTCACCACCATTATTTCAACAAAGCATGTACGTGTTGAGCATTCAATTCAACACTTAGATTTTGAGCCACAATCAACATGGCTTGGGAATGAGGGTATAGTCAATCATTTTATTTCATTTGGTCATTTATTTTTTCTTTGAAAGATTCTCTGGGGAAGCTAAATGCTACCATTTGTTATTTAAAGAACTTCTCGATTCTTTTTAGCCATATGCTCCATTTTTCAACATTCTATATGTTATGAATAGCCTAATGTTAGTTTTCACATTATATTTGTTTGTAATATTATTATTAATATGAGTTGTCAACTCATTTAATAATAATATAGGTAAAATAATATATTATTATGTGAGTGAGTTGTAGTCACAACTCACGTAGCTATTCTAGGTTTGTGAGAAAGAATGTGTTTGAGGGAGAGATATTAGAAGATAGATTTGAGAGATTGTTGGGATTGAGTGATAGCCTTGACTCCTTGCTTGTAGGGGCTCATTGATCTATATATTTGTATCTATCTCTATTGTATGTATCCCAAATATATTATCAAATAGAAGAATATTAATTTTTTTCATGTAAAGCTTTAGTGTGTGTTGGAACTGTGTAAATACATACCATAATTATTATCTGGTATCAGAGCAAATTAATCAAAATCTTGTGAAGATTGTTTATGAGAACTGATTAATTTGAAATGGAAGAATAATAAAATTTCTTGGGGTAGTGCTTTGTTGTTTTGCCCTAAGTAATGGTAATTTTGAGAGAAAATTATTGAACTTTTCATAGCAGATTATATACTAGTTATTTAATTTTAAATTGGGATTGGAGTTTTTTTTTTTGTCTCTTTGTTGGTGATGTGCCTAAATTCTAATTTGTTTGAGCTTGTGAAGTTACTTTGCAGTCCAAATTCATGTGCAGATTTGTGCTTATCTTAGACAGCCATGCTACTAGTTGACAATCTATCTATAGATCTATGAGTAAAAAGCATGCCATGTGTGAGTGGCATTGAAATTAGGGATCTATAAATATTATGTGTATGATATTCAGACCACATTCATTACACTCTTCCATCCTATAAAATTTGAGGGCATTTTTATTATCCAATCATTGACATGCTTCATGGGGGATATATCCTATGTTATTTTAACGGTGATATATGTTGACTAGACTCAGCTATTTTACATATTTGACTTTCGTAGCATCTGATTGTGATTAGCATAGTGCCATAGATTTCAAACTGAAGCATTCAAAATTGGTATAATGCGACGTCTTTCCTTGGGACTAAGATTTGAATCTACATTGGATCTAGTTTGAGTTGGATCAAACCTGTGAGTCTATCATGTAAACTATTATATTAAGGTATGCCCATCATCTTGTCAATACATGCAACTGTCTTCTCAATTCATGCAATCAATCTTCCACTCCTTTTACCTCATTTGGCTTGACTGGTTATACGTTGACTATCTAATATCTTGAAAACCACTTTTATAATTTCCATAGTTTTTGTTATTAGTGTTGGTCATTAGTCAAAGTCATTTTTAAAGTCTTTGGCTTTAGTCATTTAATTATTTTTATATTAAGAGTCAAAATTAAAAGTCATTGTTAAATATAGGTTTAATCAATAGGATCAAACTTATTGTCAATCGGGTTTATAAGATTCAAAAGTGTCTTATGAGTCTTTTGACTCATTATAGTTAATTATTTGTCTTTTAAAGTTAATATGGAGTCTTTATTGTCCAAAATCATCAAAAATATCAAAAGTGTCAAAGTTTAGAGTTAGAGTCATTTTTTACATCAATAAAGATATTTATGTCAAAAATTTGAAAGTGTCAACAATTGAGTCATTTTTTTCAAGAATCTTATTTTTATGTCAAATCTAGAGTCAAAGTCTTTTTGGTCATTATTTTCATAAATTATAAAAATAAAAAAAAATTGCCTCACAAATGCATTTGTGCTTGTACACAACATCTGAATTGTGGGGGGAGAGTCTTGTCATAAAAAATGACATGAGTTTCATTGAAACATTAGCTAAGTAAGTAGTAAAAACTGGAGGATGGATGAACAAAGGCTAGAGGTTCCAGAGCCTCTCGTCAGTCACCAATAATGAGGCCCAGATGATTTGGTGACATTTTTTGTGTGGTGTGTTTTTTCATATTTTATGTGTTGTGATTTTAAATAAGAATAGAAGTACATTCCTTTTCAAGTATTGAAATAAGTGAGCTTCTATCTTTGTCTTTCCTCTTAAATTAAAGATAATGATGATGACTAAAAGAGTGTTGTAGCATTATGTAGGTTGTTGGTTATTCTATAAAATCTTTTGAATATTTTGGTTGTTAGTATACCATATGTAAAACCATCTAGTTGTTTGTAGGTTGGTGTAAACCGAGTGTAAAACTATCCTTTTTTTTAGGTTATTGGTAGGTTGAGTGTAAAACCATCTTGGTTATTTGTAAGTTGGTGGTTAGCCAAGTGAAAAACTATCATTTGAGTTTGGTGGGAGTTGCAGTATAGGATAATATCTTCCACATATTCACACTAAGGGAAGGGGGGGGGGGGGGGCGCAATGTTACGTTAGTGCTCACATTATATTTGTTTTTAATATTATTATTAATGAGTTGTCAACTCATTTAGTAATAATATAGATAGAATAATATATTATTGTGTGAGTGAGTTGTAGTCACAATTCACGTAGCTATTCTAGGTGTGTGAGAAAGAATAACTTTGAGGGAGAGATTAGGAGATAGATTTGAGAGATTGTTGGGATTGAGTGATATTCTTGACTCCTTGTTTGTAGGGGTTCACTGAGCTATATATTTGTATCTATCTATATTGTATGTATCCCAAATACATTATCAAATAAAAAAATATTATTTTTTGCATGTAAAGCTTTAGTGTGTGTTGGAACTGTGTAAATACATACCATAATTATTGCTATATAGTTTTAATGGTATTATTAAATACCTGTAGGTTGGTGAACGTTATTCTTTGCATACTATATGGATTTTTTGAGGTCTTAAAGGTTTTATTTACACTTAAAAATTGAAAATGTGTAGGCATGAGCTTGTCTGGTTTTAAAACAATAGTTTTCAGTTCTATTTTCAATTTGAAAGGAATTTTGGTTTTTTCAAAATGTTTAAGTTTTAAATGGAATGTGGTTTTTGTTTTTTATTGGTGGTTATATATTTTGAAACCATATATCTCTACATGAAATATTTTTTCCACATGGTATTAAGCTCAATATTGGTAATTTATTTCCTTGTCTTATCATGTTTTGAATCTCAGAGTTTATTGATGAATCTGTGCATGCAAGTTTTTAGAGTTTGAACCCACATAAATATTTTTGGTTCTTATTCTTGATGGGGTTTTGAGTGAAATTTCCATAATAAAATGTTTTTAGATTTGAAAGGATTTTTTGATTTTGTTGGTAATTTTTAATTAGTTTCAAACAATATAATTGAGTTTATTTTTGCTTTTAAAGCTCAATTATATATGAATAATATATAGTTATGTTTGTCTAAATGTAAACATTATATAGTTGGAACCTTGTATGCATATTCAAAGCATTTTTCTATGTTAGATTTAAAATAAATTTGTGTTTACATATTCTCTAAAATTGTTTGAAAAGATTTTGGTTGATTTCAATAAGTCTTACTTGCAAATATAGGCATAATTTTGAAGGGTTTCTAGTTTGTTTTGAGTTATTTTAGTTATAAATATGAATACATTTCAAAAGGATTCTGGATTATTTTTCATTTGTTCTATTTGTAAATGTGAATGCAATTAATTTGTTGCATTGAAATTTTAGTTAATATACAAAATAATTTATGAAAAGAAGAAATACGTTTGTTAAAATATACACAGTGTTAACATGAATTTTTTTGGTATGCTAGATATTTTAGATGATTTTAAAAAAAGTTTGATGGTTTTAGATTCAATATAGTTTGTATATATTTAATTGGTTAGAAATATTTGTGACAATGATAGAAGTTTAATTGTTCAATTCATAATTTATTAGCATGCTCTTGATACTTCATATTGACTAATAAACTGATTCATAGGATTGATATTTTTGCTACAAGGGTTTTAGTTGCATGTTTTTGGTTTATTTTCATCTTTAAGAATGTGACTTCAAACTTGGATCTTTGAACTCATTGGTTTTCATGCAATATTTTTATAATGAAAATATTTTATATAATTTTCAAAGGTTTATTTTCAAATTTCACAAGGTTTCTCTACATGTATTGACTCAACTATTTGAAATTGGAAAATATTAAAACAAATGATGAAAGCTATTGGTTTTGGATTTTGGTAAAAAACTAAAATGTTTTGAAGGAAGATTTTTAATATTAGGGTTTGATTTCTTTTTTTAACATAATATAAGGATTGCAAGCCCAATTTTTATTGATTATGGCTATTTATCATGTTTGCTTATTACTTTCAGTAGTAATGTAATGTAGTTCAGTTCATGGATGATCAAACTAAATGGTTTACTTATATTATCTTGAGACAAAATGTCATATTAAATACTTGAAACAAAATACAATTTTGAAGGCAATATGTATTATGTTGATTGGTCTTAAATTTTAAGTAATAAACCTGTTGATGCCTAAAATTGTATCATAGGTACTCAGAGTGTTTAAAGAACATTTCTCATTTTAGAAATTAATAGAATTCTATGCATGAGTTATAGGTTGTGATAATCCTATTATCTGTTGATGGAATAGAGGTAAAGCAAGTGAAATGTTTCACAATATTTATAAAGTTTAGTGGCTGAGAGTCACCTTGGCCTGTATCTTTACAAAAAATGAAATAATCTTGGATAATATTAGTGAATTATGATCAAATTCTAATCTAAGGACTAATCTAAAATAAATATTTATAATGGAAATAAAGCTCTAGTGATATGGTTTAAAAATAATCAAAAGGAAGTGTAAGGTAGAAAAGAGACGTTGATATTCATCCTAAACATCATGACAAAGCTCAAATATCTTCCAAACATGCACTTAACCAATGTAAAATATGAAATAACATGAGCTCAAATCTTACTACACATCAGACAAATATCTAAGGAATGAAAAGTAATGTAAATAAGAACCTAGTTCACTTTAAGGATCTACCCCTACAAGCAAACAACATTAGCCCAAATGCAAGAAGAGTAAAGGAAACTAAATGAACTTGAAAAAATTTAGTCAACCTAGCATTGGCACAAGTCAACAACTCTATAATTAAAATATAAACATCAAGATTTCACAAGAACCATTCAAAATTGGAAATGAGAACAAGCAAGTGAAAGAGAAACCATAATAACAAATAAATATGAACAATCTTTTACAGATTTCCTTGCTTGCATTAATTGCTCAAAATTTTACACAAGTTTTTAGCTCAAAATCTCGCCCCTCTTTTTACAAATGAAAATAATCTTTTTATATAATGCAAGGAAGTATGTTGATTAGTCATATTATATTCAAAAGTACAAGTGTAAGGACAACTATCCTTTTTACAAAAGTTTTAAAACATATTAAACTTTTCCAAGTGGATTGACCTATAGAAAATGTGCTTACAAGTTGCATATGCCTTTAAAAATAATATTCTATTTTTTCAAATGTTACAAAGCTTCTACAAAAAGAATATCCTTAACTAACTTTGCCTTGGGATCCTTGTGCTAATGAAGTCCCCTATTGCTATTGTAGTACCTTAATTGCTCTCTAGTGTTGTTCATCAATCAACTTCAAATTAATAATAGGGTCTATGAAGACATCATCTTCCTGATCAATTAGGTCTCTAAAGTCCTTGTCATTTCTTCCTAAGGCCTCCTTAGTTCTCCTTGCCTCAACAATATTTTATTTTGTTGTTAGGATCATATCCATGACCTTGTTGTTATTTGTCCTATATTTTCCTTGGCTTTTGCTCCTTACTTTCTACATGACCAAGGTTATCCGGTGCTTGAATTATTCATTTGTTATGAGGCCCATGGGGCTGAATGTTATTGGTTTAACAATCATGGTCCCAAAGAATTATTCTATCCTACATAGTATCCCTTTTTCATCTCTAAGGAGTCTTTCCAAGATCTTGGACCATGTACTGAAACCCTTGATCTTGTCTACAATCAATCCCATGGATGTGTTCAATTGAGCTAAGCTGATGGTCTTGAAACTAGGGTTTTGATCTTATACCAAGATGTTGACCAATTCCTTTATTTTGTCCTTTGAATTTTTCCATTAGGTGGCTAAGCCTTTTGATATTGCACCCTGTTAGCTCAATACATTTTGTCTAGACCTAGTTGACTTTAAGGATTCAAACATATCATAGAAATATTCTTCAAACACCTTAATCATGGCATTGAGAACTGATAATATAGCTTACTTCTCTAAATTTTACTTATATTATTGAATACTCTCCCTTTGTTGTTGCAAGCCTTTAATTATAGCCTATAATTGATATGATTGTGCTTCAGCCAATTCAAACACATTTTACTCAAATATGGGGTTTTCACTTGGTCTTTACCCTTTAATAAGAATCAAGCCAAAAAATGGTTCCACTTTTTGAAAAGTGAATTCTTCTCCCCCAACCATGGCTTTATTTTTAGTGACTCTTTGAAATCCAATTGTTATTGGGTCAAACATAATGCCAACTAATGATTGTGTTAGTTGAGGAGTAGGGGTTTCAATTTGTGTTCCACTTGGCTCTCCTGAAGCCATCATCCTTTGTTTTTATTACTTTTTCAAAGCCACAATCCATGGCTTAAGCTCATTATGCATAATTATATTGATAGACTTTGTTATTACCCAAGGATGGTGAAAAGTAGGAACTTTTTGTAATTTTCCATATAAAAACATTCAGGAATGGTTAGACCTTGGATTGGGTTGTCTTCATGAAAAATATTGACCTTACTCAAAGGATGACTAAAGGTTAACTTAGAATTTTTGCCTCCTATTGGAACTAAAGTTAGCTTAACTTTTCTCTTTGGGGTACCTGCTAGGACTAAGTCCAAGGCTAATTCATTCCCATTTTCTTTCTCTATCTCTTCAATTTGAGATTCTTCTTCATCAGATTCTTAGGCATTGGTTAGCATCTTCAGAGCATCCTCCACAATCTCCTCAGGGTCCAATTCTATTATGTCAATTCCTTCAATCTGTGATTTTGGTTCTACTCCTTGGGCTAAGGAAGATGCAATCTCCTTAGGTCTTCTCTCCTTTGTTTGTGGTTGTGTAGAAGAAGGAGGTATAGAAGATGGACATCCTAGAAAATGGTATTGTCTTGGCCCTATCTAGCATATGTCATCACTTAACTTCTGTTCTCTCAACAATCTAGCTTTTAGATTGATGTTGTGCTTCTTCAATTTTGCTAAGACTTTGGTGAACAAAGAAGCTTTGGTTTAGATTGGGGAATAAGGTCCATGATGGTGCTTATATGTCATATTGATTCCCTTTGCCTTCAGATGCCCCATAACTCTTACTTGGGGGTCCTATTGCCTTAGTTTATCATGTTGTAATCTTAAAGAGGCCTTGTGTTTAGAGGCAGCCTCAATATTGTCCCATTACTGAAACATAGTCCTACCAATGGTAATGGGGAAGGTGTGGAGAATTCCTTTCCTCTTGGTCCTAAAAATACCATCTATGTCATTGCATATATGGTATGCTACCTCTTGTTCAAATAGTTTAGTGGGCACATGAATTGGTAGTCTAAGTGGGGTGCATAGTATTCTCTCAATCTTGATTATAGTGTAATCTGGATATATCCATATATTGCCTATGGCTTCAATAGTATTATTTATTATAGGATCAACCCTCATCATCAATATTCTTGTAATGTCCTCTACTAAAACTAGATAAACATAATCACATATGAATTGCATGTGATGTATGTACTTGAAAATATGTAATTTGGAATAATATTGGGTAACTATTTGGGTTCCCTCAGGTGACCATTCTTTGATGCTAGGAATCTCTATGGTGGCAAGTAGGGCATCTAGCAAGTATGACATCATATAAAACTGACTCTTGGTCTTCTTCTTTATTCAAGAGAATTGTCTACTCAGATAGGTGCTAATAACCTCCCCAAGAGGAGAAGTGAGTTCTCTCTCAAGCATAAAATAGACCAATGAGACCCATAATTTATCCACATATGTGGTGGAGGAGTTTCCACACAATATATTCATTAATGCCATGATCATCCTAATTCTAGGACTAAATTGGCTGTTTGGGACATTGCCACTAAGATCAAAGCCTACCTGATTTCTAGAATACAACCATGGGGAAAGGATAGTCTTCATGTCATTCTTCTTGGATAATTCATTTATTTTAGGTATATCTACTTGGGGCTTTGGAAATTTATAGTAGTTCTTGAAGGCCAATGGAAAAATATATGCAACCTTCCTCAAGCTACGTTCATTAATTATCATGCCTTTATCAAAATTTCAATCTTAAAATATGGGAGAGATAACATCAATGTAATGTAGTACCTATAGTTTACCTAAAAAAAAATTAATATCAATCATTTGGATGGCCACAATGTCATAATATCTCCTTTTCATGAATAGGTTCTTCTCCTCCTCTTTGGAAATGACTGGTTGCTCTAGGATTATCTAGAATAGCTAGGAGTAGTTGTTTTCCCCTATGTTCAGAGCCATTACATCAAATTGTGTGTCCTTGAAGATCCTCCCCTCTGCATCTGAAGTTAGATAGAGTTCTACAACTTCTCTATGTCTTCGATTTGCCATAACTGTGGACTTTGATAAATTTCTCACTAGTGGTCTAAAATTTGATTCTAGATTCAACTGCCTTTGCTCAAATGATGATTTAATCTCTTAGACTCGACTATGATTAATTTATGATTGAATTAGGGATTTTTTAGATATTAGGTATTTTCTTCAACTTTAATGGTGGTGACTATTTACACTTAAGTGAGCTTAATGCCTTAAATTTCCATATGGATCATACATTTATACCTTTATTTTTTTGGATTTGCCAGATCTTTAGATTTGTCATTTTTTGCTTATGTGGTACCATCATGACATCCTCATGGCATTTTTTGTGGCACTTGCTCATTAATTTTTAAAAAGTGACTCTTATCCTTGAAAAATATGCTTTTATTTTGCACTGTCAGATCTCCTTGCATAGATCAATGATGGCTGTTGATTTGATCCCTTGAGTTTGAACATCATTGGTCACTATATGTATTTGGATTCGAGGTTGTGCCACTTGGCAGCCCCATGGGCCTTTTGAGCTTTACACCTTATCAATTCTATAAGCTCACTCATTTTTTTTACATGGCCATATCTAGTTTTTTATAGGGTCTTTAACTTTTCAACATTGATTACACACCATTGGATCTAATGGGTATGAATCAACACATACCATTGATTTTTGAAAGATGCATGAGCTTTAATCAATACTATATACTGAGGTTGTGCCACTTAACAGTCCTATAGGCCTTTTGAGCTTTGTACTCTATAATTCTTACTAGTTAATGCATTTTTTCCATGTGGCAATCTTGCGTTAATTGGGAGCTTCATTGAAAAGTTTACTCTCATCCCACACTGTCTGATCTCCTCATCCAAATGAACATGGGTCATTCAATTATGATCTATGGCATGGACCACCATTGGTTGTTTTATGTCCTTTGATTATGATCATGACACTTGTCACTTCCTCATCATCTCAAAGGCATCATTGAAACTTTAATTGGCTATGCTCTGCTTGATCATATCCATCTGAGAAAGCATGGATCATTGATCCTATAAAGATGTACAATGTTTAAGTAAGGGTTAGGACACATAAAAAACCTAGGTTAAAGACTTTAGAATATTATTTTATTTCATGTTAAAAAACATGAAATAAACCTTAGGCTATAATGTTTAAGCTAAGCTTAAAACATAATAAAAGGGGGGGACCCCATGACTAAAAATAAAAGGACTTAACATAAGTTTTTTAACCTAAGGTTTTATTGTATTTTTAAATATGCCAAAACTTTAGGGTAAAATCTCTAATTCAAGTTATTAACAATAGGACCCATCGAATAAAATTCATGGCATAAGGTTTTATCCCAAGGTTTTATTGTATTGGTAACTACAATTGAAACCTTAGGGTAAAGTCTTATACTAGGTCTATATAATAAAAAGGGACCCTTTTAGTCTTAATATTGATATTGCATCATTGGATCTTGGCCATCTAAATGAACACAGATCATCGATCTCAATCCATGAGGTTGAGCGAGATTGGTCTCGTGGATCAAAATCTTAGACTTATTAAGCCCATCTCGCACCGTCTGATGATGTTTACCTGAGTAAATGTGGGCCATTAATCCTAAAAATAAGCACAATGTTTAAGTTAGGACTCAGAGGTATATATAAAATATATTAAGGTTTTATTCATATTAATAAATATGAATTAAAGCTTTAGGCTAAAGTATTGAGCTACTTTTTAACATAATAAACTGACCCCGCCAATAATAATGTTAGACCATGTTAAGATAAAATAGGACAAAGGGCATCAGGAGATAAAAGGGACCAAGCATATAATTTATAGGCTAAGGTTTTATCATGTTAAAAAACATTTTTAAGCCTCAGTATAAAAATTAAACTAAGTCCATATTATATATAAAGTGTTTCTACATAATTTGTTCCTACCAATTTTTTTTTTCAAATGGGAGGACCTAGGCTAGGGTTTCTTGACCAAGGGTTTTAGAATGAATTAAAATTAGTTTTTGACCAACCAAAGGTTGGTAAAATACCCAATTGAGATAAAACCATAAAATCTAGATATGGTTCATTCACAGAGGCTCTCTTAATCTTACAATATGAAACATAGAGATCCAATGTTAGTCAATTTAGATAAAAGCAAACCAAAATTATGCAAAAAGGGTTAAACATAAAATGCATGGATGATATTTAAATTAAAATGATGTAAAAAATGTTAGTGGCACTTTGATCAAGTGAACTTTTAATTTTAAGGTACAAATTTGCACAATTTGACACAAGGGTCTCTATTTTCAAAAATAGGGGTATGTTGACCTCAACAAATGACAACTTTTGGGAAAAACATAGCAATACATTAGAATTTAAAGACTTTGGTTTAGACAAATAACTATACTACCTATTCCACTTAATCAATACTATTATCAAGATCAATTCATGGTTAAAACAAGTCTTGCATCTTAAAAATTAGGATAAATCATCAAAACCTAGTCATTTGTGTGTGTGCTTTGATTCTATTTACTATTTTCCATGTGATTTAGGCAAAAACTTCCATATTTCATGTCTTTAATTATTAACATTGACTTATAACATATTTGGATATCCATTAAGAGCCATGCTTTAGCTCAAGGAAGGCTTGGGCATTGCTCTGTTGCTAGCTAGACATCTATAGCCCCAATATAGATGCCTTTGGCTCCACTCAAGGTCTTGATCCATTGACAAATAGATGCCCATATCCTTGATGGAGATTACTAGAATCATCTTTTCTTGGAAAGATTTTGATTTTGCGATAAGCTCATATTTTTGTATTTTTAGATCATTTTGGCTTTCTAGCAAAGGTTAAGAACTAGGTTAGCCAAGTTTAGGGATTTGGTCAAATGTTTGATCTTCAGATAATAACTTATGGCTGTGGCCTTTGTCCCAGGCAAGGATATTTGTTAAGTGCAAGCATGATTGTATCCTAATAATTCAATATTTCATCTCATATGTGCAATCCTTCTTAAAACCAAGCTTAGATCAAAACAAAGTTTAAAACCTTATGAAACAACCAACCTATCCATTAGTCCTTATAAGTTTTTCTAAACTATAACATTAAGCTCATATTTGAAACCCATGGTCAACATACATTTAAGATTCATACCTGCATTTTTAAACTATAGGGTTCCTAATTAATAATGTGAAATTTGAGCTGAGGGCTATCAAAAAGGAATTATTACAAGGAACATAGCAGATAAATTAGAAACACAAACATAAATTAGAAAACAAAGAAAAATAAAATAAATATATACAACCTTATATACAAACAAGGGACAGGAAGGAAAGAACAAAAATAAACTAACCTAGGCTACCTACACTAACTCTAACTATCCTTACAGTTTACTCCATGAAGGCCCCAATGGGAGCAGTAGAAAAGTAGTGCTTAAGGTAATGCCCATTGGTGGTTAGTGTGAACTCTGCTCTTTTTAGGTCTTTCAGCTTGAAGGTGTTGTCTCTAATTATCTCGACAATTTGGTAGGGACTTATCCTTCCTATGTTTACCTTTAGGCTTAGATGAATTGTCCCAAAGGATAACTAAGTCTCCTTACTTTAACACCTTTATCTTTGATTTTTTATCAAACCCCCTCTTCACTATGGTTTAGTGCTTGCTAAAATTAGCAAAAACCTCTTCTCATACATCTTCCATCTATATAATGTCAAACAACCTTGATCTTTCCAATTCCTGATCCTTCTCCATGTATTCCTACATGAACTTGTATGTTAGTAACATGAGGGTGATGGGAAAGATGGGTTCTTGGCCATACAATAGAAAGAATGGATATGCCATGAGATCCCACTCAATTCTAATTCTATCTACCCAAATGGCATACTTGAGAAGCTTATGCCATAACCTGGGTTTGTTTGTTACAAGATTCTTTATTGCCTTTATCAAGTTCTTGTTTGTTTATTAAGATACTCCATTGCCTTGAGAGTAATGATTTGAGGAGAAATTGAGAATGATGCTATTATCATATGCCCATTATATCATTATAATTGATATAAAAGTAGATCCATTATAACAAACCAAAGATACAGGTTTCCCAAACTTGGTTTATATGTTTTCTTCTATAAAATTGATCACCTCTACAGTCTTGCACTATTTAGTTTCCACTGCCTTAGTCCATCTAGTGTAGTATTCAATAGTATTTAGAACATACTTATGACCATAATAGGAATTAGGGTTTATGACCCCTAAAAAATCTATCCTCCACTGAGCAAAAAGTTTATCTACCATAACTGGCTGTAGTGGCATGGCTGCCTTAGGCTCTTTTGTGTTGAAGACTTCACATGAATGGCACTACCTTACATGTTTATGGGAATCCTTAAAGATTGTGATCCAATGGTAACCATCTCTAAGGATTTTATGAGTTGTTGTCCTTCCAAATGGATGTCTACTTCCCAACTTCTCATGAAAAGTGCTCATAATTTCAGCTTCTTATTCTTTGGATACACACCTCGAGTAAATGCCTTCAAAGTTTTTCTTGTATAAAACTCCATCTTTAATTAGGTAGTGGGATGATTTGAGTCTTAGGGCTTTTATTTATTCTTTACTTAACTCTGCAGGACAATAACCATTGATTAGTTAGTGGACAATAGGATCACACCAATTATTGGATTGAAAATTATGTTGTTCAACCTACATGACACTTAGTTTGGGGTTAGTATTGGTAATTAATTGAATTAGACCTTGGCACCTTACCAATTTTATAGTTTTCATTTCAATGTCATATTTCTAAATTATATACATCTACTTACCTGTCCTTTCTCCTAATTCATTTTGACTTAGCATGAGTTTGGTGGCAAGGTTTGGTAGAATGGCATACACCTTATTCTTAAGAATATAATGCCTAATTTTTTTTACTATCTTGACCAAAGAACATGATTATTTATTAATTAAAGAGTAGTTTAACTCAAAATTTTTAAAATTAGTACTCATAAAATCAATTGGGCGCTCACATCTATCAATCTTCTGAGTTAGAACTGAAGCCATCATATGATCTGAAGCAAAGGAGTAAAGATAAAAATATTTGATGAAGTCTGGACTTATCAGTACAGGGACTTGTCCAATGTCCTCCTTGATGTCCTTGAAAGCCTTCTTTGTCTCATCATTCCAAGTGATCTTAGCCTCTTTATTCAACATGTCATTCAAAGGTTTCCCTATTTATGCAAAACCAAAAATTCATATGATCTGAAGTAAAGGAGTAAAGATAAAAATATTTGATGAAGTCTAGACTTATCAGTACAGGGACTTGTCCAATGTCCTCCTTGATGTCTTTGAAATCCTTCTTTGTCTCATCATTCCAAGTGATCTTAGCTTCTTTTTTCAACATGTCATTCAAAGGTTTCACTATTTATGCAAAACCAGAAATAAACTTTCTTACAAAGTTTATTTTACCAAAGAATGATTTCAATTCCTTCCTCTATTAGGAGGATCTATATTAGATATTTCATTTACTCTATCAAGGTCTATAGAGATTCCCTCCTTAGTGATAACAAGTCCCAATAGTTTTTTCCCAGTAACATAGAAAATAATTTTCTTTGGGTTGAGAGAAATCCCATACCTTTTGCATCTTTCAAATACCTGTTGTAGGTGCATAATATGATCTTCTCTATTTTTAGAAAAGATAGTCAAATCATCCATGTATCTAATAATGAATTTTCCTACAAGACCTTGAAAATCATGATCCATAGCTCTTTGAAAGGTGGCTGTTGCATCTATCAATCCAAAAGGCATTCTTTTGTAGGCAAGCATGCCCCATTTGGTAGTAAAATTAGTCTTCATACTATATTCTTGATTTACTAGCACTTGGTTATATCTTAAAAATACATCAAGAAAAGACATCATGGTAGAAATAGAAACAATTTGTATTACTTGGTCAAGAAAATGTAGGGAGTAATTATGTTTTTCAAATGCCCTATTTAGATTCCTAAAATCAATGCACAGTCTTATTTCACCATTTTTTTTCTAACTGGGACTAAATTAGCAACCCAAGTGGAATGCCTAATGGGAAACACAATCTTTGCATCTAATATCTTCTTGACCTCTCTCTATATATTAGTGGTTCTAAGACCAGGTTGATAGGCCTTTGCTTTGTCTGAAAGGTTTGCAATTTTTTTTAAAGGTGTGGTATGTGTTATGACTCTTGGATCAAAAATCTTCAAGTCATCATAGGACCATGCTATTATGTCTTTATATTTAATCAACATTTCTTTGGATCTTTATTTTACAGACTTGTACATGTTGTACCAATATTGACCAACTATGGTTGAACTTGAAATCCAAGATCAATTATGTTGTAATCCCTCCCATTTTCTTTGGGAGTCTTAGTAGCCTCATCTAGTTTATCAGAATCAAAGAGTCTCTCTAACGCTATCATGACTTTGGGGATTTTATTATCATTCAACTGAATGACTTTGTCATCAAGTTTGCTTTCATTGTTCTCATCATCAAAGAGATTGGATTCATCAATAATGTGACTCTCAAACACTCCTAAACTAGTCAAGAAGTCTATGATCTGCTAGTCATCATTAAATACTTATAGGTGGTTGACATTGTCTGGCACCTAGGGGTAGGAAACTAGCTCAATACTAAATTTGAGGGAGTCTTGATCTAGCATTATATTGGTTGTAGTAAAGGCTAGCTCATTATCTCCCTTGTTTTATTCTCTATGGATAGAGACAAGGTTGAAAGCATCAAAAGACTCAAGTAAATCCCAAACTCTAAACTTGTACCTCTTAAAGTATGATAATTTGCATTGGTACTTACTCCTTACCTGGTTAACTACTAGCTCTGAGTCACCATGTACTAGTAGTTCCTTGACTTTATACTTGATGGAAAATTGCAAACATAAGATTAGTGCTTCATATTATGCAAGATTATTAGTACATGGAAATTGAAGCCTGTAAGAAGCATAATATTCTTTACCAATAGAGTTAGAACAATTCCTACTCTAGACCCAAACTTACACCTACCACCATCAAAATGTAACTTCCACAATCCAGGCACAATATGAGGAGCTTTAGAATCACATACCTTAACATTCTTAAGAGTGAAAAATCCTAAATTAGAGTCAACTATGTTAACCTTCTCATTGATTTAATTATACACAGTGATCATATATCTCATTTTAGGCTCCTTTTATATCCTAATTTGGTTGGGGACTCCTTTTCAAGGCAACCACATATGTGAACAATCTATTGACATATAACCATTCAAGATCCTAGTCTAGTCTCTACTCAATAACATCTCATAAGCATCAAGGATGTCCACCACTTGGATATCAATTAACTATTGGATCCTTGGCTCTAAGACAATATGCATGTGGACATTCAATAGTTCACCAATTACTTTGACTCTTTATTTATCTAATTGAGTTATCACTCTATCAAATTTAATAGGAGTCAAACCTAATTATTCACAAATACCTCTAGGCATAATATTTGTAGATGCACTAAAATCTAATAAAAATTATGTAGATTCTTACCAAAGATCTTGAATGTAAGTAGGAAAGGAGGAACATCTACCTTACTTTTATCTATTGCAACATTAGCATGGGAATACTTTTGAGATTTACCAATTTTTTAGATAAAGATTCCAACAATAGATCTCTCTATTTAGTAATCTGTGTCAACTCATGCAAGGTAATATTAGCCTTGATCTTATTCATGTCCTCTACTATGTTATATCCAGTCCTATTGAAAGAATTATATGTATCAGTAGTGGGTTTAGAAGTACTTCCCTTAGGAGGTTCTAGATTATTATCTGATGTAGTATTAGGGGGAGTCTCAAAGTTATTTGGAGGAGTGGAAGTGGTCAATGGTTGCTTCTAATCTCTATTTCTCAGAGGATAAGTCTTATTTAGAAATTTATAAAAAGCATGAATCTCTTCAAGAATATCCTTAGCTTCATTGTCTTCTTGGAAAGGGAACTCAAATGTCTCCACCATGAGAGTTGGATCAGATGTTTTAAATAACCTTGAAGAAATAGATGTACCTGCATCACAATCCTTATTAGAGACAAATTTAGAAGTATCTAATTCTTCTTGGAAAGCTTCAAAAGCCTTATAAAATTTAATGAAATCTATTTCACCATGCTTAAAAGTGCAATGAAATCTACAATAATCAAACAGATCAACATTAATAATATTTATGTCCATTTTTTCTTATCAATAGATGATTCATTGTTTTTATTATTGTTGTAAAAGTCATTTTGAAACTTGTTATTAGGCCTATTAAATCTTTGAAAAGAGAAGTTCCTTTCATAGCTTTCCCTAGTATTGTAAACTTGATTCTAAATTAAAAGAAATCAGTGCTTAGCTTTTGAACCATCTTTAAGATGAAATCATTTCCATTCTTGGGGGTTTATGAATTATAAACTTGGTTGTTATTAGTGATAGTGGTTGGAACTATATCTCTTTAATCATGTGGATTAGATCCATTTGCAACATTATTCAGGAATCCTAGGTTTTGAGTAGGATGAACATGTCTCAAAGGTAGTTGGTTCATGACTAGAAGTTGGTTCAAGATAGGCACATTTTGGTTAGCATTGAGAATAAAATTCATAATGGGAAAATGTGGATTTGCAATAAGAATATAGTATTCCAATTGTCCTTGGGGTTGCATCTGGTCATTTATAATCACAACCTCAACATAAGTTAAAGCTAATGTGTTCATGGGCCCAATAGCTCTCTTTATAAATACTGAAGTCATCGGATCCAAGGTATCCTTGTAGATTTCCAAGGATAAAGCCTCATCAGGTCTGTAAGGATCCATGGTCTTACTGAACATTTTTTGGAACCTACCATTGAAAGCTCTTATGGGCTCATTTGCATCCCTTTTCACTATGGTGAATTACTAGTACAGGACACAAGGACTAATGATTTTACTGAATTGGTTGATGAAAACATTGTTAAAATCAACCCAACTAATAATGTAATTTTTAGGGAGATTTAGAAACCATTCATATGTGGCATCTTTAAAAGTAGATTAAAATAGTCTAGATGCTACATATTCATTGATGCCATTTAGTAATCTTAATGCAACTTTAAAACTCTTAATGTGTTCCCCAGTAGTTATAATTCTATTAGGACTAAATGTTGAAAAATAATTTTCAAGATTCCAAGGTCATGTACCACACCTAGAATATTGATAAAAGAACCACCTAGCCAAGCCATACCTTGATAAAGATTGAACATAGGAGTAGCCTGAATTAGTGAAGTTAGTAAAAACTTTGAAAGTCTGCACTTACCTTTGTCCCACCTAGTTATCCTATGAACTTCTAATGTAAGCAAATGTTCTCTGGTCTCTGAACATGACCTTATCTTGATTATTTCTAATCCTAGATTTTGGGCTTTGAATCTTATTTGAAACATGATGGGTCAGTCTTATCTTTGTAGGAAATAATGATTAGACTTGCATATTAAGCAAATTTTGCAAGATTTATATAAAGGATGATAAAGGATAATAATATTTAATCAAGTTAGCTCAAATATGTATCCAAATATGTAGTTAAGATTGATATTTACACATTTAAGCTCAAATAAACTCAAATTATCAAAGGATCTATTATTATTTGATCAAAATAGCTATTACTAACCTCAAACCTATAGAATCAACAAAGCTTAAACCATATTTACCATAATTAAGCATATACCTTCAAAAAACATTGATCTTTATCTAAAATAAGCAAAAATATGGGTTTAAGACTGGAAATATCAATAATGTTTACACAATTGGATAAATATTGACAAAATTGTGCAAAGGTTACACCAATATTTGAACATAATTCACAGAATGAACAAAGATACTTTAAATCTAAAAAGATCTAATGGGCCCTCCTTCTAGCACCAATGAAGCTCCACCTGTTGATGCCTAAATTTGTATCATAGGTGCTCAAAGTGTTTAAAAAACATTTCTCATTTTAGAATTTAAATAATTCTATGCATGAGTAGCAGGTTGTGATAATATTTTTATTTGTTGATGGAATAGAGGCAAAGCAAGTAGACTATTTCACAATATTTATAAAGTTTGGTGGTTGGGAGTCACCTTGGATTGTATCTTTGCAAAGAATAAATCAATCTTAGCTAATATTAGTGAATTATAATCAAATTATAATCTAAGAACTAATCTAAAATGAATATTTATAAAAAAATTAAACTAGAGTGAAAGAGTTTAAAAAAAACCAAAAATAAGGGTAAGGCAGAAAAAGACATTATTGATCTTCATCCCAAACATCATGACAAAGCTCAAATGTCCTCCAAGAAAGCACTTAACCAATGTATAATATGAAATAACATGATCTCAAATCTTATTAACCATAAAGCAAACATCTAAGGGATGAAAAGTAATGTAAATAAGAACCTAGTTCACTTTAAGGATCTACCCCTGCAAGCAATCAATATTAGCCGAAATGCAGGAAGAGTAAAGGAAACAAAATGAACTTGAGAAATTTCAGTCAACTTAACATTGGCATAAGTTAACAACTCTATATTTAAAAAATTCACACCAAGATTTCACAAGAACCATTCAAATCTGGGAATGATAATAAACAAGTGAGAGAGAAACCGTAATAATAAATGACACAAATGAATATGGACAATGTTTATGGAATTCGTTGCTTGCATTAATTACTCAAAAGTTTACACAAGTTTTTAGCTAAAAAAATCACTTCTCTTTTTATAAATGATAATAATCCTTTTTTTAGAATGCAAAGAAATATGTTGGCCAGTCATATTCAATTAGAAAAGTACAAATTTAAGGATAACTATCATTTCTATAAAAGTCATAGAATACATTAAACTTTCCCAAGTGGACTGACTTATAGGCAATGTGATTATAAGTTGCACATGCCTTTAAAAATAATATTATATTTTTAAAAATAATACAAAGTTTCTATAAAAAGAATATCCTTAGCTAACTTTGGCTTGGGATCTTTGTGCCGATGAAGTCCCCTATTGTTATTGTAGTACCTTAATTGCTCTTTGGTGTTGTTCATCAATCAACTTCAAATTAACAATAGGTTCCATGAAGAACTCATCTTCTTAATCAACTAGGTCTCCAAAGTCCCTATCATTTCTTCTTAAGGCCTCCTTAACACTCCTTTCCTTAGAAATTTTTTCTTATGGTGTTAGGATCATATCTTGACCCTATTGTTGTCTATCCCATATTTGTCTTGGTTTTTGATCTTTACTTCTTGCATGACCAAGGTGGTCCTGTGATTGAATTCTTCATCTATTATGAGGCCCATGGGGATGAGTGTTATTAGTTTAGTAATCATGGTCCCAAGGAATTGTTATATCCTACCTAGTATCTCGTTGTCATCTCCAAGGAGTCTTCCCAAGCTCTTGGACCATGTACTCAAATCTTTGATATTATCTACAATCAATCTCATGGATGTGTTCAGGTGAGCTAAGCTGATGGTTTTGAAACTAGAGATTTGATCCTGTACCAAGATGCTGATCAATTATTTTATTTTGTCCTTTGAATTTTGCCATTGGATGGTTAATCCTTTTTCTATTGCATTCTATTGGCTTAATACATTTTGTCTAGACCTTGTTTACTTTAAAGATTCAAACATATCATAGAAAGATAATTCAAACATCTTAATCATGACATCAAGAATTGATAATATAGCTTACTTTTCTAAATTTCCCTTCTATTGTTACATATTATCCCTCTACTACTGTAAGCATTTGATAGTAGCCTTTAAGTTACATGATTTTTCTTGAGCTAATTCAAGCAAATTTTCCTCAAAGATGGGGTTTTCACCCGGTCTCTACCCTTCAACAAGAGTCAAGCCAACAAATGGTTCCACTTTCTAAAAAGTGAATTCATCTCCCACAACCATGGCTTTATTATTAGTGACTCTTTGGAATCTATCTTTTGTTGGGTCAAACCTAACACCAACTGATTGTTGCATCACTTGAGGAGTAGGGGTTTCAATTTGTGTTCCACTTAGCTCTCCAAGAGACATCATCTTTTGTTCTTCTTCCTTTTAAAAAGCCATAATCCATGGCTTAAGCTCATCATGCGTAGTTATATTTATAGACTTTATTATTGCCCAAGGATCATGAAAAGTAGGAACTTTCTACAATTTTCCATATAAAAACCATTCAAGAATGGTTGATCCCTAGATTGGGTTATCTTCACTAAAAAGATTGACCTTACTCAAAGGATGAGTGAAGGTCAACTTGGGCTTCTTGCCTCCTACTGGAACCAAAGCTATCTCAAATTTTCTCTTTTGGGTACCCACTGGGACTAAGTCCAAGGCTAATTCCTTCCCCTTTTATTTCACTATCTTTTTAGTATGAACTTCTTCTTCATCAAATGCATAGGCACTAGCTAGCATGTTTAAAGCATCCTCCACTATCTCCTTAAGGTCCAATACTATTATGTCAATTCCTTCAATCTATGATTCTAGTTCTACTACCTAGGCTAAGGAAGATGCAATCTCCTCAGGTCTTCTCTCCTCCATTTGTGGTCATGTTAGAGGAGGTCTAGAAGATGGACCTATGAGAAAATGGTATTGTCTTGGCCCTAGCTACCATATGTCATCACTTAGATTTTGTTCCCTCAATAATCTAACATCTAGCTTGATGTTGTGCTTCTTCAATCTTGTTAAGACTTTCATGAACAAAGAAGCTTTGGTGTAGATTGGGTTAAAAGATCCAGGTTGGTGCTCATAGGTCATATTTATTCCCTTTTCTTTCAAATGCCCCACAACTCTTCCTTAAGGGTCCCACTACCTTAGTTCATCATGTTGTAATTTGAAAGAGGCCTTGTGTTCAGAGGGAGCCTCAATATTGTCCCATTGATGAAACACAATCCTACCAATGGTAATGGGGAAGGTGTGGAGCATTCCTTTCCTCTTGGTATTGCAAAGACCATCTATACCATTGCATATCTAGTATGCTACCTCTTGTTCAACTAGTTTACTAGGCACACAAACTAGTAGTTTGAGTGGGGTGCATAGTATTCCCTCAATCCTAATTATAGTGCAATATAGATATATCCATATATCACCCATGGATTTAACAGTCTTCTTTATTAGAGGATTGACCCTCATCATTGATATTCCTGTAATGGCCTCTACTAAAGCTGGACAGACACAATCACATATGAATTGTATGTGATCTTTGTACTTAAAAAAGTACAATTTGGAATGATATTGGATGATTGTTTGGGTTCCCTCAGGTGACCATTATTTAATGATGGTAATCTTGGTGGTGGAAAGTAGGGCATTTATCAAGTATGACATCATATAAAACTAACTCTTGGTTTTCTTCTTTATTCCATAGAATTATTTGCTCATACAGGTGCTAATAACCTCCCCAAGAGGAGTGAGTTCTCTCTCAACCATAAAATAGACCAAGGAGACCCATAGTTTGTCCACATATGTGGTGGAGGGGTTTCCACACAATCTATTCATTAATGCTATGATCATCTTAATTTCAGGCCTAAATTGGCTGATTGGGACATTACCACTAAGATTAGGGGCTACCTAATTTATAGAATATAGCCATCGAGTAAGGATGGTCTTCATGTCATTTTAATTGGCCCATTCATTTATTGTAGGTATATCTACTTAGGGATTGGACAACTTATAGTAGTTCTCGAAGGCCAAAGGATAAATATATGCAACCTTCCAAAAGCTACATTCATGAACTATCATGTTTTTATGAATTTTGTAATATTTAAATATCAAAAAGATAATATCAATATAAGCTAGTACCTCTATTTTGGCTATAGTGAAATGAAGAACGATAATTTGGATGGCCACAATGTCATAATATCTCCTTTTCATGGAAAAGTTCTTCTCCTCCTCTCTAGAAATGACTGGTTGCTCCTATATTATCCAAAATAGTTGGGACTAGTTATTTCCCCCTGTGTTTAGAACCATCACATAAAATTGTGTGTCCTTGAAGATCTTCGCCTCCACATCTGAAGTTAGATAGAGTTACACATCTTCTCTATGTCTTCAGGCTACCATAATTGTGGACGTTGATAAATTGCTCACTAGTGGTCTACAGTTTGATTATAGATTTAATTACTTTTGCTCAGATGATGATTCAATTTATTAAACTCAATTTTGATTAATTTAGGATCAAATTAGGGATTTTTTAGATGTTAGGGATTTTTTACAAATTTAATGGTGGTGTATATTTATACTTAAGTGAACTTCATGCCTTAGATTTTTAATTGGATCATGCATTTATACCTTTACTTTTTTGGACCCATAAGATCTTTAGATTTGTCATTTTTTGCTTATGTGGTGTCCTTATGGCACTTTTTATGAGACTTTGCTCATTAAGTTTCAAAAAGTGTCTCTTTCCCTTTGAAAAAAATATTTTTATTTCCACCATCAGATCTCCTTGCACGGATCAATGTTGGCTATTAATCTTGATCCCTCGAGTTTAAATATCATTAATCATTATATGTATTTAGCTTTGAGGTTGTACCACTTGGTAGTCCCATGGACCTTGTGAGCTCTACACCTTGTTAGTTTCTTAAGCTCATGCACTTTCACCGTATGGCCATCTTTGGTTTACTTGCAAGATTTTTGACTTTTCATCATTGATTACACACCATTGGATCTGATGGGTATGAATCAATGTGAACCATTGATCTTTGGAAGATGCACAAGCTTTAATATATAATATACACTGAGGTTGTGCCACTTGGTAGTCCCATGGGCCTTCTCAGCTTTGTACTTTGTCAGTCTTGCTAGTTAATGCATTCTCACCATGTGGTAGTCTCACATTGATTAGGAGCTTTGTTGAAAAGTATACCCTCATCCTACACCATCTGAATGAATGTAGGCCTTTCGATTATGATCCATGGGATAAAAACCCATTAGCTGTTCCATGTCCTTTGGCTGTGATCATGACACTTGTCACTTTCTCACCATCTCAGAGGCATCATTGAAACTTTGACTAGCTATGCTCCACTTGATCATATCCATTCTAAAAAATGTGGATCGTTAATCCTACAAAGATGCACAATGTTTAAGTAAGGGTTAGGACACATAAAGAATTTAGGTTAAAAAATTTAGACAATGGTTTTATTTCATGTTAAAAAACATGAAATAAACCTTGGGCTAAAATGTTTAAGCTATGTTTAGAACATAATAAAAGAGGGGGACCCCATAACTACTATAAAATGACTTAACATAAGGTTTTTATTGTACTAATAAATACACCAAAATTTTAGGGCAAAATCTCCAAGCTAAGTTTTTTAACAATAAGCCCTTCAAATAAAAGTCATGGCATAAGGTTTTATTGTATTAATAAATATAATTGAAACCTTAGGGTAAAGTCTCAGGATAGGTCTATATAATAAAAAGGGACCCTTTTTGTCTTAATATTGATCTCACATCTTTGGTTCTTGACCATCCGAATGAATGCAGATCGTTGATATCGATCTGTGGGGTTAAATGAGATTGGTCCCATGGATCATAATCTTAGACTTATCAAGCCCATATTGCATCATCCGATGATGTTCACCTGAATAAATGTGGGTCATTGATCCTACAAACAAACAGAATGTTTAAGGTATGAATCAGAAGTATATAAAACTTAGAATAACATTTTATTCATATTAATAAATATGAATTAAAGCTTTAGGCCAAAGTCTTAAGCTAAGTTTTAAGATAATAAAATGACCCCACCAATAATAATGTTAGACCATGCTAAGATAAAAGGGGACAAAGGAGATCGAGACATCAAAGGGACCAAGCATATAATTTTTAGGCTAAGGTTTGGTCATGTTAAAAAACACGACTAAGTCTTAGCATAAAAATTAAACGAAGTCCATAGTATATTTAAAGTATTCCCATGTAATTTATTCCTGCCAAATTTGTTTTCAAATGGGAGGACCTAGGATAGGGTTTCTTGACCAAGGGTTTCAAGATGAATTCAACTTAGTTTTTGACCAACCAAAGGTTAGTAAAAATACCCAATTGAGATAAAACCATAAAATATGGATATAGTCCATTCAAGGAGTCTTTCTTAATCCTATAATCTGAAACACATAGATCTAATTTTAGTCAATTTAGACAAGGGAAAACTAGAATTATGCATAAAGGACTAACCATACAATGCGTGGATGATCTTCAAATAAAAATGATATGCAAAAATTTTAATGACACTCTGATCAAGTAAACTTTCAATTTTAAGTTACAAATTTGCATAATTTAAATAAGGGTCCCCATTTTCAAAAATGGGGGTATGTTGACCTCAAGAAAACCTTAGTTTATTTTCTTCTTCTTTGAGTTAGAGAAAAGTTTTAGAATAATAAAAATTTGCATATGACAACTTTTTTATTTTAATTGATTTTATTTGGAATATTGAATTATTTGAGTAATTACTTTATTTTAGCAATATTTTTCAGATGACAATGATTTTTGATATGAAAAAAATATAAGAATATAGTGTTATTGACCCTTTCTCTCATCATTTTAAAAGAAGAATGTCGAGATGGATTAGAAGATCACAAAATTATGATATAAATAATGTATGGGGAAGATAATCTCAAAATTATAGTGTGTCACCTATTTGAGACAATTACCGAGGTAGACCCTTTAGGGTCTGAAGAGTCTCTAACATGTTTATATGTGGTTTTAGTTATGACACTTGTGTGCCCATTCAATTTGATGTTAGTGATCATAGATTTTGGAATTTTTAAATATTGTACCTTATAGTTTTTTCATCCCATGATATTGGTGCTTGGCGACCTTTTCACAAAGATAGTTAGAGATTTTGTTCTTTTAGACATGGTTCCCCAAATACTTCAACATATCATATGGAACATGCAAGCAATGCAATAACTCCATTTGTTGATCCCAAATCTAAAATAATGCCTTGTTGAATATTGAAGCCTATAAAACTATCATTGATCTAGCTAATTTTGATTCTTCGAGTTGCAAATGTGCTAGTAGACCTTCATTCCCACATGTGGTAACTCACTTCATGAATAAAATCAAATTAGAGCTATATTATGAATTTAGAAGCATTTTAAGAATTGAGATGCTTACAATACCTCTTGAATACACTGACTACCAAACTTAACAAGGGACACCTTTGATTGATTTAGTTTTTGATGAGTAGATTGATCACTATTTGTTTGGTGTTGATATTTTTGAAAATTTCAAACTTTAATGGATTACTTTCAGTTTGAATATAACTACATTACAACATGCAATAATTTTGATTTAATAGTGAAAAAATTATTTTAGTACAATTTTATAATGATTTTTCCATTATAATATTACAATAATAATGATAGTTATTAGTTTTGTTTTGATTATCTATATAGTATGTTATTTTTAGTTAAGTTTTAGATCAGAATATAGTGAAGTGCTTCAACAGTTTGAGTATTTATATGTTGGCTTGTTTTGTTTTCTCATTCTTGAAAAATAAGTTTGCAAAATTAAAAATAACTTCATCAATTATCACTATTATAGTTTATCACTTATCACTATTGATGGTGATGGGTAAAGGAAGTATTAACTTGCAACTTTCTTAAATGAGAAATTAGGCCTACAAACCTAATTGAGAGAAAATTGAGATAAAAAGAAGGCTAAAAATTTCTGACATTCATTTAATGTTATTTTAACTTATCATATATATCTTTTCCTTTGGATTTGCTTGAAAATTCAAAATATGCAAAACAAGGGTTTCTAGCCCTTCCAAATGGGCCTATTAACAGAGTTTTTAGGATTTTTATTTACATATTAAAATCACTTTAAAACCAATTGTAACAATTTATGGACATACTAATACACCTCTTGACAAAGTTTCATGAATTTTGGAGGGTTTTCATTTTAAGGAGTTTTTTGTGTTGAAAACCCTAGCAGGCTTGTGTATAGGCCGAGAGCATTCAAAAAATATATAATTTGATTTTTTTTCTTCAAATATTTCACCTAGAGAATGTATGAGCCACCAATATCTACTGTTTTATACAATTTTAAGCTTTGAAAAATCCCAAAAAATAGATAAAATAACTTTTCTTAGGTTGTACCTATAGGTTTCTAGATTGAAGAAAACTTGTGGTTGTTCTTTAAGCCTATAAATAGGGATAAAAGGTGTTCTAAAGTAATTTAAATAATTAAAAACAAAATATTATTCAATTAAAATGTGGTAAAGGATCAAATTTATAATATCAACTCAATGAGATAGTCTTTCTATTATGTTTAGGATGCAAACATAACACATTCTTGGTTACATAGCCCTATTTTACATAATTATTTTTGTTTTTTCTCAAAATATTAATGATTCTTGATTATATTCTTGTTTTATCTCTTTATTTTATTCTTCCCACCATAATATTTTTAACCTCCTCTCCTCCTCATTCCAAAACTCCTAAAACTACTCAACTGTCTAGTTAATCTTGGTAACCCAACTTAAAATTGACCTAGGTTGAGTTTTGACAATGTTGAATATGAATTATTACATTGGAATAACTTAAAACATGTAATAATAACCTATTATACCCCTACATAAAGTATCATGACCTTTCATTATTTCAAGATATGAGAAAACCTTTCAAACTCTTTGTAACACATTAACAAATTAGAATACACTATTTTAACAGAAAAATCAGAAACACCTAAAAAAGACCAATAAAATAATTGAATGAAGCATGGGAAAGGTTTATTATTGACATAAATTGAATCTCTAAACCTCAAAAATACCAAAAACATACAAAATTTAACCTACTATGTACACACACCTACATCAGACTCTCAGAGAGAGAAAATTATTCATGAGTTTCTACTCATGAGGTCTTCAACACTATTTCCATACTTAGATATTTTTTAAGGTGTCATAAATTTACATCCTAAAGTGGATGGTTTTTATATTTTACCAAGTACTTAAATTAGTTTTTATATTTAGCCTTTTTTACCACCTTTTTATGTAGAATAACTTCTATCTCATCTGGTTGTGCCTTAGGCATTACTACTCCTAGTCAATGACTTGATCATCAATATATTCAGGTGATTTTACTATTTTTTCCTCTCCTTTGAAACAATATAGGTTTGATACATTAAATATGGGTGAAATCCCAATATCAAATGGGATTTCCAACTCATAAGCATTGGCAAAAAAATTCTTATGACCTTACAAAGTCCAATTTTCTTCAATTTTAGTTTGTTATATTCTCCTTTAGGAAATATCTTTTTCCTAAGATGTGTTAGCATTAAATCACCTATCTCAAAATTTAATTATTTTCTTATCATATTATCACTCCTTTTATACTTACCTATGCTTATCTCTAGTGTTGTTTGACCTATCTATGCAACTCTTATATAGTTGTGGTAAAATCTTCACCTTCAAAATTCTTTTTCTCTTGCTCACCTACGTTTCTTAGCTCATAAAATATTATTTGTTTTATTCCATAAATAAATTATAATGGGATGTAACCTGTACTTCATTTTGGATAATTATTATATACAAATTTTGCTTGAGTTAATGCTTGATCCCATTGTTTTGGATGATCACTTACCAAACATTTGAGTATGTTTCCTAAACTCCTATTGACAACATCAATTTGACCATAAATTTGAGTATTTTAAGTTAAAATAAATCTTAAGTTACTCCAAAATTTATTCCAAAGTGTTCTCCAAAAATACCCCACAAATTTTGTATCATTGTCAGAGACAATGCTTTTAGGAAGCCCATGCAATCTTACTACCTCTTTACATAACAAGTTTAAAATATTGGTGGCATCACTTGTTTTATTATAATTTATGAAGTATTACATTTTATAAAACCTATCAATCACAAAAAATATGGAGTCATTACCTTTCTGTGTCTTTGGTATCCCAAGTATAAAATTGATGCTTATTGAATCCCATGGCCTGTTTGGAATAGACAGTGGTTGATATAAGCCTGTATTCTAACTTTTCCCTTTGGAATGTTGGAAAATTATGTATCTCTCCACAAATTTATTCACATCAAATTTCATCCTTGGACAATAATAATGTACACTCAATTTATCAAGTGTCTTTGTTTGACCAAAATACCTTGCTAAGCTACCATTATGTTTTTTATTTAACAAAATTTCTCTCATGGATCCTCTATGTATGCATAACTGGCTACCTATAAATAAAAATCCTTATTGTATCATAGAGTCCATCCATGGAATCCTATCCCTTCTTATAGGATTCTCACAAGCTTCATAGGCCTCTTTGAAATAAGGATCTTCTTTATACAAGTCTTTCAGTGATTCAAATCCTAAAATATTCACTTGAGACTCATGCAAAATTAGATTTTTTTTACTGAATGAATTTGAAAATTTATTATCTTTCCCACTCTTATGATTGAGAATAAAATAAAATATTTTTAAAATCTCAATCCATTTCATATGCCTTTGATTTAATTTAGTTTGACTATTAATGAATTGCAAGGCATGATTATATGTATAAAGCACAAACTCTTTAGGCAACAAGTAGTGCCTCTATTTCTTCAAGGATTGGACAATGACACAAAAATATTTATCATAGGATGAGTATTTTTATTTTCTTCATTGAAATTATTAATGAAATAGGCAATAGGCCTTTCTTCTTGGCTCAAAACAATTCCTATTGCAAGCCCACTGGCATCACATTCTACTTGGAAAAGTTTGCTAAATTCAGGTAAAGATAGAATAGGTTATTCTATGATCTTTTTCTTTAAAAGCTGATTTTTTTTTCAGCTGATTCTATCCATTGAATGTTCTTAGTTTTTTTCCTTTGATGGCTTCAACTATTGGATCACAAATGTCACTAAAGTTCTTAATTAATTTCCTATAAAAGCTAGTTAAACCATGAAATCTCCTTACCTCAAATACACTCCTTGGAGTAGGCCATTCTATTATGGATTTGACCTTATTTTTATCCATCTTCAAACCTTTTTAGCATATGAAAAATCTCAAATAGACCAACCCTGTCTTCATGAAGGTTTAATTTTCATATTGATTAAAAACTTCTCTTCTTGTAACTTATATAAGACTATTTTAAGGTGTTTAAAATATTCTGCCTTTGATTGACTATAAATCAAAATATCATCTAGTTAAATAATGATAAATTTACTTGTGAAAACCTTGAACCCCTCATTCATAAGCTTCATGAAGTTTTTTGGAGCATTATTCAGTTCAATAGCATCACAAGCCATTCATATAGTCCACCATTGGTGTTATAAGTTGTCTTCCATTCATATTCCTCTCTAATACTTATTTGATAATCCAATTTTCAAGTTCATCTTTAAAAAATAATTTACCCCATTCAAAAAATCCATGAGATCATCAATTCATGATAATAGAAATATGTACTTGATTATGATCTTGTATATAGCTCTAGAGTCCATGCACATTCTCCATCCTCCATATTTTTTAGAGGTTAGGATGTTGGTACAACACATGGTCTTAAATTGTCCCTAATCAAACCTTTGTCTAAAAACTCTTGTACTTGTCTTTTTATATCTTCACTCTCTTTTGGTGTCATTCTATAAGCTATCTTATTTGGTATACTGGTTCTTAGAATGAAGTCTATACGATGGCTTATGATTCTTATAGGTGTCAATTCATTAGGTAATTAATCCATTACTATATCAACAAATTCATTTAATAAGATTTGAATCTCTAAGGGTAGATTAATCAATTTAGTGGTTGTGATAACTATCTTAGGCTTGGAAACTAGTGCACAACCTACTACTTCTTCTTTGATCAGTTGTAAGAACTATTTTCTACTTACTAGTAATACCTTAGTACTATCTTCTATTGTTGCATTATCATATCTCAATGGAATAGTATATATTTCTTACCATCTTTCTCAGAAGTATATGTATTTATTCTTCCATCATGTATGGATTTCCTATCAAATTTCCATGGTCTACCCAATAAGACATGGAAAACATCCATGGCCATGATGTCACACAACACTTCATCTTTATAATTGCCTTTCCAAAATTCAACCTTGCACTATTCATTTACTGATACTTGATGCATCTTTTGAAGTCATGACACCTTATAGGGTGTAGAATGTATTAATCACTTCAAACGTAGTTTTTAAACCATCTTAGAAGAAACTAAACTATCTACACTACCACTACCAATGATCACTTTATAATGCTTACCTTTATATTTGCATGTGGTCCTGAATAAAGTCTTCTTTTGGGTTGGTTCCTTCACCTCTTTGTTTGGCTTGGGAAATACTACATTCATCAACAAAACTCTCATGATTCAAGTTCATCCACATGTGATGGTGATCCCACACTATTCTCTTCATCTCAAGTAATTTTATTACTACCTTTAGTCCTAACATGACTTGTTTTTAGGTTATATGGGAACTCATATGATTTATGGCTTGCATATTTATTACACCTAAAACACTTGCCCTAAAAGCCTCTTCCTTTACCTCTTGTGTATGGTATTCTACCTATAAATGAGTAGCCTCCTCTTATAGTTTGAATTTAACCTTGAGAGTTGCTTTATTCCTCATTATGGGCCTAAAACTAACTTCTACCACCTCGTTTTCCTCTACCTTTGAAAGTTTTGCCTCTTCCCTTAGAATGTCATGTTTGCTTTCTAGATAATTTTTCCTTTGCTTTGAATAAAAATGGCATCCTTAATTGATATTGGGGATAAAATATTGATTTCATATTGTATATTAAACCTTAGGACATTTATATATGTTGCCACTTTTCCACATCTTCCTCTATATGACCTAATATAATTGTTAATCTGTAGAACTCCTTTGTATAGTCTTTCACTATCATGTAATTTTACTTTAAGTTTTAAAGCTTATTGAATAGATTAGTTTGGTAATATTTTGGCATAAGTTTTTCTTTCAATTTGGATAACATTCTATCCCAACTCTTGATCTTTGGTTTGTCTTTCCTTCTCCTCTCATCTTGAACTCCATCCCACTAGAGGGATGCATGACCTCTCAATCTTATACTGGAAAAATTCACTTTATTTTCATCCTCCATTATTTCATATTCAAAATACTTTTCCATTACAGCTATCCAATCCTTAAGTTCTTCAACATTCAAGCTGCCTTTATATACTAGAACTTCTAATTTGGGCTTGGATCATATTCTTATGACTACTTTCAGGAGTCTTTTTTCCATTCTCTCTTCTTCTTCTTTCTCTACCGCTTATTCTTATGGTTATTTTTTTCCATAAATCATATCACTTATTAAAACACCTATTATTTGTCTGACTTATATTGCCTCCAAATCAGTCTACTAGTTTCTTATTTAGTCTAGTAAAATATCTCTTGGCTGTCTTCTTTGACCTACTCTAACACTACCTTTGGATGCTCCTCTAAGTGCCATTCTTGAACTTTATTACAAGTTACTTTTTCATAATCTGATCTTCTTTTTTATCAATGAGATATTTATCCTTAGGTCATATTTGAAGTACAACCAAACTTGATTTGATACAAATAAATGATGGTGATGGGTAAAAGAAGTATCAAGTTGTAGCTTTCTTAAATGAGAAATTAGGCCTATAATCCTACTTAAGATAAAATTGAGATTAAAATAAGGATTATTGTGCTAAAAAATAATTTACCACATTCATTTAATTTTATTTAAACTTATCATATAGACCTTTTCCTTTGGATTTGTTTGAAATTTTAAAATATGTAAAATATGGGTTTATAACCCTTCTAAATAATCCTATTGACTACGTTTTTAAGATTTTTTTCTTTCCAAACTCCAAACCACTTGGAACACTTCATGAAAATCTGAATACATCTCTTAAAAAAATTTCATGAATTTTGGAGGGTTCATTTTCATTTTAGAGGGACTTTTGTATTGAGACCCCTAACAGGCCTGTGTATAGGATGAAAGCATTAAAAAATTAGTAATTTTAGTTTTAAAGATATTTTTTCAAATATTTTATTTCGATAATGTCTAAACCACAAATAACTACTCTTCCTGACAATTTGAAGCCTTGAACAATCCTAAAAAGTAGATAGAATAACTTTTCTTAGGCTATACCTGTAGGTTTCTAGACTTTAGAAAACATGTAGTTATTATTTAAGCCTAAAAATAAGGATAAAAGGTGTTAAAAAGTAACTTAAAGGATTAATAAATATATCACTCACTTAAAATTTGGTACAATATTGAATTTTTAATATCAACTCAATGAGACAATCTTTCTGTTATGTTTAGGATCCAAACATAACACAATCTTGGTTACACAACCTTATTTTATAGAATTCTTCTTATATTTAATCAAAATCCTAATGATTCTTGCTTCACTTATTTTATTTTCTCTTTGTTTTTTCCTTCTCACCATACTATTCTCAACCTCCTCTCCTCCTCATTTCAAAACTCCTAAAATTACTCAACTGTCTAACTAATCTTGGTAACCCAAATTAACGTTTACCTTGGTTGAGTTTTGACATGGCTGAGTATGAGTTAATGATTGGAATCAATTAAAACATGTCCTAAGACCCTATTATACCCATACATTAAGGATCATGACCTTTCATTATTATAGGATATGATAAAACTTTTCAAAATATTTGCAACAAATTCAAAAAAATTGAATACATTATTTTTGGTGAGAAAACCAAAAACACCCAAAAATGACAAAGCAAAGATAAATGAAGCTTGTGAAAAGATTATTATTAAAAAAAAATGACTCTCTCAACCTCAAAAATACCAACACATAGAAAATTAAATTGTTATGTACATGCACTTGCATCAACTATAATAACGTCACCCTCCATGATTATATAGAGTGTTGGACTAGGTCTATGTTTGGCAAGGAGAAAAAAGTGTGGATGTAACTATTTATCAGTGTCCTCCAAAATTTTGTTTATCATCACATCTAATTTATGACATAACATGCAGGATCCCAAGTCTTCAAGGTTCCATACAAAGGAATGACCCATATCTTAATAGGGAAAAAGGTTTACCCCATGTCCAAACTTCCTTGCATCCACACAAGTGTTCCATTAGATCATAATCTTTGTCATAAGATTTCAATCCATTCATAGAGTTGTGGTGATTTAATATAGTGAAATTATCATTCTTGACCTTGGCCTAAGTGTGGAGGTTTGGCTTGTGTGTTACCCACCATCACACACTAATAATTCTTATGGTGTAGACCAAATTAGTTAAATGCTTGGTTTCTTATGACACGCTTATTTCATGACATCAAGGAAAATATTAAGATATTTATATCCCTCTTACCAAGGAAGATTTTTTTTTCATTTTCTCAAATGGAAGACATGCTTCAATTTATATGTAGTGCATGAAACCTAGATATTGTTAAATGAGGGGGTGGCTCTATGTTTGGCATGTTGATTACTTTTCACAAGCATGGATATTTGTTATGAATGCATCATGCCACATTTATAGTCTATGAGTCCATAGGATTCATTCACCCATCAATCATGTGACACTAAAGGTGTCAGAAATAGAGTGTACAATCCCCAATAAAAAATTGATTCTCCATTTAGTTCTATACATTTTATCCTTTTTTCCATGATATTGTACATGTGGTTGATGTAATCAAGATCCACACTTTCCAAATAGGGTGGGACTTTGTAACCATCCAATGGGATGACCATATGCTATTTACCATTCTTAAAACTCATGAAATACTTCTTGAACCATATATCTACATTATGAGCATAAAACCATGGTGGTTAAGTAATGATGGGTAGTTTTCAACCTTAGCGAGCTTGATCACCTCAAAATTTGCATAGAAATTGGCAAAAATTATATCAATAGAGACGTTCTTTAGGATTCTTAATGGCTAAACATAATTCTATCAGAGGTACAATCACTGAGAGGGGGAGGGTGAATTAGTGATTCAAGATATTTCAACTTCAATTCCAATCCTTCAAATACTTAAGCATTCAATAAAACCATTCATGAAGCATACAAGATGTTTATAAAAATGAATAATGAAGATAATGCAAGATTATACACACAACACAATATCTATGTGGGAAACCCTCTTGGGGAATAAAACCCACTATCAAGCTTGAAAACACATAGACTACTTGTCCTATAAGATGATCACAAACATGAGAATGGTCAAGTATTTCTAACCATAATTTAGTGAAACACCATTAGGAGCACCTACCCCTAGGATGATCAAGTCCTTCTGACCAGGTTTTAGTAAAACATCTATTTCATAAGGAATACCTACCCCTAAGATGATCAAGTCCTTTTGACCTAGATGTTGAGCACCCTCCCAACACCTATGATATGAACATTTCCTAAACACTGATTTCATACCAATATAATGGAGGTACAATGTATATCATCCCCCTTCACTTTTTTACATAGGCATAAATATCCAAAACCACCTTTTGGATCAATCTAGACCTCTCAACAAAAACTCTATCATAACCTCAACAACATGACCAAATGGTCATACACATAGTCCACACTATGATCTTCCTCTCAGATCAACCACCAAGATTACACATACATCATGTATCTTTCACTCACACTCAAGTCATCCAAAACATCCTTTTGGATCACTCTAGACCTCTTCACTCATCCTTAATCTACAAGCCTACAAGAGCACTATCCTTGACATCAAAAATATGACTTACATGTTATACACATAGTTATCAACCTGATCTACTCTTCAACCCATCCATTGGGCACACACCCTTTACTTCAATCCATAACTCACACACACACCTCTTCTCTCACGTATCATACCTCTATTCAACAATGCTAGAAGCCATCACATTTGGTTTCAAATTTTATAGAGTCCCCATGATTATTATGATCAAAATCTTCTTTGTCAGCCACAACACATGCCTTCACCCTTCAATCATCTAACATGTGTCACCTTTAAGCACAACCCTCTTTCAAATAGGCCTAAGTCACCTTTTAGGTCCTATAAAGACCCATTCATATCTTTGACACTTATCCAATCATACTAAGAACACATTAAAACTTTTAAATACATGGACCCATGCCACATAATCTATAGGTCCTCCTAAAGTGATAACAACCATCACAACACCATTCTGCTAAAGCTCAATTTGCTCAAACAAAATTTTGTGCTCACAACCACCATGAACGAACACACAGTCACCTTATAAGCCATTGATCATACTAAATATGATTAATCAAACCTTAATAATCCAAATATATGGTCTTCATGGAGTCTAAAAAACTCTATGATAGTTAGCTCATCTTGAAACATCGAAATACCATCAAGAACAACTCTATTACCCTTTTTGGGTTACTTGTAGAGCACGAATGAATAGACAATCAACTTTGGAGCTTAATAATTTTTAATATACAAATATTTATAAATTTAAATGAATATTTATATATTTTAATTGAAGTCTTTTATAAATTTTATTTTTACTACACCTTTGAATTCATCTTGGATCAAAAGATATGAGCAAAATACTACAAACTGGTCTTCCCTCAAAAATTTGAATATTTGAATTCCAATGATCATTAAGCAACTGCTAGACTTCAAACACTTTTCCATCATATCATGTCCTCTCATATTATATTAAACACACACCATTGACATTTTCAATATTAGCTCAGTCTTTACCTTTGCTCACTTGTTAAACATTGAACATGTTGACCTCATCTTGTGCACCCTGACAATATTGACCCAATACACATCATTGATTTCTATGGATCAACCAAGTATTTAAATTGAAAATATCACCATTAGATATTAATAAAAACTCATATGATTATGACACTTTTCACCCTTGCATTCCTTCTACACATTTGACTCGTTGACTTTGACTCACACCATCGATCTTCTAACAGTATGAATTCTAACGAATCATTGATCTTCTATCCAAGCTTTGTGAATGTGATACATGTCACTAGTACATTCATTCTTTGACATATTAAATATTATGTACACCATTAGATCATGTAGTTAATTAATGTGCACTATTAGATGTATTGACTAGATGACCTCAAAATTCAATGTAGTTTATCTTGATGGTCTCTAGCCCATCACAATTTATAAGTGCAATTTTAAAGATTTATATCTCAAGCTAAAAAAAACTTCAAGACTCCAAATTTATAGGGTAAATTATTGGAAATATAGAAAAAATCTCCATAAAATATTTGACCTTAGTTGAATCTTTGAGTATCTATATTAAATGAAAAAACTTTTTGGTTCATTCATATCTGCATGACGTGCAATGATGGTCTAGCTAAGTATAGGAACTTAGTGAACTTCTGTCTGAGAGAACAAATTTTCATCCACATATATTTATCTCCACTCAACCACATGACCTAAAAATTGGACCATAGAAACTTGGGACTAATGTGATCAAACCCATATGAGCAACTCCCCCTGACTTATCAATATATGGCAATGGTGATGTCAGCAAATTGCCTACTTAGATTTTTCTACCACTGAATCAACTATGATGAGATGAACATAATGAAGAACCATATGAATAACATGCACTTCCATAAGCTCTGCAATCATCCTTGACCTCTAATAGGAAACCTCACACATGCTCAATACTTTAAACCCATCCCTAAGCATGCCAAAACTAAATATCAACCGAGCCTACTTCAAGCATACTAGAACAAGCACACTACACACTTTGTCATTGACACTTAGAATATCAAGACACTTCATCCACTCACCTGGTCACCTCCATGATATCAGTAAAAATTCTCCAATAGATTCTTATTTACTATGAAAAATAAATGAGGAGAAGGTTTTAGCACTAGACTTCTCATATTTTACCATGTTTATTTTTTTAGGTTATTTTATTCTACACCTATATAAAATAGAATGTCATAAGTTGGCCACCCATAAGTAGTTTGTTATGGTCCTGGTGGTCAGAATTCACTAAAGACTCGAGGTTTTGGTGTATCAGTTCGTTACATGTGGTATCAGAGCCTCCACCTGGGTTCAAGTCATAGAGCGGGTGGCTACGTCGGCATGGCAGTGTTCGTCTGGGGCTCGTACATGTAGGGAATCCTGATGGTATGGGCACAAATCCAGCCCAGAGTCTGGGCTTCAAAAGTGTGGTGGGATGTTATGGTCCTGGTGGTCAGACTTCACTAATGCCTCAAGGTTTTGGTGTAGCGGTTCGTTACATAGTTTAATCAATGAAAAAACCTTGGTTATACCCAGTGTTCTACACATCTCTTACCTCATGACCACATGTTAAGCAAGTTGTAGGTAATTTGAGTGGTATATTTTATTTTAGTATCAATAAGTTATTTAACAACAAAATCATTCCCTTAGAACATATAAGGGATAATATATCAGTGAAATTATTTATTTCATCTCAAAAATAGTCTATTGATGATCTTCCCTTGCTTTGGCCTCTAGTTCATTTAAAATTTAAATCTCACCTTGTAAATTATGGATCACCTCCATGACTTCTTGTATCCTTATTTCTAGTGAGCCATTAATATATTGACCAGTACTTAGATCAAAATGGACCACTTTATTTTCATCTTGTCTTAGATAATATCTAGGTAGAATATTCTATATAGTGGAAAGTTATTTCATGGTGTTACCACTACACATTGTGACATTCACATTTGGTGTATATGTGTTTTGTTTATGTTCCTTAGGAATCCAATTATCTATGGGGCATGCCAATTGTATCATTATAGTAACTTTTTTAGCTTTATATTTGTGTGTGATTCTAACATAGAGTTTTGACACTCTTCAACTTTATGTTCACCACAATAGTACCCACAAGTAAGAAATTTGGGAAATCATACTATTAGTGTTCTAATGAATCACACTTGTAAAAAGTGTGTGGATGGAATCATTTTCCACCTCATCCACTTCAACATTATCTATATCTATGTTGTTGTCCATAACCACCATGACATTGATTGGAACTGATATTAGTAGTTTTTTGTGTGCCACAATCCCATGCCTCATGAATTTCATCAATTACCCAAGATTCTTCAATATTATGGGTATAGGCATTGAATTTTTTTTCAATAAGCAATTTTTTTTGAGTTAATCATTGTAACACAATGAAAATTCAAACATCATGACATTCATGACACATCTAACAAGATGTAATAAGTGTGTGAACACTCCATCATGGGTTATTTTTCTAGGTATGACCCTCGACCTCATAATAAATGCATCATATGACACTCTTGACATCACAAATGTTATTGAAGGTCAACTTATGTAGTTTTGAAGCCATGGATGCGATCTAGGATTTTATGAATGAGCTAAATCCAATTTCCACTCTTCCCACAACCTCAAATATTAATTAAAATTCTAAGGATTCACGTGGTTCCATAAATGTTTTCATGGAAAGAACATGTATATAAGGTGCTAATAGTCCCCTGAATTACCATTGGGTATGTTACACTGGGTGGATATCATATGAGATATTAGAGATTAAAGTATTAAATCCTAAACCATAATCACACACACTCTCCGTCAAATATTTATTTATTTGTTTTAATGCACCAATGCTTTGTTGTTAAAACTCTAATATATCAAATTACATCAAAAATATAGTCTTGAACTACTCATAATATATAATAGCTTGATTTGGATAAATATTTTGATACCAAGTGTGGACATGATCCAATAGTGTGGTTGAAAATTGACTTGCCTTATGATCCACCAATGTGATAAATTTCACACATCAAGTGAGTACACATTCATGAACATGTTCTACATCATCCTATACGACATGGTATGTCAATAAACTCAATGACATCTCATGGATAATTATTGTAGAATTGGGATAGGTGAGACTAGTTCCTATGTGGTTGATGCTTAAGTGGATACTATATTCAAGCTCTACCTTTCATAGGCATTGGATTTATTACTTCATATTTGAGGTGTGGTTTTGATGGTCATTAAACTAGGTTATGATGTATCATCAATGCTTTGGGGCCAAGTTTGTAATTTTTTTAGTATTGGTTGTTACATTAGTAGTTTTTGTACCACCTTGTGTGGTGTCACCTGTTTGAGTAATAGTGTCACCTCTTATTTGTATCATGTCATACATATTTAAACTTCAAAGTGGTGCTGATCACATGATTATGGGCTCCAATGGATTATATGAACTAGTTATAAAACACCATGTTTTACCTCCTCCATAGTAGATTATCCTATTAATGATATACTAACACTATCATAGTTTTACACCTACATTTTTAAATAAGACACATGAACATGTGACTTACATGGATTGAAAGTGGGCCTTTCCTTAATCTAGTCTTGTATTCTTTCCAGTTCCTAGAGAACTTTGATATATTCATTTAGACTTTATTTTAGCTTTCTAGTGCTTACTTCATCCTCAAAATAATGAACTTAATCTACGCAAGAGTCATCCACATGCATTACCTATTTTATGTGGGTCCTCATGGCATACCCTAATTCAATATTTCCCCTTTACCTAGGGTCATTTGCAATAATTTCCTTTTTCCAAATTTCATCATATTTATGCCTTTTGAGCTCTCATTCATCTAGTTTTTCCATGCTAGGAGTTGCATCTCTCATATCTTCATGTGAAATATGCCCCTTCAATTTTACCCTTCACATAGGTCATATACATAAGATATTATCCAACCATCAACATGTTACCTATGCTTGAGTCTACCATGAGATTATTAATCTCAAGTGGGATCTATGCGATCTATGAGCCTTTATGTTTGCATAGAAACTTGTACTCTAATTCTTCAGGGCAAAAATATGTAGAAATTATGAACTCCAATAGGTAACTTTTCAAATTTATCGATCACCAAACATCCACTTCTCAAGTCTAGACAATACCAAAATGTTGTAACTTATCCACATGCTACTCCTTCCAAGGGTATTTATGACCATAGTTTTTATTTTTTTCATAGCATAGGTGGCAAGCAATGTGTGCAAATTTGATATTAATTTTTAAAGGATAAATCATACATTGGGTCATGAAATCTATCCTCTACCCACTTGGAAGGCTATTGAGTACCATAATTTATATGATATAACACAAAATTACATTCTACATGCTCCAACCAATGCTTAATATTTTCCAATGAGATTTTGAAAATCATCTATGCTCATCATTGTCTCAACAAGTTTAACTATGCCCCGACAATGGAACCAAAATGTTGGGATATTTTCCAATGTACATTCAATGGTTTTATGCGTAAAGTACACATTATAATATTATGTCTAGCCACACCAACATATCATGAAAGCAAACCTTGTGATTAGTTGACAATGAATATCTTCATTATGTGTGTGACAATACTTAATGTTTTAAAAAACATTAGAAATTGTAAACTATGAACATTACAAAAGGAATCATAGAAACATTATTAAGATAATATCATGGTAATGACTTGTATTCATTTGTGAATAGTTTACAATGAAAATTTGAGACATAATATTTCAATAGCATAATAATACTTCCAATATGTTTTCTATATCTAACAATGCAACAAGGTGGGTTTTTATAGTTTCTAAGCACCACTCTTTAAGTTACAGTCCTAAATAGATTCTATTAAAGATGATATTAAACCTTAATAATCCTAGTAACCATACATAAAATTACATTAAATGTCCTTAACATGACTAGCTTCTATATCTATGCCATAATGCACTATATTCACTATAGGTAGTTTTGTCTTAAGTTTGCTTCCTGTTAACCCATTCAATCTAGTTTAATTAGTTATTCCTCCATATTTAATCCAAAATTTTCAAAACCTCTTTTCCATTCATTGTGATTTGTGTTCTTTGTTGACCATTGCACTTCCACTTGTACTGTGATGACCTGGTCAATTCTTGTTGAGAGCTCTTGAATATGTCAGCATATTTGCACCACCTCATCCTAATATGCCATTAGCTTTCTTTTTAATTTTAATGTGGTATCAAAACTTAACCAATATTAGGGGCCAATAATATGATGATAAAATTTATTAATTTCAAAACCAAAATTATTTCAATTCATTAGATAAACATCAAAGAAGAGCTCTTAGGTTACAAGCCTTATTATTCTTTTCACTTTATTTTTTTTATAGAAATAGAGACATAGCTTTATTACATTGTCTAACACATAATAAAACTGAAAAAGTTCTTAGAATATTACATGAAAGTAGGTGGTGGACATTTTGTTACAAAAACAACATCACATATATAAATACAACATGACATAAAGCTTAACATATTGGTTATTATTGGCTAGCTCTCTTTAAAGATGATTTTTGTTTACTTAGATTGTGTATACCTTGTCAAATATTTTTAAGAAGGGATAGACTACCTTAAATGCATTTAAATCCAGTTATTACTTAGAAAACATTCAAAAAATAGGGCATAAAATTTATATCTAAAATACATCCTTTATCATTAGTTGTTCATAGATATATCTTGATTGCAACTAGTTATTTTACAAAATGGCCTGAAGTTGTAGCTCTTAAAGGTTATATCACTTCAAAAGTTATCGCTTTCTTTGAAAATTAGACTTTTTCATGTTTTAGAGTCCCCTATGATATTATTTTAGATAATGGTCTTTAATTTGTTTCAAATGAATACCTATAATTCTTAGAACAAAATATGATGGCATTTTTTTCTTTGTGTAGGCTTCTTTTATTTTTAGATAAGAGTTTGTTGTTTTATTTATTTTTTCATTTTCATTGTTTTATGTCATTCTTTCTCTTATTTATTATTCTTTGAGTAAATTGATAAGGAAGTAACATAAGGATATCATTTATAAAATAATATATTTTGATCATTAATTAAATATTTGAGTATTTAATCCTCCAGAGATTACATCTTCAATAGGATTTCCTTTTCAGATGAGATTAATAATACTTTGTGAAACTCTTATATATGTTACTAAACAAAGACTATCTTGGAATATTTCACCCTAATTTTGATAGTTTCATTAGAAAATTATCATTTTTATTAAGTTGTTTGATTATTTGGAAGGAAGTCTTGTTCAACCCCATAAACATATGAAGTTTAAAACACTCTCTTGACCATAAAAATAACCTTTCCACACCTTAAAATGATTTTTAGTCATAAGTCTTTATGATTAGACTGGTACACAACCAATTTAACCTTTATGATAGGTAAACTGGTAGATTAGTTGATGTTACAAATTTAATAGTCAACATACTCCTTTGCTCTTTGCTCTTTGAAATTTTAATTATAGTTTATATTTTAAATTTATGTATATGGACATTGACTACTACATTTTAATTACAAGTTTTTATTAGAGAAATTTACACATTTGGATCCTTTTTCCTAGGAAAAATTATGTTGTACAAAATTAGGTATATCTTTATCCACTTACTCTAGTATTTTCATTACATTTTCGTACTATGATAAAAGGGTGGCATTTGTAGATACTAAAATCTAGTATTGGACACTTGGCAATGTCAATATTGAGCTAATTTTATCCTACATGAATTGTGAAACTCTAAACACTTTTTATTTTCCATTCCCACACACTTACATGCTAGTTATGAGCTTGATCTAACCCAAGTTTCTATTAGTCACCTATAAGAACCTCTCAATCTATGCTAAATAAGTCAAATATTCTACCTAGACATTTCTATATCACCACATTTACATTTTTGTCTCCCAAATAGTAACGTATGAATTATAAAATGACATTGATGTTTCTCTCTTTATGTTGATGTTACCATACTTTACCTAAAAATGAATATTTATAAAAATCAAATCATTACTCTAGGTTAGCCCGTTCACCTCGTGTGTTGGTGGAAGAAAAAAACCCAATTGACCATATATAAATACAAATCAAGGCCAAACTTATTGATCCATTTGGAATTCTAAAGTAATTATAAAATATCCTATTGCACATTAATAAAATATTCCATATTCTTCTCTAATTATAAATAATCACTAAGAGTAGTCATCATCTAAGTCTGAAGGACACCAAGCTAGGTCAAGTGTCAACATTGTAAATATAAAATACAAATTTATGGGTGTATTCATATAGTGAAAGAACATAATTACACAATCACATTAAAGAGAATAACTACACCTAGCTTGAATTTATTCTTTGGAGTATTGTATAAGTAGGCAGTGGTCAATCATCAGTGGGGGTGATTGGGGTTAAATAATCCCAATCATATTTCCTCACTTTTAACATGTTTTTATCCTTTTAAAGTGGACATAGGGTTTCAAAGAGGAGGAACCTAATTTTTGAAGTTTTTCACATAATCAAGAGTAAAATATCGCATACACAAAGACATATCAGGGATGCACATAACATTGTATAGTCACAAAGAGGAAATCTATCACAAGAAATTAGCATTAATATTAGGTTACCTATTTTAGATGAATTAACCCTAGGCCTGACCTTAATGACCATGCACACATAAAGATAATATATATCTAAACAAATCACAGATCATGTTTTAGTCCATTCATGTTATCATAAGACAATCATATCCAAACATTCAAATAGTGAAGCTAAGTATCTTGATATCTTTAGTACTTTCCAAATATATTAAATTATATTATCAGATCAATCTTAATAAATTAGAATCATATTTATGATTAAATGTCATATATTAAAATCTAAATTGATTATTATAGTTTATCCTATTGTGATTCACATTGATCTAAAAATAGGGTATATAGTCATATCAACCTCCTTTTGTGGAGGGAGAGATACAAGGTTGTATTAAAGTAACTACAATAATATATTTTGTGGTGGTTCAAGTAATCATGAAAATTGCCTCTTTTATTTAACTAATTTGACAAAATGAATAGTGGGTTGTACTAAGGTACAATACTCAAAGGGGTCACTACCTATACTATATGTATATACATGTCTAGTATGCATGAAATTTGTGCACTTGTGTAGTGTAGATGGTATTATTTACACCATCTACACTAAAATTTAGAATTAGACACTTAGAAATGTTAGTCTTGATTTTCATTTATCTTACATGGATTGTGCATATATATATATATATGGCTCTTAAACACCTTTATTCCACATCTATGCACTTTCCATGGGTCTAACCTTCCTGATTTTATATCAGTCACCTACAAGAATTTCATAACATATGCCAAAATTGTGTATTATCACACTTAGAATATCTATAGATCATCATATCATTAATCCTTTACTTAAAATAAGTTTGACAGATTCAAACACCTACAAAACTCTATAAGTCTCAAATTCTGATGAACTTGTCTCCATGCTAAGAAACAACCATTTTTAAAATTGAAATGATCTTCATGGGTTGACCCATACATTTCACATGTCAGTGATGAGATAAAGCACCCAAGGAGTCCCATATAAATATACAATAGGTATAAACCTATTCCATATCTAGTAAACATTTATCGTTCATAGGAACATTCAAAGGAACTGCCCTATTCTTTTCAATTTAGCAATTAGTCATAAGCATAAGGTCTTATCCAAGTCTAAAGCACATAAAGCCCAAAAAAAGTTTCTATTTGTAAAGTGACAAAATAAATAATAGGTCAGATTATTTAAAGGATCACTACTGCACACATACACCTAAAAAGGAGATCTGCATGTAGTTTGACTTCCATCTTTAAAATATTAGATATGCAGGTAACATTAAACCATTCATTGTGGAGTGGTTTGGGTTAGCTCAATCCACTATTACTCCATTTTTTTGACCTAAAAATAGTGCCAAGAATGGGCCTAAGATTTCAAAGATAAGGATTCAAGTGTTTAGATATTGCTTACATATCTATCTAATGAGATTGCACATAGAGATAGATTACAATTAGACGTAGTGGCTTGTATTAAAATAGAGAGGCAATGTACACCCAAATGAATCTGATAAAAGATACATGCTAATTACTATTGATAGTGTCTAGAGACTAAAAATTATATCTAGGCCTATCTATATACCCTATTCTTGATCTAAGTGATTGTTTTTCCAATTTCTAGCTTTTTATACCACCTACATCCAGTCTTAGAGCTACATATAAAATAAACACACTAAGTATCTTAATTGCTTAGGTAATTTTTATTTATAGCAAGTGAAATTGTTCAAATAGATTCTACCTTTTACATTCAGATTAGTGATTTAGTGTAATACATTGTAGAATTTGAATTACTTCAAAATTTCTATCTTATTAGGATCTCATAATCCAAAATACGGTAAAACATATTGGAGAACCCACATTTTATATAGAACATAACAAAAAAAACCTTAGGTTTCCCCATAGGGTTTTATGCTTCTTTTTAAGGGTATTTTTTTAACTTTAGGGATTGATTTTAAGATCTGATTTCCTAATTGATTCCATCTTCATAGGTGTGAATGTGATTTTTTTCTCTTTATCCCTAAGGTTTTATGTCTATTAAGTTGTTAGGGTTTCCTCTATTAGATATTTCCTTTTTTAGATCACATATAATTAAAAATAACTATATTTTTAAAATTCTTAAATGTCTTTTTTACTCATATTTCTTAGATCAAAAACCTATTCTTGTTCTCCAAAATTATGTGTAAATTTTACATAATTATAAATTTACTATTTTTAGTAAAGTTGGTCTAGAGGGCAAAGGGTGCATCTATTTTCAAAATAATTTTTGGTTTCATTTATCTATATTTTTTTTAATTTTCAAAAATTCATTATGGTTTTTCTTAGGTGGTCAGTTTTTTATTGTGGACATTGTATGATGTCTATAATGGATATTCATAGTGTATATTATCTAATTGAATCAATGATTATCATAAAGACATGTTGTTAGCCTAGAATATGAAATATCATTCATAACCATGTAATGAAATGGGAAAAATTCATGAATAAAAATAACAAGGATAGTATTAGTAATAAATATTTTTAGCCCTCCTTAATTCATATTGTTTCAATATTAAATTCAAGATGTTTCTTGTTACCATTAGGTGACAAAGGGCATGCATGAATCCTTTTGTTCCTCCCCACCCTAGACCTCAATATTGTACTAACTACCATCCTTCCCCCATCATTTTCCTAAGGCTTATATCATATTTTATGGTCCATGCTATCACTACAAGAAGAGGGAGGGTGCCCCACCATGTGCGATAAAATAGAGGTAGTTAACATGTTCCTCCTCATTCCTCTCCACCTCCTACACATCCTCTTCACATAATTTTTATGTATATAAAAAAAAAAATACATATGAAGACTATATAATGTAAGGGTTAAGTTTAATGAAATAGACAAAACACAGTTAACTTAGTGTCTCCATAAAAACACACACATTCTAGTTCCATTATTACATGCCACTAGTGATGAAATCAATCAAATATTATCACATTTGAGGAAAAATATTATCCCTTAAATGATATCAATCAAACTTTTAGAGTTAAAAATTCCACAATAGGTGTTCATACTACTACTATCGATATCAGTTATATGTCTACACCCTTGAATACAAATGTAATGCCCACCCATGGTGTGGGGAAAACAACAAGGTTTGCATTAGATAACTATGTATATTCCTACACATCCAAACTATGTACATCCTATGATGGATACTCATGTGACATCATTATCCTAACCTAATGGATGATCCCACAAGTAAACTATTATAGCAGGCTAAAGTGTCTCAATTAGAGTAGAGTGATTCTAGACCAGGTCATTCAACAAATTATCATGCTTTGATTCATAATTTATTAACCCTTAATATTTTATATTATCCTTTACCTATGGATTTCATAGCTCATAAGCCTACATTATATGATGGTAAATGTGATCCATAACAAAACCTAAAATCCTTTCATGCAACATGTTTAGACCATGCATCCAATGATAAGTTGTAGACTAAGTTATATGTAAAAATTCTTAAAGAATTGCATTATGTTAGTTTGATGATCTCCCATTCTAGTCAATTAAGGCATTAAATCCTTTATCCACTCAATTTATAGCATACTTTTCGATCAAGTTCAATGATAAATTATCTTATACATAAATTAAAAAACATAAGAAAGGATCCAATGGATAACTTAATGACCATGCGCTTTATTATAAGACCTTGATTTCTAAGATGGAAAATGATCCACACACAACCATATAGTATCTTTGTACACTTATCCTTTACATACCTATGTATCTTGCACACCTCTCTATAGATGCTAAATCTATATTTATATGATAAACTAGTCTTTCATACTTGACAAATAACACTCAAGGATCAACCCTTATGTTCATGACATCTTCTTAGCCAAAAGGATAATGTTCACCATCTCATTGTGCCTAAATGCTTATCTTATGGTTCACCTCAATTATTATAATTATTTAGATCACTTATATCCCACTATATGCTTAAAACCTGATATATATTCTTCATTTGCAATTACATAACTTCAAAAATATTATTCTGTAAGACACTACCATTCATACCTAGACACTAGCATTAAAACTAGTGTCCTAGTTCTAATGCTAGTGTCCACACCTCATAAAGCCTCAAATTTAAAAATCTATCAATATATAAGGGTTGGAAAAAGTGTATTAATTAACCCTCTACAAGAATCATTTTAAAATAAGTGGTTTAAATGTAATTTAAAAAACATTCATTAACATCAAGTAAAATTAAGTATTATTCAAGCACACATCTAACACTTATCAAGAAAAATCATCTCTCAAGCATTCAATACTACCTTATTATTCCCTATTTTAATATAATTTAGAGGATAAATGTTTATATAGGTTTAAATTATTCAAATAATATCCCATGAATGGTATTTTTCAAGTTTCAAGATAAATGACTACATATACTCACATATAGTATACTACACTATTGTTCACACACAAGCGCACACATAGGGGAGAACTACATATGTATAAGGACCTCTTCATAGTTTTTGATATGTAATAAGTTATCACTTATATATGGGTATTTGAGTTAATATTTAATTCACTTGAGCCCACTAACCTTATTTTACAAGATCACATGCCCTAATCAGAGGACTTAGGTTTTCAAGCTACACATTGATATCAAAGACTCATACATGAGATCTAAATATAAAATCAAAAAGGTGATAGTGAAATATAATATGTGAAAATGGAATCTATATAAAATAGTTGATATTTTGTGTAGGACATAAAATTCAAAATTATATATAAGTATTGATGCTAGTGTCTTGAATTTGACAACGATATCTATACTGATAGAGGGATAATTTCCAAAATCTGATGAATCAATCCCAAGCATCAGTATGAATGTTTTCACACCTACACTTATTATATATACCTACATAATATTAAACAAGATAAGTATTATATTTTATTTGTGATTACACAATCAAATCATTATTTTGTATTATAATTTATATCTTTGGTATAGTTCCATAATTCAACACTATAATTGAATATTGTGAATCTAAATTATTTAATTGGCCTAATTTGGGAATACTAATGAAATTTTGATTATGATATTTATATTTCCCCTTAAATATTTTATAAGAAGGGGTAAAACATTTTGTGAACCTAACCTCTGAGTCTCTTTATGCAAATCCTAGCTTGTCTTAGGGTTTTAGCCTTCTAAGGGTTTAAGATTGCTGTGTTATTTTACATATCCATTTTTTGCATGGGAATAGTTTAGGTGATGATTTTTATTCTTATTTTCCTAGTAATCATATTATTTATTTCAATTTTCATGGATTATATAATTTTTTTCTATGAATATAATAGAGTGACTGTATAAATCTCTACACAAGCTACATTAATGACAAATATGTCAAGCCAAGTGGTACATTAGAACACGAGCAATAATCCCTTCAATATTTTATAAGGCCTCTTCTAAACTCTTTATATGGGGATAGATACCATGCCTTTGACTAGGTCTATTCCACCCCCATCTATATAGATAAGGTTAATAGCCCTATAGTCTTACATGGCAGTTGTCAACAGGTTCCTTCTCCATCAGCCATAACATAATTAACTATGATTGAGCTAATATTCTATAATTTAATTGTGATATTTTTTGCTATGTTCATAAATATGTCATTGATTCCTTAAAAAAAAAATGTATACCAAAATTTCAAATAATGCAAACCCCAACTCCATTCCTAATAATGAATAGCAATCCATCATTCCTATGTTTCAAATAAATTATAAATTGTAACCAATGACTACATCTGTGCACACTTTAAATTTTAATACTAGTCATATTATGTATATGATGAATACTATAGGAAATATCCAAGGGATTCTCAATTTACAATTATTATCATGTAATGCTTCTATTAATGATAACATGATAAAAAATAAACCTCTTGAAAAAAGTGTATTTGAATATTTGCATTTATACTATTTCATCATGTTCGTGTTACCTTTATTTTTTGGTCATGAAGACCCTTTAAACCATATAATTCAATATGTACATTCTTTTGGTCATTGGTAAAAATATGGATGTTTATTGTTAAAAGCTTTCTATAGAAGCCTCATACAAGAAGCTTGGGATTGGTTTTATAATTTACCTAATGGCTCCTTAGTTACTTTTGAGAAACTAGAAGATGTTTTATTATTAGCTTTTAATACACACAATGTTCCCTATTTAACATTGGAAAATAAATATTCAATAAACATGATAATGAGTCCATTCAATATTATGCTAACCAATTTAAAAATTCCTCGTATTCTTTAGCATACCAACCTTCAGATTTGGAACTATAATTCATATTCAGTAGAGGTATTACTTCTCCACTCAAAGAAAGATCACTACATAAACATTATACCTCATTTTATCACCTGTTTATGGATGTGCATAAATATTTATATTTTATACTCAACAACAACAAAAAATTGAATATTTCTCATTCAAAATGCAAAAGCTTTGTTAAGGATACCTATAATGGAAATGCGTTTCCAAATGAATATCATATATAAATATGTGGCATTCCAAATATTTATATGACACCTTTGATAAATTTAATCAATACAGGAACAATATCTGATGGACAACCTACACAACCAATTCTAATTTTACCATTTCAAGATACACTTATAATTGTATTAAGCAAAAATAATCTGTGCTAAAAGGATTTAAGAATCACATTATTAATGGGTGGAGCTTATCTTAGACATAACAATATTGACTCTATGGAAAAGGAAACTCACTGTAATGTAAATTTTTTGTCACAACTTGGATATAATATCAAAGACTTACATTATAAGGCAAATTGGAAGGACTCCAACTATATAATATTACCCATTGCTCATGGTCCAAATGTAGTCCAAACAAAAGTTTGAGTTACATCTCATATATCTCGACACCTATTTACATTGAGAAAATTTTGGTTATACCAAATGGAAGTTAAAATTGATCAAAATCAACAAGGCATCTCATTTTTCCATAAGGAAAGAGTAGTTCACATACCACACCATGGTGATAATGATCCTAATATGTAAATAAAGGGAGAAGAAGAAATTCCATTACTTATACCACTCTCAATGCTCAAATCATAAAAAATATGATTAATTTCAATAAATATGATAAAATTTAAAATAAATAAATAAATAAAACTAAAAATAATTAAAATAATAAATTAATTAATAAAATACAAAAAACATCCAAATAAATCAAAATACAAATTTTTTTTAGCATTTCACATGTTTACTAGTTTTTGTATATACATTTAATTTATGTTAGTAGCTAGCATATAATTTATATGCACATATATGTTTCATAATTACTTGAGTGTGATACAAGCATACACTAGATACATGATACATGCACATGAAAATGTTGGACATTTCCTCTTCCTGCATGACACACTATGTTGGGTGAATATTTATTCTTTTAATCATGATTGATACATGTTTCATTATTTTATGATCATTTTACATTATCAAATGAGATTATTTAATAATACTTACACATGCCTATACTCATGCCACTATCTTAGATAATGTATTTGATATACTATTTTACATGACATTTTGCTAACACATGTATGCAGGAACTAGTGTGATATTGTTTAACCCTAAAATTAAATAGTTATGGGTATGCATTTCAATTTAAGATTAGGGTTAAAAAAATATAAATGAAATGTCATAAGGGTGATAATTAGATATATAACAAGCTAATTAAGTGATAAGCTTAGATATAATCATACACTTAATTTATAATGCTAAGATGGTCTAAATATGGAAAGCACAACTAGGATAATTATAGAAAGAATAAATAAGAGAGTAATTATTTTGTTCTAATACCAATTTAGTTCTAGATCTAGATCATGATGAAATTAGTCAGAAAGATAGTTCTAGAATAATTATTAGATTTTGGATTTGGTCCCTCTCGCTATCTAGACAGTTGCATTAGCCTTAGATAGTTGTTGTTGGGGATCAACCAACAATGTTGATTACTATATGAAAGCAATTAAATATGGAATTAAACCAAAATGATAAGTAACTAGAATCAGAAATAGCAAAGAACAAGAGATACAAGAAACCACCCTGAAAACTTGTATTAAACTCTTTCCAGAAGGAATACAATTGAAGAAACTTCTTTTCTTTCACACCTCTCTAAATGTACAGATCTCTTTCTAGATCTCTTTCCCTTAAGAGTTCTTTCTCTCAATTACAATCAATTCCAACAACCTGGATTGATACACATATACAATCATGTACTGTTCAATTCAATAAGCTAAGAAGATCTAATCTTATATATATAATATTAGGAAACATGAGCATACAATTATAGCCATTAGATGCACCTCCTAATCAAGGGCTCTAAACAGTCTTACTAAAGATAGAGATGCAGACTTAAGACTAACACTTAATCCTACCATGCAAACATTTTGTTCTATCCACAGAAATAACATTCTAGATGCACAGGTGACTGACATCAGTCCCTGCCTGTCTGCCTATGATCGACGTCGACCGATCCATGACCGACGCCGACATCTCCTAGTCGACTCCTGACCGATGTCGGTCGCTCCTGACCGACGTCAGTCGCTCCTGACCGACTTCGATGACTGTGTAATTCTTGCAACTTTTACAACTTGCTCATTTGGTGAAGCTTTTAGCTCCACACCTCAACAATCTCCCACTTGGAGATAAATAGCTGCATTAGTACCTGTACAACAACATCTTCTAGCTCCTCCATCTTCAAACTCAATCATGAAGACCTACAAAAGTTGAATTAAGATTCAACTTCTCCTTTGTTATCGACTTGGTTAACATATCAGCAGGGTTCTTATCTATATGGATCTTTTCCAGCTTTAACTCACCATCCTCCAATACCTGTCTAATGAAGTGGTACCTAAGCTATATATGCTTTGTTCTTGAATGAAAGGCTGAATTCTTAGCCAAATGAATTGCACTCTGACTATCACTATATAATCTGCAACTCTCTTGCTCCTTTCCTAACTCTTCCATGAACCGTGTCATCCATATCATTTCTTTACTAGCCTCTATGACTGCAGTATATTCTGCTTCTGTAGTTGACAAGGCAACAACCTTCTGCAACTTTGATATCCAGCTAACCGCCATTCCACCAATAGTGAAAACATATCCTGTGGTGATTCTCCTACCATCCAAATCACTTATCATATCTGAATCTTCATAACCATGTAGAGAAGTATCTGAACCTCCTTAGCACAAATGCCTATTGTTGGTCCCTCTTAGATATCTAAGGATCCACTGAACTGCTTTCCAATGCTCCTTCCCTGGATTGGCCATATGCTTACTTACAACTCCCACTGCTTGGGCAATATTCGGTCTAGTACAAACCATTGCATACATTAAGCTCCCTAATGCGGAAGCATATGGAACTCTACTCATGTACTCTACCTCATCATGTGAATTAGGACATTGTTCTTTACTCAACTTGAAATGTCCAGCCATAGGTGTACTTACCGGTTTTGCATCCTGCATATTGAACCATTTCAACACCTTGTTCACATAATCCTCTTGAGACAAAATAAACCTGTGATTTTTCCTGTCTCTCTTAATACTCATGCCAAGGATTTTCTTTGCTGCTCCTAAATCCTTCATGGCAAATGTGTGAGCTAATTTCACATTAAGGTCAGAGATATCCTGCATGTGTGATCCTGCAACCAGCATATCATCTACATACAACAACAAAATAATATATCTACCATTATTCAATCTCTTAAAAAATACATAATGGTCAGATTGACACCTACTGTAGCCATGCTCAGTCATAAACTTGTCAAATCTCAAATACCATTGTCTAGGAGCTTGCTTGAGGCCATACGAGCTTTTCTTCAATCTGCACACTAGCTTCTCCTTACCTTTTACCTCAAATCCTTCTAGCTATTCCATATATATTTATTCATCCAAATCTCCATGAAGAAACACTATCTTAACATCAAGCTGCTCAAGATGCAAATCCTCAATAGCAACTAAAGACAATACAGTCCATATAAAAGTTATTTTAACTACAGGAGAAAAAATTTCACCAAAATCAATACCTAGTTTCTGTGTTAATATTTTCACTACCAACCTGGCCTTATATCTCATCTGTCCATTCTCACCTTCCTTCAATTTGTAGATCCATCTGTTCTTCAGTGTCTTCTTTCCCACTGGCAACTCAACCAATTCCCATGTTTGGTTCTCTTTTAAGGAATCAATCTCCTCATTCATGCCTAGCTCCCACTGATTCTTGGATTCCACTTGTATTACTTCATCAAAACTCTCTAGTTCTCCACCATCAGTAAGCAATAAATAGAATAATGAAGGGGAATATCAAATTAGAGGTTTACTTACCCTTTCTGACCTCTTGATGGGTGTCTGAGAATCATTCACAACACGCTGTCCATCCAAATTCTCTGATAGTGACCGACCTTGGTCACTTCCAGGCCTGTAACTGGCCGACGTCGGTTTTGCCTGACCAACATCAGTTCTTGCCTGACTGACATTGGTCACTTTATGACCGACATTGGTTCCTATATTGTCGATGCCGGTTCCTTCCTGACCGACATCGGTCTCTGTGTTTTCCTGTCTGTGATTATTCTTTCTCGTGAGCTTATTTTGGACTGTCACCTGGTCCAATTCTCCATTGCTCTACCCAGATTGATTCAGCTTCTTGAGCTGATCACTATACATCACTTTTTCATTGAAAACAATATCATGGCTCCTAATTATTTTGTTAGTTCCTAGATTCTAAAATCAGAATCCAAAATTATCAGAGCCATAACCAATAAATGTGCACCTCATAGACTTAGCATCCAGCTTCTTTCTATTTTCCTTATCAACGTGCACAAAAGCTTCACAACCAAAAAATTTGAGAAATGAGAGATCTACCTTTTTACCTGTCCATGCCTCTTCTAGAATTCCACCATCTAGAGCTATAGAGGGTCCTCTGTTAATCAGGTACACTGCAATATCCACAGCTTCTACCCAAAACTCTAAGGGCAAACCAACATGCAATCTTATACACCTTGCATGCTCCATTAATTTTTTGTTCATCCTTTCAACAACTCCATTTTGCTGAGGTGTCCTTGGAACCATCCTTTGCCTGCGTATTCCATGCATATAACAATACCAGTTGAACTTGTGGCTGCAAAACTCACCACCATTGTCAGATCTCAGGCACTTCAATCTCTTGCTTGTTTTATTCTCAACCATAACTTTCCAAATCTTAAAAGTGTCAAAAACATCAGATTTCTTCTTTATACAATAGACCCATACCTTTCTTGTAGCATCATTTATGAAAGAAACATAGCACGATGATCCTCCAATAGAAGCAACCTGAGCCGGTCCCCACACGTCTGTGTGAATAAGCTCCAATTTGTGCTTCTTCTTTGTTGACCCAGTCTTGAGAAAACTCATCCTCTTCTATTTTCCAAAAATATAGTGCTCACAAAAATCTAGGTCTATGCTTTTCAAATCTGAAAGCTTACCTTTTGACTTAAGAATAGACATTCCCTTCTCACTCATGTGGCTGAGCCTAGAGTGCCACAACTTTGCATCCACATCTGAAGTAGATAATACAGAAGGAGAATTATCAGTAATACAATTACATAAATAGAGAGTACCTACTCTCTTACCTTTGGCCAATATAAGTGCACCCTTGGTCACCTTCCAAGATTCAGCTGTGAGAGTTACTGCACAACTCTCATCCCCTAACTTTCCTGCAAAAATCAAATTCCTCTTCAAGCTGGGAACATGCATGACATCTCTTAACACCCATGTGTTGCCATTCTGCATTTTCAGCTGCACTTTTCCTTTGCCAACAATTTTACAAGGCTAATCATCCCCTAAATAAACTATTCCAAAATCTCCATGGACATAGTCACTAAAATATTCTCTATTAGGGGTTGCATGGAAAGATGCACCAGAATCTAAAACCCAAGATTCTATATTATTATGCAAAGAGAATATAAGAGCATCTTATGTAATACCTGTAACTTTTGTTTCTTCTTTACCTTCATGCTGATTGTCTTCTTTAGGCTTTGACCAACAATCTTTGCTTATGTGCCTTATCTTTCCACAATTCCAGCATTGTGGCTTTTTGCCATTTTTGGATTTGGATCTACCTTTCATCTTTGACTTAGACCTTGATCTCCCTTTCTTGCCCTTCTCTTTTTGCCTTCCCCTGCTCTCAAAACTTAAAGCATTCCCTAATGTTTCCTCTATGCTTTTCTTGTGAATTTCTTCATTCAATATTACACTAACAACATCCTCTACTTTTAAAATATTTAAAGGAGATGCAATATTACTAACTGTCATTACCAAGCTATGCCAGCTTTCAAGCAAAGAACATAATATTAAAAGAGCCTTAATTTCATCATCAAACACTATTTTGACTGAATTTAATTGATTTACAATACCATGGAAATCATTTAGATGATTAGATACAGATCCACCTTCCTGTATTTGCAAATTAAATAACTGCTTCATAAGATATACCTTATTTGAAGCTGAGGGTTTTTCATATAAATTGCTAAAGTAGTCATTAACTCTACCGTTGACTTTGCCTGTGATAAATTAGATATCACAGTAGATGCCAGACTCAATCTTATAGATCCAAGAGCCTTTCTATCAAGAACTTCCCATTCTTCATCATCCATGTCTTTGGGCTTCTTTGAAACCCCACCTAATGGTAAGTATAGATCTTTCTGATACAGATAATCTTCTATCTGCATTCTCTAATGTTGATAATTCTTGCCATTAAACTTCTCCATTCTTAGTTTACTTTTTTCTGCCATTGCTTTCTCCCACTCAAATAGAAATCCCTGTGAGTAACTTGTAATTAATACACACTAACCAGATCTAAAACACCTGTTAGTCAACCTGAGCTCTGATACCAGTTGTTGGGGATCAACCAACAATGTTGATCACTATATGAAAGCAATTAAATATAGAATTAAACCAGAATGATAAGTAACTAGAATCAGAAATAGCAAAGAACAAGAGATACAAGAAACCACCTTGAAAACTTGTATTAAACTCTTTCTAGAAGGAATACAATTGAAGAAACTTCTTTTCTTCCACACCTCTCTCAGATGTATAGGTCTCTTTCTAGATATCTTTCCCTCAAGAGTTCTCTCTCTCAATTACAATCAATTCTAACAACCTGGATTGATACACATATACAATCTTGTACTATTCAATTCAATAAGCTAAGAAGATCTAATCCTATATATAATATTAGGAAACATGAGCATACGATTATAGCCATTAGATGCACCTCCTAATCAAGGGCTCTAAATAGTCTTACTAAAGATAGAGATGCAGACTTAAGACTAACACTTAATCCTACCATGCAAACATTCTATTCTATCCATAGAAATAACATTCTGGACGCACAGGTGACCGACATCGGTCCCTGCCTGTCTACCTATGACCGATGTCAGCCGATCCATGACTGACGCTGGCATCTCCTAGTTGACTCCTGACCAACATTGGTCACTCTTGACTGACTCTGGTGATTGTGTAATTCCTGCAACTTCTGCAACTTGCTCATTTGGTGAAGCTTTTAGCTCCACACCTCAACAGTTGTGTCAATGCTACTATATGATTTTGATGTTAGTGTCCTATATGGAATATCCAAAGAAATGTAACCACTTGGATGCTTCTAGGTTTGGCTTTGTCTTTGATTTAGTGCATTTACATTTGGGTCATGGATAGTCACTCCTTGTAAAATGTAAAAACCCTAGCTTTCCATCTTCAATGTGACTTTAGGAAAAAAATGGGTTAGTGGGAATACAATATTGATCTAACCATAATGAACATACTATTACAGGATACTTCATATATAGCCAATACTTTGAAGAGGGCCTTAGTCTGATGTAATTTTCCCTTATGTGTTGAATTATGTGTGAATCATGCAATTTGTGTAAATCAAGTAAAATAATGATCTATATTTTAAATTGGTAAATTAGGATCTTGGGATATTTGTTTAGTACTTTAGACCTGTAGATGTGTTGTACTTATGACTAGTATGGAAATATGGAAGCTTTGATCAATTGAATGCTTGATAAGTGCCTTGGTATTTTCTAGGTGAGGAATGAATGAGGGTTGATATTGTATTTATATCAATCCATTTGGATTAATAACTCACATTAAATTACTTAGGCTAATAATTAAGATAAATTTTATTAAAAATTTGGATGACATTAAGGCACTAGACACTTACATCAGGGTAGGACAATAACATCAATACTATCATTTAGCCTTAATGTTAGTATTTGGGGAGTAGTAAAAAAAGTTTAAGATCAAAACTTGTAGAGGTGTAAGATAAATATATTTAAGTATTTTAGGTAAGATATAATGTTTATGTCATCAATATAATATTGGTTGGACTAAGAGATAGGACAAAGGGCAAAATATAGAGTAGATGCAAAGCTTACAGAAGTAAGGAGAGTGTATAACTAAGAGGAAAAACCAACATCTAAGTTTTCCAAGTGTATAAGATTTAGGCACTATATAATCAAAAAATATCATAGACATTTACCCCCATTTAATATAATAAATAAATTACTAGTTTAAAGGAAAGGAATAAGTACCTAGGTGTGTGTGCACAACTTGTCTTTTCTTGAGTTGAATTTGAGTGCTTTTGATAATGATTGACCTACAACCAAGAACATGTTACAATGTAAAATTAGTGTATATAATTTGGTTTAAAATTACTTGAAATATATTGAAATGAAAAATCAAGGTTTAGGAGTGCACCTATGTGTCGATGTAACCACCTTGCCTATTGGCAAGTTGCTTTGAAAAAAAGGTATCATTGTAAGGCTCTAAAAATTAGATTAGTATAAATATAGATAAATATTTAAAGTGCATATTGTAGATCAAGAATTTAAGAGAGGTTAGTCAAATTTTAGTAGATAAATATAAAATAAATTATATATATAACTTCTCAAACCTAATCCCTAGGTTGAGCCATGTAATTAACAAACATGAAATGCAATTAGAAAGATAAAATAAATTTTTTACCTCCCTTGAAGATATGTTTAAGAATCAGTATAAAATGGTTGAGATTGGATTATAGATGTATAATTCTTTGTCGATGCTTGGATCCTTGCTTGGGAAGCACCTCTCCTTGTCTACATTTGGTCTTGGCTTTAACTTGGCATAAAAAAGTGATGAAGCTTCTTGTGATAATCTAGCATAGTAAATTTACATTATGAAGCTTGTTTATAATGGCTAATTAGCCTTGTATTTATAGATTTAGTAAAATGATGAGAACCATTCATCTCAAGATGAGGATCAAGGTCCCAAAATGGCTCCTACTATCCATGATGAGGAACATGGGGCATATAAGAAGATGATATGCTTTGTAAGAAGGGCAAAGATTTGTAAGCTTTCTATGAAGGGATAAATGTTTAACCTTTATGAGGAGGGATAAGCTTTGTAAGCTTTGGTGGGCCTTGCCATTTTATTTGATTATTAAATTGGTAAGTTTCTTAAATGATGAGGATAAATAGGAATATTGATTTTCCTATATTTGTGATATGTGTATTTCATGTAACCTCACTTATAGAATAAGATTAGCTAACTAATTACTCTTAATTAACTAATGTATTGTGATGTGAATTTTATCAAATAAGATGTGATAATATAAGAATTTAGTTAATTGATTAAAGGGTCATTTTCAAAAAAGGTACCAAGTTTGGGTACTTTTTATAAACTTGAATAATTTAATGAAGTACAATACCTTGATTAGGGATGTAACAATGTGCCACATAATGCATACATCAAAATTTTGGGGGAATTGGGTTGATTTAGTGATCTCTATCTAAATTTGATTATGAAAATATACTTCAATCATAATTTGAACATAGAAGTGGTAAAAAATAGGTTTCTACATTTTACCCCATTTGAGAAGGCTGTAAGACACTAGTCACAATAACATATTTTCAAAGAATAAAAAAGTCATTAAAAATAAATTTGGTATTGCTTGAAGAATTTTGTATTCAATCCTCTTTATTTTTGAAATTATGAGTCATTAAACTAGAATTGGTACCCCAAAGGGTGTTTGATTAGCCCTAGATGGCCCCTTGAGGGGATGGTTGGGAGAGAGAGAAAACAAATAACTCCTTAAAATGAAGAATAAGAATGGTATAAATTTGCAAATAACAATGTGCCCTAGTAGGGCAAATTTTTTTATTATCGATCGGTAAAATATTTTTCCATAGTAGGGAGGAAGAAATAATAATATAAATTTGTGGATTTAGAATTAGAATAAAGTCTAGATAATAGATCTGGACCAAAAAAAGGAAGTCTTAGTTGATCAAAATATGTCCCAGTAGAGTGAAAAAATATAAATAATATAAAGAGTTGCCCTAGTAGGGTGGATTTGGTCTTTGGTTAGTCTAAATGGTTTTCCCTAGTAAAGATGAAATGGTTGGAGGGTAGTACACAAGGATCCGGTGTTTCAACATCACCGAGTAGATTTACACATCTTGATTTTTGACACAATACCAAATGGTATGCACCAATATATAAAACTATGATGTTTTGGCCATGATGTGCATGAGGACCAACCCCCAATTCTAATAAACAATCAACAAAAACACATCAATGATAAAAACCATAATGAAAATGTTGACAAATGCTAATGAATGGACCCAAGTACTTCTACTTAACAAGAAGCACCATGATGATGACCCCACTATTAGAATGGATTGGGTTGAGGCAATAATAGAAAAAGGAAACAAACAAACAAAAAATTAAAAACACACATAAACTTGAAAATAAAAGCAACATAAAGCATATTGTTGTTTAACCAAGTCCAACTCCACATGTGAAGACTTAATGATAATGATAAATGGATGGTGCCCCCAAATAAGGATACATGCAAGGAAAGGACACTTCTACAGGTGGATAAAAATAATTGGAATCAATAATGAGTCTATCCCAATAGGGTAAATTTGTGAGGGAGACAACCCAACAATGGTGTAGGACCTAAAAGGATTGGATTAAGGATTTTAACTAAATCTAGGATAAGATAAATGTTTTTAAATTTTGTGGCTTTATATCTTTTAGAAAGATTGTAAGCTTATTCTAATATTTATGATTTTGTGAATTTATATCTCTCATAGACATTGTAAGCCTTAATCTAATTTTTAATATTTTACGGCTTTATATCTCTCAGGGAAATTAGAAGCCTTTTCCAAAATTTTAAGTCACTTGATTATTTTAAATGTTTTTGTAATTTTTGGATATCTTAAATCAATGGAGATTTAAAAGATAAAACATAGTGTAAACTCACTAAATATAGTATGGCTTTGATAATGGTAAATAATAATAATCTTATATAATAGTCCCAATTTTTTTGGGATTAGGGACTACTGATAGATAAGGTAGGATAAATAAGATCCTAGAAAAATGCTAAGCACCAAAAATTACATTTGATGGAGCTAAGTCGAAGGATGAGTTCCTTCAAGAAGAGGTTAGGGCTTATTAAATTATATGAGGACATAAATGAAGTGGTAGTAGTTATCTCTATGAGTCAAGTTTTGAGAGATAAATGTCTATCAAGATTTACAAGGATTTTTTGACAAAAGTCCATCATCACTACAATCTAATTTTTATGGGTTGTAGCTGAGTGGAGACCTATAATTATTTTATTTAAAGGTTTTAAATTTTTTTCTAATAAAATACCATCATCATGGTGATCTATAGTGGATAGACTACTCCTAATTGGAGCTAAGTCAAAGGATGAGTTCCTTCAAGAAGAGGTTAGGGCTTATTAAATTATACGAGGACATAAATGAAGTGGTAGTAGTTATCTCTATGAGTCAAGTTTTAAGAGATAAATGTCTATCAAGATTTACAAGGATCTAATTTTTATGGGTTGTAGCTGAGTGGAGACCTGTAATAATTTTATTTAAAGGTTTTACAAATTTTTCTAATAAAATCCCATCATCATGGTGATCTATAGTGGATAGACTACTCCTAATTCAAGAGATATATATCCTTTCTTTATAAAAGGTTATCATGTCTACATCCTCTATCTCAGTACCTTGGTACAATTGATCTGTCGATGAATTAGTGGAGGATATGAGAAAGATACAATAGGTATTCAATAAGCCATTAGACCCATAAGGATCTTGAGATATGATGTTGTTATTAAAAGGAAAACCTCATACATATATTGTAGTATAAATATGTACATGATGCATATGGTCATGATGATGTACAAGAGAATAAAATACATTGATTAAGATTTGACTTACTATAACAAGGATGATCATGATATTACTAGATAGATAACAAGAGTGTGACCACTCATAATTATTATTATCAGGATGACCATTTGATTGGGGGTTACGTGTCCACACTGACAGGTGAGTAGACACAACCTTTATGAGTGGAGTGATTACTCAATAGAATCCATGATGTCATAATACTTATTCAGTTGATAGAATGGATGATGTGTATTTAAGGAATTTACTAGAGACCAAGTGTGCAATGTTTTTTGTGTAATTAAGTACTTGATACCATTAGTGATTTTTTTAGGGTCTTGACATAGAGGGAAGTGTGAAGGTTGATAATGGCATAAAATAGAAGCAATGGTAATGTAGGTGGGTATAATCGATAACCACATCCTCCTAATATGATATATAAGGTGAATATGTGGATCATTTAGATGATGCACTGAATAATGGACCTAGTAGAAGAAATATTGTGGCAACATTAGTTGATGGAACCTCAAATTTAGCCTCAACCCCCACCTTGATGAAGAAGGCATAAATTTTATTATACAAGATGCCAAGAAGGGGAGAATAACTTGAGTCTTGATTAAAATGAATAACAAATAATTTGTAATGGAGGAACTCCTCACTATCTGCTAGGATGCATGATGAGGTGATGATAGGTTTTGCTCACATAGGCTCATCATAATGAGTAGATGAATGCAAGGGTTATGTCAATATATAATGGTGTAAGATAGAGAGTGGAGTATGAATCCATATATATAATGATGCACACATATATTGGGAGTGGAATGTATCCACCAATATCCACTGATATAGTGAGAAATGTGGATCAGGTAGTGTTATCTCCAAATCTTGCACCCTAGAAGAGGGTTATTCAAGCCTCCTCTAGATTTGGGAAACATTGAGACATTTCCAGGCCTGTGGGTGTGCCTATAAGTGGAAATGAACCTCTAGTTTGAAAGGGATAGCTCCATGTATTATCTTTTTGTGCAATAAAATTACTAAACCAGTTTGTATGAGTGAAAAGAGTCAAAAGTTTGCATAAATGAAAAGTCTAGTCTAAAATGGTGATACACCAAGAATTAGTATCCACATGTATGCCCTATACGTATACAATATAATATAGTCTATATCTCAAGCTCTATAATATTCCAACATAAGTATTAAAATGTAGAGATAAAATGAATGAGATCACACAAGGTAAATAATTAGAGAGACAACCTATATAGTCCAAAAAAGGGTTACAAATGTGCAAAATTTCATACAGCTAAAATGCACTCTACATGACCTATTGGATCAAATATTTGCTCAAAATCATGAAGGATAGAGAATAAAAGGATAAAAAATCACTTGTTGCCACTCTGTGTCTCTTTCATGCCCAGATAAATGCCTAAAACTTAGAAAGAAAATAAACTTATGCTTATTTGCTCAAAGGGAAGAAAATGGTAGAACATTCTAGCAGGGCTTCACCATACTATCTATGGATGATAAAACAAGAGCCCAAGGGTCCTATTTATAGAAAAATAAAGAGAGAAAAGAGAGATCTTAGGCACCAAAATAGAAACCTCCAAAATAGTTTACCATCACCATCATGGTGAAACTGATTCTAGTTGTTCTCTCATTCAGTTAGAGTTTGTCTTTCTCTTTGATTCACCCTCTTGAAATGACCAAGATCACTGTAAAACTAATGGTGAGATGACTCTCCATAAGAAATGGCTTATATTGCTACTACAAACCTTAGATTCCCTAAAAGCTTCTATGTTTTACACTGTAGACCCATTCAAGTTTTTTGAATGGCTTTACTTATGAAACCTCTAAGTCAAGCATGTTGGGAAACCCAATTTGAACAATCCTTTCTCTTTCAATTTTTTTTGATTGCTTCTACTTATAAAAGTTTATAAGTAAATCTCTTTTGAAAACCTAATTTTTCTTTGCTTAAGACCCTTTCAGGTTTTCTGAGTCCTACTCCTTGCTTGATCCTTTAGATTCTGTAATCCTCCTTACTTATAAAAGTCATAAGTCAAGTATGTTAGGAAACCTAATTTGCACTGTAGAGTCATTCAGGTTTTCCTAGTGACTTCACTTCTTATTTGAATATTTTAGGCATGAACTTGAAGTCTTGTAGCACATCATGTTTTTGAATGCCAACAACTAGTTATCCATCCTAAATTTGACATCCTATGACACACCATGCTTTTGAATCCCAAAGGTTAGTTGGCCACCCTAAATTTGATATCCTATAGCACGTCACCAATGTGAACCCAATGGCTAGTTGGCTACATCAAATTTGACATCCTGTGAAATGTCATGGGAATCCATTTGGGTCAGGTAATTTTCTTGAAGTAATTCTTTCAGACAATTTGTATGAAGGAATTCCTTTGGAAATTTTAGCTTTGGGGCAATGGTTAGTTCCTTTGAGAACTTTTCGCGAAGGACACTTGGGAAAGTACCCTTCAAAAAAGTTCTGAAGGACACCTGAGTATAGGCATAAGGTCCCTTCAAAAAATTTTGAAGGGCATTTCCAAAGGAAATGGCGCTTCAAAACTTTTTTGAAGGGCATTTCCAAAGGCAAATGGATCTTCAGGAAAAATCTCGAAGGGTCACTTTGGAGGAAAGGACAAGGCAAGTTCCCTTTGAAAAAGTTCTGAAGGGACAATTAGATGAAAACATGCCCTTCAGAACTTTTTTGAAGGTCCACTTGGAAAAAAAGTGCCCTTTAAAAAAATTTGAAGGGATACTTGGGTGAAAAAGTTCCCTTTAGAACTTTTCTGAAGGGTCACTTGGATAAAAAGTGCCCTTTGAAAAAGTTTAAAGGGACACTTGGGGGGAAGGCAAGGTAAGAAAGGCCCTTTGGAAGAGTTATAAAGGGCACTTAGAAGGGAAGTGGCCCTTCATAATTTTTTTCGAAGGGCACTTTAGGCCAAAACAAAACAAGAAAGGATAAGGCAAATAAGGCAAGGGGAAAAAACAAATAACAAGGGAGAAAGGCCTAAAATAGGAGAGGATGAAGGGAAAAGACAAGAAACAAAGCAAGTGACCAAACATAAAAAATGAGAAAGGGAGAAATGAAAAGAGCCAAAGGGAAAACATAAATTGGTCATGTAGAAAATGGTCAACATTTTGGTGATTTCCAGGGGAGACATGCCCACTATATCATAAGACCAGTCACCTAAATCCTTACATTAGGTATAGAGTCATGTAAGGCAAACAAGAGTTGAAAGAACAAGTGATGGATGAACACACAAGCTAGAGAGACACATGCATAGCCAAAAAAAGGAAGGAAAACACCTAAAAGGGAAACATTATACTCTAAAGCACTTAGGGAAAATAAACACAACAAAGGAAACACACCAAAACAAGTTATATATAAGACATGGCTAGCAAGGGTCAAAATCAAGGCTTCAAATGGATTCCATTCACCAGAATAGGCATCACTTCTCCATCTATTTTGGACAACTAAAATGAGTTTCTTTGCTTACACTTGCTGATGATGTAAGGACCACTCCACAAAGTATCAAACTTTATATGTTTGCCTCATTTTACTCTATCTTCATCCCATTTCAAGACCAAGTCAACTTCTTTGAACACTCTTGCCCTTGCCCTTTTGTCAAAGGATTTCTTCATGAGAACTTGATGGTGTTCCAAACCTTTGTGTGCATCATCTTGTGCCTCCTATAACTGGATTAATTTTATCAATCTAACCTCCATGGGAGTGTTTTCAAGTAATTTCAGCGATTGTGCAAGTTATAAGGTAGGGAACTCTTGTGATATGGATAGCCTAACTTATCTCCCATAGACAAGTATAAAGGGAGAATTACCAATTGACTTCTTGGGAGTGATTCTATTTTCCCATAAGGCTATCTTTAGCTTGTTATGCCATGCTCTTTGATTAGTTTCCAATGTCCTTTTGATGATCTTGATGAGGTTCTTGTTGGTAGACTCAGCTAATCCATTACCTTGAGGGTAGTAGTTGGATGAGGTACTCAAATGAACTCCACTCTTTTCTGCCCAATCAAAAGTTTTAACACTTATGAAAGAAAGTGCATTATCTAACATGATGACAAGAGGAAATCTAAATTGAGTTATAATGTTGTCATAGAACTCCAAGATGGCATTTTCATTTTCTTCCTTCAAAGAAACAACCTCTACCCATCTTGTGAAGTAGTCTGTAGCAGTCAATATCCATTTGTGTCCAGCACTTGATGGAGGGTTGATCATGCTAATAAAATTAAGGCCCCATTGCATGAAAGGTTTGTCCACTTAGATAATATTCAATGGAAGAGAAAAAATATTTTGTTTGCCAACAAAGAAAACACATTGAGGACAAACCTTAGCCCAATGATAACAATCCTTAAAAAGACTACGCAAATAGTAACTAGCTCTCATTATTTTTGTAGTTATTGTTCTAGGAGAGAAGTGACTACCATCCACACCATTATGGAACTTTTATAGTAGCATATCAAATTGGTCATTGTTAATGCATCTTAGCAACACATTACTCACATCCTTATTCAATAGAATGACATCCACAAAATAATAAGGAACAACTTGTAGCCTACAATACCTTCTTTGAGATTTGTTCAAGCCATTGGGACACTCACCATTTTGAATAAAACCAATGATGTCTTGTGGCCAACTTTGATTTTTTATTTGATCATCTAGTTGGTCTTGATCTTGATTTACCAAGGGTTGTTCTTTTAGCTCTTGAAAGTTGGATGCTAAGTGCTCACATAAACCTCTTCCTCTTACCAATCTAGTTACCTTGATGTCAATGTCATATTCCATCACCTTCGTGATCCATCTAGCTCTCTTCTCATTAAGATCCCTACCTAGAAGAAACTCTTTGGTGCTAAGATGAGAGACCATGACATGGATCTTGTTGTTGGAAACCATATGCTTGAATTTTTTCAATCCTCTAATGATGATTAAAGCTTGCTTCTCAACAAAATAATATCTCACTTCATAGTCTTCTAAGTGTTGGCTGAAGAAAGCAATTGGTTGCTCAACATCTTCATCATTCTTTTACATAAGCATAACTGAGCTTGTGTCAAGTTTAACAAAAGTATAAAAAATTAAATCTTTATAAAAATTTGGATTTAAGAGAGTGGGAGATGCTAAAATTGCTTTCTAGATTGCCTTAAAGCTGCCTTTACCTTCCTTTGTCCAAGTAAAAACTTGGTTCTTTTTTATCATGGCTGTGATAGGCTTTACCACAGTTACAAAGTTTGGGATAAACCTCTTTACAAATTTTATTTTTCCCATGAAAATTTATATCCCTTTCTTGTGTTGAGGTAAAGATAATCCTAGAATAGTTTTAGTCGTTTTAGGGTCAATAGATAAGTTTTCTTTTGAAATAACATGACCCAAAAGCTTACCTTCATGGACAAGAAAGATTCACTTATTTGGATTGAGGGATATGCCATGCTCTCTACACTTATCAAATACTTACCTTAGGTGTCCCATACGATCATCAACATCCTTTGAAAAAATGGTTATATCATCAAGGTAAACAAGAAAAAACTTATTGATCAAACCTTTGAAAACCATGTCCATTGCCCTTTGAAATGTAGCTCCAAAATTGGATAAACCAGATGGCATCTTCTTGTAGGAAAAGGACCCAAACTTGTTGGTGAAGGCTGTCTTGAATTGATCCCCTTAATTTACCAAGATTTGATTATAACCTAAATAACCATCAAGAAGTGAGAAATGTTGAGACCCTGAAACAACTTACAGAATGTGTTCCATGGAAGGGAGTGGATAATGATCCTTGAGAGACACTTTGTTTAGATCATGAAAATCCACACAAAGTATGATTTCTCTATTCTTATTTTGAACCAACATAAGGTTAGCTACCCAAGTTGATTGTTTGATAGGAAAGATAATACTAGACTCAATCAATTTGGTCAACTCTTTTTTCATGAGTTCTTTTACCTTGGAGTTGATAGGCCTTTGCTTTTGTCTTACTAGTTTAGCTCCATGCTCAAACTCAATGGTGTGATGAGCTAGACTTGGGTCAAATCCTTTTACGTCTTTTTATTCTTAGGCAAAGATGTCATGAAAATCTTTGCATATTGCAATAAAATATTGCCTTTCTAGTTGAGAACAAACCTTGCCAATCTTCAAAAGTTTGTCCTTAAAAATCATAACTCTCTCATAGTTCTCTTCTTTTATTGACATGCTCATTCTTTGGTTTCTTTTTTGATCTTCCTCATTAAAAAAACTCTCTAAGGTAATCAGCCCCTTGGGTATTTTATTTATCTTTAGCTGTATAATTTGCTCTTCATAATGATCATGCAACTTCTTTTGATTTCTTGAAGAGAAGCATGCCTCATTTTTCAAGAAGTGTGCAATGTGTTCATCACTTTCAAACACTTGCCATACCACTTAATTATCTAGAATGGAAGGTCTCATAATGATCTTGATATGGGATTGATCTTTCTCTTGTTCAACATCAGTAACTGAGTCAAAATGTGGTCCTATTGTAGCCAAACTATCATCATGCTTGTTCAAGTCTCTTGGTATGGGCTAGATGTTGAAGACATCAAAATATTTAAGTAGATCCCATAATTTATGCTTGTAAGACTTAAACAAGGGGTTATTGGTTGTATCTTGACTTATCACTTGATGAATGACCAGCTGACTATCTCCATAGACTTTCAAAAGCTTGATTCCTTTCTTTTTTGCCCATTAGAGACCATGAACTAAGCCTTCATATTCTACCACATTTCAAGTACAACTAAATTGAAACCTATAAGAAGAGTAGTAATGATTCTTTGATAGGGAAAACAACATGAAACAAACTCCTATGCCTACTTTGCTCCTTGAACCATCAAAGAACATTTCCCACATGCCATCAAGCTCATGATCTTTATTGGTGAGTGAAGGAATTGGGGCATTCTCCTCATGCATGCAGTAAACTCCCAAATCAATTTCCTCAATGAAATTGTAAGAATCAAAGACATGTGTTTTAGTGCTATACTTATCAAGATGGAGGTTGGAAATACCTTTAAGAGGAGAATATGTTTCACTATTCAAGATTATTTCCTCCTCTTTGCTGATTAGACAATTGTGATTTGTCATTATCTCCAAGTATGGCTTAATGTGGGATCTTGCTAAGGGTTGAGACCTTATGGTTACCTTGGTTATATACCTTTTCTTGAAATCTATAAAGGACCAATCAATAGAAAGGTATCCTCCTATCTTGGCCGTAAAGTCCCTAGACAAGCATATAGTAAAGTTTGCTGGAAGGTCCACCACCACAATATCTTTCATGATAGGGAAGCTTGGGAAGCCATGTAAAAACACTTTCAGACCTTTGACCAATCCTACCATCTTGGTTGGATTTCCATCCAACTGAAACACACCTTTACTATGGGGCTCATATTTCAAACCTAACTTATCAGCCACTACTTTAGGCATAACAATAGTGCTTGCTCCACTATCCACAATACAATTGTGGACCAACTTATCTCCCACAATAAGTGTGAGGTAGAAGGGTGGAGGATTTTCAGATTTAGTAGAAGGCTTCAAAAGATGATTTAGAGAATTTGTGAGAGCCACACTATGATGATTTGAAGATTGAGGAGCCACATGCATGCTTGCTAACTACTCTTACAAAAGCTCCTTTTGACCAGGTATATGTAGAACCTCCCAAAGGGATATATTGTCTTAGTGCTTTTTAATGATTCCAAAATATTTAAAGATGGATTATTAACTCTCTATTTCATTTTTTATTGTAATAAAGGAGCTATAGCTTGCTATTTTGCAATCTTAGTAGCTGTATTTACATTCTAATTTTGTTGAGGAACATGGCTTGTAGAAGGTGCAACACTTTAATTAAGACTTTGTGGCCTTGGAAAGGTATCACTTGGAACTATTCATAGATCTTGCCCTTCTTACAATTCTCTCTTCTTGGCCCCTATATTGGCTATAATTGACATGCCTTGAGTCAACACAAATCATCTTTTACTTGAAAATTCATCATTCTCACACTTGGGCTGTTGCCTTCTCCAGGACTAACCTTTTGGCTGGAACATGCTTCTTCTACTATCATGTAAGGAGTAGCTTCCTCTTGTGTAGTCAAAGCATAGCTAGTTCCTCCATCATCATGTGTAAATTGACCTTGATGTTGGCCCCATTGGTCCACATGATCTTTTCCTTGTACTAGATGTGCATGACAACCTTTATAGGAGGAGTAGAATTTGGATTATATGAATTGGGATGCCTACTGTAACCTTGTTGATTTTATCCTCTCCCTTGAGAATTTTATTTGGATGGATATCTATATCATTGTGGAGGATAGTATTGTGCATAAGAAGGAGCACTTACCTGATATTAAGCTTGCTTGAGCTGAGCTCTCAATGATCTAATTTATTCATCCTTTTCCACAACATTATCCACCTTCTTGGGAAAGGCTCTTGGCTTCAAATTAGAATTGGGAACTTGTGACATTCTTGGAGATTCAAATGAATTGTGGGAGAATAAAGGCATGGAAAATCTTGGAGGGAGTCTTCTACCCTAAATCAAGCTATTCTCAATGTCAATTGCTAGCTCATATGCACCTAGAAGAGTGAATTCCCCCATTGACTATAACATAATAACAAAATTATTACCAATCCCTTTGAGGTATGTTGGGAATACAAAGCTAAGAGGAGGTCTCATGATTGGTGGTAGCCTATACCATGTTCTTTGATATCTCTCATTAAAATTTCCTATGGATTCATTTGGACCTCTTCTTATTACATTTAGTTGATGTATTATGGAAACATGATCACTCTTATTTTTGAATCTTGTCACCAGTAGGTCTCCAAAGCCATCCCAACTTATAATTCATCCGACCTCCAAAGTTTTATACCAGTCAAGTGCTTTGATTTTTAAAGACAACAAGTAGCTTAATGGCTATGTTGGCCCTAGTAACATTATGTAAATTGCATAAATTAGAGATGTCTCTAATATGTTTAGATGGGTTAATAGGACCCTCCCCATTGAAACTAAGAAGATTTTTGATAGCATGTAGAGGGATGGGGTCATAGGCAGGAAGTTCTATTAGGTTTTGGGTATTAAAAGTAGGGAAGGGTTGGCATCTATCTATCTCTCCCCTTTCCCCCATTTCTCTTATTCTCCTTTGATCCTCTATTTATTCCTCTTCTTCAACTTCTTCCTCTCCTTGAATTTCTTCAACCTCTTCCTCTTCTTCCCTAAAACCTCCTTGTCAAGGATTTAATAGGGCTAGGAGTGGTTTAGGGTGTTATTCTTTAGGAAGAGCTTTAGCTAAAAGGGCTTCGTTAGAAAATATTAAGGACCTTGTGAGGAATATGTAGGATAATGTATAAAACTTGGTCATGAACTAGGGATTTACACCCTTTTAGAGTTGCCAAATACTAGGTTAGGGGTATTTCTACTACTTTAGGCCTGTTAAGACCAACATTCACCTTGATTTAGGAATAATTTAGTTCCCATCAGGGATGCCAAAACTATTATCTCTAAATATTGCACCTTAGGAGAGGGCTATTTAGGCCTCTTCTAGATTTGGGCAATGGTGGGACATTTCCAAGCCTATGGGTGTGCCTATAAGTGGAAATGAATTGCTAGGTTGAAAGGGCTAGCTCCCTGTATTAGGTTTTCATGCAATAAAACTATAGAACTAGTCTATATGAGTGAAAAGAGTTAGAGGTTTGAATAAATGAAAAGCCTAGTCTAAAATGGTGGTACACAAAGAATTAGTATCCACATGTATGCCCTATACTTATGAAAAATACAAAAAAATATAGTCTATACCTAAAGCTCTAAAACATTCCAACATAAGTATTTCAATGTAGAGATAAAATAAATGAGATCACACAAGGTAAATACCTAAAAAGACAACTTGTATAGTCCAAATAAAGGTTACACATGTGCAAAATCTCATACATCTAGAATTCGCTCTACATGACCTGTTGGATCAACTCTTTGCTCAAAATCATGAAGGATAGAGAAAAAAAGGATAACACATCACTTGTTGTCACTCTGTCTCTTGCATGCCCAAGAAAATGCCTAGAACATAGAAATAAAATAGACTGATGCTTCTTTACTCAAAGGCAATAAAATGGTAGAACATTCTAGCAAGGCCTCATCGTACTATCTGTGGATGATAAAACAAGAGCCCAAGGATCCTATTTATAGCAAAAGAGGGAGAGAAGAGAGAGCTCTTAGGTGCTAAAATAGAAGCCTCCAAAATAGTTTACCATCTCTGTCATGGTGAAACTAATTCCAATTGTTCTCTCATTCAGTTGGAGTTTATCCTTCTCTTTGATTCACCCTCTTGAAATGACCAGATCGCTACAAAACCAATGGTGAGATGACCCTCCATAAGAAATGGCTCATATCACTATTGCAAACCTTAGATTCCTTGAAAGTTTCTATGTTTTAAATTTTAGACCCATTTGGGTTTCTTTTAATGGATTTATTTATGAAACTTATAAGTCAAGCATATTGGAAAACCTGATTTTCACTATCCTTTCTCTTTTGGGTTTTTTTGATTGCTTCTACTTATAAAAGTTTATAAGCAAAGATATTTTGAAAACCTAATTTTTCTTTGCTTAAGACCCTTTTGGGTTTGTCTGAGTCCTTCTACTCCTTGATTTCTCTTTCAGGTTCTTTAAGCCTCCTTACTTATAAAAGTCATAAGTCAAGTATGTTGGGAAACCTTATTTACACTACAGAGTCATTCCCCAATGACTTCACTTCTTATTTGAAGATTTTGGGCATGAACTTGATGTCTTGTGGCACGTCATGTCTTTGAATCCCAATGGCTAGTTGGCCATCCTAAATTTGACATCCTATGACATGTCATGTCTTTGAATCCCAATGGTTAGTTGGCCACCCTAAATTTGACATCCTATAGCATGTCACCAATGTGAACCCAATGGCTAGTTGGCTGCATCAAATTTGACATCCTATGACACATCATGGGAATCCATTTGGGTTAGGTAATTTTATTGAAGTAATTCCTTCAAACAATTTGTCTAAAGGAATTCCTTTATTAATTTTGGTTTATGGGCAATAGATAGTTCCTTCAAGAACTTTCCTTGAAGGACACTTGGGAAAGTGTCCTTCAAAAAAGTTCTGAAGGACACCCGGGTAAAGGCATAAGGTCCCCTCAAAAAATTCTAAAGGTCATTTCCAAATGAAATGGCCCTTCATAACTTTTCCAAAGGGCATTTCCAAAGGCAAAGGGCCCTTTAGGAAAAATATTGAAGGGTCACTTTGGAGGAAAGGACAATGAAAGTGCCCTTCAAAAAAGTTTTGAAGGGGCACTTAGATGAAAAAGTGCCCTTCAGAACTTTTTTGAAGGGCCACTTGGAAAAAAGTGCCCTTCAAAAAAATCTGAAGGGACACTTAGGTGAAAAAAATCCCTTCAGAACTTTTTCGAAGGGTCACTTGGATAAAAAATCCCCTTCGAAAAAGTTTGAAGGGACACTTGGGGGGAAGGCAAGGCAAGAAAGGCCCTTTGGAAAAGTTCCAAAGGGAACTTAGAAGGGAATTAGCCCTTCATAACTTTTTTTGAAGGGTATTTTAGGGTAAAACAAAGCAAGAAAGGCTAAGGCAAACAAGACAAGGGGAAAAAACAAATAACAAAGGAGAAGAGCCTGAATCAGGAGAGGCCCAAGGGAAAAAATAAGCAACAAAGCAAGTGACCAAATACAAAATATGAGCAAGGGAGAAATGAAAAGAGCAAAAGGGAAAACACAAATTGGTCATGTAGAAAATGGTCAACATTCTAGTGATTTACAAGGGAGACATGCCCACTATGTCATAAGACCAGTCACCTAAATCCTTCCATTGGGAATGGAATCATGCAAGGAAAACAAGAGTTGAAATAAAAATCCATAGCTGAACACACAAGCTAAAGAGACACACACATATTGAACAAAAGAAAAGAAAACACCTGAAATGGAAACACTATGCTTCAAAGCACTTAGGGAAAATAAACACAACAAAGGAAATGCACCAAAACAAGGTATATATAAGACATGGCTAGCAAGGGTAAAAAACAAGGCTTCAAATGGATTCCATTCATTAGAATAGGTAGCTCTTCTCCATCCATTTTGGATAGCTAAAAAGAGTTTATTTGCTTGCACTTGATGATGATGTAAGGACCACTCCACAAAGTATCAAAATTTGTATGTTTACCTGATTTTGCTTTATCTTCATCCCATTTCAAGACCTAGTCACCTTGTTTGAACACTCTTGCCCTTGCCCTTTTGTCAAAGGATTTCTTCATGAAAACTTGATGGTGTTCCAAGCCTTTGTGTGAATCATCTCTTTCCTCCTATAGCTGCACTAATTATATCAATCTAACCTCCATGGGAGTGTTTTCAAGTAATTCTAGCTATTGTGTAAGTTCCAAGGTACGAAGCTCTTGTGATATGGATAGCCTAGCTTCTCTCCCATAGACAAGTACAAAGGGAGAATTACCAATTGTCTTCTTGGGAATGATTCTATCTGCGCATAAGGCTATCTTTAACTTGCTATGCCATGCTCTTTGATTAGTTTACAATGTCATCTTGATGATCTTGATGAGGTTCTTGTTGGTAGACTCAACCAATCCATTACCTTGAGGGTATTAATTAGATGAGGTACTAAAATGAATTCCACTCTTTGCTTCCCAATCAAAAGTTTTAGCATTTATGAAAGCAAGTGTATTATCTAAGATGATGACATGAGGAGTTCTAAACCCTGTTATAATGCTATCATAGAACTCCAAGATGGCATTTTCATTCACTTCCTTCATAGCAACAGCCTCTACCCATCTTGTGAAGTAGTCTATAGTAGTCAATATCCATTTGTGTCCAACACTTGATGAAGGATTGATCATGCCAATAAAGTCAATGCCCCATTACATGAAAGGTTGGTCCACTTGGATAGGATTCAATGGAAGAGCAACAAGCTTTTACTTGCCAATAAATAAAGCACATTGAGGACAAACCTTAGCCCAATGATAACAATCCTTAAAAATACTAGGTAGATAGTAACCAACTCTCATTATTCTTGTAGTTTTTGTTCTAGGAGAGAAGTGACCACCATCTACACCATTACATAACTTTTCTAGTAGCATATCAAATTGGTCATTATTAATGCATCTTATCAACACATTTCTCACATCCTTCTTAAAGAGAATTTCATCCAAAAGACAATAAGGAATAGCTTGCAGCCTAAAATACCTTCTTTGAGATTTGTTCAAGCCATTGGGACATTCACCATTTTGTATAAATCCAATGATGTCTTGTGTCCAACTTTGAGTTTGCATTTGATCAGCTGGCTGGTCTAGAGCTTGATTTACCAAGGCTTGCTTTTTTGGCTCTTGAAAGTTGGATGCTAAGTGCTCACATAAACCTCTTCCTCTTACCAAGTTGGTTACCTTGATGTCAACGTCATATTCTATCACCTTCATGATCCATCTAGCTCTCTTCTCATTAAGATTTCTACTTAGGAGAAACTCCTTGGTGCTAGTATGGGAGACCATAACATGGATCTTGTTGTTGGAAACCATATGCTTGAATTTTTTTAATCCTCTAATGATGGTTAAAGCTTGGTTCCTAACAAAATAATATCTCACTTCATAGTCTTCTAAGCCTTGGCTACTCAACATCTTCATCATTCTTTTTCATAAGCATAGCTAAGATTGTGTCAAGGTTATAAAAAGTATAAAGAATGAAGTCTTTATCAAAATTCAGATTTAAGAGAGTGGGAGATTCTGCAATTGCTTGCTTAATTACCTCAAAGCTACCTTTACCTTCCTTTGTCCAAAGTAAAAACTTGGTTCTTTTTTAGCATGGCTGTGATAGGCTTTACCATAGTTGCAAAGTTTGGGATAAACCTTCTTAAAAAGTTTATTTTTCTCAATAAACTTTGTATCCCTTTTTTGTGTTGAGGCAAAGACAAGCCTAGAATAGCTTCAATCCTTTTGGGGTCAATAGATAAGACTTATTTTGAAACAACATGACCTAAAACCTTACCTTCATGGATAGTGAATATGCACTTCTTTGGATTGAGGGATACGACGTATTCTCTACACTTCTCAAATACTTGCCTTAGTTGTCCCATATGATTAGCAACATCCTTTGAAAAAATGGTTATATCGTTAAGGTAAACAAGCAAAAAATTATTGATCAAACCTTTGAAAGCCATGTCCATTACCCTTTGAAATGTAACTCCAAAATTGGATAAACCAAATAACATCTTCTTATAGGTAAAGGTCCCCCACTTGGTGGTGAAGGCTATCTTGAATTTATCCCCTTTATTTACCAATATTTTATTATAAATTGAATAACCATCAAGAAGTAAGAAATGTTGAGAAATTGAAATAACTTGAAGAATTTGTTCCATGGAAGGAAGTGGATAATGATCCTTGAGAGATGCTTTGTTTAGATCATGAAAATCCACACAAAGTATGATTTATCCATTCTTATTTTAAATCAGCATAAGGTTGGATACCCAAGTTGAGTGCTTGATAGGAAAGATAATCCTAGACTCAATCAATTTGGTTAGCTCTTTCTTCATGATTTTTTCTACCTTTGGGTTGATAGGCCTTTGCTTTTGTCTTACTAGTTTAGCTCCATGCTCCAACTCAATGGTGTGATGAGCTAGACTTGGGTCAAATCCTTTCAAATTCTTATATTCCTAGGTAAAGATGTCATGAAACTCTTTGCATAATGCAATAAAATCTTGCCTTTCCAGTTGAGAATAAACCTTGACAATATTCAAAAGTTTGTCCTTAAAAATCATAACTCTCTCATAGTTCTCTTCTTTTGTTGGCACACTCATTATTTGGTATCTCTTTTGATTATCCTCATTGAAGACACTCTCCAAGGTAATCATCCCATTGGGTATTTTATTTGTCTTCAACTGTATAATTTGTTCTTCATAATGATCATGTAAATTCTTTTTATTTCTTGAAGAGAAGCTTGCCTCTTTTTTTAAGAAGTGTGCAATGTGTTCATCACTTTCAAACACTTGCCATGACACTTCATTATCTAGAATGGAAGGTCTCACAATGATTTTGATATGGGATTAATCCTTCTCTTGTTCAACATTAGCAGCTGAGTCAAAATGTGCTCCTATTGCATCTAATCTATTAACATGGTTGTTAAAGTCTGTTGGTATGGGCTTGATGTTGAAGGCATCAAAATCTTCAAGTAGATATCATACCATATGCTTGTAGGACTTGAACAAGGGGTTCTTGGTTGTATCTTGACTTCTCACTTGATGAGTGACCAGCTCACTATCTCCATAGACTTTCAAAAGATTGATTCCTCTCTTCTTTGCCCATTGGATACCATGAACTAAGCCTTCATATTCAGCCACATTGCAAGTGCAGCTAAAGTGAAACCTATAAGAAGAGTAGTAATGATTATTTGTTGGGGAAAATTATATGACATCATCTCCTACACCTACTTTTCTCCTTGAACCATCAAAGAACATTTCCCACATGCCGTCAAGCTCATGATCTTCATTGGTGAGTGAAGGAATTAGGATGTTCTCCTCATGCATGTAGTAAACTACCAAATTAGTTTACTCAATGAAAGTTTAAGGATCAAGGCCATGTGTTTTAGTGCTATACTTGTCAAGGTAGAGGTCTAAAATACCTTCAAGAGGAGAAGATGTTTCACTATTCATGACTATTTTTTCCTCTTTGTTGATTAGACAATTTTTATTTGTCATTGTCTCTAAGTATGGCTCAATGTGGAACCTTGATAAGGGATAAGTCCTTATGGTTACCTTGGTTTCATACTTTGTCTTTAAATTTATAAAGGACTAATCAGTATAAATGTATCCTCCTATCTTGGCTGTAAAGTCCCTAGACAAGCATATATCAAAGTGTGTTGGAAGGTCCACTACCACAATATCTTACATGATAGGGAAGCTTGGGAAGCCATGTAAAAACAATTTTGGACCTTTGACCAATCCTACCATCTTGGTTGTAGTTCCATCCAAATGCAACATACCTTTACTATGTGGCTTGTAGTTCAAACCTAGCTTATTAGCCACCACTTTAGGCAATACAGTAGTGCTTGCGCCACTATCCACAATACAATTGTGGACTAACTTATCTCCCATAATGAGTGTGAGGTAGAAGGGTGAAGGATTTTTAGATTTAGTAGAAGGATACAAAAGATGATTTGGATAATTTGTGCGAGCTGCACTATGATGCTTTGAAGATTGAGGAGCCACATGCATGCTTGCTAACTGCTCTTGCAAAAGCTCCTTTTGACCAGGTATATATAGAACCTCCCAAAGGGATATGCTTATCTTAGTGCTCTTTAATGAGTCCATAATATTTAGAGATGGATTATTTACTTTCTCTTACTTTTTTGATGGTAATAAAGGAGATGTAACATACTATGTTACAATCTTGGTAGCTGCATTTACATTCTAATTTCATTAAGGAACATGGCTTGTAAAAGGTACGACACTTTGATTAGCACTTTGTGGCATTGGAGAGGCATCACTTGGAACTATTCATGGATCCTAGCCTTCTTCCAATTCTCTCTTATTAGCCCTTATATTGGATAAAATTGACATGCCTTGAGTCAACACAAAATCATCTTTTACTTGAAAGTTCATCATTTCCACACTTGGGTTGCTACTTTCTCCAAGACTAACCTTTTGGCTAGGACATGCTTCTTCTACTATCATGTAAGGAGTAGCTTCCTCTTGTGTAGTCAAAATGTAGCTAGTTCCTCCCTCATTATGTGTAAACTGACCTTGAGGCTATCCCCATTGGTCCACATGATCTTCTCCTTGCACTAGATTTGCATGAACTAGAACAATAGACTTTATGGGATGAGTAGAATTTGGATTATATGCATTGGGATGCTTGTAATAACCTTGTTTATTTTGTCTTCTCCCTTGATAAATTTATTGGGATGGAGCTTGATATCCTTGTTGAGGATAGTATTGTGCATTAAGAGGAACACTTACCTGATATTGAGCTTGCTTGAGCTAAGATCTCAATGATCTAATTTCTTCATTCTTGTCCACAATGTTATCGACCTTCTTGGGAAAGGCTCTTGGATTCACATTGGCATTGGGAACTTGTGACATTCTTGGAGATTCAACCAAATTGTTGGTCAATAAAGGCATGGAAAATCTTGGAGAGAGTCTTCTAGCTTGAGTCAATCTATTCTTAGCCTCAATTGCTAGCTCATATGCAATTAGAAGAGTGAATCCCCCCATTGATTTCAACATAATAACAACATCATTACTAATCCCTTTGAGGTATGTTGGGAACACAAAGTTAGGAGGAGGTATCAATATTGGTGGTAGCCTATACCATGTTCTTTGAAATCTCTCATTGAAATCTCCTATGGATTCATTTGGATGTCTTCTTATTATATTAAACTGATGTATTAGAGAAGCATGATCACTCTTATTTTTCAATATTATCACCAATAGGTCTCCAAATCCATCCCAACTTCTAATGCAACCCCCAACCAACATTATATACCAATCAAGTGCTTTGCCTTTTAAAGACATAACAAGTAGCCTAATGGCTATGTTGGCCCTAGTAACATTATAGAAATTGAAAAAATTAGAGATGTCTCTAATATTTTTAGATGGGTTAATAGGACCCTCTCCATTAAAACTAAGAAGATTTTTGGTAGCATTTGGAGGGATGGGGTCATATGCAGGAAGCTCAATTAGGTTTTGAGTATTTAAAGCAGTGAAGGGTTGATCTCTATCTATCTCTCCCCTTTTCCCCATTTCTCTTCTTCCCCTTTGATCCTCTATTTCTTCTTCTTCTTCAACTTCTTCTTCTCCTTGAACTTCTTCAACCTCTTCCTCTTCTTTCCCAAAACCTCCTTGCCAAGGATTTGATAGGGCTAGGAGTAGTTCAGGGTGTTGTTCTTTAGGAAGAACTTTAGCTAAAGGGGCTTGGTCAGAAAATCTTAAGGACATTGTGAGGACCATGTAGGATAATGTATAAAACTTGGTCTAGAACCAAGGACTCACACCCTTTTGGAGTCACCAGATTCTAGGTTAGGGGTATTTATAGTAATTTAGACTTGTCAAGACCAATATTCACCTTGAATTATTAATAACTTGGGTCAGATTAGGTGTGCCATAATTTTTGTCTCCAAATCTTGCACCCTAGAAGAGGGCTATTCAGGCCTCCTCTATATTTGGACAATGTTGGGGTATTTTTAGGCTTGTGGGTGTGCCTATAAGTGGAAATGAACCTATAGGTTGAAAGGGATAGCTCCCTTTATTAGCTTTTTGTGGAATAAAATTGTTGAACCAATTTGTATGAGTGAAAAGAGTTAGAAGTTTGCATAAATGAAAAGCCTAGTATAAAATGGTGATACACCAAGAATTAGTATCCACATGTATGCCCTATAATTATGCATAATATAGTAGAATATAGTTTATACCTCAATATTTAAAAGATTCTAACATAAGTATTTCAATGTAGAGACAAAATTAATGAGATCACATAAGGTAAGTAATTGGAAAGATAACTTGTATAGTCCAAAAAAGGGTTACACATGAGCAAAATCTCATACAACTAGAATGCACTCTACATGATCTGTTAGATCAAATATTTGATCAAAATCATGAAGGATAGACAACAAAAGGATAAAACATCACTTGATATCACTCTGTGTCTCTTGCATGCCTAGGCAAATGCCTAAAACCTAGAAAGAAAATAAACGTATGCTTCTTTGCTCAAAGGCAAGAAAATGGAAACACATTCTAGCAGGGCTTCATCATACTATCTGTGGATGATAAAATAAGAGCCCAAGGGTCCTATTTATAGCAAAAGAGGGAGAAATGAGAGAGCTCTTGGGCACCAAAATAGAAGCCTCCAAAATAGTTTTTCATCACCATCATGGTGAAACTGATTCCAACTGTTCTCTCATTTAGTTGAAGTTTGTCCTTCTCTTTGATTCACCCTCTTGAAATGACCAGGATTGCTAAAAAACCAATGGTGAGATTACCCTCCATAAAAAATATCTCAGATCACTGTTGTAAATCTTAGATTCCTTGAAAGATTTTGTGTTTAGCACTACATACCCATTTATATTTTTTGAATGGCTTTACTTATGAAACCTATAAGTCAAGCATGTTGGGAAACCCAATTTGCACTATCCTTTCTCTTTCAGGTTTTTTTGATTACTTATACTTATAAAAGTTTATAAGAAAATCTCTTTTGAAAACTCTATTTTGCTTTGCTTTAGACCCTTTTGGGTTTTCTGAGTCCTTCTACTCCTTGCTTGCTTTTTTGGGTTCTTTAAGGCTCCTTAATTATAAAAGTCATAAGTCAAGTATGTTGGGAAACTTGATTTATACTATAGAGTCATTTAGGTTTTCCCAATGACTTCACTTCTTATTTGAATATTTTTGGCATGAACTTGACATCTTGTGGTACATCATGTCTTTAAATCCTGAAGACTAGTTGACCACCTTGAATTTGATGTCCTACAACATGCCATATATTTGAATCCCAATGGCTAGTTGGCCACACTAAATTTGATGTCCTAAAACACATTATGGGAATCCATTTGGGTTAAGCAATTTTCCCAAAGTAATTCCTTCGGAAATTTTTTCTAAAGGAATTCCTTCAAAAATTTTGGCTTCTGGGCAACGGTTAGTTCCTTTGGGAACTTTTCCCGAAGGACACTTGGGAATGTGTCCTTCAAAAAAGTTTAGAAGGACACCCGGGTAAAGGCACAAAGTCCTTTTATACAATTTTGAAGGGTATTTCCAAAGGAAATGGCCCTTCAAAACTTTTTTGAAGGGCATTTCCAAAGGCAAAGGGCCCTTTGGGAAAAATCTTGAAGGGTCACTTTGGAGGAAAGGACAAGGCAAGTGCCCTTCAAAAAAGTTTTGAAGGGACACTTAAAAAAAAAAGTGCCCTTCAAATTTTTTTTGAAGGGCTACTTGGATAAAAAGTGTACTTTGAAAAAATCCAAAGGGACATTTGGGTGAAAAAGTGCCCTTCAAAACTTTTTTGAAGGGTCACTTGGACGAAAACATAGATATGACAATACAAGAATGGAAAGGGGGAATATAAGAATAAGGAAGGGTGGATGAGCTAACTCTAAATGCTGTAGACAAGTGGACATTGCCTACATAGTCCCATGGACACTAGGTCCAACATGGACTTCAGGCCAAATATATTTCTCTTAAGAATTGGGAAGAGAAGAAAATTGATGACAAGTAAAAGAGATTGATTGTAGAAGAAAGTAGGAGTGGGATCACAAAATGGTGAGTGAGAGAAATAAATATATTATCACTCTAAAGTATGAGAGAATTAGGTAAATTATCTCAAAAAATGATGAGAGCATGGTTGAAGTTAAAATCACGAAGAAAGATAAAAGGCAAGTGTTCACTAATGAACAAGGTTAATAATTCATAGTGTTTACCAGGTCTAAGGTTTAGAACATGAATGAGCTCATAAAATGGTGAGATTATAAGGAATTTTAACTCCCACAAAATAATGAGAGTGTGGTTTAGGTTGCTCATAAAATGGTGAGAGCATTGGGAAGAAGGGTGCTCATAAAATAATGAGAACAAAAAGGTGCTCAAAAAATGGTGTGAGTATAAAGGTGCTAAAAAAATGGTGTGAGGATAAAGGTGCTCATAAAATGGCAAAAGCATAAATGTTCTCAAAAAATGGTTAGATTATAAAGGAAGGGATATTAGGAAAAAATAAAACAAGATCAAAAAAATGAAAAGTATAGCCAAGCTGATCTAGAATGCCCCATGCATCGAAGTGCTACCTATATAGTCTGTGTGGATCTCAAGCTGACATACTTCTCCCAAAAATGGGATGATAATGAATGGAATGGTAATGATGATTAAAAATTAAGTGGATTAGATAAGAGGATCCTTCCCAAAAAAATTTGGGCTTTATATCTCTTAAGGAAATTATAAGTCAATTTTCTCAATTTTGTAAAATTTTAGGTTTTTAAAAGTTTTTCAAGGTTTTTAGGCATCTTAAATTAATGGTGGATTACAAGGTGTATAATGGTTTATCTCATAAAATTGTGAGAGTATGGGAAAATAAGTGATCGAGTTGACCTCAAAAATTAAGCATTGCCTACATAGTCCAAATGGATGTCAGGTCAATGTAGTCCCACCCTAGCATAAATTACTATGAATCAATAAAAGGTTTGAAAACATGAATGACACTTTAACATAGTAAATGGTACAAGACTTAATCAATATCTAAAATATTTAGTTCTAAAGACCAACATTTATGTGAATCATGCATAAGTTACTCTGAGATACTACTCATCCTAGATGTGATGATGGTGACCAAATTTGAATAATCTACTAAAACTTTATCCAAATTCTAAAATTTGGAACCATTTACTGTACTGATAAGCTAAAAAATCAAGATCAAGAATGGTAATAGGATGAGGAAATAAGATAAATATGGACTAACTCAATGGGAAATGGGATGAAAAACAAGTGGTTCTAGGTTATAGCCCAAAGCAGGGGTCATCATAGATAATGTTCAAGCAAGTCAAGTGTAAAAATGCTTGAGATGCATAATAATCATGAGTTCATCTAGATCTTCTCCAAATGGTATGGTCAATGTATATGCTCTAGATCCATAATTTAATGTGATGATGAATATAACCAACTAATTAGACTCAAACTTAGCCTTCTTTTCATGGGTGGCATTGGTATTCTTTTGATTTTCCTTAAGAACTAGTTCTCCAAGTTCAAAGTCTTTGGGTTTTATGTAGTTTTTTTAGCTATGATGCAACCTATTCTGATAGGCCTAAATATTATTCAAAATAGTACCCATTTTTCATCAAGTAGGTCTAATTCCTACAATCAAAAAAATCTCTATTCTTCTTCATCAATGATGTTCTTTAGTGAAATTCATAAAGAATGTAACTTGATCTCAATGGGAGAATACATTTTGTGCCATAAATAAGAGAGTATGGTGTGGCTCCTATTAGAGTGAGGGAATTGGTACAATATGCCCAGAAGGTAGGAAATAATTACATATACCAATCATGACCAAAAATATTAATAGTTTTTTTCAATATTTGGATCAAGGTTGTGTTAAATGCTTTAACTTGGCATTGCTCTAAGGAAAATAGGTAGAGGAAAAGTATTATGTGATCTGGTACTTGGTATAAGGGGCTTTGAAATCCTTATTATTAAAGGAGATACTATTATCTAATATGATATTAGAGGAAATGCCAAAGCATAAAATGAGATGGTTGAGGATGAATTTGGGATTTTGCTTACCTATTATGTAAGTGAGGAGATTGGCTTCAGCCTACTTAGTAAAGTATTCAGTTATAGTAAGGATATGTTTATGGTCATATGATGAAGTCAGATTGAATTTTCCTATGAGATTGAGTCCCCATGTGGAAAATGGCCATGGTATAGTGAGTGGTTGAAGTAGTATAAATGGTGCATGAATAGGATTAACATGATTTTGACAAGCCACACACTTTTTTACATATGCATATGCATCAAATTCCATAGTGGGCTAGTAATACCCTATACACAAGAGTTTATTAGCAAGGACCATGCCACTAGTGTGGACCCTATAAATCTATTCATGTACTTATTTAAGCATTGATCTAGACTCTATTGAAACTAAACAATGAAGTAGAGTTCAATCATATCCTCTATGATAGAGAGTGACTGTGAGAATGGTATAAAGATAAGTGGAATGGATGAAGGATTTTTGTTTTTTTTACAATAAATATTGGAAGGAATAATGTTGTCATGGAGGTAAGCATATATGTCAAAGTACCAAGACAAGCTGGGACCAATAATTTCACATACCATTTCAAATTCTAAATATTCATGAGTTAGTTGTTTAAGATGTTTAATAAGAAATTGGTAATGAATAACATGATCTAAAATTGCTTCTAGGGAACCAATTTTTTCCATTGCATAGATAATTTTATTAATGGCTCTTATAATCTATTTAGATTGAATGTGCTCAAACCTCTATTTGAGATGATCCACCATTTTCTTGTATGGAATGAGTTTATCATCTTTGGTTTGGTAACACTCTGTCACCTGGTTGATAATTAGTTGACATTCTCCATGAACATGTAAATGCTTGATGTTCCTTTATATTCCTAAATGAAGCCATGTAATGGGTGATTCATATCATAAAATATTATTGGTACAAGTGAAATCAATATGAAATGCCTTAAGAATGATACCCCCTTGTGGTGTTATGAAGATAATACCATATATTGATCCATGAAAAGTCTAAGAACCATAAAAATAAAGGGCCTCGTGTTGAGGTACATAATAAGTGTCATCTAGAATCATGATTGACCCATCAAGAAAGATAAAGATAAATGGTTAGGTTTCTAACAAGGGTGCTTCAACAAGCTAATATGTAAGTACCTACCCTTTTATGGCCATTTTATGAACATATTAAATTTAAAATTGACTCAATATCATGATCCAATTATCCATACAACTAGTCAAAGCTACCTTAGAAAGTAGATATTTAAGTGGGTCTACTTTGGAAATGACAATGGTCATGTTATTGAGCATATAGTGGTGCAAATTTTGGTATACAAATATTATGGATAAATAATCCTTCTCAATTGATCTATAATTGTGTTCATAGGTAACCAATGTGTGGCTTAAATAGTACACTACTTATTCTTTCCATTGATCATTATGTTTTATCAGGAGTGCCCCCAAGGCATAGTCAATTGCTAGGATATAAAGAAGCAACACCTTTGTAGGTGTAGGTGGAGCTAGAATATGTGGATTCACCAAATATTCTTTTATTTTTTCAAAGTCCTATTAACAATATGTATTCTATAATAAAATGGTACCCTTATTTATAAGATGAATGAAGATATGACATCTATCTTCCAACTGAGAAATAAATCATTTGATAGACTAAATTTTTCCCTATAGGTTGCAAAGCTAATTCAAATTATGAGGAGGAGGTATTTCTATAATGGACTTAACCTTGGATAAATAGAATTTAATGCATTAGTGAGAGACAATGTAACTTAGAAATTTTCCTGAAGTCACGTTGAAGACACACTTTTTAGGGTTAAGTCTGATCTTGTATTCAAGAAGCCTTTCAAAGATTCTTTATAATACATCTAGATGTCCTCCTCTATTTTTGGATTTTTATAATATATCATTCACATAGTATTCAACAATATCATGCATCACATCATGGGAAATGATATTAATGACATGATGGTATGTGGCATCAACATTTTTGAGGCTAACTATAATCACTTGATAACAAAAAGTTCTCCATGGAGTGGTGAACACTATCTTATGTTGGTCTTTTAGTATAATTTTAATCTGCTTGTATCCTGAGAAACCATCCATAAGAGATAGCATCTCATACCAAGCCATGGAATATAAAATCATGTCAATACTTGGCAAAGTAAAATAATCATTTAGGCATCATTTATTGATATCTCTAAAGTTGGTGCATAATTTAATTCTTTGCAGTTTCTTGTTAACTAGGACTATATTTGATATCCACTCTGAATAATCAATAAGACAAATGCAACCTACCTCTAATAGTTTCTCCAACTATTTATTGACAAGAATAGATATGTGAGGGTTCATTTTTATCAAACTATATTTGATTGGATTGACATCAGGATGGACAACAAGATGATGCACAACCAAGGTAGGTTCTAAGCTTGGCATATCTAAATAATACCATGCAAAAATGTCTATAAACTCTCAAAGGAGGGTGGTAAATACTTCATGTTTCTCATAAGTGAGGGATGCTCCAAGTTTGATCCATTTTGGATTATCAAGTGTTCTAATGTATTAGTGGTGTCCTCCATGAATAGTGTGGAACCATATTCTAAAATAGTCAATAGAGTGGTAAAATGGTTTTCATCCTCATTTGGTAGGTCAACTAGTTCATCAAGTTATCCCAAGTACGAAGAGTCTAAATTTACAAGAGTTGGAAAAGGCCATTCAATAAAGTAATGTTGAATATCTTGAACTAATTGATCAAATATTTGTTGTTGTTGTTATGAATTAATTCTAGAATGGCATGAAGTTATTGAACTAGAAGTGACATGGGCTTCATTTGAGAGAGGGTGAACTTCCCCATCCAATGGTGCCTAAAATAGGTTTTCACCATGGGAATCATCTTTATTTTTACTTAAAATCTAGTATAAAATTTACTCAAAGAGTTTTTCACTTTGGGACCTCATCGTTTGATTTTATTTTTCTTTTCATTTGTGACTAGAGAAGTTCACATGCTCTCCAAAATGAGTAGTAGGGTGTAGTGTAATGAAAAATTCTTGTTTTTGATCACCAAGTGACACATTGTATTTGAGGTCCATGAATTCATATATTGCCTCATCATTATAAAAATATTTTAATAGTATGTAATGTTCTTGTTAGTCCTAGTTGATTAATTTGGGGTGATGAAAGAAAAGAGGATGAAAGGATAGCACAATGGAAATGGTATAGTTTGAATTTGGGTCAAATAAATTGGTATCAGCTAACTCATCATAGATTCTATAATAGGACTCTATGTTTCTATCTTTACCATCTATTCTAGATGATAAATTAGAAACTCTCTCAAGATTAATGAGTTTACTCCCAAATAATTTGTATGTAATACCTTGAGTTCTTGTGTGTTTGGTAACTAATACTGGCTTGATATCTCATTATTTTTTACCTAGGCCTTTTACCTTGTAGGATTGATGACCCATTATCTAGTTTTGGATATGATACTTTTTAATTTGGTAAAAAGTAGAAAAATCATCATTGTATAGCCATGAATCATCATCAACTATGATCTATTGTTATTCTTAAGAATTGGTTTTGATAAAAGTTAATGGTCCTATCTCAAGATAATTATTCTTCTTATACCATTCCATTTTGGGAATTTGTTTTTGAGGCCTACCATATGATTTTATCATCTTATTAATTTTTTCTATATGAAACTTATTTCCAATTTTATATTCCCTAAGGCCATTATCTCGAATAATGAAGTGATTGGTTATTTATGTAGGTGGGGTAGCTGAAATGGAAACAAGTGTGCTTAGATCCACATAATTACATTCTAGTAGTTGATCAATTAACTATCTTATATTTTACCTCTAAATGTTTACAAAATTGCTATGACTAAAAGCCACCAAGAATGATGACTTATAACCTAGAATGGGAGAACTTAATGGATTATTAAAGGGTAGATGGCATGGCACACACTTCATGGATCCAAGGTCATCCAAGGAACAAATTATATGATAATTCTAGGTCTAGAACATGGCAAAAAATATAATGGGTTAAAGGCCAAATTAAAATTGGTTAAAAAATTGTATCTTTCGACTCATGCTTTTCACTATCATATGATTTTATGATAAATGTGTCTTGGTAAAGATCTTTGGTTGTGTAACCCAAATGTTTGACCAATTTCAAAGTTATAATGTTGAACCCTAAACCATTATATATGAGGATTAATTTGATCTTGTGATTGGTAATTATAGCCTCTATGTATAATAGGTTATTATTCAAAGGTTTAAGGGATGACATATCTATTTGATCAAATGTGAGTTGTTGGTGAAGAGACAAATGACTCATAAGAGTTTGAAATTTATCAAGTGCAATTTCACTTAGAACTTTGGATTGGATTAAATTCTCACTTGATATGTTTTTGTAGATATATAACATTCACAAAAGATCTAGGATATAAATATGTGTAGGTGTCTTTTGTAATTGTTCCACAATATCATAAATATATTCTTAATTGGAGAAATATGATTGGTATTTTAAGGCAAAGGACCTTGAATAGGATTTTTGGAGAGAGGAGATACACGAACTTGAATGCTAACCTTTGAGCATCGAGTTGAGAATGCAAAATCTCAATTCAATGGTGAGTTATTATAATCAGAAGAAGGGGAATGATAAGAACATGATATGGTAACTCCTGGTCATTTATTATCATTGGGGCTATTACGAACTAAAGGAGGGTTACCAAAAAATGGAGGTGGAGGTCCAAGAATGAACACAATAGGTATATGGGTATCGTTGGTAGGTGGTTTGATCTTAATGGTAGTTATGAATCCACTTTTAAAGTGACCTACAACATTATAATCATAAGGGAAAATATTATAGCTGACCTGGGTATCATGACCCTGATTCCAATTCTATCATTGATAATTTTGTCATTTCTACTGATTGTTTGGTAGCCTATTATGACTTTAGTTATTGGCCTGACATTGTTTCTAATTTTGATTGTTAATAATTATGTTATGGAAAGGGGTTATGATATATACCCAAATTTTGATTAAATGTTATATCCAAATTATCTAAATCTATTTCTCCATTTTCAAGAAAGTCTTTAATGAGATGTTCAAGCTAGATACATCTATGAGTAGTATGTCCTTTAACTCAATGATAGTCACAAAAATCATTATCCCTATACTAATTAGGCTTAGGTTGATCTACAAGAAAATGTCTCAATACTGACCAGATGATCATGTTGGCTATAACTAGTATTTGAAATACCATACCAATAGGCTCATCTAGATCGCTAAAAGGTATACAATGTGAATGACTCATTCTTAGAGGTGGCCTTTATAAAGTGAGTTATGTATTAGGATGGTTTGTTTAGACAAGTGGTGGTTATATTATTTTCACATGTCTAGATTCAATCACTCCATATCCTACAACATTTTTTTCATGTTAAAGGGTCTAGTCTTCTCCAATGTACCTGATTGTGCTTGTGCAGAAGATTGTTCCTAATTTTTATTCTATGTTTGGTCATGAGAGTAAATTTTGATAATTCCATTATCGATGAGAACTTTCTCAATTTATAGTCCTTTATAAATAAATTCTTCAAAGGTGTTAGCATAATTGAGTTTGAGATTATGAGCCACATCAAATTGAATATTGGCCATGAATATTGTAGCTAGTTATTTGCTAGGGAGATTATGTGGAATTTGAATGGCTAATGTGTGCCACTATTAAAGATAATTGGCAAAGCTTTTTCCTCCTCTTTGTTTAGATTGACATAAATCAACTATAGTCAGATCATGTTCTAGATTATAGGATAAATGTTTTACAAATTTATCAGACAAGTCATCAATGTTGTTAATAGAATTCTTAGGTAGAGTTAGGAACCATTCTAATTCTTACCCTACCAAGCTACACAGAAACAAGAAAAGTAAGTATATGTCACTATAAGTAACTTATTGACATGAAACTAAAAAATCCTTTAAATGTTCTTTTGGATCACCCTTGCCCTTTGTATTTATCAAACTTGGGCATCTCAAAGTGACATGAGATAGGTATTTAAAGGTAGATCATGTCAAATGGATAAGAACATATATCATCAAGCTTGAATTTCTTATTATGATTACCTATTTGAATGGCCAAAATTTTATTTTAACCTCTCACAAATCTTGGAAGGTAGGACTAGAATTAGATAGAGTAGGCACATTTTTTTGGGTGGTCAAAGGTGAATTACCTTGACCTTAGGAAGGAGGTAACACAGACTGTTGGGAAATTTGAACATGATTGGCTTTACTAGGACCATTCACTCTTGGATTGTAGGTGTATTAATGATATAGTACTTATTATTGGTATGGTACTTTTTAATAAAGGTTTTGATTTGGAGGGAACTAAGGCTTAAATAGAGGAATGTTTTTTTAACATTTAATGGTAGTTGTTGGAATTGGAAAGGAACATGATATTGATTAGTAGTAACTCACCACATAAAAGGAACCTTGTTGTTGAATTGAAAAATCCTCTTACCAAGTAGAAGTAATATTTGGTTGGCTAATAAGAATATGTTGTGGATTAAATAACCTTGGTATAGGATTAATTGGCACTTATAATAGAATGTTTATCACCACATATCAAGGTGGGGGTTTATTCAACACTTACTGGAGTGGAGAATTAGCTACTCCTTGTGGAGGTAGGGTATTAGTTTCCACTTGATGGGGTGTAGTACTTGGAATTTGTTGTTATGGATAAAATGTGTTATTAACTTGTTGAAATAAGGTATTTGGAACATTAAAATAAGGAACTTGTGGGGAATATGGAATAACATTTTTTGTGTTCTAGATGGCACTTGATGTGGGTTAAAATAGGCCATTTGAGCATTGTCCAACACATGTTGGGTAGAGTCTACAAGGACCTCTGAATCAAGATTAGTTACTAAGTTGGTTTCAAATAGAGGTTTACTAAACATGTTTATAGCTAATGTCTTTTTAACAAAGGGATACAATTTGTACATTGGATAGTTTGATAAATCTAATAGTTGTTCTGTTGGAATATTTATTTCTAATAATGTAGGATTTTGAACTTGGAGACTATTAAATTAGTTGACTAAGGTATCCAAGTCCTACTTATCCTATTATATTTGTGAAATAATAAGTTATATTTGTGTCATAAGATCAACTAGTTGACTTTTTCCTTTGTTTGACACTACCAGGGCTTGGTTAATAGTGGGATCTTAGCTAATAGTTGCTTGATTCTCTAGTAATGCAAGAGGTGCTTGATTGGGTGCTCTAACCAAATATTGTAAGTTTTTTATGGGAAAATTTGGAGGAAATTTCACACCCATTTTAAACAACCTAACAAGATGTTCATCTTTATTGTCAAATAGTTGTCTAGAAAATTGATCTTGCTTATATTCCTCATTAGATGATATATTTTCAAGGTACATTAGATTGAGTCTCTGTTCATTCTCAAATGATATATGTTGGAGGTACTATTGACCTTGTTTGGTATGGGTTGGTACACTTGGAAGATATTATTGGTATTGTTGACCTTGTTTGGTAGTAGTTGGCACAATTGGAAGAAATGGATTATGCAATTCAAATTCAATATTGGATGACACATTAATAAGATATGATTGATCATCTTCATATTATAAATAATGGTTATATCCATAAGGTTTTTAAACCACTTCTTAATTAAATGAGGGTTTATAGATGGCCCCACTACATGTGTATATAGGCATGGTTAAGTATATAAGCTTTGTTTTGATAAGTGGTTTGGGAACCCTAAAAACTTAGCTAGACTTACAAAAAGTACTTGTAAATTGGTCCAAGGTAAAGTGTCTTACTTATGGTTAAAACACCAATCAAATGGTATATAATGTCTATTATTTCAACAAGTAAAGGTAAGATATTATAAAATGATGTGTCCACAAATTTGAGGTTTAAAGGTTTTAAATCCACTATGCTCAATGAGCAAGACCTTGGGAATGTTTGAATTTGAAGAACTTGTAATGCATAAAATATTGGTACAATTGGAAACTTTACCTTGAAATGTTGAATCAAGATTCAAACCTGGTTTATATCTTAATATTATAAAAGGGGTTGACCTTGGTAAAAATTAAACTAGAATTGGAACTAGACTTTGAACTTGAAACTTTAAATATTGGAATTGGAAATAGAAGTCAAATTGGGATCAATACTTGGTTGTGAGCTAAATCAAATGGTATAACTAAACTTGTTTGATAATAATTTGGGCATTTGAACTTAAGAACTAGTTTGTTTATAAACTCTAAATAAAGGAACATTAGAATAGGCACTTAAACTTGCACTTAGTTTTGAATTAAATTGATTGGCATAATGATGCAATTTTGATGATAAGTTGGGATTGACATGGTTAGAATAAATAGAATAGGTATTGGACCAAGTTGCTAATTTTGTTTACATAAAATTTCAATAGCATAATGCCTCTTTGTGAAAGGAACCATGTGTTTTGGTTTTGGACTAAGAACTTGATGTTTTGTTTTCAAATAGGTTATGAACACAACATAGGTTTTAATAAAAAAACACCCAAGCAAACATGTGGAAACTGACATGGGTTACAAGATTGTCATTGATTTTTTTTGATATACTCATTTTTGAGAGGATAAAATTTAATATTTATTAAAATGAATTAATTATTTCACATTATTGGTAGGGTTTTTATACCCCTACTTCTCTGAAAAGTTCATATGGAAAAGGTAATATACATTGGTTGTTAACCTTTGAACCCTTGTATCAGTGATTTATCTATGAAAAACATGGCTTTTTGCCCTAAATTTTTGATGGAAAATTAGTTGGTCTTGATATATTTTATAGTACATGGGCATTAAAACTATCCATAAAGTGGATGAAAAACCATATAGCTTGTTATGAAAGGGTCTAGCATATTTTTTAATCACTTCATCCATCAATTTCTTAATGAAATGTGATGTCTAGAATGTGCATGCTTTAGGGATCCATTCAACTTGTCAAGTTAACCACTCAAACACTGTTCAATCAAATGACACACCCAATTTGTATACCCCACTAGATAAGTGGGGTTGTATGAATTGGAAGATGAAACCCTAGGTCAAAGTACCCCTAAAGGAGTTGTGAGGAGGATATGAACTCCCACTCACTAAGTCAAATAAAAAATAAAGGAATAAATGGTCATTTCTGAGTCATCCAAGTTCCTAGGAACAAGGAGAGATCATACATGATTTTACTTAGGTTTTGACTCATAATCAATCAAATAAGAATGATATATAACATAACTATCTAAGCAAATAATGTAAGGTAAAATAATCTTAAGAGCACGATAGAAATTATGGTTTGTTCTTTTTCAAGCACCAAATGGAAGTGTGATTGATTTTTTTTAAACACCAAATTTGAAATGTGAATGTGTTTTAAGGATGATTTTTTTTTTCTCCCTACTCAAGGAAACCTATAAAACACTATTAGAAGTCTAATAAAACCAAAAGAGAAAGGGAAACCGGTAAAATAAACACACTTAAAATCTCACAAACACTAAAAATACATGAAATTATATATATATATATATATATATATATATATATATATATATATATATATATATATATATATATATATATATATATATATATATATAAAGGAAGAAATGGTCATTTATGAGTCATCCAAGTTCCTAGGAACAAGGAGAGATCATACATGATTTTATGTGGGTTTTGACTCATAATAAATAAAATAAGAATGATAAAGAACACAAATATATAAGTGAATAATGTAAGGTAAAACACTCTTAAGAACATGAAAGCAATTGTGGTTTGTTCTTTATCAAGCACCAAATAGAAGTGTGATTGATTTTTTTAAACACCAAATGTGAAATGTGAATGTGTTTTAAGGATGCAATTTTGTTTCTCCCTACTCAAGAAAACTTGTAAAACATTATTAGAAGTCTAATAAAACCAAATGAGAAAGGGAAACCTTTAAAATAAACACACTTAAAATCTCACAAACACTAAAAATACATGCAAGTTTATAGTTTATATGTGTGTGTGTGTGTGTGTGTGTGTGTCTATATATATGTGTGTGTGTGTGTGTGTGTGTGTGTATATATGTATGTATATATGTATATATATATATATATATGTGTATATATGTATATATATATGTGTATATATATGTGTGTATATATATGTGTGTGTGTATATATATATATGTGTATATATATATATATGTATATGTATATGTATATATATGTATATGTATATATATATATATATATATATGTATATATATATATATATGTATATATGTATGTATATATATATATATGTATGTATATATATATATGTATATATGTATGTATATATATATATATATGTATATATATATATATATATGTATATATATATATTTATATATATATATACATATATATATATATATACATACATATATATATATATATATATATATATACATATATATATACATATATATATATATATACATATATATATATATATACATATACATATATATATATACATATATATATATATATATAACATAAACCTAAAAAATTTAAAAAGTTAAAAAATAACCACATAAAATAAAATAAATAAATAAATAATTAGTAAAATGATGACATCTCACAAAATATAAATCAAATTTCTATGAAAGTTTTGCAAGTTTTTTATAGTATAAATTCACACCACCCTGAATATTTTTAGAAGAAAACAATAAATATATTATAAACTACAACCATTTTAACTGTCGATTTGATCATTAAAATTAATAATGACTAAAATAGTGATATCTTCTAAACTATAAATCAGATTGCTATAAAAGTTTTATAGGTTTTAGATAATACAAATATGTACCACCCTAAAAAAATTTATAAATAAGAAACAAACACTATGAAATTTATAATTATTTTCAAGGTCATTTTTTTGAAATTCTTGAAAATAAAAGCATCAATAAAAAATCAAGGAAAGAGTGGGTGCACAAACATGTCCTACTGGGAGTGCCATTATGTAGATCAGGAATATAAAACAAGATAGTCAAATGTTAGTAGATAAATAAAAAATAAATTAAATACATAACTTCTCAATCCTAATCCTTAGGTTGAGCTATGTAATTAAAAAACATGAAATGGAATTAGAAAGATGAAATAACAATTTTACCTCCCTTGAAGATATGTTTGAGAATCGGTCTAAAATGGTTGAGATCATCTTATAGATGTAGAAGTATTTTCTATGCTTGTATCCTTGATTGGGAAACACCTCTCCTTATATACACTAGGTATTGGCTTTAGATTATCATGAAAGAGTGATGAATATTCTTGTGATAATCCAACATAGTAAGTATACATTAGGAAGCTTGTCTATAATGGTCAATTAGCCTTGTATTTATAGACTTGGTAAAATTATGAGAACTATTCATCTCAAAATGATGATCAATGGCCCAAAATGGATCCTACATCTCCATGATGAGGAACATGGGGCATGTAAGAAGATAATAGGATTTGTAATAAGGGAGGAGATTTGTAAGATTTATAAAAAGGGATAAGCTTTGTAAGCTTTATAAGAAGGGATAACCTTTGTAAGTTTTGGTGGGTCTTGCCATTTTATTTAAATGTTAAATTATAAATTTTCTTGGATGATGAGGATAAATAGGAAAATTTATTTTCTTATATTTGTGATATATGCATTCCATGTAACCTCACTTATAAAATAAGATTAGTTAATTAATTACTCTTAATTAACTAATGTAATGTGATGTGAATTTGATAGGATACGATGTGATAATATAATAATTTAGTTAATTTATTAGATGCCATTTATAAATAAGGTACCAATTTTAGGTACTTTTTATTAAATTGAATAATATGATGTAATAAATTACCTCAGTTAGGTATATACCTATAAGTCACAAAATTCATACATCAAAAGTCTAGGGGAATTGGGTTTATTTAATGACCTCTATCTAAATTTACATTTGATTATGAAAAGTCACTTCTATCATAATTTAGACAAGTAAGTGGTAAAAATGAAGTTTCTACACATATATCTAGAGAGAGAGAGAGAGAGAGAGAGAGAGAGAGAGAGAGAGAGAGAGAGAGAGAGAGAGAGAGAGAGAGAGAGAGAGAGAGAGAGAGAGAGAGAGAGAGAGAGAGAGAGAGAGAGAGAGAGAGAGAGAGAGAGAGAGAGAGAGAGATGCTCCCAACTTTAGAATAAAAATGAGTTTACATATTAAAGTTTAGATTATCTTAACTATGTAAACAAATGATAATTATAACCTAATAAGGTTATATGATCAAGTGCAACCTAAAAACTTGGTAAGATTAAGTGATTTGATCACCTCAACCATACCAAAAGGTAAACCAACTACTATAGTAGATTGGCTCAATATGGTCCGTAGAAGTCTATAGAGTATCAATATGTGTAATGGTTTTGGAATCTAAAATTGATTTAGAATTTAAAATATTAGGCATGTGTTTCATAACATATACACCTTATTTATGTCTCATGCTAAAAATATGTATAACAATGGTACCAATGTATAGAATTCCTCCACAGCTATGAATTTGAATCATATAATTGTGTTCTTTGGCCAATTTAGATAACTATTTAATTGTGGAGGACATGCTTCCAAAGCATGTGCCCACTATATATAGAGAAATCTAAAAACTTATATAAGTACCAGTGTGGAGGACATGTTTCCAAAACATGCCCCACTATAAACTAGAAATGCTAAATATTGAATAGGTGTGGAGAACATGCTTCCAAAGTATGTCCCCATTAAATCTATGAATTGATATAAGTACCATGTACTAAATAAATATGAAAAACATACTTCTAAATCATGCCCCCTTTGAATCTAAAAACTATAAATATGTGGAATCCATGTCCATATGACATGCCCCCATTGAATATACAAACTGGTATAAGTACCAAATATTGATTAAATGTGGAGAACATGCTTCCAAAACATGACCCCAATGAATCTAAAAACTATGAATGTGTATAATCCATGTCCATATGAAATTCCCCCACTGAATCCATAAATTGATATAAGTATCAAATACTGAAATATTGTGGAGAACATACTATCAAAGCATTCCCCCATTGCATCTGCTAATTATGCCAAGTGTGGAGAACATGCTTTCCAAACATGCCCTCATTAATATTCCCCCCTTTGAGGTGAGGAAAAAATCATAACTGGGAGTTACCTCACCTCAAAAGGGTAAGACAACTGTAATGTTCATGTAACCATGTAGCATATATAAGGAACATGTTTAGGTAAATGTATCATTGAAGCACATAAAACCAATGTGATCACATGTATGCCTAAGATGCATGATGGAAATTTATATATATTAACATTAAAATATCAACAAGTAAATAAACACACACACAAGACTAATAAAAAATAAGTCAACAAGGAATGGTCCAAGTAGACTACAAATGAGGGGCATGTTCAAATGTCACAAAATAAAAGGGACATGACTTAGTCAAATGCCCATGAAAGAAAGAATGACATACTCAAATGCCCATAAAACAAATGATGAAATATGAAAATATCAATGAAAGCATACATAGGCATAGGGACCACAAGCAAAGGAGCATATTCAAATTATCTAACAAGATAGACAAGATACTCAAGGAAGTGCATTAAGTGAAACATAAGCAACCAACATAAACATGTCATAGTGGCCCATGGATCCAATGTGTTTGGAATAATATGTCAAGTGTGTAGAATTTAAAGCACCATAATAGGATATCATCATGGATAATAAGCATATACAAGTATTTATTTAATCTCAAACATGATAGTGTAGAGTGATCATCAAATCATATAACCTATGTGTATCAAGATCAAAGAAGCGGATGCCCCCAATGTCCATATGACATGAGTAGAGGGAAAGACCAACATCTAAAATAAGAGTGTATCATGTATCTGTGTATTCCTATATCACACCTAAGTATAAATATGACATATATGTGTATGTAGGAGTAACTGAGTGTGTGGTCTATCAATATGGAAATAACATATGGATGCCAAGGAGCCAATAAAACATGTAAGTACCAAAATTATTTTTTAAAATTTGAATCTTTTTGTATTTTTTGGTATTTTAAGAAGTTTTTTTTGGAGATAGGAAAGATCATCCTATAATTCCATCCAACTAATGGTCATATATATCTCCCCACTATAAAACTGGTGCAATACCCCATGTACATAGCCAAGGAGCATATACATGTGTAATATATGTCACTATGGTATTGATGTTGCTCTATATATGTAAAATAAGACTTTGTGATTATGAAGCAATAGTAGGAGTAACCAGAGTAGGGGTTTTTGGAAACCATCAATGAGTGTTTGTTTATTTATTTGAAATAGCAATAGTAGGAACATGTGTAGGTGCTCTATATATCTGAACATGGTTTATAGTAGAGGATTGAGATTCTATGGAATCCATTACATGTCTTTGATATAATGATATCTCAAGTATCAACCACCTAGTAAAGATGATTGACTATTTATTACCCTTTTAGGGTATATTAGCCTTAGTAGGCTTGATATCTAGTTGTTTGGGTATAAGTTTCTTCTATTCAAAAGGATGCTCATATGGAATTTTAAAAACTATAATTACCCACTTGGCATGAATGTATTTGACACACCCATGAATGGTAGAATGTACTAATCAAAGAGTGCATGTCTAAGGTATTCCCAATAACATATCAAATATACCTATGGAAGAGATAACTGAAATAGTAGTAACCACATATGTAGGACCAACCTATAAAGGTAAATCAATCTCACCAAGAACCTTTTAGGAGGTCCCATTGAATTTTCTAATTAATTTGGTAGAGGGATGTAAATTATGAGTATAACCCAAGTGTGTAAGTAATGTCATGGTGTAAACATTTTTTATTGTACCATTATCAATCATAACACTATATATGGGGTGTTTATCAAGGTATGCTCAAATTAATAGGGAATGAAGATCATAGTGATCATCCTCTATTTTAATGTCATAAAAGGTATCTAAACCATATGAGGTATATTTTATGTGTAAATACCAATAATACCATCTAGTGGGTCTATATAATGTGATGGAAGATGATGCACATTATATACCATTTAGACTTCTAGTTCTTTTTTAGAATGGTCTTGTAAAAGATTGTTAAATATTTTCTATTTATGGTGATCACTAGGTTATGAACCTGATTCTCTTAAAGGATCATCGAATGAAATATTTTGGTCATCAATAAGATCTTGGGTATTGTGTTTTGATGTAAGGCATCTACCTCTAGAATTTATGGGTCCTTGATGATAATCAAAATAAGCATTCACATCATATCCTTTGGGTAAAGGTCAACTCATATCAACCTCAATAGGATGAGGGAAAGATATAAGCTGACACTCTAGTAATTGTAGGAGTAATGAAGTTGGGGACTTAGGTAAACATGTAAATTATCTCCTTAATGCATTAGATAAGACAAGCCAACTAGGCTATTGTGCAACTATATATTTTTTAGATCAGTGTTAGCTTTTATCCAAAGCCTTATCCAGTTTTGGAAGACAATAGGAGGTCCAATATCCTTAAAACAAATGCTAAATATCAGCCTTGATTTTAAACCCTAAAAACCCTTAACAAATTTGAGATAGATACAACTCAAAGGTGAAAACCAAATTTAGTTTCAAACCCTAATAACAACTTAAAAAAGAAATTTTCAAAAAAATAAAAAACTAACAAAATCAACTAGAGAGTCAACCTTTTGCTACCAACATTTGTCTGCCCCTACTAGAAAGAAGAGATTCCATTATCTACTGGGTTTTGTCAAGGATGGATTTTTGAGCATCTAGTTGAAGTCTTTTTGCTTTTATTTTCCTACCTATTTCCCCTTTTTTTCCATAGTTTAGAGTTTGGATAGAGCTAGAGGACTGGGCTATAGTAAAAATAGCTCTACTTTCCACCTTTTCTTCTTCTTCCTCTTAGTTCACATCTTCTTCTTTTGATTATTCCATTAATTAGGATTTTTATAAAATTTGTGAAAAATTTATTGATGCTACACCTTCATGCTTTTCTAATATATTTTCTTGATCCTACTAGGGAGAATAAAGTTACCCTACCTTCACTTTGATCTCCTTCTATCTCCTGAACAACTCCAATATTTTTTGTTACCTTTTCCTAATCCACTTGAGATGAAGAAAGTTTCCCTACCTTCAAATTGATCTCTACTTCTTCTATCACTTGAACCTCAACCTATTGAGGACTTACTTGAGCTTCCTGGAATATTGTCAAAGATGGAAGGATAGCCAGGTTTTGAAATCTCTAAACCAAATCTCTATTTGGGAAACTTGAATTTTTCACCAATTTTTGCAAAAGCAAAGCTTGAGATCCTTTAATCCCTTTCTCAAGATAAGAAGCTATATTATGAGTACTTTTATTACATTTAAAGCATCTAAATGGTAATACTTACACATTGACATATTGAGTCCATAATCCATGGGAAGAAGAGATATGAATATAATGATGGAAAAGATTAGAAAGATCCATCAAAACACACTCCATAACAAAACTCCAATATGCCTCTACCGACTCATCAATTTTCACAAAAACTCCCAACTTGTTTACTAGCTACTTGAGAAGACCATGATTTCACACAACTAAGGGTAGATTATAGAATCTGATCCATACAAGTGGATTTAAGATAAAAATAGTAATAGGATAAAAAAATATCCCAAAGGGCATAAAAATACCCCTTGTTTGCCTAGAAACTAAGGACCATTCAACCACATAAAATCCCTATCTTCCTTAAAAAAAACTAAATAAGAAAAAACCCATTAGAGAACAAAGTGAGAGAAGGAACTTGAATAGATGGAAAATTTTTAGATGACCATTATGACAACATATCCCAAGTAGGCCTTTTACCTACACGTATGCCTATTAAAGATCTGCTTCCTCTTTCTAAGATAATATTTGAAAGCTATGCATCTAAAATGTCCAAAATTGGAGGAGAGTTTGATAAGACCAGTGGGATGTCACCTATAAAAGTAATTTTAAGCATATTTTTCCAATTGAAACCCCTATAAGATTACCCTATGAATATTATAATGACTTTTAAACCTCCTTTAATGGTTCTTCCTACTGTAACTGACTTCTAGAAATCAGAATAGGTTTAAAATCATGGTTATCTTAGAGAAGCTTATTTTTACAAAATTCTCCATAAGAATGAAAGGGATTCAAAACATTAATGCATGAAGAAAACACCACGATGGAATCCCTAGAAACCATTGATGAATCCTACCAAAATTTATTCTTTGAGGAAGATTTGATCATAGCTTGACCTCTAATTTTAACCTGTTGTTCCAACCCTAGCCTAGCTTTATACAGCTCAGAATCTAGGGTAAGATGCTCTAAGTTTTTGAAACCTAGAGTTGACTTTCTTGGATTTCAATATTCCCATATCAAGCTTAAAAATACTATGATACTCAAGCTTTTCCTCACTTGAATTAAAATTTGGAGCTTTAACATGCTCTACATCCTCTAAATAATAATGACCCAATAACCCTTTGCTTCTAATCTCTAATGAAATAAATGCTACTGGCTTCACTCCTAATTCCACTAGATTTCCTTTCACTTCCACCTCCCTATAACTCCTACCATTCTTCTTCATCTTTCCCATGCCTTCTACTACTACCCTACCATCAATCACTACCAACAACACCATCATGATTCCCTATAATATAAATATATTAATACAGGTTATATTGATCATAATTGTGAGAGTATATTATTATTGTACAATTGTATTAACTATGGTGGTTGTTTCTTTTTTAGGCTCAAGAGGTTTTACCTTATAACTTGGTTTTATTGTAAATTTTATATTAGATTTAGATGTAACTAGTGTGTTTTATGCACACTTGAGCTTATTCAAAGATATAAGTTTCATTTTAAGGTTCTATAGAACATGGCATAAGTCATCAAAAGATTGAAAATTATTAAAGATAATGGACTCATGTAAAGGAGAAATCAAATTTTTATTGAATATATATTTAACTCTTTATCTACCATAGTATTGGTCATTTTGGCTATCATTGTCTTATATATTAAGACATATTCATTGATTCCTTGTTTTATTTTGGAAATTTGGGTGTAGGAATTTTTTTCTAAAATGTTAATGGAAAAGTGTGTAGAAATTGGTTTGCAAGAGGTTTGTATGCTTTTACATATTGGAGAGGTATATCATAGAACTACCTCAAAGCACAATCCTTGAGATTTATTGGAATAATTTGGTCAAAATAAAATCATTGGAAGCATAGTCAAGGCATTCTGCATATAAGGTTCAAAGATGTTGTTCATGATCACCCTTTCCATCATAAAATGTGAACTTAGGTGAAATAAATATAGTTGGTAAAGGGTGTAAAGATATTTCAAGTGCAAAAGGGTTATGCAACACATATTGTAAATCCATAGCATAAGGAGATGCATCAATAGTAGTTTTAAGAACAAATATTTAAACACATAATCCATGCCTCATTAGATGCAGGTGGATTGATAAGTGTAGGATGAGTTATAGTACCTTCTAAGGATTCATGATTACTAGGTGAGGCAACCTTAGTTTTATCTTGTTTACTTATTTTATCTCTTGTAACATACAAAAATTCATTTATTAAGCCCTTGTTATTATTGAGATGAGAAACCAATGCTTTTTGATCTTCCATTTGGAAGCATGTTTTTGCACTAACATTTTCCATTACTTCACAAATGAAAAATTTAAAATTTCTAACAAAGTATAACAATAAAGAAACCCTAATTTATCTCAGGGTTTGATGTTCAAACATTGGGTACATCAAAATGTTTAACCCTAACATGAAATAGTTATGGGTATGTATTTAAATTTAAGCTTAGGGTTAAGATTATAGAAATTAAATGGCACAAGGGTGATAATCAAATGTATAATAGGGAAATTAAGTGTTAAACTCAGATATAATCATACACTAAATTTATTATGTTAAGATAGTATAAATATGGAAAGTACAACTAGGCTAGATATAGAAATGACAAATAAGAGAGTACTTAGCTTGTTTTGATGCTAATTCAGTTTTTGATCTAGAATAATTTAAAATTAGGCAAAAATATAGTTTTGAAATAGTTGTCAGAAACTAGATTTTATGCCTCTAGCTATTTGGATAGTTGCATCTACCTTGGATGGTTGCATCAGTACTACTATCTAATTTTGATGCTAGTGTCATGTAAAGAATATATGTAGAAATAATATACAACCACATGGATGATTCTAAGTTTGGATTCACCTTCAATATAGTGCATTCAGATCTAGGTCATGGATAGTCACTCCTTGTGAAATGGCGAAACCACCCTAGCTTTCCATCTTCAATGTGACGTTAGGAAAAATGGGTTAGTGGGCATACAATGTCAAGCTGACCTAAATGACCTTGCTATCAAAGGACATTACCTAAATAACTAATACTATGAAGAGGGTCTTAGATTGATGTAGTTATCCCCTATGTTTTAGCTTGTGTCTGAATCATGAAATGTGTGTAAAATAAGTACAATAATGATCTAGCTTTTAACTTAGAAAATTAGGAACTTGGGATGCTCTTTTAGTACTTCAGAACTATATATGTGGTGTACCTATGATAGATATGGAAATAGAGAAGATTTGATTAATTAAATGCTTGATAGAGTGATTTTTGATAAGTGCCTTGGTATCTTTGATCTTTTTTAGGTGAGAAATGAATGAGGATTGATCTTATATTTATATCAATCCCTTTGGAGTAATAAATTACATTAAAGAACTTAGGTAGAGCATTATGATATGCTTTATTTGTAAATTGGATGAGATTAGGGTACTAGACATTTTCATTAGGATAGGATAGTAATGATGATGCTACTATTTATCTTAGATGTTAGTGTTTAGGGAGTAGAAAAACAAGTACAAGATAAAAACTTGCATAGGTGTAAGATAAGTACATTTTAAATATTTTGGGTAAGATAAAATGTCTATGTCATAAATATGAGATTGGTCAGAGTAAGAGATAGGACAAGGGGCAAAAGATAGAGTAGGTGTGAGGCTTATAGAAGAAAGGAGAGTGTAGAACTAAGAGGAACAACTAAGGACACATTTTTCAAGTGTACAAGATTGAGGTGCTACATAGTCACAAAATATCATCTACAAATATGCTTATGTTAGTTGCTTATATTTCACTTATTCATATTTTATTTTGTCTTACTTGTATGTATTCCTTGTGTTGATTGTAGAACATTTGAACATGTTCCTTTCTTGTTGGCCATAATGCCCCTTGTGTTGTTTTATTTGGTGTGTGGACATTTGAACATATCCTCCCCTTGAATGTGCAACATTTGAACATGCCCCTTGTTTGTGGTCTTTTTAGAACCATTTTGCATGACATTGAGTGTTATTATTTGTCTACTTAATTTTTTATGAGATTGTTAATGGTGTCATGATTCATATCATGCATCTTAGGCTTGTTATGTTTGATACTAAGAGATTCATTGATATATCTAATTTGACTTTATTTCACTATATTATTCTTTACTACATGATTGATATAAATACAACATGATTTTATTATCCTTTTAAGATAAGGTGACTATTAAATAAAATTTTACCTCACTTAAAAAGGGGGACATGTCATATAGACATGAGTCCACATACATATAGTTGGTAGAATTGGTAAAATTTGATACAATTTACATGATTTAGATATACACTTGGGTCAAAATCTTATACATTTAACTATGATTTTTACAGATTTGGGACATTTTTTCTAGATTTATGGTAGATTTTATACAAATTTATAGAGAAGAGGTTAAATTTTGATGGATTATTTATCTTGAGACACATTTGAGGTGCATATGCCATGCAAATACACCAAATTATAGATAAACATTCAAATTCTTATATTGATATTCATGCATTTACCTTAACAAGAAACATCGATTGATATTTTATCTGCTATAATAGTGGGCTCCATTGAGTAGTGTGATTGAGATTTTTTACCCTCGATGGCATTAGAACTAATTATATTTTTTGGGTTGACATGGCTACAACATTTAACTTGGGAAAGATTGGCTAGATTGGCTAGATTATGTTTACATTTGGGTTGTGTGATTAAAATTCAATGCTCTCAATGTCATTGGGTACAAATTACCCTTGTATTGGATTTGGAGCATGATCACCATCCAATTATACTCTTCAATTATCCAAGGTTAAGTTGTGAATATCTCCAATGATTCAACTAGGAATCATCATCACCAAAGTAAAATATAAAGGGGCAACATGACTACATTGACACATGTGTACTTCTTCCTTTCTCTTTTTTATTTCAAGCATTTCAATTATTTCAATTTTTTTTAAAAATTCCATAAACTTATTATATTATAACATGCTCCTTGATGTAGTAAATTCACACATACAACAAATTCAAACAAGGCTCAATCAAAGATAAGGAGTGTTGTACACACCACAATTATTTCCTTTAACCTAGTAATTTCATCCTTATGCATTACTATATTAAGAGGGGATAAATACTGATACTATTTATATATTTTATATGATAAACTAGTATTTCAAACTTAAAAAATATCACTTAAGGCTCATCACTTTTGTTCATGACCTATTCACAGCTAAAAGGCTTGCATTCACCATCTCACTATGCCTCAATACTTAACTTATGTATCAAACTAGTTATTATAATTATTTATATCCCTTGTATCCCAAAATATGATTAAAAATTGATATATATCCTTTATTTTTAGTTATATATCTTCAAAAATTATTTATTATCTAGGACACTACCATTCTTACCAAGATATTAGCATCGATGCTAGTGTCCTAATTCCAACACTAGTTTCTACACCTCACAAAACCACAAATTTGAAAATCTATCAATATATAAAGGTCAACAAAAGTGTCTTAATTAACCATCCATGAGACTCATTTAAAAATAAGAGGTATAAATATAAATAAAATAACATTCATTATCATTATATAAGATCAAGTTTTCTTCAAGCACACATCTAACACTTATCATTAAAAACTACATCTCAAGAATTCAATACTACCCTATTATTCCCTATTTTCATATCAATCATAGGATAAAAATTTATATAGATCTGAAGCATTTAATTAATATCCCATGAGTGATATTTTTCAAGTTTCAATCTATATCACTGCATGCACTCCAATATAACATACTACACCATTGTTCACACACAAGCCCACACATAGGGAAGAAATACATATGTATGAGAACCTCTTCAGAGTATTATATATGTAGGTAGTGCTCAATTAAGGATGGGTATTTGAGGTTAGTTCAAGTTCACTTGATCCCATTAACCCTTATTTTTTAAGATCACATGCCCTAATTAGAGGACCCAGGGTTTTGTGCTACATATTGATATTGAATACTTATGTGCAAGATCTAGATATAAAATAATCAAGGTGACAATGTAATCTAATATATGTAGGTATAATTTATACAAAAGAGTTGATATTTTGTATAAGATTGAAGTGTCTATGCTAGTATCCTAAATCAAATGGTAGTGATCGGGATAACAAAGGGCTAATTCCCATAATCTAATGCATCAATCATGAGCATCCGTCTAGCTATTTCCACACTTTCACTTCTTAGATCCACCTGTGCAATAGTAACCAAGATAAGTATTGTCTCTTCTTTTTGATTATTCAATCAAATTACTGTTTTGTATTGTACTTTTTATATTTAACATATTTCCATAATTTAACACTATAATTGAATATTGTTCTAAATTACTTAATTGGTCTAATAATGAGAATACTTAATGTAATTTTGATTAGTATATTTCCCTTTCCCATTAAATCTTTTCACAAAAAGGGTAAAACACTCTCAGCTTGGAGTTCTTTGCATTATAACATAATCACACTTGCTTCCATCTATATGCACTTTTTCAAACATGTCTCACAACTAACTTAAATATGCTCACAATTATGTGTAACACTCTACTCTTACATTAAGCATCACATGCCATGCATAAAAATTCAACATATTGTAGTTGCAACATGATTTTCTCACTTCAATGCACCCATGAGTCAACTTGCTTTGGCTGCATGGCTTTCTAAGTGGTGCCTTTTAGTCTAAAACATATGAAGAAAACAATCCAATTGATAATTCAAACAACACACACATATAATAAGTTCAATTATCACTCAAAAGGAAGATTAAATGACTTTATAATTGATATATTTTGAACCATTACGAGTTTTAACTACCTTATTATCTTCTATGTATAAATATGTAACATACACACCTATAAAAAGGGTTATTAGATCCTTATTATTTGTCAACACCATATGCAATTGTAGTGATAGATAACATGCCATGAGTGTCATGCCTATAATTTCACAAGATAAAATCTAAAAAAATATGTATTTTTTTTTGAGAATGTACAATGTAATTTTACATACCTAAACGACCAATAGGCTAGCTAAATACATTGTACAAGATGAAAAATATGCTAAAAAAACACACAAGCCCAAATGACATGGATTATAATACACATGTGGTTTCATAGTCGCTAAGTAACCATGATAGCCTACTTTATCTCAAAGGAATACATGGCTTTAACTAGTCTACAACTTCTTATGTGGACCTGGTAGGATGCATGGCCTCAAGGTCTAAACTAAACACTCAAATAAAATGAGATAGGTTTAAGAAATGATAGGGTCAAATGATTCATCCTAACTCTCAATGGGGTTCAATTAGGTTCCTATTTGATTCCAACCAATCACAAGGCTTGGTTCACACATTAAGTTACAAAATAATTTTATTTTCAAGCTGAGTTACTTTTACAGAAAGTGCTTAACAAAAAATATCTTATATGTTTCACATGACCTAAAAAAGGGTTGTAAACACTAGAAAAATATATGATATGGTTCTAGATGTTGCAATAACCTTTAGAACACCCCTTGACCGACTTGAGACCATTTCCTAATCATTTACCCCACTAGTCATTAGTATAAATGGAAAATTTTAGACAATTTTTGCTATGACCCTAACCCTTGATGATCGACCCTTAACCACCTATGGTTAACCTCAACCATAGATAGTTTTCCCTTAATTTCCTGAGGAGTTAACTTCATTTCAATCTCCATCTTCATTTTTTTATTAATATCTATTTTATCCACCATTTACATAATCAATGTATGTTAGGCTAAAATTAGATAGCTTGTTAGACTTATTGTTTCACCATTCCATTCCCTCTATATTATGAGAGGAATAAGAGGTGAAAGAGGATTAAAAATTCTTGGTGTAATAGATTAGAGCTTATTATGTAGGTATTCTTCCTGCATTTGGTGAATCTAAGAAAGCTTCCAATGAACCAATGACTAGGATAGAGATCAAAAGTCTTACTGCAACTCATCAATCAATAGCCAAGGTACTATCACTTTGTCAAAATTGTTCTAGAATATACAACAAGCTTTCAACCAACCTTAACATTATTTAGAACAACAATAATAATACTAAGTATCTATTTCTCATCAATATTTAGCAATTACTTTCTTTGTTTAATTCCTTATAACACTTTCTCTTCCATCCCACTTTATCGTGTCAAATTTTTGTAACTCTAGATGCTTCTTCTCTTCCCCAAGACTACCCACAGACTATTTAAATCATTTTAACACCCTCTACCTAAACCAAACACCTCTGAACATTATCCTCTATCTCACAACCAACATCCAACCTAAACTCACCTTTCATAACTTTCCTACAACCTTCCGAACCAAACTTCTCTTCCTAAGATAGATCCCATAGTAACCACTGATGATTACCTAATCATTGATGGTTTGACCCTAATCACTAACAGTCACTAACCATCGATGGCCACCTAACCATTGATAGTTTGAAATTAACCACCAATGGTTACCATCTATCAATTTTCAATAGCAAGCTGATTTGACATATCAGACCCTATCCAAATTCCACTTTCTAAGTTTCTATTTTATTACAGAGGATCACTATATTTTCTAAATCATGTTTGATTCATATATCATTGATATTTAATCATTCATTTTGAAAATTAGTCAAATTCATCTATCTCCCATCAAACACTTCTTGTATTTCATTTCATTATCTTTTATTATTTATGCAAGCAATTTATCTTTCATTTTAAAAACCTAATTGTTTAAAAGTGTGGATTGATAGCCCTTAGGAAGCCTATGCTTCTTGGATCTAGCTTATGCTAGGCAATCCACCCTACTACCCAAATAATAAACTATTAATTAATGAGTGATTTCTTATTTGTAGGTCATTCTTACCCAGATAAAGAGGAGTATTCACAATCATCTAGATCAATACATGCACAACATATCAAGTTTTTCTACCATGCCCTCTTTGAGTTTCTTTAAAACTTTCTTCTAAGAAAATAAATGAAATTTTACTGAAACATTCTGGCATGCTTGGTGGGACCCTTGAGATTTTTTTGGGTTTATAGCTATAATAAATTTAGTTGCACTAGAGAAGAGTCATCCATTGCATTCTTTTTTTAAATTAAACATTCCTTATTTCATTTATTCCTTTACAAAATGCAGGGTCTAGTTTCTTTTGTTTTCTTAGAAAAAAGTAAAAATTTTCTTGTTTTGATTTCACTTCTAAAACTCAAAATAATTCATCCTAGGCTTAGGATTTGCATTATCATCATCATATCTACATGCATCTTAGTTTTTTTGTATTTAATTAAAAAGACACCTTTTTTCTTCCAAATTAAAATTAAACTTTGCATCCATTGTTTGCTTGTATTTATTAGCTCACATATCTTAATTTAATCAAGTTAATCATAGTCTCACTTCTCTCCACATACACAAGATAAAACCACACATTCAATTAAACATCAAGACATTGAAATAAGGCTTGACTAGGATTTCATCACCTAGTGTTCACCTTTTCTCAGCTATCCTACTTGGATTTCACCACCAAGGGGAGAACTAACTTATTACACTAGTTGAGCATAATCTCTAGCAACTTGGTATATTTTGGATAAGAACTTGACACCTTTATCATTATGATGTGTGAAGTGAGGGGGTAGGCCCCAATATCAATCCAAATACCAAGTTATAATATAGATTTTTAGAGCCTTTAACTACCTAAAAACATCATTAAACATCTTTTAGTACCCGTTCTAGAAATCCAAAGTTGGTCTTTCATAACTCCTTTAAAATTGAGGCATAAGCCTAAAGAGAGATAATAAAGTATCCTAGGATTTTAACTCACATTAGTGTATTCATTTTTTTCCTTGAGAACTTTTTATTTTGATTTCTTCTCATTTGATTTGTGAGATCACTTGTGTCTTCTTCTTTCGCTTCCTTGCATAGTTCTCACTAGATAGTAATTTAAAAACCAAGTAAACTAGGATCCACCTCCCAACCACCTATCTACCACTTAGTCTTCATCCATAGAGTACATCTTAGATATATAGGGTTTTTCGCATCCTTATATAAGTCTCAATATCCCTCAGGCAATTACCCAATGTGATGTAGATTTTGCCATATTTCTAGATAATAACCCCATAGCCCTCCAACATTACCTTAACACCATATCCTAGTGTACCCCTACTTTAGTTCCACATATTGATCCACCCTATGGTATGCCATCCCACCTTATGCGTAACACCTCTATTTCCACCATTTCCACTCAACCCTTAGTCATCCAAGCATCTTCTTGTACCAACAATCCCACCAATACCACCATCCAAAACCAACCCATCCAACCAACCAATACCCAAACACCTTCCACCTAAACCAATAACTCTTCTAGTATAGGAACAACCCAACCTTTAGGCACTGATACTCCACTTACCATGGGAATACCCTCTAATAGTGTTACTACCCTTCATCTTATTTCTAACCCACGTACTTCCACTCTATTCTAGATCTTGGTGGTTCCCATACCTTTTACCATTCCACCCATTAGTACCAAGATTACTACCCATCCTCAACCTATACCTGACCATAACTCCAACCCAACCCATGTAAATTCTTCAACAAGTTACTATTGCACCTAACCCAAGCTATATTCTAAATCTAGAGGGGTATATGGCTTCATCCTCTACCCAACCTCCTATATCCACTTACTCATACATATAATCTTCCAAACCATCCATGTCCACATATCAATATGTGGTGACCTCCTAACCTTCCACTAGCTATCCTTATGTTGCACCTACCCAAACCCAATAGAATCCACCCTACAACTATGGGGGTGCATAACTATAAATAGATCTTGTTAAGATGTTAATGGACAAGATGACCACTTTGGAGTCATCTATCTCTGGTGTCGATAACTTCTTATCATATGACTAAATTTGCAATGAACCAATTCATCCATCTATCCCAATTCAACCTTATCCTCCTCAATATGAGCTTCCAAAATTTTCAAAATTTTAGAGCAAGGAATATCCTTAGCAACATCCTAGATATTTTAGACACTCTTGTTATTTGATCACTTATGATGATTTTCTCCTCCTTTGCACATTTCCCATGTCCCTATTTGGTTCAACATTAGATTGGTATAGTGCTATTACTAGGCACTCCCTCTTTTATTTTTCCAAATTAGCTCAAACCTTTTTAGATCATTTTTCCATAAACATATCTAAGAAAGTTTCCATTATTGACCTCTAATCCATTCAACAATTTAAGGATGAGTCAATTTCTGATTTCATGGTACATTGGAGAGGTTTGATAAACCAACTCTCTTTCTCCTTGCTCCAACATGAGCTGATTGAGATTTTCTCTTGGGATTGTGACAAACATATTTCCTCTATTCTATAGGTTTATACTTTCAAGACCTTTTATGAATCTTTCACCATGGCATAGAAATTAGAGATTAGAGACATTGATGAGGGGAAGCTAAAATTGATAAACAACCACTCTAATTTTAAATAAAATGAAAATTCCTCCTCCAAAACTAGCAACCACTCCAATAAGAACACCAAAACCAAGGGAACCAAGAATGTATCTTTCTTTAAGACTACCACCCCTCATCGAGTATTTGACCAACCCAAATCTTCTAATTCTTCCAACCAGAATACCTAGAACCAAAACCATAAAAACCAAAAGTAATATACTTAGTTAGGGGAGTCATATGATTCAATATTAGAAAATTTGTTGAAAGCAAACATCATACAACTTAATTTGATTAAACCCCCACAATAATTTGATTCCTCTTATCCTATAACTAGATAGTATAAGAAGAAGGAATTATGTGCCTTCCACCATGTCATTGGACATGATGTTAGTAGATGCAATAATTTCAAAAACATTGTCCAAGAGTTGATTGAAAAGGGGGACATTGTGCTAGATAACCCTAATGCATCCCCAAATCAATCACTTGACATATTTAGACAACCTTTTCCCAACCATGCCCCTTCTATGAACAATGAAAATAATATAGAAAAATCCTCTCAAAACCATGAGTTTCATACCATTAATTTGGTTCGTAGTGAACTCATTATTGAGGGAACCATCACCCAAACCACTTTTCATTCCCCTCCACTTATTGAGATAGTGGAGCCACCTTCTATTCTTTTGGAAACCAAAATAATGGAAACAAATATTCCCCTTTCTCCATGTGTTGAGGTAGTAGAGCTACCGACCTCTCCTTTGGAAGACATACCAAAAGAGGTAGCCATTACCACCCTATCCTTCTCTTCCATAATAGAGAAATCCACTCTTTCTTTGGAATGCATTCCTAAGGAAGAAGTCATTTTATCTACCTCTCCCATAAAAGACTCACCTTCCTAAATCTTAAAGCCTTTGATTGAGAAAAAGGACAAGGTGAGCACTCCCTTCTCTCAACCCATGGGTTGGTACTTTGAGATAAATACTAAAGGGATCAAACCCATCTATAATCCTTTCTCTAGATTGGTTCAAAACTTGGATTACCTATCCCAACCCAATGCGAATCATGCCATATTTTGGAACTATCTCAAGCTTCCTTACCCAACCAAGCAAGAGCCCTAAAACATGCCATTGTCAAACCAACCTTCGACTTCCACTATTAAACTGACCATCATCTCAACCAAACCATTATAAACATCTACACTTAAGCCATAGTTGAACCAACCAAACTAACTCCACCTGAAGTAGCCCAAACACCTTTTACTATCCCAACTAAACTCATAAAAAACTAGGTGTGATCCTTAGAACCTTACTCACCCTATTTTAAAGTTATATTTAGCACCACCTATCCCACCAAATAAACCCCAAGTCAAGCCAACCATGAAAGAAGAACCACCTAGGATCCCAAAAACCAAAACCTTTCCACCCATTTCTACCTTTCCCTCTTCCATCCTAAGACCTCATCCTTCCATTAGGAAAAAATTACTCCCAAAGACAACCCAAACCCAACATCTTCTTTTAGATACACATCTACCTATCCTTTCCACACCTTTTACCTCCAAACTATACACCACTAAGCCTTCTACTTCTAACCCTTCCACCTCCAAACTATCCACTATCAAATATTCCACTTCCAAACCATCTAAATTTACACCTTTCACCTCCAAACCATTAAACCTAAAGAAATATACTCCAAAAACCCTTTCAAAAAATACTCCACCACCCAAAGCTCCTACTACTAAGCCTACTCCTAATAAGGCTTCCACTCCAAAAGTCAAAACCAAAATTCCAACATCCTTGCCACCTTTGCCTGAGTCTTATTCAACCATCCTACATATATTATTACAAGATTATTTCTTTACTTTACCTCCCATAAAACCATTTGAACCCCATAATACTAAGCCATCTTGGTTTGATGATAATCTAATTTTCTCATACCATAGAATGCTAGGACATGATATGGAGAAATGTGAATCCCTCCAAGTCTTAGTCCATCAGCTATGTGTCGATGATGACCTATTGTTAGAAGAGCCACCCATAACCCTAAAACCACTCTAGGAACCACAAGCCACCACCCCAAACCTACCTACTCCCATGCTATCATATAAGAGTGGGGGGGAACTAAAGTAGTCCTCTAGCCTAACTCTTCCCCAAATCCATACCATCCATGTGGTCACATAATCACAATCCCAACAAAAGGATAAGGGGAAGGTAAAGGTGTCCATTCCATGGATATACCATTATTTTACCACCCAAGCACTCAACCAAACCCAAGCACCCATGCCTTCTACCAAACCTAAGATATCCATCTTAGGTAGCTCTCAATCTAAACCTTTTGAGTTAATCCAAAGAGTAGCTCTAAATCAACTTCACCAAACACTAGTGAAGATGATTTTATATGAACTAATAAATACCTCACCCTATCATCACCAAGAAATGATATAAGCTTTGTAGTCTATAGAGGTAAAACTAAAAGATCCATAACCTCTAGCATCTTTTGTTAGAGCCCTCCATATTTCCACCCTTGTTACCTTTAAATATTCAAAAATACCCTTCATTCATCTCCAAGATCTAGATCCTCCCCTCTTCATTACTGCATACATCAACCAAACCTATATCAAGAGAGTTATGGTTGATGGAGGGGATATCATCAACATTATCTCCTCCCACATATATGACCAGCTGAAATTAATAGATAAAATCATGTTGGAAACCACAATAGTGCTCCATTCCTTCAATGACATTATTGTAACAAATCTATGAACCATCATCCTCCACATTCATTTAGGACCTCACACACTTCTTGAGCTCTTATACATAGTAGAAGGTGTGTTCCAATATAATGTTCTACTTAAGCACCCTTGGATCCATTTCATGAATTGTACACCATCTATCCTACATCACTACATCAAATCTAAACACCAAGGTTAGGTAGTCACCATACAAGCCAACCTAAGCCCTTTCACATCATGCAACATGACATATTGGTCAAATGATGTTCTTCTCTTTCCCTCCACAAAGTATTAACCACCTAATGATGACCCCACTTCTCTTACCAACCAAGCCTCAACTAGCCCATCCATTCCTTCTACCCAAATCCCCATGAAACACCCCTTGAAATCAACATTCTAATGTCTCTCACTTGGGGAGTATCACCTCTTAGACTTGGATGCCTTCACTACTCCCCAAGAATATGAGAACCTTGACCAAACCCCTAGTTACAACCCTAATATCAAAACCAATATTCATTTTATACCTCCCCATATACAAATGAATTTTATCTATGGGGGACTTAATCAACCACTTAACACCTCCTCAACCTCCTCTTCTCCTTGATCATTCACCTCTGATTTTTCCTATCTAGATAAACTAGAGTTTGCTAAGACATACATCTATAGGTGTGTTTGGAAAGGATTAAATTTAGGATGTTATAAGCATAAACCACATGATTTACCTCCATATAAGACCCAAAATCCTCATGAGAGATTTGGTCTTGGTTTCACTCCACCTAAATCACCAAGAGATTCACCTCCTATTAGCATCATTGAAAAAAATGTCCCATCCTTACCATCCACTCCACCATTAGTCTGAGGATTCTAACACCATTCCCCCTAAATTTTTTTTCATCAACATGATCAAAATTAGACCCATGACTTATAAAAAGGATGGGGAATTAATAACAATTCCTCTAACTCATCTTGAGATGGTAGGAGATGACTCTCCTACCATTAATACCATTCGATGTAGGATGATGATTCCATTCTTACCTATCTTGGTGTAGAAGATTCCTCTCTCCATAAATCCATTCTTCTTGAGACATTAATCATGTTGAATGAATCTACCATGGATATCAAGTTGGGTACTTAGGATGAATCATGCATTGTCAAGATTAGCTAATCACTCAATCCCTTAGATTTTTAAGATTTACCCTCCTTGCAAGGCTGTAACATAACATTTGCTTGATATTATAGTGACATGATAGGAATCAACCCTTCCATCACCACCCATAATATAGTCACCAACCATGATGCCAAGTTAGTTAGGAAAAATATTTATCAGATGTACCCTTGCATAGCCCTTCTTGTCAAAGAAGAGCTTCAATGCCTCCTATCTATAAATTTCATTCAACCCATTGATTATCCCCAATGGGTCTAAAACATCATCCCTGTCACCAAAACAATAGGGGGACTTTGCATTTGTTTATAATTTCATGACCTTAACCTTGTTTAACCAAAGGATGAATTTGATTTACCAATCATTAGCCATCTTGTTGATATTACATCCATCCATGAGATTCCATCTGTTATGGATGGGTTTTATGGTTACAAATAGATCTTAATTACCCCTAAAAATCAACACAAAAGCACCTTTATCATCCCCTAGGGAAATTTATGCTATAGAGTCATGCTTTTTGGTCTGAAGAATGCTGGTGTAACCTACCAGTGCATTATGACCTACATATTCCATGAACTTAGTCATAAAATCATAGAATAATATGTAAATGACCTTCTTGGGAAATCCAAATGTTGTAAAGATCATTTGGTTGTTCTTAAGATCATCTTTGAATTCCTCATACATTACCATGTTTGCCTTAACCCCAAAAAGTGTATTTTTGGGGTCTTGTCAGGAAAGATCCTTGGATTTATCATCTCTATTTAAGGAATTGAAGTTGATCCCAAGAAAATAAAAGTAATCCTTGACATTCCTCCAACCACTAACCTCAAGCAAATCTATAGCTTACAAGGGAAGCTCTAATCCATTCGTCGCTTTATCTCTTAGCTCTTTGATCAATGCCAACCTTTCCACCACTTGAAAAAATATGTATATTTTAAATGGAATAAAGACTATCAAAAGGATTTTGATTCAATTAAAGAGTACCTTCTATTTCTACCCATCCTCATTCCTCCCAAATAATATCAACCTTTTTACCTTTATATTTCCACCACTGACCAATCCTTAGGGGTAATGCTTATGCATCAAGATGAACAACATAAAGAGCAAATTGTCTATTACATAAGTAATACACCTATAGAGCATAAAACTTGATACACCCATATCAAGAATCTTTGTCTCACCTTGGTCTTTGTAGCCTCCACACTTCACAATTATCTTTTCAATCACAAAACCATTGTCATAACCAACACCGGCCCTCTTAAGTATATGCACTCCAAATCATACCAAAACCAACTTATGGTTAAGTGTCTCATATTATTATATGAGTTTTACCTTTAGTTACTCTAGTAGAAGTCTATAAAATGGCAAGTTATCACTGACCAATTGGCTAAAGCACCCTTAGTAGATAACCATCCATCTCCTCTCAAGTTTCCTGATGAATTCATCACAACCATTTCTCAAGATGACATCACCTATCAAGTGACCATGTTATTTGATGGATCAAAGTATAAATGTGGTAGGGGAGCTGGTATCATCCTTATCCCCCTTAAAAATAAACCTCTTTCTTTATCATTCAATCTAGATTTTGACTGTACCAATAATATGGCTAAATATGAAGCCCTAGTGATAGGTCTCCAAAATGCATTAGCTTTGGGAGTCAAAATAATTAGCATCTTTGGTGACTCTCAACTCATAGTCAATCAAATCAATGGATTTTACCAGTGTAATAATTATGTTTTATAATAATATAAATAACTAGTGGGTATATTATTGATGTCATTTGATCACTTCCTTATCCAAGCCACTCCATGATCTATAAACAAGTTTACTGATACATGTCAGGATCTTAGAGTATAATTGATTACTTTTATATAAGCAACTAAACATGGAATTGAAACCTGAAGTAATAAGTAACTAGAAATTAGAAACAAAAAATAATAGGAGTTACAAGAAACAACCAATCTGTATTAAACTCTTCCAGAAGGAAATACAATGAAGAAATCTCTCTCTTCTCACACCTCTCAGATGTACAGTAATTCTCCCTCAAGAGTTCTCTCTCTCTCTCTCTCAATCAATTACAATCAACTCAATTATTGAATTGTCTCCCCCAATTACAATACTGCCCCATGGGTCTCTTAAATAGAATTGAAAGCAAACAATAATTAGAAAAATAAACTCAAGACTAATTTTAGTCTTTACATGCAAACTAACTGTTCTCCTAAAAATAGAAATTCTAATTTTGGAAACACCTAGAAATTCATAGAAGTTGGTGTCAGTCTGAAGATGACCAATGCCGACTGACCCCTAACCAATGCCAGTTGGTTCTGACTGATGATGACCGATGCTGGTCGACCCCCTAATCAATGTTAGTTGGTTCTGATTGATGTCAATTATTGTGTGAGCCCAACAACCTCCACATTAGCTCATTAGTGAAGCTTTTAGCTCCACAACTCAACAATCTCCCACTTGGAGATAAATAGCTGCACCTGTACATGTATAGTAACATCCTCTAAACATCTCTGGCTCATTTATCCCTCTTCAAGTTTAATCTTGAAGACCAACAAAAGTTGAATGAAGATTCAACTTCTCCTTTGTTACCAGCTTTTTTAACATATCAATAGGGTTCTTATCCGTATGGATCTTTTCCAGCTTCAACTGTCCATCCTCTAATACCTGTCTAATGAAGTGGTACCTAAGTTGTATATGTTTGGTTCTTGAATGAAAGGCTGAATTCTTTGCCAAATGAATTTCACTTTGACTATCACTGTATAATCTACAACTCTCTTGCTCCTTTCCCAACTCTTCCATGAATCGAGTCATCCAAATCATTTCCTTGCTAGCCTCTGTGACTGCAATGTATTCTACCTCTGTAGTAGACAAGGCAACAACCTTCTACAACTTTGAAATCTAGCTAACCGTCATTCCACCAATAGTGAACACATATCATGTGGTGCTTCTCCTACCATCCAAGTCACTTGCCATATCCGAATCTACATACCCATGTAGAGAAGTGTTTGACCCTCCATAGCATAAATGCCTACTACTGGTCCCTCTCAAATATCTGAGAATCCACTAAACTGCTTTCCAGTGTTCCTTTCTTGGATTGGCCATAAACTTGCTGACAACTCCCACTGCTTGGGCACTATCTGGTCTAGTACATACCATTGCATACATCAAGCTCCCAACTACTGAAGCATATGGAAATATACTCATGTACTCAACCTCATCATATGATTTAAGACATTGTTCTTTGCTCAACTTGAAGTGTTTAGCCATAGGTGTGCTTATCAGTTTTGCATCCTACATATTGAACCTCTCCAACACCTAATTCACATAATCCTCTTGAGACAAAATCAAACTATGATTTTTCTTGTCTCTCTTAATACTCATGCTAAGGATTTTTTTTGGTGCTCCTAAATCCTTCATGGCAAATGTGTGAGCTAATTTTACCTTAAGCTCAGTAATTTCCTGCATGTGTGAACCTACAACAAGCATATCATCTACATACAATAACAAGATAATATAACTACCATTATCCAATCTGTTAAAATAAACACAATGGTCAGATTGACATTTACTAAAGCCATGCTCTATCATAAACTTGTCAAACCTCAAATACCATTGTCTTGGAGCTTGCTTAAGACCATATAAGCTTTTCTTCAACCTGCACACAAGTTTCTCCTTACCTTTGACCTCAAAACCTTCTGGCTGATACATATATATCTCTTCATCCAAATCTCCATGAAGAAATGTTATCTTAACATCAAGCTTCTCAAGATGCAAATTCTCAATAGCAACTAAAGACAATACAGTCTAAATAGAAGTCATCTTTACTATAGGAGAAAAAATTTCACCAAAATTTCTGTGCAAATCCCTTTACTACCAACTTGGCCTTATGTCTCATTTGTCCATTATCTCCTTCCTTTAACCTGTATACCCATTTGTTTTTTAGTGCTTTCTTTTTGGTTAGCAACTCAACCAAATCCCACATATGGTTCTCTTCCAAGGAATCAATTTCCTCATTCATGCCATACTCCCACTGTTTCCTAGATTCTACCTACATTGCCTCATCAAAACTTTCTAGTTCTCCACCATCAGTGAGAAACAAGTATTATAAAGAAGGGTAATAATTAATTATAGGTTTACTTACCCTTTTAGACCTCCTTATGGGTGTTTGAGACTCATTTACAACTTGCTGTCTACCCAAATTTTCTTCTGACAGTGATTGATCCTGGTCATCTCTAATCAATGTCGATTCCTTCTGATCGACATCAATTTCCACCTAATCGATGTCAGTTTCCAACTAACCAATGTCGATTTCCACCTGACTGACGTTGATTTCCACTTGACTGACGTCAGTCTCTATGTTTTTTTGTGAGTGATGATTTTCACCCGCGAGCTCATTTTGGATCATAACCTTTTCCAAATCAAGATTGCCCTGCTCAAAATTATTCAACCTCTTGAGCTGATCACTGTACAACACCTTCTCATTGAAAACTACATCACAACTTCTAATAATTTTGTTAGTTTCTAAATTCCACAACTGGAATCTAAAATCTACAAAACCATAACCAATGAAGGTGCACCGCATAGATTTAGCATCCAACTTATTTCTATTTTCTTTATCAATGTGCACAAAAGCTTTAGAACCAAAAACTCTAAGAAATGAAAGATCTACCTTTTTGCCTGTCCAAGCCTCTTCTGGAATTCCACCATCCAGTGTAGTAGAAGGTCCTCTGTTAATTAGGTAAACCATAGTATCTACAGCTTCTACCCAAAATTGTAAGGGCAAACCAACATGCAACCTCATACTCCATGCACGCTCCATTATTGTTCTATTCATCCTTTTAACAACTCCATTTTGTTGAGGTGTCCTTGAAACCATCCTTTCTCTATGTATTCCACTCATAGAACAATAACTATTGAATTTATTACTGCAGTACTCACCACCATTGTCAGATCTAAGGCACTTCAATCTCAAACCTATTTCATTCTCAACCAAAGCTTTCCATTTCTTAAATGTGTTAAAAACATCAGATTTTCTCTTTATGCAATAAACCCATACCTTTTTTATAGCATCATCAATGAAAGAAACATAAACTGTGATCCTCCAATAGAAGCTACTTGAGTTGGTCCCCACATGTCTGTGTGAAAAGGCTCCAACTTGTGCTTCTTCTTTGTTGACCCAATTTTGAGAAATCTCACTTTCTTCTATTACCCAAAAATACAATGCTCACAAAAATCTAGATCTATGCTTTTCAAATTTGAAAGCTTACCTTTTGATTAAGAACATTCAGTCCCTTCTCACTCATGTGACCAAGCCTACAGTGCCACAACTTTGCATCTACATCTAAAGTAGATAAAATAGAAAGAGAATAATTAGTAATACAAGTAGATAGATAAAGTGTACCTACTCTCTTACCTTTTGCTAATACAAGTGCACCCTTGGAAACTTTCCAAGATTCAGCTGTGAGAGTTATTGTGCAACCCTCATCACCCAACTTTCTTGCAGAAATTAGATTCCTCTTTAGGATGGGTACATGCATGACATCCTTCAACACCCATGTGTTGCCATTCTACAATTTCAGCTACACTTTTCCTTTGCCAACAATTTTACAAGGCTCATCATCCCCTAAATAAACTTTTCCAAAATCTCCATGGACATAATCATTGAAAAATTCTCTATTTGGGGTTGCATGAAAAGAGGCACCAGAATCTAAAACCCATGATTCTACTTTATTATCCAAAGAAAATGTAAGAGCATCCTGTGCAACAATACCTACAACTTTTTCTTCTTTATTACCTTCATGCTGATTTTCTTTGTTATCCTTTAACCAACAATCTTTCTTTGTATGCCCTTTCTTTCCACAATTCTAGCAGGTTATTCTTCCATTTTTGGATTTGGATCTACTTCCCATCTTTGACCTTGATTTCCCTTGCTTGCCCTTCTCTCTTTGCCTTCCCCTACTTTCAACACTTAAAGCATTACCTGATGTTTTCCCTATGCTTTTTCTGTGAATTTCTTCATTCAAGATTACACTAACAACATCATCAACTTTCAAGATATTTGAAGTAGATGCAATATTACTAATTGTCATTACCAAACTATGCCAACTTTCAGGTAAAGAACATAAGATTAAGAGAGCCTTAATTTCATCATCAAAAACTATTTTAACTAAATTTAACTGATTTACTATTGTATGGAAATCATTAAGATGACTAGATACAAATCCACCTTCCTGCATTTGTAAATTAAATAATTGCTTCATAAGATATACCTTATTCAAAGCTGAGGGTTTTTCATATAAACTTGCCAAATTATCCATTAACTCTACCGTTGTCTTTGCCTGTGATAAGTTGGAAAACACAAAAGCTGCCAGGCTCAACCTTATAGATCCAAGAGCCTTTCTATCAAGAACATTCCATTCTTCATCTTCCATATCTATGGGCTTCCTTGAAACCCCACCCAATGGTAAATATGGATATTTCTGATACAAATAATCTTCAATCTGCATCTTCCATAATTGATAATTCTTTCCATTGAATTTCTCCATTCTTAGTTTACTTTCGTCTACCATTGCTTGGCTCCCACTCAATCAGAAACCCCTATGAGTGAATTCTATAATCAACAAACACTAACACACTCTGATACCAGTTGTTAGTGTTTAGAGCTCTGATACCAGTTATCAGGATCTTAGAGTATAATTGATTACTTTTGTATAAGCAACTAAACACAAAATTAAAACTAGAAGTAATAAGTAACTAGAAATAAGAAACATCATATAATAGGAGATATGAGAAACAACCAATCTGTATTAAACTCTTCTAGAAGGAAATACAATGAATAAATCTCTCTCTTCTCACACCTCTCAGATGTATATTAATTCTCCCTCAAGAGTTCTCTCTCTCTCTCAATCAATTACAATCAACTCAATTACTGAATTGTTTCCCCTAATTACAATACTGCCCCATGGGTCTCTTAAATAGAATTGAAAGCAAACAATAATTAGAAAAATAGACTCAAGACTAATTTTAGTCTTTACATGCAAACTAACTGTTCTCTTAAAAATAGAAATTCTAATTTTGGAAATGCCTAGAAATGCACAAAAGTCGGTGTCGGTCTAAAGATAATCGATGTCGACCGACCCCTAATCGATGCCAGTCAGTTCTGACTGATGATGACCGATGCTGGTCAACCCCCTAACTGATGTCAATTGGTTCTGACTCATGTCAGTTACTATGTGAGCCCAACAACCTCCACATTAGCTCATTAGTCAAGCTTTTAGCTCCACAACTCAACAATATAATGGCTTCTCTCACTTCCTAAATCCTATCTGCATCCTCTAAATCTAAGTTACCTATCATTATCCATCATCTTACTAAGTCTTCTTATATCAACTCAGACTCTTCAACCATATTTAATGTGGAGGAGACCCAACCTGACCTTTAGTATAAACATATCTTTGACTATCTCAACCTTACCATCATTCCTTCTAACCTTTCTAGGAATGGTTGAAGAGAATTTATTTAAAGCACCTCACATTATATTATACTAGGTTAAATTATTTATAAACATGACTTTTATGGTCTCCTCTTTTGATGCCTATGTAGTCATGAGGCCTCTCATGCTATCAGGGAAATGCATGATGAGATTTATGGAGGCCACTTTAGTGGTCTAGCTATCACTAAATGTATCCTTCACCTTGGCTACTATTGGCCTACTCTTAACCAATATTATTTTGTTTATGTGAAAAAGTGTGTTAAATGTCAATGAAAAAGTATCATTCTAATTTAAATCATGCACCTAGCCATAGTCCATAATTATCCAAAGATTTTTGACCCTTCTTATAATGGGGTTTGGATCTTATTGGTGAAATTAACCCCCATTCTTCAAAATAAAATCATTATATCATCACTGCAAAAAAATATTTCACCAAATGGGTAGAACCTATTCCTCTCATTTTAATCAAGGCTAAAAATATCATAGACTTTATTAAACATAACATTATCTATCATTTCAGTGTTCTGCATAAACTAATAATTGATAATGGTAAATATTTTAAGAACAAGAAAGTCCAAATCCTTTGTGATGCATTCGGTATCAATTTAAGTTTCTCATCACTTTATCACCCAAAAGCTAATGGATAGGCCATAGATTCTAACAAAACTCTTAACAACATGCTAACCAAAATAGTTAATGCATCTAGTTGAGATTGACATTTACACATCCCCTTCACCTTATGGGCATATTTTACTAGCATTTAAACTCCTATGGGTGCTATCCCTTTCTCTCTTGTTTTTGGAGCAAAGGCTATCTTGCCTCTCAAAGTCCAAATTCCCTTTCTTTACATATCCCTATAAGATATCATTTTTGAAGATGATTATCATCAACAATGTTTAGCCCAACTTGAGCTACTTGATGAACATCATTTAACTATGATTACCCATATTCATGTATATCAAGAATGAATCAAGTGTTCTTATAAAAAGCACATCAAAGTGTGAGAATTCAATATCAGATATCTGATATTAAAGGAAAATCAACATATAACCAATATGGAGAAAAGCAAGTGGGGAAAGTTTGTTTTCAATTGGCTTGGACCTTATATCATAACACATAAGTATGGATTAGGAGCTTACCAATTATCTTCTCTTAAAGGGAAACCATAACCTAAGCCCCTCAATGCTTCACATATGCATCATTTATTTTGTTAAATAAGATCAAACTCACCTTTTGTCGAACTTAAGCTCATCCCTTATTTTCAACCACCTTCATCTCCTTATTTTAAGGATAACCAATTAAAGCTAGATCATGTGATTATAAATCATATCCTTAGCCTAATATTTAACATGGTTATCATGGCTCTACCCATGGTACTCTCTTCCCCTTTATAGGATGGGTTCCCATGGTTGTTATCACTTAACCTCTTTTACCCATTATCAAACTTCTTTTAATTTTGTCCTACCTTCATGAAGGTGAACCCTTGAAGCCTATTTAAGTAAATCCATGTCAATAAAAAAATAAAAATAAAATGAAAAATAAAAAAAAACAAAAGTAAAAAAATCATATATTCTATGGGTCATTCCAAGCATTCACAAACTACTCCCTTGAAGGACAACTACCAAAACCAATTAAAATCGATCAATTTAAGGTAATTTTCTCCCTTAAAGGACATCTATCAAAATACTTAAGCAAATATCACAAAATTAGACCACTCTCTTGAAGGATGGATGAGTAAAGCATTTGTCAAAGTATAGTGATTTTTTGGAAGCTTCTTGCATCGATCAACTTCCCTAGCTTCCCACTTAATAGCAAAATATCAAAAGACCCATTATCAAAATAATAAAAAGAAAATATAATTTTGGATGCTATAATCATATTTCATAAGTATAATTCCCACATCAATCAGTCTACACCTTATGTGGCATGGACTTGTTTATACTAGCTCTTTGGTAACCTATAGAAGAGCCATGTTAGTCTCACAAAAAGATTTCATTATCATACATATTCTCTTTGTACTCTCTATAAGTAAGGTTTTTTTGAGCTTAATTGACATCATGTGATCAATAAACTTTTAAACCACCTAATGATGCTAATATGAAGCATTCAAAGGGATTATGTTCATAAATCTATCTAACTTGTATTTGTTTTAGTCCTTTCCAAAGAAGAAGCATCGTGTCTTCTCCTTATTCTCTCATACCTATTTGTTGATGCATTCATTAAAGAAGCTTGTCTTTTTTATTGTCTCATCTTTCCTCACATTTAGTTTTGTTATCCAAATTACTCTATGCATTTTAAGATTCATTCATCTTCATCTAATCAAATGCAATTCATTAAAAATATTTAAATATCAATTATGTGTTTTGTTATGTCATTGCCATCTTATCTTCTTTGTTTAAATGTTTTAAATCAAAATAATGTCTTAATGAATTCACCATCTCAAAAAACATCATAGCATACCATCATAAATATAATCATCCATCATCATAACCAACCATAATAATATCACATCATTAACAACATCATATCCAATTCCATATATCACATCATCACCATTTATCACATCATAGGTCAAGAAGTCATCACATATTTTTTCTATCACATGTATATTTTGACAATGTACCTAAACATGTATCTACTCAAAATAACATCATCACATCATGATCATATCACTAAAACAATCTACATAACCAATCACTTCACCTAATCAAAAACTACCTATCACATCATCACCATCTATCAAACCACAAATCAATGAGTCATCAATTATGTTAATCCATCACATGCCTATATAGGTAAGGAAACATAGATTCATTAATTTAAAACATCCAAATTTCTAACCAAACATACATCTACTCAAACAAAGATGCTAATCATAAGCAAACATTACAACATCATAACAATAACAACACATCCATAAACATGAAAAATAAGCCATAATCCATATCCAAAACCATAACCACATCATGAAATCATAATAAAAATAATCATCATATATAAATATAATGCCTATATATCTCAAAATCATATACATATTGCTACATTGGCTCATAGGCTAGTATCAAAATCATATAATACATCAAAATATAGAATCTCATGAGAATCTAGGGTACTAGAGCACTGCTACTCCTTGGATTCTATCCACTTATAGGACCTCTTTACACACCTATGGATGCTACCCACTGACATGGTATAGTAATGCTAGCTGCCTCACCTCCTCACTATGTCACATACTCATAAAATCATGGATCATATGGAAGGTGAGTAAATACTAGTGCCTTATAATATTGGAGCTCCTCTACTATAGTAACATATCTAGAAATCACAATCATCCCTAGTGGTCTTATAGGTGTCAGTAGCTATGCTACTCCCTATCTCAAGGTATCCCTATCTTGTGTGACTAAGGTTAGCTATGCACATGCCTGGTCTCTCTCCAATATCATTGTTGTTAATGCTGCTTGTGCTACTGTTAATGCTACCCTAGACATATTCCTCTCTCTGATGAGTGTTTACCTATCAGGGGCATCTACATCCATCTATTCCCCACCACTTCCTCTTTATTAACATCCATAGTCTACTACCCAACCTATCCATCATCTATGTCAAATAACACTACATCATAGTATGCACAAAACCAAATAAGGTACTCCTATGTGATTCCTACATCATCAATCTCTAGTCTTGATAGTAGCTCTCCCTAGTTAAACTCTATATCCTATGGCTCTAGAGCCAACAATGGAAACTATTCATCCTCCCTCATATACCTCAAGAAAGCACCTAAGATACCTTGAACTAACCCAAACTACCTCCTTACCCTATCAAAAAAATCAACTCTACCTTAGGATCTCATCTTCCCTCATTCCACCTATAACTCTACAACAACAAGATCTATCTCATAAGACCTACCCATGTAGGAAATCAGGTATATGGCCTCAAAATCACCTTCCCCTCAACTAGTGCCTTTAGCCTATCCCTATACCAATACAGGTCTTGTGTTCTTCCCCTTAGTGGTGTGAGAACAAAATCATACCTCTAATGCATGAAACCAAATATGTAGTCCATTTGTACCCATCCATGCCATGGTAATACATCTAGTTGAAGCACCCTAATGTGATCATATGCCCAATAGTAAAGAAAAAACCTAACACTAATGCCATACCTCCTTTGTGACCTATAGCCTCAGAGCTCTTAATAGATTTGAACTAGTAAGATAGGTGCCCAAACATAAATTATCTAATCCATCATCATACCTACTAAAATACCTATCAATACAGAGGGAAATATACAACTACATGAATTTTTTAGTGCATAACAAGTCACAACCATCATCATCATCATCATGACCCATCTCATTCCCTCATCCATATGATATAAGGGTGTATAGTGGATGCTTCTAGCGTGCCACCTCATGCATACCATGTCCTCCCTATACAACACATCCATGAATTAATCTTGATCCTCACTATCTATATGCTCTATTATCTCACCTCATATCCATAGCCTCATAATCTAGTGGATGTCCTTTAGTAGGACCATCATCTCTCTAATTGGTATCAAGAACGTATTGGTGGTTAGGTCCTATCTCCTGATCTAAAAACTGATAATATTTGATGCCTCTTAGACCCACTATGGTCATGTTATCACAATACTAATTTTTCGTCACTCTAATAACCTCATCCAAGAGTTGAGGCACTCAGTCCCATACCTACAACTTCTCCCTCACCTATATAGTTAGATGTATGCCTTAGTTTACTTTACCCTTCCAAGTGTCACCTATGAATAATACCTATTAATACCCTCTTATCTTAACCTATTCCATGTGATATACACAAAACTCACCTAATCTAACCTAAACCCAACATATTTTATTACACCTATCATCCCTAACCAACTTGCACCCATTCCAAACCTATCTTTTAAATATTTTTTAAAGATATCCTACCTATTGACTAAATTTGACCCTACAAGTCAAATTGGAACCCCTATAGGTAAAAACTTGATTTTTAGGTGTTTTAGGGGTATAATATATATGTTTTAAGGTGTATCATAGGTCATTTAGTGTGATTTCATGTTATATTAGCCTTAGTCATTAGTCATATTAGCCAATATATCATTTTGAGTCATTTTGGGGTCATAAAAGAGCATTAAATGAGTTGTAAAACCTCCTAGGAAGTTCTATGGTGTAAAAATATTTATGTTTCATGACATGTATCCTATTATTCCTTAATTAACTGTTCATAACTAAAAGTGGTAGGTTATTCAAAGGAAAGAGCAATTTTCTTAGGAAAAGAGAAGAGTTTGGCACTTGTATGGCCTATGAGAGATTTTTACACATGGAGGAGGGTTTTAATATGAATATTCATCTTCCTCACATTCATATAAATTATTTACATACTCTAGAAGTGCTAAAAATGGCATAAAGCCACTCTACTCCTTTCTTGCGCTTATAAACATGCAGAAGTGATCAACATGTTCATGCTTTATATGGTCATTAGAAGAGGATCAAGGTCAAAATATTTTGGGAGGTGGTAGTACACTTAGATCCATTTACATAATAATATTTACAATATTGTTCAAGCATGCTTTATGAACCATCCTTTACAAGCTGACTTTGTTTTTTTGCCTACCAATTTGTGTACCCTATAGGTTTTTATCCATTTTGGACAAGTTTGTATAAAATAATTATTAAGGTTGATTAAAAATTATGTTATATTCCTTATATAATTATACCAATGCTCTTTTTCACATTTTAAGGTGTTTTTATGAGCAAATCATCTCAAGTTTGTAGACTGCTCTCATTTGGGATGATAGGCTTATTTTCTCCATTTTTAGATCTTTATGCTTTGACAAATGGATTCAGAGGATTTTGATAGGTATATTTACATTTTTTTAATGTTATATTTATTCCCCTTGACCTTTCAATCTCATTCTTCAAGGCAATACTCTATGAGGGTGCAGTCATGAACACTATACAACCAATTTTTTGCTAACTATTTACTTTTAATCATGATAAAGCACATGTATGGAGCCTATAGAACATGTTAAAATAGGCATAATGAAGTTTATACATCTATGAAACATATTATTTTAATGAGGTAGTAAAATAAGCTTCCAAGTAAGGGATTATGGCAATCAACCAACACATTCACTCACACCACCTTTTACCATTAACTACAACTACAACTACCTATAGGAAAGTAAATGTTGTCATGAGGAGTGTAAGATTATTTCAATATATTCAACATAATAATGATTAATTTGAATATATAAATTTGAAATAAACTAATTATAAAGGAAGAGTCCATGAGTATGGTTCATATTTCATGTTAACTACTTACATACAACTCAATATGCACCTACAAGTGCCTCCATGAAAACCAAATAGGTTGAAAGGAGATTTTGAGATAAGAAAGGTTTTTGATAGTGAAAAATGTCTATTTGAAACTCTTATAAAAGGTACAAACACCATTTAAACTCATAAGATCATGCTTAATACTTGAAGGTGCCTTACTATCTGCATTACAGAAATAACCACCTATAGGTGGCTTAACAGGGGAGTAAGAGATCTCAATGGAGGTTTTTTGACATGGTGAAACTTTATATGGAGTATTAATATGATTTATACATTATGAAAATCTTTTTTGAAGTGTTAGGATGTCAAATGTAAGTGTTAATCACCTTCTAGCTTGAGGTGACTATGTTTAGGGCTTTGTTCCCTAAAACATGCAAAATAAAGCCCTCTATCATTTTGTTGATATCCTATAATAGGAATATCAATAGTTTTGAAAAATATTAATGGTAAAAAATTTTAGTCTACATGAAGGAGAATATATTTTCACAAGATGGGGTCAAGAGGATTAAGGTAAAATGGTTATAAGAAGGTCTAAAGCACACTTTTATGCACTATTTCTAGGTAGTAAAACTTACAAGTTGAGCTCTAAAGGAGGTATCTAGTACCCAAGGTTGTAGATGAAATAATATCTACATGACTAGATGATATTATCAGGTAAAATCCATCTCAAGGAGCATAAATACCACAAACAAAGGTTGATATTAACTTTTGAGAGTCTAAAGACACCTATAGGACCCCAAACAGTCAACTACAGTCGACTATGAGGGGTAGAGAGTAAGAAAGTTAGGATCCTTAGTGTGAATTTAACCTAATTATGCAATTAATGAGTTAAAATTATTTATATATGACCATGTAAACATTCAAATGGGTTTGTGTAATGTCTTTACGACCTAAACTATGCATGATCATCTAAAGGTGTCCTCCCCAAACAAGAAATATTGTCTGCAATACAACTCAGTCTTGTCTCAATAGGGTATATGGAGGAGTATATGAAGAGTTATAATGATGAAAAAAACATATGATAACCTACATTAAGACATTATTACCTCCATAAGATCAAAAAAATGTAAAATAATCTTACATAAACTCCTTAAGGTCCTATGTACACCTACAACTAACTGAGTGGTGATAGTGGACCTGATCAATGTGGTTGAAAGGTATGAACATAATTAATAAGGTATATATATAACTTATTATATTCATAAAAACTATTTATAATATATTAAAATATAATTCCTAGGTTTCAAACATACAAGAACACCTATAAGAGTCACATTTGAGGAAGGAAAATAACAAAACATAGTTAGGGTTATGCTTAGTCTAAGATAGGCAAGAGTATGAGGAGTACATGAAATTTTAAAGTATTGGATGATTATTATGATCCATTAATATTATAATAAAATCATAATGACACTCTCTTATTGTAGACTAAATAGAGAGAGGTCTTAAACAAGTAAAAAAATAGTCTACACCAAGAAACATTGTACATAGTCTGCTTACAAATAGTCTACCTTGGATTTTGAAGGGGATTAGAGGTCAAATGAGCTGATAAAAGAATTTTTTTTTGAATATATAATACTTACCACTTTTATAATCCCATATAATTTTTTTTTTGTTATAAAAATAGGCAAAGTGCCCTCTATTTTGTCTCAGAAGAGGGCCCTTAGGTGCACAAACTGGCCATTTTGGAGAAGGGTGATAAAAGGATGATCTATGAGCTATTTGAATCTTGATATAAGGTGTGGGAAGCTAAGGAAAAAAGAAAAAAAAATTATAAATATCCCACATAAGGAGTATTCCCATCTTGGAGACTTAGATTCTTAAACTTACAGGCATGCCTACTAAGAATGACTAGGCCTATAATCCAGAAGGGGGGTCAACTTCATGTATAGCCTTAGATAATCACTCAAATGAATTTCATAATTTTTATAGGGTCACTAAATAGGTGTTTTATCTATTATTATGTATGGGAATCACAATGAAAGCCACTTTTGGGCTCAAGACAACCTTAGGCCTATGAAAATGGAAGAAATAAGCTTGATTAAGCACTTTGAGTGCTCATATCTCTCTTGATGATTTAAATGGGGAAAAAAGGAGTTTAGGGAGGTTAATATGGTCTTTTAAAATCACATTATTGTATTTTTTTTCAGCTTCAACATCAGAGCTTCATGAACAAACCTTAAGAATAGAAAGCACTCAAAATCCTTGCAAACCCTTGCCAGTGACCTAATTGGAGAAATGAGGTTAGAGGGATAATAAAATGAGATAGTTTGACAATGAAAGAATTTTAACATTGTATAGGACTACTTAAATATCCTTACCATAATTTTGAGCTATATGGAACTATATGGATGGGGTAAAAAATAGGGTTTTCTTGAATATTTTGTGTATTGTGCAGGCTAATAGAGGTTCTAAGAGATGCCAATCACATGGAATGGGTTATTATGACTTAGATAAATCCCTATGTCAATTTAATGCATTTTAAAAAGTCTTAAGTGAGTCAACCAACTAATTCATCTCAACCAATCAAAATTGGCATAGTGACCAAGCTAGTGAGAAGGGTGGAAAACTTCAAGTGAGCTGATTTTAAGGTGTGCTTGATGCATCTAAGGCAATGGAGGGTATTGAAACATGTTATTAACTACATACCATGGATTTTCATGGAAAATTTATGTATTTTTGGAGTCAAAGTGTGTAGGGTGCATGGAATAAGAGTTTTTTAGATTGTAGATGGTGATATCTCATTTCTAGATGATTCTAGATGACCAAGACTAAAACCAATGCATGGAGAGGAATGTATGAAAGACTTCCCTCTCATTCCAATCATTAGACCTCTCCCTAGTAAATTTTATGAAATTAAAATATATGTGGATGATGAAGGCAATTTTTTGAACCAAAATGAAGATTTTCATGCCACTTTTCATGAGTTTTATACCTTGTATGGATAGTTGTACTTACTAACCATACATGGTCCATTCCACACTCTCTTCCCATGCACAAGTAACTCATTATCTCAACATGACAAGTGTCATTGTGACCTTTGGGATTCTTTTTTATCCTCTCTCTCTCTCAAGTTCTATAAGAACTAGCCATTTTGGCCTTTATAACTTATGCTCCACCTGAGTATGGTGAATCCTTGCTTATTTGCATACCATCTGACCAATAATAATACTTATTTTTACATCTTCCATGACTATTAATAATGTGTTTAATTGGTTGATTTATTTTTCTTAGTGATGACTTGTTGTTTCCTTACCATTCTTGTTTCATTCTATCAACTATTTGCAATTGGAAAGCTTATTCTTGTAAGGCATGTGATGTATTTTATGATTTGTCAAGTTTAAATGAGTTAGTATATTCAAATAGTGAAATTTTAGGCCTCTTGTCTAGTCATCCTAACCTAAACATTCATCCATAACCTCATAATGTAATATTGAGGTGAGAAGATGCAGATTAGAGAAGTATATGTTTAGTTAGTCCTTTGTTGTCATGTGTAACATGTAGCTGGTTAAAAGACATCAAATTATTTGGCATATCACTTCTCTTAGGTTATTTTGCTTTTTATTTTATCTCTTCCTTTTTCATCACAAATTTTAGGATTAGTAGTGATCTAAAGTAGTACATTAAAGGAGCTAGCCCTATCTAGAGATTCATCTCATTCATAAGTTATCAACAATCTTAGAGGTGTTTCAATTTTTCCACTTAGATGAGGAGAGTGGAGACATCTCCTCAAAGGGTGAAAATCCAAGTGATAGTATTTTTTTGCATGCTCGGTGGGACCAAGTTCCAAGAGAGTGGAAATATTGTTGGTGTGTCTTTCCTCTAATATGTTCTTAGAAGCAAACAAGTTAACACCAATGGCAACTATGAGTGATAAATTCTAGTTTTAATTAGACCAGGTATATCTATTTGAAAATTTTGATCAGTTTTTGTGTTTCCTTTGACATATGAGGTTGATATGGAGAGATATGTCCCATAATCCTATCATGAACCTTTTTATCAACCTTGCTATGAATCACTTTTTACCCCCCAACAGTTTTATCAAAATGGCTATCAATCTTATGATCCATGGCAACCTTATATCCCTTCATTTCCCTCTTCATATAGACACCATGTTGTTGGACAACCCTATGAGATAGGTTACCAATAAACCAATCAAGAAACACCTCTCTATCAGTCCCAATATGAGCCCTATCATTCATATCATGATGCTTATCATCCTCAAGAGTATTCTTATGAGTCTTGTCATATGAAACTATATGTTTCCATGGATTTTACATAAATATATCATTGTGAAAATGAATATCCTACTTATGTAGATGATAGTTCTTCTAATCAGTCCAAGAATTCACTTCTTTATGATCTTACTAGTGATTTTCTCTTTCCCAAATCCACCCCCAAGTTCTCTTCTTCATCCGACACTCCATATCCAACTCCTTCACCTTCCACTACACCTCCATTTACAACTCCTTCACCTTCCACTACATCTCATATTCCATCTCCTTCATCTCAAATCCTTGAGCCTATCCATCAACTTTCCACCTCACCCCTTCTTGAGGAAGAGCCCATCTTGAGAGAATCAAGTGAAAAAGGGTAAACTCAATTCATGGCTGATCAAGAAGACCTCATGAGTGACTATGAGGAATAAATCACAATAGGGACTCCCCTTAGTGAAAAAAAGGACAATCCAAAAGATTTTGACTTTGTATTTGAATGGATGTGTGTCCATGAAGAAAACTCTAATACCTCAATTTTGAAGGAATGTGTATCCATAAGGAATGTGGCCAAGGCTTGGAAAGAGTGGTATTTGAAGAAGACTCTATGTCTGATCATGAAGTTGAGGATGATCATCTAAAGAATTAAGTAGAGTGTACTATCAAGGATGAAGGTCAAGTAACTCCTCAAGAAGTGGCATTCCTAAGAGAGTCTCATGAGTCCAAGGTAGAGGAAACAACTCTTGAAGATGGCATTCATGAGGAAGAAGATTTATGGAAAAAGTTCAATGCCATATGCAAGGAATATTGTAAGCTAGGTAAAGATTTTTGTTATCTAAAAAATTTCACATGTGATGACAATTTTGATGATGAGTCTAATAAACATGATCTTGAGTGTTCAATCAGACATAAAGATGAAGGTCATTTTATTGGTCCAGGGCTTGTTGTCATGAAGCTATTTGATGATGCTAGTGTAAAAAAAATTGTAGACATGGATAATGATATCAAGAAAGATCTTATTGTACTTAAAAGATATTAAAGAGATCCATGTGAGGTAAAACCATTATCAAGGATGTGGGAACATGCTAAATGAAAGCTTGGTGCTTTTAAACATCAAGGACATTATGTTAAGGAGGAGAGCAAAGCTGAGAGGAATGCCATATTTTCAAACTTGCACATAAAAGGATAAGTATATGAGAAGGATAATAATTTTTATATTAAATAAGAGTTAATTTTCATGGTCGAACTATATGAATATACTTTTTCCCATTGAACCTCATGCCAATGAAGTTGGAAAACACCATGAAGAAGATGGAGGCATCAATGCTAAAGGTCAAAATGCAACATGTCTCACTAAATCCTTCATGTCATGAAGAAAGGAAGGTTTAAAAATTCCCATTTGAGCTATGATGGAGGTATGATTAATTTTTAGTTGTACATAGTTGTTTACTTTATGCTTTTCATAAGTTCTTTGAGCACATGTGTGTGTCTTGTTAGTGTGTTTGATTTGCTTGTGTGTGTCCTTTATTTGTGTGGTTGAGGTAATTAGTTGTCTTGTCTTGATATATCTTGTGGTCAATGGTCAAAGGTCCTCTTCTTGTGTTTAGACTTTAGATGACTCCCTAATCCTAATGGAGTGATAAGGCTACTGGTCTAGTTGGCATAGCATGCATGCCACCCTTATGAATCACTAATTTGTTGACCAAATTTGACCTTGTAGGTCAAATTGGAACCCCTATAGGTAAAATTTATTTATTTTAGGTGTTTTAGGGGTCTAATATATATGTATTAATGTATATCATAGGTCATTTAATGTGATTTCATGTTATATTAGCCTTGGTCATTAGTCATATTAGCCAATATATCATTTTGAGTCATTTTAGGGTCATAAAAGAGCATTAAATGAGTTGTACAACATCATAAGGAAGTGTGATGGTGTAATAAGGATTATTTAATATGAAATGTGTCATATTATTCCTTAATAAATTGTTCATAACTGGAAGTGGAATGTTGTTAAGAAGAAATAGCAGTTTTATTATGAAAAGAGAAGAATTTGGCACTTGTGAGGCCTATGAGATATTTTCACACATGGGGGAAGGTTTTATATGAATATTTATATTAATAAAACTCATATTAGTGATTTAAATTCTCTAAAAGTGTTAAAAAGGACCCAAAACTATTTTACTCTTTTCTTGTCCTTTTAGACATGTAGAAGTGATCAACAGGTTCATGCTTGGTACAATTAGTAAATGAGGTTCTAGGTAAAGTTATTAGGGAAGTTATAGTACAATTATAGAGATATATTTACATAATAATATTTATAATATTTTTTAACTATGATTTATGAGCCATCCTTTACAAAATGACTATTTTTTTGCCTACTAATCTGTGTACCCTATAGGTTTTGCTCCATTTTGGACAAGTCTACACAAACCAATTATTGAGGTTAATTAAATATGATTTTAGATTCCTAATATAATAATACCTATTATTTTTTTCACATTTCAATGTGTTTTTAAGAGAAAATCATCTCAAGTTTGTAGACTGCTCTCATTTAGGATGATAGGTCTGTTTTCACCATTTTTAGATCTTCATGATTTGAAAAATGGATTTAGAGGATTGTGATAGATCTATTTACATGTTTTAAATTTTATATTTACTACCCTTAACCTTTCAATCTCATTATTCAAGGCAATTCTCTATGAGGGTGCAATCATGAACACCATACAATTAACTTTTTATTCACTATTTACTTGTAATCATGATAAAACATGTGTATTAAGCCTATATAATATGTTCACAGAGCAATAATGAAGTTTAAAAATTAGTGAAACATATTATTGTATAATGGTGTAGTGAACTGATGTTCTAAGTGAGTAAAGGACAGTGGCAGTCAGCCAACACATTCACTCACACCACCTTCTACCATTAACTGAAACTACAACTACCTATAGGAAAGTAAATGCTATCATGAAGAGTGTGAGCTTATTTAAATATTTAAAAGAATTTAATGATTAATTTAAATAAATAAAGGGGAAATAAATTGATTATAAAGGTATATTCCATGAGTATGGTTCATATTTCATGTCCACTGCTTACATACAACTCAATATGCACATATAGGTGCCTCCATGGAAACCAAATATGTTAAAATGAGATTTTGAGATCAGAAAGGTTTTTAATAGTGAAAAATGTATTATTTAGACTCTTTTAAAAGGTATAAACACCATTTAAACTCACAATATCATGCTTACTACTTAAAGGTGCCTTACTATCTGCATTATGGAAATAACCACTTATAGGTGGTTTAATAGGGGACTAAGAGCTCTCAATGGAGGATTTTTTATAGGTGAAACCTTATATGGAGTCTTAATATGATTTATAAATTATTAAAATCATATTTTAAGTTCCAATATGTCAAATGGAAGTGTTAACCACCTTCTATCTTGAGGTGACTGTGTTAAGGGCTTTGTTCCCTAAAACATGCAAAACAAAGCCCTCTATCATTTTGTTGATATCCTATAACAAGACTACCAATAGTTTTTAAGGAAATTAATGGTGAAAAATTGTAGTCTCCATGAAGGATAAGATATTTTCACAAGAGGGGGTCAAGAGGATTAATGGAAGATGGTTATTAGAAGGTTTAAAATCACACTTTTATGCACTATTTCCAAGGAGTAAAACTTACAGGTTAAGCTCTAAAAGAGGTATCTAGTACCCAAGGTTGATTATTAAAACATATATTTCTGATTTAATGATATTATTAGGTGAAATTAATATCAAGGAGCATAAATACCATAATCATAGGTTGATATCAACTTTTGAGAGTCTAAAGACACCCACAGGACCCCATACAATCAACTACAATTAACTGTGAGGGGCAAAGAGTAAGAAACTTAAGATCCTTGGTCTTAAATTGACCTAAGTATATATTTAAAGAGTTAAAATTATTTATATATGACCATGGAGACATTAAATGGGGCTTGTGTAATGTCTTTAAGGCCTAAACTATGCAGGATCATCTACAGGGGTCCTCCTCAAACAAAAAATATAGTCAGTAATAAAACTCAATCTTGTCTCAACAGGGTATAAGGAGGAGTATATGTAGAGTTTAAATGGTGAAAAAAATATGATAACATAAATTAAGACATTATGACCTCCACAATCACAAAAAAAAGTGAAATAAACTTACATAGACTCCTTAAGGTCTTGTGTACACCTACAACTGAGTAAGTGGTGACAGTGGCCCTGATCAAGGTGGTTGAAAGGTATGAAAATGATTTATAAGCTATAGATATGACTTGGGGTATTCATAAAAAATATTTATAATATATTAAAATACCATGCCTAATTTTCAAATGTGTAGGAACACCTACACGAGTTACATTTGATTAAGGAAAATAACAAAACATAGTAAAGGTCATGCTCAGTTTAAGCTAGGCAGGAGTATGAGAAGTACATGAAAGTTTAAAGTAATTAAAGAATATTGTGATCACTTAATATGATCATAATATCCTCATGAAACTCTATTAATGGATATTAAATAGAGAGAGGGACAAACAAGTAAAAAACATAGTCTACACCAAGAAACACTGTACATAGTCTGCCTACAAATAGTCTGCATTTGATTTTGAAGGGGTTTAAAGGCCAAATGATCTTATAAAAGGACAATTTTTTGAATATATAATCCTTAAAAATTTAATAATACGATACAATATTTTTTTTGGTTAGAAAAATAGGGAAAGTGCCCTTTATTTTGTCTTAGATAGAGGGCACTTCCCTAGGTGCACAAACTAGTAGTTTTGGAGAAGGGTGATAAAAGGATGACCTATAAAATATTTTAATATTTATAAAATGTGTGGGAATATGAATAAAATCCAAACCAATATGATAAATATCTCATATTTGGAGGGATCCAATCTTGGAGACCTAGACTCTCAAACTTGTAGGCATGCCTACTAAGCATGACTAGGCCTAGAATCCAAAAGGGGGGTCAACATCATGTATATCATTATATGATCACTAAAATGGATTGGATAATGTTTAAAAGGGCAATAAATAGGTGTATAATCCATTTTAATGTAGGTAAAACACAAGGAAATCCACTTTTGGGCTCAAGATAACCTCATGCCTGTGTAAATGGAAGAAACAAGCTCCAATAAACACTTTGAGTGCTCATATATCCCTTGATGATTTAAATGGGGAAAAAAGGAGTTTATGGAGGTTAATAGGGTCCTTTAAAATCACATTAGTGTATTTTTTTTTCAACTTTAATATTATATTTTCATGAATAAACTTTAAGAATAGAAAGCACTCAAAATCCCTTGCAGACCCTTGCTAGTGACCTGATTGGAGAAATAAGGTTGGAGGGATATTGAAATGAGATATTTTGACTATGAAAGTGTTTGAAAATTGAATATGACTCCTTCATTATCCTTCTCATTATTTTGAGTTGTATGAAACTATACGGATTGGGTACAAAATAGGGGTTTCTTGACTATTTTATGTATTGTGCAGGTTAATGGAGGTTTCAAGAGATTCCAATCACATGAAAGGGAATAATAGTACTTAAGATAAATATTTATGTTAATTTAATTCCTTGGAACAAATCCTAATTTCCTCAACCAGATGCTTCATCTCAGCTAGTCAAAACTAGCAGTGACCAAGCTAGTGAGAAGGGTAGAAAACTTTAAGTGAGTTGATTTTAAGGTGTGATTAATGACTCTAAGGCCATGGAGGGTATTTTAACATGTAATTAAATCCCTCCCATGGATTTTTAAGGAAAAATAATTCCTTTTTGGAGGCCGAGTGTGTAAGGCACATGAAAAAAGAATTTTTTAGACTGTAAATGGTAATATCTCATTTTTAGATGATTTTAGATGACTGAAACTACAACAAATGCATATAGAGACATGTCTAAAATACTTCCCTCTCATTAAAATCATTATATATATATCCCTAGTCAGTTTTTGTCTATTAAAATAGATGTGGATGATGAAGGTAGGTTTTTGAGCCAAAATAAGGAGTTCATGCCACTTTTCATGAGTTTTATGCCTTGTATGGACACTTGTACTTCTTGACCATGCATTGTCCATTCCACACTCTCTTCCTATGCACAATTAACTCATTATTTCATCATGAAAAGTGTCGTTGTGACCTTTTGGCTTCTCTTTTCTCCTCTCACTCTCTCAATTTCTATAAGAACTAGCCATTTTGGGCTTTGTAACTTATGCTCTACCTGAGTATGGTGAAGCTTTGCTCATTTGCATACCATTTGATCAATAATACTAATAATTTTTACCTCTTTCATAACTATTAATAGTGTTTTTACTTGGATGATTTATTTTTCATAGTGATGAATTTTTTCCTTAGCTTTGTTGTTTCATTCTCTCAACTATTTATAGTTGGAAAACTTCTTCTTGTAAGACATGTGAAGTGTTTTATGATGTGTCAAGGTTGAGTGACTTAATATATTCAAATAGTATAATTTTAAGCCTCTTGTCTAGTCATACTAGCCTAAACATTCATCCATAACCCATAATGTAATATTGATGTGAGAAGATGTAGATTGGAGAAGTGTATGTTTGGTTAGTCCTTTGTTCTCATGTGTAACATGTAGCTGGTTAGAAGTCATCAAATTATTTGGTGTATCACCTCCCTTAGGTTAGTTTGCTTTTAGTTTTCTCTCTCTTTTTTCCCTCACAAAGTTTAGGAGTAGTAATGATCCAAAGTGGTAAATCAAGGGAGCTAGCCCTATCTAGAGATTCACCTCATTCATAGGCTACCCACAAGCCTAGAGGTGGTTCAATTGTGTCACTTGGATGAAGAGAGCTAAGACATCTACTCAAAGGGTGAAAATTCAAGTGATAATAGTTTTTGGTATGTTCATTGGCACCAAGGTCCAAGAGAGTGGGAAGAATGTTGGTGTGTCTTTCCTCTAATCAATTTTTGAAAGCAAGCAAGCTAACACCAATGGTGACTCTAAATGATAACTTATAGTTGTAAGAATACTAGGTATATATATTTGAAAATTTTGATCTATTTCTTTGTTTCCTTTGACATATGAGGTTGATATAGATAGCTATGGCCCATAATACTATCATGAACCTTTTTATCAGCCTTGCTATAAATCACTTTTTACCCCTCAACAATCCTATCAAAATGGCTATCAATATTATGAGATATGGAGGCCTTATATCCCTTCATTTCCCTCTCCATATGGACACCATGTTGTTAGACAACCCTATGAGATAGGTTACCAAGAAACCTATCAAAAAACACCTCTCTATCAGTCCCAATATGAGCCCTATCATTTATATCATGATGCCTATCAGCTTGAAGAGTACTCCTATGAGTCTTGTCATATGAAACTAGATGTTTCCATGGATTGTACATAAAGATATCATTGGAAAAATGTAGATCCTACTTATGTAGATGATATTTCTTCCAATCAGTCTAAGAATTTACTTCCTTATGAGCTTACTAGTGCTTTTCTCTTTCCCAAACCCATACCCAAGTTCTCTCCTTCATCCCTCACTCCATATCTAAATCCTTCACCTTCCACTACACCTCCATTTACTAATACTTCACCTTCCACTACATCTCATATTCCATCTCCTTGACCTCAAATCCATGAGCCTATCCATCAACTTTCCACCTCACCCCTTCTTGAGGAAGAGCCCATCTTAAGAGAAGCAAGTGAATAAGAGCAAACTCAATTTATGGCTTATCAAGAAGACCTCATGAGTGACTATGATGAAGAAATCACCATAGGGACTCTACTTGGTGAAAAAAAGGATAATCCACAAGTTTTTACCTCCATATTTGAATGGATGTGTGTCCATGAAGTAGACTCTAATACTTCAATTTTTGAAAGAATGTGTATCCATGAGGAATTTAGCCAGGACTTGAAAAGAGAGGTATTTGAAGAAGACTTCATGTCTGATCATGAAGTTGAGGATGATCATCTCAAGCATGAAGTGGAGTGTAATATCAAGGATGAAAGTCAAGTCACTCCTTAAGAAGTGGCAGTCCTAAGAGAGTCTCATGAGACCAAGGTAGAGGAAATAGTTTTTGAAGATTAAATTCATGAGGAAGAAGATTTATGGCAAAAGTTTAATGCTATATGCAAGGAATATTATAAGTTAGGTAAATATTTTTCTTCTCCAAAAAATTCCACATCTAATGAAAAGTTTGTTGATGACTCTAATAAACATGATCTTGAGTGTTCATTCAGACATAAAGATGAAGGTCATTCTATTGGTCAAGAACTTGCTGTCATGAAGTTATTTGATGATGCTAGTGTACATGAAGTTGTAGACATGTATAATGATGTCAAGGTAGATCTTGTTGTACCTAAAATATAGTCAATATATCCATATGAGGTAAAAACACATTCAAGGATGTGGGAACATGGTGAAGGAAAGCTTGGTGATTCCAAATATCAAGGACATTATGTCAAGGAGGAGAACAAGGTTGAGAGGACTATCATATTTTAAAATTTGCACATCAAGGACCAAGTACATGAGAAGGATGAGACTATTTGGATGCAATAAGATTTAATTTTCATGGTCAACCTATATGAAGCTACTTGGTTTCCATTGAATCTAAGGCTAATGAAGTTGGCAAACACCATGAAGAAGATGGAAGCATCAATGCTAAAGGTCTAAAGGCTACATATCTCATTAAATCCTTCATGTCTTGAAGCAAGGAAGGTTTAAAAATTACCCTTTGATCTAGGAGGGAGGTATGATTAATTTTTAATTGTACTTATTTATTTATTTTATGATTTTCCTTTATGCTTTGAGCACATGTGTGTGTCTTGTTAGTGTGTTTGCTTTGCTTGTTGTGTCCTTTATTTTGTGTGGTTGAGGTAATTAGTTGTCTTTTCTTGGTCTAGCTTGTTATCAATGGTAAAATTTACTCTCATTGTGTTTAGAATTCATATGACTCCCTAAGCTCAATGGAGTGATAAGGCTACTATTCTAGTTAGCGTAACAGGCATGCTACCCCTATGGGTCACCAATTTGTTGACCAAATTTGACCTTATACATCAAATTGGGACCATTATAGGTAAAAAAATGATTTTTAGGTGTTTTAAGATTACAATATATATGTATTGATGTGTATAATAGGTCATTTATTGTTATTTCATGTTATATTAGCCTTGGTCATTAGTCATATTAGCCAATATATCATTTTGAGTCATTTTAGGGTCATAAAAGAGCATTAAATGAGTTATAAGGAATAATAGGGAAGTGTGATGGTGTAATAATGGTGATTTCATGTGACATGTGTCATATTATGCCTTAACCAATTATTCATATCTAAAAGTGGCAAGTTATTCAGAAGAAAGAGTAATTTTCCTAGGAAAAGAGAAGAGTTTGGCACTTGTACGGCCTATGAGAGAGTTTTACATGTGGGGGAAGGTTTTAATATGAAAATTTATCTTCATAAAACTCATATAAATTCTTGAAACACTATATAAGTGCTAAAAATGGCATAAAACTATTTTGCTCCTTTCTTGCCTTTCTAGACATGCAAAAGTGATCAATAGGTTCATGCTTGGTACGGTCATTAGAACAGATTTCAGGTAAAATTATTTTTGGAGGTGTTAATAAAATATAAGAGATAAATTTAAATAATAATAGTTATAATATTTTTTAATCATGCTTTATGAACCATCCTTTACAAGATGATTATGTTTTTCTACCTGCTAATCTGTGCACCCTATAGGTTTTGCTTCATTTTAGACAAGTCCATACAAAATAGTTTCTAAGGTTTATTAAAAATGATTTTATATTCCTTATATAATGATAAATATTCTTGGTTTCACATTTCAAGGTGTTTTTATGAGTAAATCATCTTAAGTTTGTAGATTGGTGTCATTTGGGATAACAGGCCTATTTTCACCATTTTTAGATCTTCATGCTTTGAAAAATGGATTAAAAGTATTTTTATAGGTATATATCCATGTTTTAAATATTATATTTATTCCCCTTGACCTTTAAATCTCATTATTCAAGGCAATTCTCTATGAGGGTGTAGTCATGAACACCATACAATCAACTTTTTGCTCATTGTTTACTTGTAATCATATAAATCATGTGTATAGAACCTATATAAGGTATAATTATGTTTAAAAATATATGAAACATATTATTATAAAATTAGGTAGTGAACTGAGCTTCCAAGTGAGTAAGGGACTGTGGTAGTCAACCAACACATTCACTCACACCACCTTCTGCCATTAACTACAACTACAACTGCCTACAAGAAAGTAAACATCGTCATGAGGAGTGTGAGATTATTTAAATATATAAAACATAATAATTCTTAATTTTAACACATAAAGGGGAAATAAACTGATTATAAAGGTAGATTCTATGAGTATGGTTCATATTTCATGTCCACTATTTACATACATCTCAATATGCACCTATGGGTACCTCCATGGAAACCAAATATGTTGAAAGGAGATTTTGAGCCAAGAAAGGTTTTTGATAGTGAAAAAGGTATATTTAAACTCTTAGAAAATGTAAAAACACCATTTAAACTCACAAGATCATGCTTACTTCTTGAAGGTGCCTTACTGTCTGCATTGTGGAAATAACCACCTACAGGTGGCTTAGCAGGGGACTAAGAGCTCTCAATGGAGAATTTTTCACTAGTTGAAACTTATATGGAGTATTAATATGTTTTATAGATTAGGAAAGTAATATTTTAAGTTTAAAGATGGAAAATTGAATTGTTAACCACCTTATAGATTGAGGTGACTATGTTTAGGGCTTTGTTCCCTAAAACATGCAAAATAGAGCCCTCTATCATTTTGTTGATATCCTATAATAGGGATATCAATAGTTTTTAAGGATATTAATAGTAAAAACTTGTATTATAAATGAAGGAGAAGATATTTTCACAATATGGTGTCAAGAAGATTAAGGGAAGAAGGTTATAAGAAGGTCTAAAATCACACTTTTATGTACTATTTCCAGGCAGCAAAACTTATAGGTTGAGATCTAAAGGAGGTATATAGTACCCAAGGTTACAGATGAAAGAATATATCCATTAATAAATTATATTATCAGGTGAAAGGCATATAAATGATCATCCATAATCAAATGTTGATATCAACTTTTAAGAGTCTAAAGACACCTACAGGTCCCCACATAGTCAACTATAGTTGACTATGGTAGAGAGTAAGAAATTTAGGATCCTTGGTGTGAACTTGACCTAAGTATGTAATGAATGAGTTACAATTAATAATATATGACCATGTAAACATTAAATGAGCCTTTTTCAATGTATTTAAGGCCTAAAATATGTAATATCATCTATAGGGGTCCTCCTCAAACAAAAATTATAGTCAACAATAGAACTCAGTCTTGTCATAGTAGGGTATATGGAGGAGTATATGAAGATTTTAAATTGTGAGATAAATATATTATCACATAAATTAAGACATGATGACATCCATAATATCAAAACAATGTAAAATAATCTTACACAGACTCTTTAAGGTCCTATGTACACCTACAACTGATTGAGTGGTGATAGTGGACTTGATCAAGGTGGTTGAAAGATATGAAAATGATTGCTAAGGTATATATATGAATTTGTGTAGTCATAAAAAATATTTATAATATCTTTAAATTCCATGCTTAGGTTTCAAACGTGAAAGAACACCTACAAAAGTCACATTTGAGGACGGAAAATAGCAAAACACAATCAAGTTTATGCTCAGTCTAAGCTAGGAAGGAGTATGAGGAGTACATGAAATTTTGAAGTAATGAATGAAGATTTTGATCCATTAATATGATAATTATAGCATAATGACACTATATTATTGGATATTTAATAGAGAGAGGAATCAAACAAGCAAAAAACATAGTCTACACCAAGAAATACTATGCATAGTCTCCCTGCAAATAGTCTACCTTTAATTTTGAATGGGTTTGGAGGTAAAATGACATGATAAAAGGACCATTTTTTGACTATCTAATAATTAATAATTTCAGAATCACATCCAATTTTTTTTGGCTAGACAAATAGGGGTAGTGCCTTTTGTTTTACCTTAAATAGAGGGCACTTCCCTAGGTGCACAAACTGGTAGTTTTGGACAAGGGTGATAAAAAGATGACCTATGAGATATTTTAATCTCAATAAAAGGTGTGGAAAGATGAGGAAAATCGAAAAAAATATGATAAATAACCCACAAAATGAGGAATCCAATCTTGGAGACCTAGACTCTCAAACTTGCAGGCAGGCCTACTAAGCATGACTAGGCCTAGAATCTAAAATTTGGTTCAACTTCATGTATAACCATAGATGATAACTAAAATGGATTGGATAATGTTTAAAGGGTAAATAAAAAGGTTTATGATCCATTGGGATGTAATGGAAGTAAAAGGAAAGCCACTTTTGGGCTCAAGACAACCTCAGGCTTGTGCAAATGGAAGAAACAAGCTCGAATAAGCACTTTGAGTTCTCATATCTCTCTTGATGCTTTGAATGAGGACTAAAGGAGTTTATGGAGGTTAATAGGTTCCTTGAAAATCACATTATTGGAATTTTTTTTCAACTTCAACATTAGAGCTTCATGAACAAACCTTAAGAAAATAAAACACTCAAAACCCTTACAAACCCTTACTAGTGACCCAATTGGAGAAATAAGGTTGGAGGGATATTCAAATGAGATAGTTATAACATGAAAGTGTGTTAATATTTCATAATAATCATTCAATATCATTCCCATCCTTTTGAGTTGTATATAATTATATGGATGGGGTACAAAATAGGGTTTTCTTGACTATTTTATGTATTGTGTAGGTTACAAGAGGTTATAAGAGATTCCAATCACATGGAGGGGAAAATTAGGACTTAAAATAACTCCCCATGTCAATTTAATGCCTTATAACAACTCCTAAGTGCCTCAAATAGTTGCTTCATCTCAACCAATCAAAATTGGCATATTACCAAGCTAGTGAAAAGGGTGGAAAACTTCAAGTGAGCTAATTTTAAGGTGTGCCTAATGCCTCTAAGGACATGGAGGGTTTTGAAACATGTCATTCAATCCCTTCCATGAATTTTCATGGAAAATTTATGCCTGTTTGGAGTCCAAGTGTGTAGGGTGCATGAAAGAAAAGTTTTTTAGACTGTAGATAGTGATATCTCATTTTTAGATGATTCCAAATGACTAGGATTATAACCAATGCATGTAGAGGAATGTATGAAAGCCTTCCCTCTCATTCCAATCATCAGACCTCTTCATAGTTAGTTTTGAGACATTCAAAATATGTGGATGATAAAGGCAATTTTCTGAGCTAAAACAAGGAGTTTCATGCCACTTTTCATGAGTTTTATGCCTTGTATGGACACTTGTACTTCCTAACCATGCATGGTCCATTACAAAATTTCTTCTCATGAAAAATTAACTCATTATCTTAGCATGACAAGTGTCTTTATGACCTTTGGATTTCTCTTTTCTCCTCTCTTTCAAGTTTTATAAGAACTAGGCATTTTGGCCTTTGTAACTTATGCTTCACCTAATTATGATGATTCCCTGCTCATTTGCATACCATTTGATCAATAATACTACTGATTTTTACCTCTTCCATGAATTTTCATAGTATTTTTACTTGGATGATTAATTTTTCTTAGTGATGACTTGTTGTTTCCTAAGCATTGTTATTTCATTCTCTTACATATTTGTAGTTGGAAAGCTTCTTCTTATAGGGCATGTGAAGTGTTTTATGATGTGTCAAGGTTAAGTGAGTTAGTATATTCAAATAGTGCCATTTAGGCCTCTTTTCTAGTCCTCTTAGCCTAAACATTCATCCATAACCTCATAATGTAATATTGATGTGAGAAGATGTAGATTGGAGAAGTGTTTGTTTGGTTAGTCCTTTGTTCTCATGTGTAACATGCAGCTGGTTGGAAGTCATCAAATTATTTGGTGTATCACCTCCATTAGGTTAGTTTGATTTCAATTTTATCTATGCTTTTTCCCTCATAAAGTTTAGGATTATTAGTGATCCAAAGTGGTACGTCAAGGGAGCTAGCCCTATCTAGAGATTCACCTAATTCATAGGCTACCCACAAGCCTAGAGGTGTTTCAATTGTGCCACTTGGATGAGTAGAGCTGAGGCATCTCTTCTAAGGGTGAAAATCCAACTAAAAATAGTTTTTGGCATGCCTAATGGGACCAAGGTCCAAGAGAGTGGGAATATTGTTGGTGTGTCTTTCCTCTAATCAAATTTTGGAAGCAAGTAAGCTAACACCAATGGTAACTCCAAATGATAAATTCTGGTTGTAAGTAACCTAAGTATATCTATTTGAAAATTTTCACCATTTTTTGTGTTTCCTTTGACATATGAGGTTGATATGGATAGATATGGCCCATAATCTTATCATGAACCTTTTTATCAGCCTTACTATGATTAAATTTTTACCCTTAATAGTCCTATCAAAATGGCTTTCAAGCTTATGAGACATGGTAGTCTTATATCCCTTCATTTCCCTCTCCATATGGACACCATGTTGTTAGAAAACCTTATGAGATAGGTTAACAAGAAACCTATCAAGAAACACCTCTCTATTAGTTCCAATATGAGCCCTATCATTCATATCATGATGCTTATCAACCTCAAGAGTACTCCTATGAGTGTTATCATATGAAACCAAATGTTTCCATGGATTGTACAAAAAGTTATCATTGGAAAAATGTATCTCCTACTTATGTAGATGATAGTTATTATAATTATTCTAATAATTCACTTCCTTATGATCTTACTAGTGCTTTCTCTTTCCCAAATCCACTCCCAAGTTCTCTCTTATTTGATGATGCTAGTGTACAAAAATTTGTAGACATGGATAATGATGTCAAGGAAGATATTATTGTGCCTAAAAGATAGTCAAGAGATATATATGAGGTAAAAACACATTTAAGGATGTGGAAACATGGTGAAGGAAATCTTGGTTCTTCTAAACATCAAGCACATTATGTCAAGGAGGAGAGCAAGGCTGAGAGGACTGTCATTTTTTCAAACTTTCACATCAAGGACTAAGTACATGAGAAGGATGAGACTGTTTGGATGCAAGAAAAGTTCATTTTCATGGTTAACCTATATGAAGTTTCTTGGTTCCCATTGAACCTCATGCCAAATAAGTTGTCAAACACCATGAATAAGATGGAGGCATCAATGCTAAAGGTCAAAAGGCTACATATCTCACTAAATCCTTCATGTCTTAAAGCAAGGAAGGTTTCAAACTTACCCTTTGATCTAGGAGGGAGGTATGATTAATTACTAGTTGTACTTAGTTTTTTGCTTTATGCTTTTCCTTTGTGCTTTAAGCACGTGTGTGTCTTGTTATTGTGTTTACTTTGCTTATTGTGTCCTTTATTTTGTGTGGTTATGGTAATTAGTTGTCTTGTCTTGGTATAACTTGTGGTCAATGGTTAAAGGTCCTCTTATTATGTTTAGACTTTAGATGAATTCCTAAGCCTAATGGACTGATAAGGTTACTATTATAATTAGCATAGCAAGCATGCTACCCTTATGAGTCACCAATTTGTTGACCAAATTTGACCTTGCAAGTCAAATTGGGACCCCTATAGGTAAAAAATTGATTTTTAGGTGTTTTAAGAGTCTAATATATATGTCTTAATGGGTATCATAGGTCATGTAGTGTGATTTCATATTATATTAGCCTTAGTCATTAGTCATATTAGCTAATATATCATTTTGAGTCATTTTAGGGTCATAAAAGACCATTAAATGAGTTGTACAGCCTCATAGAGAAGTGCGATGGTATAAGAAGGGTGATTTAATGTGAAATGTGTCCTATTATGCTTTAATCAACTATTAATAACTAAAAGTGGTAGGTTTTTTAGAAGAAAGAGCAATTTTATTTTGAAAAGAAAATAATTTGGCACTTGTATGGTCTATGAGAGAGTTTTAGACATGGGAAAAGGTTTTAATATGACTCTTAATATTAATCACACTCATTTTAGTGATTGACATGTTATAGAAGTGTTAAAAATGGCCCAAAACCTTTCTACTCCTTTCTTTCCCTTCTAGACATGTAAATGTGATCAACAAGTTCATGCTTCGTATGATTAGTAGAAGAGGTTTCAGGTCAAACCATGCTTGATACAATCAGTAGAAGAGGGAAGAACAAGGAAAGCCACTTTTAGGCTCAAGACAACCTTAGGCCTGTATAAATGGAGGAAACAAGATTCAATAGTCACTTTGAGTGCTCATATCTCTCTTGATGCTTTGCATGGGGACTAAAGGAGTTTAGGGAGGTTAATATGGTCCTCAAACATCATAGTAGTGGAATTGTTTTTAAAATTCAATGTAGAGATTCATGAATAAACCTTAAGAATAGAAAGCATGCAAAACCCTTGCAAACCCTTACTAGTGACCTGCTTGGAGAAATGAGGTTGGATGGATATTCAAATGAGATAGTTGGACCATAAAAGCATTTGAAAATTCTATATGACTCCTTAAATCACCTTCTCATCCTTTTGAGTTGTATGGTACTATACAAATGGGAAAAAAATAAGGTTTACTTGAATATTTTGTGTATTATGTAGGTTACAAGAGGTTTTAAGAGATTCCAATCACATGGAAGGATATATTAGGAGTTAAGCTAACTCCATATATCAATTTCATGCCTTGTGACAACTCTTAAGTTCCTCAACTAGTCAAAATTGGCATAGTTACCAAGCTAGTGATAAGGGTGGAAAACTTCAAGTGAGCTGATTTTAAGGTGTGACTGATTGATCTAAGGCCATGGAGGGTCTTGAAACATGGAAAAATGATGCCTTTTTGGAGGCCAATTGTGTAGGGTACATGAAAGAAATTATTTTTAGTCTGTAGATGGTGATATCTCATTTCCAGATGATTCTAGATGACTAGAACTACAACTAATGGATGTATAGGCATGTTTGAAAGCCTTCCCTCTCATTATAATCATCAAACCTATCCCTAGTTAGTTTTGGGATGTTCAAATAGATGTGGATGATGAAGGTAGTTTTTTGAGCCAAAATAAAGAGTTTCATGCCACTTTTCATGAGTTTTATGCCTTGTATGGAAAGTTGTACTTCCTAACCTTACATGGTCCATTACACACTCTCTTCCCATGAACAAGTAACTCATTCTCTCATCATGACAAGTGTCATTGTGACTTTTGGGCTTCTCTTTTCTCCTCTTTCTCTCAAGTTCTATAAGAACTGGCCATTTTGGCCTTTGTAACTTATGCTTCACCTGAGTATGTTGAAACCCTGCTCATTTACATACCATTTGATCAATAATACTACTTATTTTTACCTCTTCCATGACTATTCATAGTGTGTTTAATTGGATGATTGATTTTTCATAGTGATGAATTTTTGTTTCCTTACCATTGTTGTTTCATTCTATCACTTATTTAAAGTTATAAAGCTTCTTCTTATAGGGCATGTGAAGTTTTTTATGATGTGTGAAGGTTGAGTGAGTTAGTCTATATAAATAATTTCATTTTATGCCTCTTGTCTAGTAACCCTAGCCTAAACATTCATCCATAACCTCATAATGTAATATTGATGTGAGAAGATGTAGATTAGAGAAGTGTATGTTTGGTTAGTGCTTTGTTCTCATGTGTAACATGTATTTGGTTGTAAGTCATGAAATTATTTGGTGTATCACCTCCCTTAGGTTAGTTTGCTTTTATTTTTCTCTCTCCTTTTTCCATCACAAAGTTTAGGAGTAGTAATGATCCAAAGTGGTACATCAAGGGAGTTAGCCCTATCTAGAGATTCACCTCATTCATAAGCTACCCATAAGCCTAGAGGTGTTTCAATTATGACACTTGGATGAGTAGAGTTGAGAAATATCCTCAAAGGGTGAAAATCTAAGGGATAACACTATCCTTATACCAACCATCAATGGTCAAGTATTGACCAATGATGATTCCTTTTGGAACCATTGCTAATCACCCTTGATTATTGATGATTCAGTGGTGGACCACTATGGTCCACACACTAACCATTTGATGATCACCTATCAATCAAGAATGATCTCTTATCGATCACTGATAGTCACTTATTAATTGGTGATGGTTGATATTGAACCCCAATATTCATTATGTGGTGACTGTCGATGAGCTTCAAAGCCCTAGGGCTTACCTCAACCTACTAAAACATCAATAATACTTGAAAAATTCAAACTAAACCTAACATTCCCTCCCTCAACCTATTTCCTACCCATTTACCAATGTACAATAATACATGAAACCCCCATTTTTAAAACCCCCACCCTGCACATATACCAATCTACATAAAAGTAAACAAATTCAATTACTCAACCAACCTCATTCTATGACCTCCATCATGATGGTGCCCTTGGCACTACTACCACCACTCATCCCCATGCTCTACCTCCACATTTTTACATCCTTTTTGGATCTCCTATGCTCTAGCCCACCTTTCTCAGTCAAACCTCCACCTCACTTAGTTAAACCTCACTTACCTGATCACACTCACCTATACACTTAGCAAGCACAAACTATAACACAAAGGACAACCAAATTACCTTATCATTTTCACACAAAGGATAAAGAAAAAATTTCATGCATCACTTCTCTCTTTGAGAAATGAGGAAATAAAAAATCATTTAACCTTTAACAATCACACTTTTAGGGCTGACATCTAACTATCAATGGTCACTAGGTGACCACCAATGGTTGACCCTGACCATCGACAATCAACCCCCTATAGGATTTTCCCATCCTACCACACTTGTTCTAACAACCACCTTATAAAAAACATGTAACCATTAGAATATAGATCATTTTACACCAACCACACAACCATATAACCTCATTTTGGTCATTTTAGCCCATCGTTTGTATGTTTTATGACAACCTTGTCTTAGACATTTTAATCGCATCAATTACCTTACCATTTTGAAAAATTTGCACTACATTTTGTGCCCAACCATTTAGGTACCTCAAAGCATGACCCCTTATGGTCCTGACACTTACAATCATTTTATTTTCTTTAGATCACATCCTACCTTAGATACCTATGATTATATCAACCTTAACCAGGAGACTTGAGTTTATAGGTGTTAACCCAACACAAACAAACTATTGATATAGCTAGTTATCTTATCACTTATCCTTCTAAACCAACCTATTTTACAACCTACCTCAACTATGGAAACTTAGTCTATGCACGATCAATGATATCACACTTAGTCATATTCTTTGCACTTGTTCATGTTTTAAATGCTCAATCAACCAATTTTATCACCTTTACCCATTTTTATCACCCACTTATCCACTTATCAAACCTATACCTGACTCTACTTCACTTCATAGATTCCAATTTTGAGGGACAATATCTCCTCCCATACTTGGGGTATCTAACCTCTTTTCAACTTCTTTGTTTTTTGTTTTGTAACTTGCTGACATAAATTACAAAATAAAAAAGGGGAAAAATATAGACACTAGAAAACTATACACTATGGTTCCAAATATCACACTGACTTGTAGACCACCCCTTGACCCCTTTGGGACCATTTCATAATCATTTACCCCACAAGTCATTAGTAGAAATGGCCAAATTTAGCCAATTTTCACTATGATCCTAACCATAAATGGTCGACCCTTAATTGTTGATGGTTTTCCATTAACCACCTCAAGAGTTAACTTCAAATCAAACTCTAACTTCATTTTTTATTAAACATTATTTGATCCACCATTTGCATAATCAATGCATGTTAGGCTAAAGTTAGACAACTTATTAGATAAATTGTTAGACTTATTACTTCACCACTCCCTTCCCTCTATATTAAGAGAGGAAGAAGACGTGAAAGAGGATCATAACTTATTGGTACAAGAGATCAGAGCTTCTTATGCAGGTATTATTTTTACTTACAAAAAAAATGAGAAGGCTTCCAACAAACCAATGACTAGGATGAAGATAAAAAATGTTACTATAATTCATTAGTTAACAACCAAGGTACTATCACTCTACCAAAATTGATCTAGAATCTACAACAAGATTTTATCTAACCTCAACATTCTTTAGACCAACAACAATTGAGCTAAGTATATGTTTCTTATCAAGATTTAACAATTAATTTCTTTGTTTCATTCCTTGTATCACTTTCTCTTCCATCCCACTTTTTTATATTAGATCTATAACTCTAGACACTTATTCTCTTCCTCAAGACCACCTATAACCTCTTTCAATTATTTAAAAACCCTCTACCTAAACCAGACACCTTTGAATATTATCCTCTATCTCACAACTAGCATCCAACCTAAACTCACCTTCCATAACTTTCCTACAACCTTCCCAACCAAACTTATCTTCCTAAGCCTGATCCCATAGTAACTTATGATAGTTAGCTAACCATTGATGGTTTAATCCTAACTACCAATGGTAACCAACCACCAATGGTCACCTAAATTTTGATTATTTTATCTTAACTACCAATGATCATTGTTTGTTAATTTTTAGTAGCAAGTCGATTTGACCTATCAGACCCTAACCAAATTCCACTTTATGAGTTTATTTTTTATCATAGAGGATCACTCTATTTTTTAAATCATGTTTGATTCATCTAACATTGATATTTAATTATTTATTTTTTAGATTATGATAAAAGTAGGTTTTGAAGGGACCCCAAAACCCTTAAATAGAATCAAAAAAGAAAAAGGATTAACAACCACCAAGAAAAGCATTCCTAAAACCTACTGAAGAGAATCATCAAAATTAGGTTTTACAGGGGCCTAAAACCACAATCATAGTCCAATAAAAGAACCCAAGTTTTATAAGGACCTGGAACCTCAAATAAAGTTTTAGACCAAGAACCAAAAAATAGGACCAAAAAAAAGAACCAGTTATAACAACCTGCATAAGGAGTTGAATAGGAACAAAACCAAGAAAGAAGACCCTAAGCTTCTATTGCAGTTCCATGATCATCTTGATAGCCTCTTTCCCAATCATAGCTGTATCCTAAATAGAGTTAGCCACCAAAGTAGCATCAGCTTGCAAGTCTTTCTTCCTCAAACTCTACCTTGTCCTCTTACTTGGACCCTCCAAGGATATAGTTTCTTCATTTGTTCTTTTACCAAGGCTAGCTGCAGTAGCACAAATGCTTGATGTTACTTACTCTATCTTTGTTGCACTTTCCTTGATGAGCATTCTAAGATTATGCTCATAATCTTTAAGTTTTTTTGGGATATCTCCTATTTTCACCTCCAAGTGGTTGATTATGGCCCGATCAACATCTTGATTGTGTTGCATTGTTTCCACTTTCTTCTTCAGCCCCATTATTTCATTATAAATCCAAGAATTAACTTGGAGAATCGAGTCGGCATTGAACTTGGTAGAATGTAGGAAGGAAAACTTGGTTTCCCTCTGCAGAGAGTCACAAATGTCTTTTGCAATCTCATGTGGAGGGTAATTAACCTTTTCAAATTTTTCCTCCCTATCCATCAGTTCCTCCTCTCTAGTCTCAATAGGGTCTTCATGTTGAATAGAGTCCTCCTTTTCTTTTCCCTCTCCATAGCAGGAATAGAAGCCAAAACCCTGTGATCCTCCTCTCTCATATAAACTTGATCCTCAATTATCTTTGTCTTTAACACCTCCCCCAAACACAGTCTAATTACCCTCATTGTCAGAATTTCCCCCAACATCCATCCCTTCCTCTTCCTTTGAGCCATCCTTCTCAAAGATTTCAGAACTCTTCGACTCGGAATCCTCTTCTACAATTTGTTTTTGAGAACTAGAGGGTTTTGGTTTTGCCTTATCTATCCCTTTAACATTCTTATCCTTCTTACACTTTTTGGACTGAGAACCCTTATGTTTGTTAGAAGGAGTTGAAGCTATGGATTTATTTTTACAAAAAACTTCTATGAGAAGTATCAGACCTTCATGTGAAATGGGGCGAGACTCCTTCCTATGGGCATATAGGCTTTGAAAAAATGAAAAACATAGATAGAAAGGGAAAGAAATTCTATCCTTGTACCTAAAGTGGTTGAGAAAAACAAAATGAAATTTGTGGACTCTTTTATTCCTACCATCAAGGATAAAGTACTCATGGATACAACATAGCACATCTTGCCAAATTCCTTTTATCTATTCCACGTCAAAGAAGTCTCCATTCTTTTCTAGTTGCTTCTCCTCTACATTCATCTTTGGAAATTTTTTGTAAGCCGCATTGGAAATATTGGTCTATTTTGAGAACTTAATACCACCCATGGGAAGCCCCATGACCTCGGCAATGAAATCCTCAGTAAGCTTTATAGTGACTCTGTGGAGAGTAACTCTGTCAGCAACCCAATTTTTAAAGAAGGCAGTAGTGACATGGGGTTTAAAGCCATGCAAATGCTCCAGATAACTGACCACCTTCCCTTTCTATAGAATCTTCCATACATTCTATCAGGCATTCCAATCATCACATTTTTTGGGCTCTTGCTTTCGTGGTTCACCTCCCATATTGCAGAGCAAACAAAAAACTAGAAGCACCCAAACACAAAAGGTAGAAAGGTTGAAATGGAACCAGTTGTTTGTTACTTGAAATGAAGGTTGCCTTTTTTATGATACATGTAATGAACACATTACATTCACATGAATGTACCTTCTCAGGGAAGGTAATCTAACAGCCGTAAGGCCACTCCACCAAATCATTAAATTGCTAATCCAAGCAAATCTTTCTCACTTTGGAGTGAATGGCATCATAATTGATAATCGCTTTAATATCAATGTGATTATTTAATTCATCAAACCACCTCACCTTATGCCCCATTTGAATAGCATGATTGGCTATCCAGTCAACGACCCCATTGCCTCTCGATATGTGTGGGATATGGCCACTTTTTCAAAATTTTGAATTAAGGCTTTGATTTCCATAACCGTAGCCTCAATAGACCATGAGATTAAATTTTTATTATTTAGGGTGTTAATAATATTTAAAGAATCACCTTCCAACCATAATTTGGAATACCCCAAATCAATAGCTAATTTAATAGTGTAGAGGGCTGTAGTAGCTTCAACAATATGGCTATTCTAATTACCAATTGGGATAGTGATAGCATCAATTACATTTCCCACATGATCTCTCAAGACCCCTCTATATCCCGCTCTTCCCAGATTTCCCTTAGCTGATCCATCAAAGTTCCCTTTGATCCATCCATTAGGAGGAACATACCATTTTATGATCGATCTTGGATTATCAATTTTCAAATTAGACCCTTTAGATCGTAAAGGGTTATATAATTGAAAAGTTTGATCAGAATCCCTCTGTGATTTAAAGTTCTCCTTGATGGCTCTAATGATATTTTGACCAAGCACCCATCCTAGAAGTTCTTTACTCCTAAATATTCTATTGTTTCTTTCTTTCCAAATACCCCACCAGAGATGAGGGAGAGTTAGTTTCCAAAGAAAATGAGCATCAAGATCCTTAGAGGGGCAACACCAGCTTTTAAAAGAGAGTTCCACATTGTTTTGATGGACCCATGTTATACCCCAAAAATTAAGAATCTTAGTCCAAACTTGTTGGGTGTAAGAGCAATTCAAAAACATATGGTCTCTATCTTCAAGTCCATTTTTGCATAATGTACACCTATTAACCACATTTATACCTATTTTTTGCAAATTTTCAAGGGTCAAAATTTTATTTTGAAGCAGAATCCAAAAGAAGATATTGATTTTGGGGGTGAGACCCTTAATCCAAGCATGAGACCAAAAAGGTTGATTACCCTTTTACTTTGAAGTGAAGATAGTAAAGACTTTAAATTGGCCACTAGGGTCAGCATGCCAAATAATCTCATCCTCAAGATAAGGATAAAGAGAGACAACATTAAGAGATAATTGGATGTTACTAATGCCTTGATCAACATCAATTAAATTCACCCAGGAATCATTCTGCCAATAATGACTAACTAATATGCCATATCTCTGCTTGCATCGGTCAACTAAATCCTTGTCATGAAAATCTCCAATTAAGGGATGATCCTTTAACCAAACATCTTCCTAAACTTTCACCTTAAGCCCATTACCAATTTTCTAGGAACATCCTTTTCTTAGAGTTTTCTTGGTCCCCTGAACAGCCCCCCATATGGAAGAAGGATGAATAACATCAGGAGAAGAGAAGAAATCAGGAAGGGATTTAGCATTGAAGATGTACTTATGTTTCCATATGGTACTCCACTCTTCGTTGTCATGGTAAACTCTCCAACCTAATTTTGCTAAAAGAGCTTTGTTCATACTTTTGATTTTATTGATTCCTAATCCCCATTCACTGAGAGGTTTGCAAACATGATCCCAAGCAATTAAAGGCATTCTCCTTTTTTCCTCAGTGCCAGTCCATAGAAAATTTCTTTGAATTTTTTCAATAGACTCAGCAAATTTAATAGGAATTATAAAGAGACTTAAAGCATAAGTACGTATGCTTTGAAGACAAGCTTTGAGAAGAGTTAACTTACCTGCCTGGATTAAAAGATTTCCTTTCCATCCTGCAAGTTTCTTGCTGAATTTGTTAATAAGATCTTCCCAGAAAGCATCAGGGACCTTTAGGCCAATAGGAAGACCCAAGTAAGAAGAGGGGAGAGATCCTATAGAACATGTAAGGATTTTAGCTATTTTATTTTCTCTCTAGATAGGGGTGTTGATAAAGAACACAACACTTTTATTCTAGTTAACCAATTGACCAGAGGCAACAAAATATAAGCTAATAGCTTGATTCAAATTTCTGGCTTCCTTAACTTTAGCCTTACCCATGAAGATGGTATCATCAAAATTTGTCCATGAGAACAAATTAGAGGATGGGAAGAAGGTTGTAATCCCTTAATGAAACCTCTATGGACCAAGTCTCCAATATATCTCCCCAAGCAATCAACCATAATAACAAAAAGGATGGGGTATAAAGGATCACCTTGTCTCAATCCCCGAGAGGGATAAAAGAAATGAGATGAGCTTCCATTAACCAGAACAACAATAGAGGAAGTAGAAATCAATTGATGAATAAGACCAACAACCTTTTGGTCAAAGCCAAAAGCTAATAGAATGTTTGAGAGGAGGATATTTAGTCAAATTATTTAATTATTTATTTCTAAAATTAGTCAAATTCATTTATCTCCCATCAAGCACTTGTATTTCATTTTAATATCTTTTGTTATTTATGCAAGCAATTTATCTTTCATTTTTAGAACTCAATTATTTAAAAGTGTGGATTGACAGATCCCTAAGAAGCTTATGCTTCTTGGATCTAGGTCACACTAGGAAATCCGCCATACTACCCAACTAATCAACCATTTCTTTAGTGATTTCTTATTTGCACTTCATTCCTCCCTAGAAAAAGAAGAGGCTCCATAATTATCTGGATCAACACGTGTAAAACATATCATATTTTTATACCATACCCTCTTTGAGTTTATTTACAACTTTCTTCTAAGAAAATAAATGAAATTTTATAGAAATAAGGGTTTAAAATATATTTCCTTAGGTCATTGAGGATGGAGCATCCCATCTCAAGCGTAAGATATTTTTTATCTCAACCATTAGATTAGGACATGTTAAGGAAACCCTAGGAATGTTTATGAAAGTCAATAAAGGTTTACAAATTTAATTTCCAAGTTTAATTTTAGATTTTCAAAAGGGGAAAGGAGGTTTTGGAGGATTTTTTATCCATAATCATATTAATTCACCTTCATCACCCCTAAATGACTACCATTAATGGAGTCTTCAAGCTTCTATCAAAAATCAATTATTCTATCTTATATTCCTATCTTGAAACCAAGTTTCTTGGATTTTTTATGTAGGCACCCATCTTCTCAGAATATCTCTAGGAGGTCTAGGTTCTCACAATTTTTGAATTGGTGTTTGGGAGCTTCAAGATCCTCCACAACCATTACTTGCCACCAATGTCTAGGTTAAGAATAAAGTATAGTTTATTTTTAATTTTTAGATTTTAAAATTAATTTTATATTAGAAAGTGTATAAAAATAAGAGGGGTTAATTTTGGGCCCATCTTGTAACTTCTAGGGGCCTATAAAAGCTATTAAGGCTAAAATCACCTCCCTTCAAAAACTAGGACAAAACTATAAAAATACCAAGTTTAAGGTCCTAAAATTTCTTCCATACTAGAGAGGTAAAAAATTGAGTGTGGGTCCATTTCAGTTCACCCCACCTATGGGTATTCTATCTTCCTTAATAGGCCAAATGAAACTATGTAGGTATAAAGATAAAGTTTATGGTTTTGAAAAAAAATATATAGAAAACACCATAAAATGAAACTTTGTATATTTTTAAAAATTTAATATAATAAATTATTGGAAAAAGGAAATTTAAAATGCTGATTAGAGAAACCATGTGGAGGCATTTAAGTGTGTTCAACCAAGGTTGATATCCACATAGGAATGGGATTGGATTGTATGCATTATATAAATACGAACAACCATGGTCAATCCACTTGTCACATGGATTGGCTATGGCCTATAAAAATGGCTTATACCCCAATCCACATATTTTGTCTCCTTGGGACCTTAATGACTTATTGTACAACCATATGGGTGACCAATAGATTAGGCTTTATACCTACCCTAAAAATATAGTACTACCCTACACTTCTAGGGCATCTGTAATTTAAAATTTTCCTATTTAGTCTCAATTTTTTGAAAATCACTATAGACCTTAGGCAAACCCAAAAATTCTCAATTTTTTTGTTGGGCTCAAAAAAATACCCACTTCATTCTAATTTTTTTAGGCCTGATTATGTCTTATAATGTGCATAAATTAATTTATTTAAAATATGCTATTTTACTTAAGGCTTAAGATTATAATATTAGTTTCTAATTCAAAAATACATAAATCTTAAAATGCGGATCCTAAAATGATTTTGTGAAGTGATAAAAAATAGTGTCAGAGTTAGATTTATGAATAAAATATTTTAAGTAGGTTTATGTAATGTTTTTCATGCATAAAAAATATAAAAACCAAAATATCCTCTTTAAGGCCTTAAGTTCTACAAGGGATTCCTTAAACTTCTAAGTAAATTAACAATTGGTAATTCATTTTGCATAAAATAACATGTGTTTTAATATTTCAAAAGTAGATATATATTTTCATTTTTGTAAATAAATTCCTTATTTTCATTCATAATCCATTAAAATTTACATTCAAGAGAGTGCAAGAGAAAGAGATAGAATAGTCAAACTTTAATCAAATGCTTATTATAACTTTCCTTCCGTTCTTCACATAAAGGAATAATTAAAAAGTTTATAACTAATATTAGAAGTGTTATAAGGCTTCAAAAAAACCTAAGCTAAACTATTACATTTATTACAAGAATTTTCAAACTCCATATAATTATGAGAGATCCATACATACAACCATAAGCCCAAGGCAATGAGGGGATTGCTTCCCATCTTATTTACATTATCAGGTGACTACCCTAGGCACCCCCAAGCCAAGAAATCCCAATTCTAGTCTTGTAGATTACCATTAGAGTTTTCTAAGCTATAAATGAAGGATTTATTTTATTTTGAAAGAAAATGTATACTAGGAAATGCCTACACTTTAGTTCCCCATATTATGGACTAGGAAACATTTCTTTCTTTGTGATCAAACCCATATACGTAAATAAAAGAATTAAGAATTTCCAAAGAATCATTCTTTAATAAATTTCAATGAAACATATAACCCTCTTGGATAGGTTTTTGTTAGGTTGTGGAGCTAAAAGCTTCACCAGGATGCAAACATGGAGGAGGAGCTGAGTGTCACAATAACCGACGTCGGTCAAGCCAACCGAGGTCAGCCAGGAGTAGACAGGAAGCTGCCGACATTAGTCATGGATCAGCCAATGTCAGTCATCTCCAGATAGACAGTGACTAACTTCGGTCACCTGTGTGGTTCCAAAACTGTTAGTTACATGAACAGTTTGTTTAACGAACTGGTTGTTTGCATGTAAAGACTAATTTTAGTCTTGGAGCTGCATTTCTAATTATTGTAATTGGAAAGTCTAATTATTGTTTGCATGGGATCTATATAATAGACTCATGGGGCTGTATTATAAAGTGTGCTAGATAGAGAGAGCAAGGTTAGCTCCTTCAAAGGGAAGAGAGCAAGGTTAGCTCCTCATAGTGCCACAGTGACAAGTGTGTATGATCAGGTAGATCTATGGGAGAGCAAGATCTGGTAGAAGATCCACAGGGGTGTTGGTGTGTAAGATCTAGGTCGGTAGGTGTGCAAGGCTAGGTTGATCTGTGGTATAGTAAGATCAGGTTAGATCTACATGGTAAGTAAGGTCAGTTGATCTATAGGGGTGTGTGTGTGTGTGTGTGTGTGTGTGTGTGAGATCTAGGTTTGCAAGTGTGCAAAACTAGGTTGATCTGCAGGTGGCAACAAGATTAGGGAGATCAACAATAGAATAGGTAGCAAGATTAGGTGAGATTTACTTGGAGTATGTGGTGTATCAGACTTGGAGTATGTTGAGTATTTGGTGGACTGGCAGTATTGTTACTGACTGGTGGACTGGCAGTATTGTTACTGACTAGTGGAGGTGAACAAAAACTCTGTGTTTGAGTTGTTTGTTGTGACCATAGTTGAGAGAGAGAACTCTTGAGGGAGATTATTGTATGCCCTAGAGGTGTGGGAGCCCTAGAGGTGTGGGAAGAAGAGTGTGGCATCTTCTTTATTGTAATTCCTTTTGGAAGAGTATTAATACAATTGGGTATTGTCTCTCATATTCTGTGCTATCTCTGATTTCTAGTTACTTATTACTTCTAGTTAAATTCTGTGTTTATTTGCTTATACAAGGTAATTAATTGTGCTCCTAATCCTGACAAAGTGGTATCAGAGCTTTATGTTCTAGATTCCTGATAGTTTTCAAAACCAACTTCCAAGGAAATAAATAAGGATGGATTTAATAAAAATTACTCACCCTTTCACATCCTTTTTGGAATAAAAATTACTAAGAGGGGGGAGGTGAATCAATCTTTAAAACTTTTCATTCAATTCCACTGATTCATACTTAACAATTCTAACAAGCATACACTTCTGAACAAGCATAAGCACTAAATCATAAGAGCATGAAACACATAAACACAACATATACATGGAAAAAAATTAAAGGTAATAAAACCCACTAATGAAAAAAATAGACTAAAATCCTATACAAACACCAATATTTAGTGAATCACCAACTCCACATGGAGCACCAACCCCAACTAACTATGCACCAACTCAGTTAGGCTTTAGCAAGTACCCACTTATAAGGAGGAACCAACCCCATAGATGCCTCAAAACTAAAACATCTACATAAAACACTTGATAAAATTTATAAAACATTATTAATCATACAATAGATAATGGTCTTCTTTCTTAGCTCTTCGCTCACTCATATCCCTCTCAAACTGGCTTCTATCCCTCTTCTCTCAACTAGCCCTCTTCATGGCTTTATTAGGTGTTATGACCTTGATATTCATATTCATAACCTATATATATATATTCATGATAGTTATTTTATGTTTTTCATGACCTATTTATTCTCACCAATGTTCTATATCATTTGCTTATACTTCTCTCTCTCTAAGCACCCACAAATAGGCTTAATTAGCCTTGCTTTTATACAAGACACTTGATCATATCCTTATTAGTTAGACACACACTTAAAATATTTTATATTATACATTAATAGGTATTAAAATATTATAATAACATGTTTAAAACATGAATCAACAAATAAATTAGGTTGGCCATGGCTCAATTATCCCTTACTCCTCTTTTAGGATTTATGGAGACCTAATAGGCCTTCTTAGCAACACATTACCCTTTGATATTTATTGAAGCATATTAAAAAACCTAAAATGATAGGATAACATCATATGACACTCATATATACCATATAAAACTTAAAATTAGGTCCATAACACCTCTTAGGTCCAATCACCACTTGAACCCCTTCTCAAAACACTGTTCACAATAGGCATGTACATATACAAAGAATATGTCTTAAATAACTAGATTATAAGCATAATTTTTTCAAAAAACCATGATTAAAAAATAAAATATTCATAAACCTCATTACATTAGGGTGATCTAAAACTTCATTATATGTTTCAACTTAGGGTATGTAGGCTTAAACCCTTCTCTACAAGATGCCTACTCAAAACTGGCAAATGACTTTAAAACATAGTCAAGGAAACATGAACTTGTGACACTTGATTGAAAAATTTAAAGGTATTTAAATACATGAAAAATATATTATAACATCCTTAGATCAACCTATATTAAAATGATTACAATTACTAATGGAAACTATTGGTCTTGTAGACCAATTTGTAGACCTTCTCTCTCACAAACTCCACTCAACCAAATAAGCCATTTTGGCTTCAATGTTTCAACCTATTATAATAAATTTAAACATTATGAAAAAAATTAATAGATTATTCAATTCAAAAATAACATAATTATGCACTTAAATCCATCACTCTTACATGAAAACACATCAGGAATCATCTTCTCACTTCTACCTAATTTTCTTACTATCTGCAACACTAGGTTTGTTAACAACTAGCCAGCTTGGATCATCAAATTTACACACCTGAGATCTATAACCTATAAATAAAACTTAATGAAAAATAACTATAAGTATCACACTTTTACCTTCATCCATTATCAACTTTGACTTAGACAACTCTACCTACTACAACAAATCTCCAAAAAATAAGCACTTTCTTGCAGGGTTTGTTCACTCACCTGAGAAACTAATCACACTTAAAGGTGTTTGGGAGAGTTGAATACAAACTAAAATAAATTTAATGGAAATATTAAACATTTATTATATATTTATAATAATATATTCAACATTGGGTCATTGTTAGGGTCCTTTAAGGGTTTAGACCAACTTCCACTCTTAATGATCATTCATAAAGCTTAGCTCTTCTTTATAGAAACCAATGCTTAGAAATTTTAGATATAACCTTTAATTATCTACCATGAATAAATTATGTTCTCATGCATATGTTTTACATGATAATGAGCACTTGAAAAACCTTCTTGGGTAGATAACTCTTTATTATGTACATTCTAGAGACCCCAAAACACTTTTTCAAGCCTTTTCTTGTAAATCATGACCTAAAACTTCATGCACATACTTAAAAATATTTGAATAACCTTTTTAAATTATCAAATTATCACCCATGTCATGTAAATTGATCTTGATACCCTATCTAGCCATCATTTCTCTCTTTGTTTTCTAAGTTTTTGACTTGCAAGTCACAATAAGTTTGAAACTGACCTTCTAACCACTGTCCAAGCTCTCAGTACCTAATATATATGCCATGAAATATCCTATAATGATTAAATACTATCAAATATTATTCATATGTATTTTCAATAGTGCATGATGCCTCATTAGGCCAAGTAGGATCTAGAAGTAGTCTAGTTACAAACTTGGACTGAAGTACTTACCCCTATAGGTTTAACCTTGAAAACTCTCCCGAGTGTTCCAATGCATCTTATTTATGTTAAATCAAACCTTATACAATTAATTTTATTTATAAATTAAACAAAACACCTTCATAGATTCAATGGAGCATTTTTATAATTGCTTACAGATCTTTAGAGCTCGACTAAGGATCTTTGTAGCTCACTCAAAACATCGTTAGAGCTACATACATAGATCTTTAGATCTGACCTTTTAATCATTTTATATGATCTCAACACCTCATGTACAAATTAAAATAACCTCTCTCATTCTAAAACACTATTAATTATTCTTTAGAGCTTTACTAAGGATATTCATATCTCCTTCAAAGTATATTTATATCTGCTTACATAGATCTTTAGAGTATACAAATTTTTATTTGGAGCTCACTCATTTCATCATGCTACCTGCACTTACCATCTCACAAGGTCTAGACAAAAAAATGAAAGTTAATTTGACACTTGACATATTGACCTATAACTCACTCATGTTTATTCTTAATGATATAATTCAAGCTAACATAAGAACATTCTTCAAATAGTACTCATATATCACCACTCTTATAAAACAATAACACTTACTATGTTGGAAACATAACTCATCATACACATACCTCAAAACTTACTTGACCATAAACCTTCACAAGAGCCTTTTGACATAAATGACAACATTAATACCAAAACTCAACAATCAATGACAATGCTCAACACTCTCCCCCTTTGTCATTGATGACAAGCACCCTCATAAAAATAAGTCAACCATTCTTGATGGTAATCATCTCTTAGACCTAGTTTTTGCCTTTTCTCACCCTTTATGATCTTGCCTTTTCTTTTTCCCTTTCTGATCTTTCTCCCCCTTTGACATTAATGACAAAGGTCTTCCAAAACTATCATATTTTTTTAGAATGAACTCAAATTATAAGACCACTTCAACATAAATCAAGCTTAGTTAACAACTTGAATAGCTTCCCCTCAAACCAAACATCCAGCATGATTTTGTTAATAATAGACATCAAAGTTCATATACAAATATTGAGAACATACTTTCTCCCTTTGAGCTGATATTATTTCTCAAAGACATTAGATGGCACAAAATCTTTAGAAACTATGGTAACCACTCATGGAAACTTCTCTTGATCATATCACTTTTATCATTTTCTAAACTATCTTCCTTTTTCAAATCATTCTCCCAGCTAGTCCAAAATAACTTCACCAACAAAATATATGAAGCATCTTAGACATATTCTCCATTTAGCACATGCACAATTATATTATGATATCAAAACCAACCACTCTCTTGATAAAGAACCCAGAGCTACTAAGCTCCCCCTTAAACCAAGCATATCTTCTTTAAATGAACTAGAAACTTAAGATCACTTACCTTACTTATCATGACTAAAGAAGATAAAATTCTTGACCAAACATAAGGCCATACCATTATTGAATCTAATTTTATAATTAGGGACTTCCACTTTGTCTTCATATATCAAGATCAACTACTCATACAAACAAATCTCAAAAGCTTACCTCTTATATACCAATTATCTAGACTTTGACTTCAAATACCTGATAACAACCTTAGATCTCTCATCATATTGCCTACTATACTTCAAAACCAAAGAGATACCAACATAGGAATGGATAATATCCATGTTCATCTCATTTCTTGCAACATAGACAACTTGTAATCTTCTAAAAAGAAACCTTCTTTGATTGCAACCTCATGCTTCTGTTGATAGAAGAATGTCTCCATGAAGCTTAATGGATCCATCCCTTTTCATAGGGAACTAAAACATCATGAAATTAGGATATTTCCATATATCCATACTTTCACAAGAATAAACATTATTCAATGTCCTTTTGGACTTGATTGGTACAATAGTCTTGATCTCATCATTGACCATTTGATCATCAATGTGAGCTGACAACAAACAATTTCAACTTGATTTCAAACCTGAGGCATGTTCTATCTCAACAAGTAGTATACTTGATATTATAGGCTATTCATGACTTATCTTTACTATATTTGCTTTCCATACATTCATTTGCATTCTTTCTTTCATTCTAAGAGCTCCAAACTTCCTATTTTGACTTAATAACTTTCTAACTCTATTAGGACAAAATCTTGAAATGTGTCCTATATTATGATAGCTATAATAGACCACCTTATACATTCCATTTGAATGATATCAATTATGACTCCTTCCATAGTTCTATGAGTACTCTTTCTTAGAGGGTTTTATACATTCTCTTGCTCTATGACCAAACTGACTGCATGTAAAATAGTAACCATTGAAAGAACTAGCATACCTTGTAGCATTAGGCTATTTGATGGGTCTTTTCATGTTGAATTTATTATCTTCAATAGTCTTCCTTTTGACTTAAGGTGCCTTATTTTTATCTTCTTTTAAATCAAGACCTATCTTATCACTTTTAGACTTTTGAATACTCAAAATATCATCTAGAGGCTTAGTGCTCTTTTCAAATTTCATAAAAATCTTCATCTTTCTAGATGTTTGATCTAACTTAGATTTCAGAGATTATATTTTAGTTTAATATTTGATGCAATCTTCCTCTTTATTCTTTAGGCTTGATTTTACTACCTTCATATGTTCCTCAACTTGATTGATGATCTCATCATACTCCTTGGAAGTGTTGATCAAACTTTCCTCAAACAATCCAATCTGATCCTCATAATCTTTGATTAATGACCTTAGTTTGTGATTCTTTCTTATTTAAAACTTCAAATCCTCTAGGGAACTTACTAGCTCTACCTCAAGATGCAATTCAGCTTCTCCTTCTTCACTATCATAGTATACTTCTTCATCTGATTCTACATTTACCATAGGGCCTTTCCTATTTGAGCAACCCTCATATCTTAATTCTATGACCATGAGAAAGGTTTCACAATTGTCATGTTTAGATTTATTGATGTCATCATCACTATTATATGTGCCTAAATCACTTATATCAGATGAGATATCATATTTGGTATAAAAACTTTTCTTATTTTTAATGAACCTTTCCTCCATTCTTCTTGAAATCTCTCTTGTTCTTATCAGACTTATAGGCCTTTCGATCATTTCCATGATGTTCATCATGTTATTCATTATGCTCAAATTTATTCTTGTTAGGAAAATTAGATGCAAAGTGAACAATATTAACATAATTAAAACATTTTAAGGGTAAATTACCTTTGTACTTACCTGAGCCAAACCTTAACTTCCTAACAAACATAGATATGATTTCATCATCATCAATATCTGAACATACCTCATATTTTAAATTATTAGCCTTTGAATTCATTTCAATTTTGAAATTTTCTTCCTTATTTAGAGGTCTTCCTTCATTGTTTCTTATATCATAAGAAGTCAAGATGACATGAAGCCCATCCATCTCTAGCTTGTCCAAATATTGCATCTTTTCTATTGTAGACACCTTAGAGTCAAACCTAGGAGTTAGTGATCTTCGCACCTTTTGGAAAACATTAAATTATTTCACTTGTTTTCCCAATGATCTAATGATATTTACAACTTCATTAATCCTCAATAAGTAAAATGCAATGGTTTCATCTTCATTCATCTTCAATATTTCAAACTATCTTTGATGGGTCTACAACTTGGCCAACTTCACCTTGGTGTCTCCTTCATAGATGGTATTAAATTTATCCCATATATATTTGGTTGATACATAATGCATTACATTTACAATATTTGCCTTTTATAGGCCACACAGAATGGTATTCATTACCTTGAAGTTATTTTCACTAGCCTTCATACCTATTGCATCTTTTGGTGGAATAGGAGGTACAATATAACCATCCAGAATTGATTGCCAAATATCATGTCCTTGTGACATCAGATATATATTTGTTATAAAATTCTAAAAGTCATATCTATATCCATTAAACAATGGATCCTTACTGGTAGAGAAATCACTTTGAGCTTGCTGATTAACCATCTTTGCTTCTTGGGATCTCCTTTAGGATTTTATACTTGCTTCAAAGGACTAGAATATAATACCAATTATTGGAATACAAATTATTGAGATGGTTGGGGGTGAATTAGTCTTCAAAACATTTCATTCAATTCAAATTAATCATACATGAACTATTATAAGAAGCTTGTACATCTTAGTAAGCATAAGCACCAAATCATAAGAGCATGAAACACATGAACACAACATATATGTGGGAAAAAATTAAAGGGAATAAAACCCATTGATAAATAAAATGAAATAAATTACTATAATATAAACACCAATATTTAGTGAATAACCAACTCCACATGGAGTACCAACCCCAACTAGCTAAGCACCAACTTAGCTAGGTTTTATAAAACACCCACTTGTAAGGAGGCACTCGACCCCTAGATGACTTAACACAAATTTAGCCACCTAAAAAACTTGATCACCTTTATAAATACTTATTTATCATAAAATATATTATGGTCTTCTTCCTCATCTCTTCACTCACTTCTATCCCTCTCAAATTGGATTCTATCCCTCTTTCCTCAACTAACCCTCTTCATGGCTTAATTAGGTCTCCTAAACTTGATTATCATATGTAAAACCTCTATATATTCATTATAATTATCTAATGATCCACATGACCTCCTTATAATCACCAATGTTCTATATCATTCACTTGTACTCTTCTCTCTCTAATCACCCACAAATAGGCCTAATTAGCCTTGATTTTATACAAGACACTTGATCATATCCTTCTTAGTCAACCATACACTTAAAATATTTTAGGTTAGAAATGAATAGGTCTTATATTATTATAATAACATGATTAAAACATGAATCAACCAATAATTTAGGTTGGCCATGACTCAATTATCCCTTACTCCTCTTTTAGGCTTTATAGAAACCTAATAGGCCTTCTTAGCAACACATTACCCTTTGATATTTATTAAAGCATATTAAATCACCTCACATGATAGGATAAAATATTATCCACTATAATATACCCTATCAAATGTCACTTTAGGTCCAAAAAACCTTTTAGGTCCAATCACCACTTGAACCCCTTTTCAAAACATTGTTTAGAATAGGATTGTACATACATAGAGAAATTTATCTTGAAAAACTGAAGCATAAACATATTTTTGTAAAAAAAAATGGAAAAATATCACATATTAAAAAACCTCATGACCTCAGAGTAATCTCAAGATTCATCAGATACTTCAACACAAGGTGTGCAGGCTCAAACTCTTCTCTACAAGATGCTCACTCAAAACTACCAACTGAATTTAAAACACAACCAAAGAAATATAAAATTATAAAATAAGATTGAAAAGTTTAAAGGCATTTTAATGAATTAAAAATATATTATAACATCCTCATAGCAACTTTTATCAAAAGCATTACAAGTAATATTGACAACTATTGGTCTTGTAGACCAATCTATTGACCTTCTTTCATACAAACTCCACTTAGCCAGATAATATATTTTTGATTCAATGTTACAAAATATTATAATAAATTTAAAACTTATAAAAAACATGAATAAATTATTCAATTACCAAATAACATCATCATGCACTTCAATCCATCAATCTTACATGAAAACACATCAGGAATCATCTTCTCACTTTTCCCTGATTTTCTTACTGTCTGAAACACTAGGTCTATTAGTGACTAGCCAAATTAGATCAATAAATTTGCATACCTAAGATATGTAAAATATCCAAAAACATTCATGGAAAAAAAATACAAGTCTCACACTTTAACTTACATCCACTTAGCAACTTTGACTCGATCAACTCTACCTGCTACAAAAAATCTATGAAAAATAAACACTTTCCTATAGGGTTTGCTCACTCACCTAAGAAAAAAATCACACTTTAAGGTGCCTAAGAGAGTTTAATACAACATAAAATAACTTAACTATCCATATCAAACCATTTTTATCTCTTTAGAATAATATCTTCAACATTAGGTCATTGTTATGGTCCTTTGAGGGTTTAGACCAACTTCAAATCTTAACGATCATTCATAAAGCTTAGTTATTATTTATAGAAACCAATGATTGAAATTTCAAGCTATAAACCTTAGTCATACACCTGAATAGATTAGGTTCTGATTCAGATGTTTTACATTCCAACGAGCACTTGAAAAACTTTCTTGAGTAGATAATTCTTTATTTTGTGCACTCAAGAGACCTCAAAACACTTTTTCAAGCCATTTATTGTAGATCATGACATAAAAATTCATGAAAATACTTAGAACTAATTGAATCACCTTTTTCAATGCTTACCTACTCATCCATGTCATATAAATTGATCTTGATACCCTATTTGGCCATCATCTCTCTCTTTGCTTTCTAAGTCTTTGACCTATAAGTCATAATACATCTTAAATCTAACCTTCTAACTAATGTCCAAGCTATTATTACCTCATATATATGCCATTAAATCTCCTATCATGATTAAATACTATCAAATATTCTTCATATGTCTTTTCAATAGCTCATGATGAATTATTAGGCCAAGTAGGATCTCGAAGTAGTCTAGTTACAGACTTGGACTGAAGTACTTACCCCTATAGGATTCACCTTGAAAACTCTCTTGAGTACTCCATTGCCTCTTATTTATTCTAAATCAACCTCATAAAATTAATTTTATTCATAACTTCAACAACACACCTTCGTAGCTTCAATGAAGCATCTTTATAGCTACTTATAGATCTTCAGAGCTCGACTAAGGATCTTTACATCTCACTTAGAACATATTCAGAGCTGCATACACAACTATTTAGAGCTGATATTTTAATAATATTCTAGGCTCTCAGCACCTTATGTACAAACTCAAATAACCTATATCATGCTCAAACACTGTTAGGTATTCTTCAGATCTTCACTAAGAATCTTCATAGCTCATTCAGAGTATCTTTAGAGTTGCTTATACAAATATTCAGAGCATACATCTTTTTGTTTGGAGGTCACTCATTTAATTATGATACCTACACTTACCATCTCACAAGGTATATACAAATATTTTAAAGTTACTTTGACACTTGACATACTAACCTATAACTCACTCACATTGATTCTTAATGATATCACTCAAGCTGACATAAGAACATTCTTTAAACAATAATCTTATATCACTAATCTCATACAATAATAACACTCACTATGCTAGAAATAGAACTCATAATACACATACCTCAAATCTTACTTGACCATGGACCTTCACAAGAGCCTTTTGACATCAATGACAACTTTAATACCAAAACTCAACAATCCTACCATAAAATCTCAAGCCCATGGGGGCATCATAAGTCTATATTTTTTAATTCTCAAACATGAAATTAAAAATAACATGCTAAAATATGGTATATATATTACTAATAAAACCTTATAGGATTAACAAAATACATTTTCTTAGGCCCAAAACATACACAAAGCAAGATAAGGATTGCAAACCAAAAAGCCTTGCCAATCCATAACAAGTTTTCAACATTTTAAGAAGATAAAAAGAGATTATTTTACAACAAAAGTTTAAATAAGAAGTTATAAAAATACATCTACCTCAAGTCATCCATTATTTATCACATACCATTCCTATAAGACTTAGATCCTAACTAACCTAAATCTCCCAAGGTCTCCTAATTTATCCATGCTTATGTTCCAACTCCATTTTCAAAATAGAATTTTTTTAAATTTATATGAATAACCTTAAATAATTGGCCAATGGAAAGGTTACACTTATCCCTTACCATGAATTTTCCTCTTAAAAGTTTTCTAAAAGAATTTACTTGTCTTATAATACCCATGTTCCTTTTTACATGACACAAAATTAAAGTATGTCTCATCCTCACTCAATAAATGCTTTTCCCCTTCCATTATCATTAATGATCACATGGATTGTCCTAAAATTCTATAGGAATATTATAAAGACTCTAATACATCCCTTTTGGTCAAAGGGCTTTCATTCCAAAATTAGATTTTCAGATCCATTTGAGTTTTGAAAATGGTGATATCATTTTGAATCCATTTTCATCCTAAGAAAATTTTAGAGATTTAATTAAATATATAAGGTATTGGTAAAGAGGGTATGGGTAGTGTTATTTGGATTATAATTGTTAAAAATAAAACAAGTGACCTGAACACATTAATTAAAAGAGTAAGTTAGGTGTCAAATAGGGACACATCACATCTAATGAATGATAAAACCAATGATAAACATAGTCCAATATCCTTTGATTAGACACTTATTATCCTCCACATCATTACTTACATAAAATTACCCCATCATAGGACAGCTAAAGCAATTAGAATTGAAACAATTTCAAGTAACATGTAAAAACATGAATTGTATGCATATAAGCATTACAAGAATAATATTATCTAAACATATCATATAAAGTAATTTTAAATGTTTATGTATCTACATTATTTAACAACATGATATTAGTGTAAAAATATAATAACATAATTTAAAAAATAAAATTATAAATGAGGTCTTACAATCCCCTCCCCTTATTAAGCTTCTTCTTGAAAGTTGATGAAATGTTTGAAATATATCTTAAATGATGTTATAACAGCCTCTAGGAATCCAAACGACTAAAATTAGTGTCCTCTCTAAGATAATGACCTTAGATATCAACTAACAGATCACAGAGTGAAATCAACAACATACAAAATTATTTATGGTTGAGGGTAAATCAACTCCACCAATGGTGGGTCATCTTCCAAGGCATAATTTTTTTCTTTCAAGTCTAGTTTAATAATCTTTGGATTCTAAAATGTGATAACATATGCTTAAGGATGACTTGGTTCCATTAAATTATCACTTAATGGTAAGATAATGTATAAAAATGTCCCAAGTTTTGTGTTCAAGTAAAAAGGCATGGATTTATATTATTTACTCTATTTTTATCTTAAAGAACCAAGAAAATTTAATTTCCTTATTGTCCAATTATTATTGTGCCGATAATGAATAAAATCTCCAAGCACATTGAACCTACAATGTGAACAATAAGAGATAATTTAAAAATTTAATATGTTTTTAAATCATAAGATGAATAAGAATTATGATTTCTAATTAATGGAACAAAGAATGATGAATTTAAGAATTCACTTATCATCATCACCCAAACCCTCCATTCAATTGATTACTAGGAATTTTAACTTCATACTGAACCCCAAACGCTAATAACTAAAACCATTATGAGGACTTTAGAAATTCATCCTAATGCCCAAATCCAAATCACTCAAACCATTAGGAGGAATTTGGACACTCTTTCTAATGCTAAAAAAAATCACTCAAATCACTAGGAGGACTTTGCACACTCATCCCAATGCCCAAAACTTAACTCAAAAACCTATTGGGAAGACTTTGGATGTTAGTGTTGATGCCAAAACCCTAATCACTCAATATATAAGGAGGAAATTATACATTACTCCTAATTCCCAACCCTAATAAAACTAGCCATACCAAGGTGTATCTAAAATGACAACACAACTTACCTCCATCACTCCTAGAGTTAGGAAGGAACACATGCTATCACATAAACATGACTAGGGATCACATCATACTTATATCCTTTCAAAAAGAAAAAAAAAATGATACTAATGTCTCCCAACTTGATCAAAAAGTTACTCAACATATCCTAATATTTTCCATAAGTTAAGACTAAAACGATACTTCCCACCTACTATTCCCACACTCACACAAGGTGAAAGGTACCAAAAAATGGGTCATCAAAATAACACATGTAACAAGTGAAAATTTACCAATATAATAAGTGAGTAAATATAAATCAACTAAACAAACCATCTAAATCATAAAAAGATAAAAAATGGAAAAGGACAACCACCTAATTAAATCCAAAGAATAATGAAGGTGAAAAATGGATAAATGACCCAATCCAATCTAAAGTAAAAAACAAGAAATACAAGTAGGAGCTAGAAGATTCAATTAAAAGATAAAAATAATAAATGGATCAAAATAATCAAATTAGATAATAATTAAAACCATAAAAGATGATTCAAAATCAACTTAGAAGCCTCAATCAATAATTAAAATATTTTCAAAGTACACCACATAAAATGTTAAAAATTAACAATTTCAAATACAATAATAATGAATAGTGTGGATTTTAAGGACACTAAGTGGGATTATGAAGCTAAAATCAATAAATAATAAACATAAATATTCAATACCTTTACACAGTGTGAAGTATACATAGAAACTCATAAGTTATAAAGCTCCCAACACATTTCCATCAATATGATAAAAGGCTAAAACACATGGAGGCATCATGACACTCCAGATACATAACCTCTCTAGCCAACATTAAGAATATAACTCTATCTTTCAAGGGTTGAGGAATGAAGATGAATAAATGAAAATGTTACATGAATCCAATAGAAAATATCGCTTCACCTATCATCATATAACATATAAATCCACTCAAAGAACTTATTTGTTGTCATTTGATAAATATAGAGTATAAAATCTCCTCGATGTATAATACGAGAGTATATATATATATATATACACATATATATATATATATACATATACATATATATATATATATATATATATATATATATATATATATATATATATATATATATATATATATATACATATACACACACACACACACACACACACACACACACACACACACACACACACACACACACACACACACACACACACACACACATATATTACCTTATGTGAAATGGATGGATGTAATATAAATTAATTAAAAATTAAGCTTAACATGATAGAATCCACTAACATCACATATTCTACTCTTCTACTACTAAGAGGATGTCAACCACTCAAGTGAAGTATTAAAATTTGATAGGTTTGTCAAGAAGCCTTCCCTTAAAATTAACATGCCCAAGGCATAAAATATCCATCAAATACATGCACACTTGCATAGGTGAGTAATATATTATGTTTTCATAAGACCTACTACACATATGCAAGTGTCCCATATGATTTTAATAAAATGAAAATGGTCCAACCATCACCAAGGATACTTGATCTAAGTTGATGGAGAAGGTTTTAGGATCTATTTTTCATGAAACTCATGAACTACACTAGGCAATAACCTACCGAACATGATATACATAAAGCCCTCTTAATTATTGGTCAAATGAATCAACTATTAATTCAATTAAGGATACATGTGCATCCCTAAAGACACACACTTCTATTAAAAAACCCTCTCTCACAAGGGTTCTCAAAATAATCCCAATATTTACAATGCTCATGTGTAATATCCAATATGGTACCTTTTAATTAAACCCCTATGATAGGACCATGTCTAACCTATAATCATACTCTCTCAAGCATTCTAGGAGACATGTATGTCAATTAATGAAAAACTCATGAATAAAGGTGAAATATAAACACAAGGAGTCAAGGTAAAAGTGACACTCATAATTTTTTTTGAAAAACAAAACCACTCAAGAATGCATCTTCTCAAAAAGATAAATTTCCAAGATTCATGGATGTGAAACACACACACTCCTCATCAAGACATATAAAAGGAAGACCTTAACCTCATAATCAATTCAAGGATGTGGTATGGTTATAAAAATGAGGTAAGACAAGCCCTAAGAATCAATTTGTACATCCAAGTAAGTACCACAAACCACTAGTTTTTTCATGCATTTGTAGAACACTTCCATATAAATGAAGGAATGATCAACATGAAAGAGAAAAGGGTCACCTCTAAAAATTTCAAAGACCACAATAAATTAGATATAAAAATTAAAACTAAACTGCATGTTCAAGGTAACAATCATAAATTCTATAAAATTGATAGCATAAATATATCATGATAATGTTTAAGTGAAAATTAGGGAATACCCAATCATGGGTTTAGGTTACTTATAACTCTAAAATAAACCATCCATTGTCAATACCATCACAACCCATAGGAAACCCAGTCAAATAGGTGTTATTACCATGGAATAAAGATCATCTACTAGGAGATGAGGATAATTACTCACTAAACTAAAAGGAACTCATTTTATCTTAGAGACATCAATCATAGAAATATGCTTCAAAAGGAGGAAGGTATTCTCAAACCTTTTAAATAAATAAAAAATATATCCCTCTCAAGTATCCCTACTAACAAGGTCTCCTATGAAACACCAAATGATTCAACATAAGGAAATTCTTAATATAATGAATTCCAAGAAAGGGTTTTATAACCATAACTTTCAAATATCAATCTTCGAATTTGATTTTCATGCCTTGGATTTTAGAAAACATGAAATAAGAGGAAATAATAACACTCTTAACATATTCATGACTTAACAAAATTTTGATGACATTTTCTCAGTGATAAATGGCACACAAGGCTCACATATTCCTCTCCAACCATCATATATGACCAAATATAATGGAAATTCAATCCATGTCATGGTTACTAACAAGGCATAACTCAATATTAAAAAGGAGATAAGGATCAATCACAATAAAGATAAGTGAAAATAATGTGATACCTATGATGTTCCCTAAAAAGCCCCTCTCTATGGATAAGTTTTAATTAAAAACCCATGCATAACACAATGAATCTCCTGGTCCATTTTTTGGACTAAGTATGTTACTAAGGTCTCTATAATCCTCAATATTTATTTCAAGATAATCTGTTTGGCCTAAGAAGGGACTAAGGCCAAACTCTACCTAAAGATACTCTAAAGTCAAGAGTTAATACTAATGGGAATAAGATGGTCTCACTAAGAAGGCATCCTAATGCATTCCCAACCTCATCACTCATGTTGGTAGTAACATTTAGAAAACCTTAGGCATACTCAACTTTAGTGGTGAGGTTATGTTTGATCCAAAGGGGTGGTTAGTAAACTTATAAAGGCCCATTGTGAACCTAGGTCCACATGTTACTCTAAGGTCCAATTATGACCAAAAAATTGATCCTAACTTACCAAGGCTAATCTATCCAAAGGACTATCTCTGAGGTCATCAAAGGTATGATGTATATGCCTAAGGTGATGGGGAACTCACTTTGGTATAACACAAGACATATCACTCATGAGCTAACAAACACTTGGCCCTTGTGACCATCTTTTACTCCCAACACTTGGATGGAGCTTATGATATAGGCCTTCACCAAATCTTGACTACTCTCCTAGGTGAGTGAATATCCAATAAGCATTAACATGGGTATTTTATCCATGGAGACCAAAAAATATGTCAATATCAAGTGTCAAGCTTATATACTATGTCTAACAATAAAATTGAATAAGTCAAGGTAAAAAGTATTCATATGTCTCATATGAGACTCATATATTTTTACCAATGGGAAAACATCACATAAACTATCCCTATATGGAGAAACCTATCACAAGGGATTTCAAAATATCAAGTGAAAGCTACAAAAAATACTTTATGATCATATAAAATCTCATTGAGTGGTCACCTAACATATATTACTTGGTATGAAGAGTCCATAGTCCCATACCCATTAGATTCTTATGGAAATTTTCATGTGTAATGTGCCTACCTCCTCAATGAGGCATATTTCACAATTGAGTACATAAATCAGTTCACTACAAAATAAATAGTACCAAACAATAATCCCTATATCTCGTAGTGTGTAAACCATTGTATGCTACCAAAATGTCATTGCTAAAATTTCACATGATGAAATCCACACAAAATTAGGCCAATTTATTTTTGAGAATGTAAAATGCACATTATGTACATACAAATCACCAAGATGCTAGAAAAATATGTACTAGAAGATACAAAATGTGTCAAAAAAAACACATAATCTTAAATGACATGAATTTATATGCACAAGTTTCTACACAATCATGTTAGCATACTTGCTCTAACAAGTCTACATGCATTCAACTAGCCTAAAATTACCTAAATAGACCTAGATGGACTTCCAGTCCTAAGTTTTGAATTAAACACTCAAATAAAATTAGGTGGGTTCAAATAACCATTAGGTCGAATTATTATTCATAAATCTCAATGGGGTTCAAACAGGTTCCAAATTGATTCTGACCAATCATAGGGATCAATTTTCACCTTAAGTCACAAAATAACTCTATTTGAAATTTAAGCTACTTTTATGGAAAATGAAAAAAAAAATCTTATAATCTTCATATGACCTCAAAAATTTTCAAAAATATCTTTGATTAGCTCCTTGAGGATGGGGTATCCCATCTAAATAGTTGGATTTTCTATCTCAACCATCAGATTATGATAAGTTGAGGAAACCCTAAGAATACTTATCTAAGTTAATAAATATTTAAAAATTCATTTTCCAAGTTCAATTTCATATTTTTAAAATGGGAAGGAAGGTTTTGAGTATGATTTGTTAATAATCATCCCTCTTCACGTTCCTCACCCCTGGATGGCTATCATTAATGAAGTCTCTAAGGTTTTTTAAGAAAATAATATTATTACATCTTACATTTATATCTTGATACAAAGTTTATTGGATTGATTATGTAGATACCCATATTCTTGTAATGTCTCCATGAGGTCTCACGCTTTCAAAAATTTTAAATTGATGTTTGGGAGCTTCAAGAGCTCCATAGCCATTAATGGTTGCCAGTGTCTAGGTTAAGAAGACAATAAAATTTATTTTCAATTTTAAATTTTAAAATTGATTTCTTATGATAAAGGGATAAAAATAAGAGGGATTCATTTTGGGGTCAACTTGTTCTGGGGATTCTAGGAGCTCACAAAATAAATTAAGGTTAAAATCATCTCCCTTCAATAACTAGGGCAAACCTAGAAAAATACCAAGTTTCAGGTACTAAAATTGCTTTCAAGGGGAAGAGTAAAAAATTGAGGGGGATCTATTTTTGGTTACCCCACCCCTATAACTTATATATTCCTATATTGGATGGACAAAAATATATAGGTATAAAGATAAAGTTTCTAGTTTTGATGACAATATACAAATACAGACCATAAAATGAACATTTGTATAAATTTAATTTTTATTTATAATAAAGTATTAAAAAAATAAAATTTAATTTTTTAACTAAATAAACCATGTGAAGGTAGTTAAAAATATCGAAAAAGGTTGACCATAACATAGGAAGGGGAACAACCCACGTGGTTTATATAAATATGAACCACCATGGACTATCCACTTGTCACATGGATTGGCCATAGTCTATTAAAACATATTATGCCCCAAATCACATCCACTAACCCCTTGGGCCATAAAAAACATACCATGAATTCATATGGGTGACCACCAACTTAATCCCTAGGCCTACCCTAAAGTTAGGGTACTTCCCTACACTTCTAGGGTTTGTGTAATTTAAAAGTGTTCTATAGAATCCAAAATTTACAAAAATCACTACGGGACTTAGACCCAAATATTCTCCAATAATTTTTTTTGGGCTCAAAAAAATTCTCACTTTATTATAAATTTTTTTAGGTCTTTCTTATGCCTTATAAAGTGTGTAAATTAATTTCTTGAAAATAGATTATTTTACTTAAGGATTAAGGCCAAAATAATAGTTTCCACTTCAAAAATCAACAAATTTTAAATTGTGGGTCTTAAAATGATTCCAAGAAATGTTGAAAAATCATGGTAGAGTAAAGTTAATGAAAAAATTATTTTTTGGAGGTTTAGGTAATTTTTTATTTACATAAAAATTATAAAACCTAAAATAGCTTCTTTACGACCTTAATCTCTACAATGGATTCCGCAAGCTTCTAAAAAACAAACCAACTAGTATTTCATTTTGCAAATATAAAACATGTTTTAAGATGTTAAGAGCAAATATAATATTTCATTTTCATTAATAAATTCCATATTTTCATTCGTAATCCATTATTATCTTCCTTCAAGAGAGAGAGAGAATATTCACACTTAAATCAAATAATTATTACAACTTTCCTTCTGTTATTCACATAAATAAATATTTACAAGGTTTATAATTATATTATAAGTGTTACAAAGATTAAAAACAACCCAAACTAAAATATTACATTTTCTTACACAAAATTTCATGCTCTAAAGAGTTCTGCAATCTCTATACATATAATCACAAGTACAAAGAATTAAGAGGCTCCCCTCCTATCCCATTTACATCATTAAATGAAATCCCTAGCCATACTTTAGCCAACAAATCCTAATTATGGCATAAATTACCATTCAAATTTCTTAAGTTATGAAAGAGGATTTGGTTCATTTTGAAAGGAAAGATATATTAGGCAATTCCTCTAGTTTAGTACCCCATTTAATGGACTAGGAAACACTTATTACTTTATGATAAAACCCAAACATCTAAAAAAAATTAAAAAATATTTCCAAAGAAACATTTTTCAATAAATTCCAATGAAACATATAATCCTCTTGGACAAGTTTTCATAGCCAACTTCCAAATAAATAAAGAAGGATGGCTTGGGGAATATCACTCACCCTTGTCCATAATACTTTATAAACTCAATCCCATCAATGCATCATGAACTCAATTTCTAAAAATAAAAAATGACATTAAAAATAATAAGCTAAAATGTGAGAAAAAGATTCCCAAGAAAACCCTTTAGGATAAAAAAAATATATGGTCATAGGCCTAAAATATACACAAAGAAATAGAATAATTATAATAAAATAGCCTTGCTAATCCATAAAAAGTTTTACAAATTTCAAGGAGGTAACAAAGGATTATTTTATAATAAAAAAATTAAATAAGAAAGTGTAGAAATACTATTAGTTTAGGCTTTTTCCCACTATGGGGTTTTAATGACATGGTCTAATTAACTTGCTTAGGTTAATAATAGGTTATTAGGGAAAATGTACTTTAAGTCATTTTCTAGCTATAATTTTAGTTAATTACATTTTTGGGTGACCTAATTCCTCAGTATATAAAGTACCTTCCTATCTACTTTTTGTCTAATGCTTATTAATGTAACTTTTAGTTATGAACACAAGTTTCTTCCTCTTGTGAGTTTTTCTTCAGATTTCACTACTCTATATAGATTCAACCTTATGCATTCGACCCTATCCAATTGATCTTTGATTATGGACCACTTTGACATGGTATTATAACTATGCTATTAGATTAATCTATTGATTCTATTGTGAGATCTTGTATTCTTGCTTATTCCAAATTTTCATTGATTTCAATTTTCTAGGGTTTGGTGGGGTTTCTCATAAATCTATACAAATATTCATACTTAAAGCATATAAGTTAAAAATTAAAATTTTGTTGGATTTAGAAGGTGGAAAAAACTTAAGAACTACTGTAAACATGACCTAGTTTCACGATAGTCCATTTTTGACCAATTTTGGAGGGTTTTAATGCCATTTTTTGAATCTACAAAAATCTATAATTTTTGATAAATTTGAGGAAAAAACATTTATATTTTTTTTGGGTTTATCAAGAAACCAAGTGATATATTTAATATTTTGGAGAAGTCAAAAAAAAATCTACATTTATAGAGGTTTCTTAAATTTGGTGGGATTTTGACCCCTCATAAGTAATTTTTGTGGTTAGTAGACTTTTATGTCTTTATGCACACACTCATAAAATACCATGAATATGAATAAAACACAAACAAATACCATGACCTCTGTTAGTAGATCTAACATAACTTAATAGCATTACATGAAACCCCATCAGATCCTAATTACCTTACTTACAACCTCACTGAAACCCAATAACCTTACATGTAACCTTATCAGAACCTGATGACCTTGATGCCACATTAAAAAAACCTAATATTAATGCTATAAACCCACATGAACTCTAATAAATGTGTAGGCACACTTGGTAGAATTCAACACCTCTTCATGTAAACTAATTGGATTTTGACCCTATCCAAACACAATCAAATTTTTGTTGGCCAATTTATACGTTGCAACATGTGAGAGACTATCAAATTTAAGATAGTGGAGAGTGACACAATTAATTTTTTAAATGAAGGATTTTTTTGTATGATGTCTCTCCCATATCAATCAAAGAGAGAGGGGGAACACCTAAAATAGGTCTTATCCCTTGGTCACATGGCAGTTAAGTACCTAGTCACTTCCAATCCAAAATTGATTGAATTTCGCTCCAAAAGGGCATAAGTTTTTTAATGAGAATTTGATTCAAAAAATTTCAAAAAACTTTTTTACACCCAAAAATTTTCAAATTTTGCAAAGTGAATATTTTCCTTACCATCAAGTACTTCCAAAATGCATAACTTTTAGCTCACTACTCCTTTTGAGGTGCCAATTTTTTGAAAGCGAGAGTGTTTTGATCTCTATGAATTGATGATATTATTGTGACTTATAAATTTGAACCTCTATATATTTAGGGGGGTTACATATTCCTAGTATTTCATCACACATAGTTCAACATATAATTCCTTTCTACAAGATGGATCTAAGTTTTGTTCTGATCTTACATCAGTCAACTTTCATGAGTGAAAAGTCAAAGAGAAAATCCTCTTGAAGAACAAAGGCTTACATTGAATAAAAATGGATACAAAAAAATAAATGACACTTGAGGTAGATAAGGTAAAGTGGTTTAATAAAATTGAAAAATCCTATAGTCTTCTATGCTTGTTTATCTCTCATAGCCTACTCTTTCATATTGAATGTGCCACTGCTCCTAATGAAGTCTAGTTCATATTGAAAAAAAATATTTGGTAAGTAGGGCATAATGAGAGGTGATGAGTTGGAGAATTTGTTCATTAGTTTGAGCCTAGATTATTTTGATATGGTAAAATCACTTGCTCACAAAGTTCAAATCACTTAGGTTGTAGTTGAAATTGTGTGGCATTGACAAAAAGGATAATTATTTCTTTCCATCCTTTCCAAGTTGGAATCTGACTATTTTGTCTTCGTTTATATCTTCCACACCACCAAGCATGCCCTTGGAACTATATGTACTATGACATCCTTGGATGAATTTACAAATGATTTGTTTCAAGAGTAAGATAAACTCATTAAAATGTGTACACTAAATCCATCTAAATCATGTGCCTTAATTGTGAGTCATGAACAAATAGAAGGCTTCTTGTAGCAAGAAGAAGAAATAAAACAAAGGGCCCAAAGAAAAGAAAGGGTCAAAAATTTGATATTAAGTCCAAAACATCAAAAGAGTCATATTTAGAGGGGAACCCCAAGAAAAAGTGACTCACATGAAACTATTGTAATAGATTGACCAACTGACTAAGATTCTTAAGAAGCACAACATCAATGTCCTTAAGTCTTCTAATTAGAGTTCATTAGCACAAGAGTATTCTAAGTCCAAAGAAAATAATAAAGGAAAAGATATTTGTAAAACACTTATTATAGTTATTTCCTAGCCTTTCACATATGTTATTGATTATGGTACATCACACCACATAGATTCATCATATGACATGTTATCATCCTTGGATCCTTGTTTTATGCCTTTCATATTTTTAGGTGATGATACTTCCATAGAAGTTAGTGGGATTGGATATATTAAAGTGAATGATGGGACATTTCATGATGTTATATGTGTTCCTTATTTATCCAACAATCTACTATTTGTTTATCAGATCACTCACATCAATTCATGAAAAAAATTTGAGTTCACACCCAATTTAGTGGTTATTAGGGAAGCAAATAGTGAATCCATTATTGAATTTAAGAAAGTATATCACCAGTCATGATTGTATAATTTATCATTTTTTCTCCTAATCAACCCTCTACTACACTACTCACTCATTTAGATGGGGTGAGTAAATTATGGCATGAGTGATTTGACCATCTCAACTATTGCTACTTAGAATAACTTAGTTATCAAGACATGGTTTTAAGGTTTCCATGAGTCAAGTTTTTTGATGGATTTTGTTATGGTTTCATACTTGGTAAGCATCCTAAAAATAAGTATGACAAGGGAAAATCATATAGAGATTAATAGATATTAGAGATTATCCACAGTGACATTGTTGGTCCATTTTAAAAACCTTCATTCAATAGGATTAAATACATGATTACTTTCATCAATGAATTTTCAAAGCATATTTGGGTTTATTTTTTAAATTATAAATCAGAGGTGTTTGATCATTTTTAGTACTTCAAGGTGCTTGAGGAAAAATAATTAAGTAAATCCATCAATATTTTGCACATATATAATGTTGGTGAGTATATAAGTAACTATTTTGAGTAATTATATACATCAAAAGGGATTAAACTACAATGCAAAATTACATATAATCCTCAATAGAATAGTGTTGAAATAGGTCCTTGAAGGAAATAGATAACTGCATGCTACACTCCAAGTCTCTTACACCTTAGTATTGGGCTAAGGCCATCAACTATGTGTGTTATATCCATAACCATGATCCTCATAAATCATTAAAGGGAATCACTCCTTTTGAATCTTAGAGTAGTCAAAAACCCATATTAAATCACTTTCAAGTGTTTGGATCTCCTACTCTGGCCCACATTCCCAAGAGTAAATGTAAGGGAATGAAACCTTAGAGTTAACATTGCATCTTCATTGGATATCCTGATGGTGTTAATAGATACATGTTTCTCTATCCAACCAATCATGATTTGTTCATTGAGATGAGTGTTCAAGATCAAGAGGGTCATAAAGACTCTACACATGAAACTTCTACCTCTTCCTTGGATGCACTAGGAAATGATTACAATTCTAATGATTTAGATATGCCTGAGTAACTTCCTAATGATTCAGATTCTTCTTCTAGTTCTGATGATGAGAGAAGCAATGATGATTCACTTCTTCCTTATCCCATAATATCTTAGAGGATGAGGAATCTCCTCCTCACTCTCTGACCATTGGTCCTCTTTAGGCTAGATAAGCATTACAAAGTGATGTCCAATGAGTTAGAGATCCATCAGACACTAGTCAAACTCATTCATAATTTTATAATACCCCACTTATTTTAATTGCATCTGATTCCAATCTATAGTTGTTTTTTGAGTCATCAGGTACTCTTGAGTGGGATACTATTATGGAAGAAGAATATGGTTCCTTTATGAGGAACAACACTTGGGATTTAGTCCCTCTTTCTAAAGGAAGAAAATGTGTTCAATGTAGGTGAATCTACCAAACAAAATTTATAGTAGATGGATCTATAGACAAGTTCAAATAAAGTTTGACCACAATGGTTTTTATCAAGTAATTGACATTGAATATATTGAGACATTTACCTTAGTTTCCAAAATGAACTTAATCTGACTCACTCTCACCATTACCGAAGTATATCATTGGGATGTTCATCATATGGATGTGAAGAATACCTTTATTCTTGGTGGCCTCAAAGAGGAAATATACATGGATAAACCATAAGGATTTATGAAAGATTCCTCCTTAGTTTTAAAACTTTGGAAATCTATCTATGTCCTCAAACAAGCTCCTCGAGCTTGGTTTGCCAAGATGTACTACTTTCTTCTTTTATATAGGTTCACCAAATGTCATTCTGATCTAAATGTCTATATTTTGTGGTAGGATGATTCACTATTAATTTTATTTCTCTATGTGGATGACCTATTGATCACATTAATTTATTCATCCACCATCACAATAATGAAAAATACTTTATTTGATAGGTTTTCAATGACTAACTTGGGCTTGTTGCATTACTTCCTCAGAATTGAAATTTCTTAGTCTAACTTTGGGATCACTATTGCATGATCCAAGTATGCTCTTGATTTACTTGTATAGTTTAAAATAGATTATTTTAATCCAACTCTAACTTCTTTTATATCTAGTATTAATCTTGAGGCTAATCATCCATGTCTTTTGGCTAGTGATACCTCATATCGATAACTTGTTGGTAGTCTCATATACCTTACACACACTAGAACTAATATTTCATATGTAAAGGACATGGTCTCCAAATTTTTACATGAACCACATGAGCTACACTAGAATGCAATTAAGTAGATTCTCCACTAGATTTGAAGTACTGATAGTTTTTAGATTCACTATAGAGAAGGCATTGGCATTGACTTGATTGGTTATATAGATTTATATTGGGCTAGTGATACTCAGAATCGTAAGTCTACTTTAGGATATAATTTATCCCTTGGTTTAGGTCTGATTAGTTGGTCAAGAAATAAACTTAAGGTTTTTTTTTATCTTTTATTGAGGTAGAATACAGAGGAGTTGTTAATACTACCACTGAGGCCATTTGGCTTTAGTGGATTATCACTGAGTTTGCATCTAGTTTTGATGACCAATAGTCATATTCTATGATAACCAAATCACAATCTAGATCTAAAAAAATATGGTCCTCCATCAATAGACCAAGAATATTGAGATTCAAATTAATGTCATTCCATGATAAATTCATTGATCTTTGCTAAATCTAGACAATGGATAAAATGTTGATATATTTACCAAAACCTTCACTAAGAGCATCTTATTTTTTGGGTTTTTTTTGGGGTTTGAGTAGCTCCATATTCTTCCTCCCCTAGGGGATCATATTTATTTAATTGGGTACCTCATCAAGGCTCTATACTAGGAACTAATTATTATACCCACCTAAGATATGCTTAAGGGGGGTGTTAGTGTAGGTTTTTTTCCCAATGTGTGGTTTTACCTACATGGTATAATTAACTTGTTTATGTTAATAATAGGTCATTAGAGTAAGTGTATTCTCACCTTCTTGTGCCTTTGCCTCTCCTAAAAGTATTCTAAAATCATTTACATTTCTTCCAAGACCCTTGCTCCTTACATGATGGGAGGGAAAGTATGGTTTACTCATAATAAATAAAGGATTCTTATCTTATAAAATCATAATTAATAACATGGGAGGTCCTAAAATTATATAGTAATCCTAAATATACTCTCATACATCCTTTTTAGTTAAAGGGCTCTAATTCCACCAAAAAATATCTAAAAAACACTTTATGTGACCCTACAAGATTCGATTTTCAAAAACATTTGAGTTTTGTAAGTGGTGATATCATGTTGAATCCATTTTCATCCTTATGACCTTATATAGAGTTCAATAAATATCTAAGGTATGGGTAAATATGGTATAAATAGTGTTATTTTACCTAGAATTGTCAAAATTACAATAAGTGACTAGAATAAATTAATTAAAATAAAAAACTAGGTGTAAAATATGGACACAACAAATCTAATGACTAGTAAAATCTATGTATAAAGTAGAACAAGATACCTCACTTGGAAATATTTAGTCCTACACATCATTTCACACATAAAATTTATATAACCTAGGATAGTTGAAGCAGTTGAACTTGAAACAATCTCAAGAAACATTTATAAACATGCATTGTATACATAAAATAATAATAATAATAATAATAATAATAATAATAATAATAATAATAATAATTAATAATATTATTATTATTATCTCAACATATCATATGAATTGATTAGAATTTTTTGATTATTTTTAGTTTAAAAAAAATGATATCAATGTAATAATGCAACATTGCAATTTAAATATGAAAGATAGAAATTGGGTCTTACACCAAGTATCTATTATTTATCATACACATTATTTTTCACACCTTTAGTTTAGGTAAATAAGAGGAAGTATTTACCATCTAATCACAGGAACTTGTTTGACTAGCCTTCATATAAGCATTGTATATTTATATAATTCCCCCTCTTCATTTACATTTAATAAAAAATATATTTTTGAAAAGTATCAGACTTATGCTTATTTTATTGTGTGTTTGATACTTTATGTAAGTTACACAATATGAATTCACTCTAAATAAATTTTCACCTATCTCTAACAACAATGTTTTCATCCATGTAGTAGGTCTTGAGCCCTATGGCAAGAATCAATTGGTATTAAAACACTACTCTTTCTTTATGCCTAAAAACATGTGAGATTAGAAATGAAGGAAATATTTCTAGTTAGTTATGTTTCAACATATCTAAAATAATTATGTAACAGAATTAAGATGGGTGACACCCCAAAACAAATTAAGGTAGTCACAAACACTCATAAGCTCATTATAAATGCACTAGAAATATATCGCACCAATAATTTTGGAAAATACCATGAGTTGATGATACACCTCAAAGCATAGTTTGAATCCTCCTATTGCAATAGAATAAATAATTATTTTAGCTAAAACCCCACTTAAGAGTGCAAGTCAATATTGACATCCCTTTGTTTGAAGGAAAAATAAACACTGTAACATTGGAGCCTAGATTAGATATATTAAGAAATAATTATCAATCAATAAATTCACTGATGCTAAGAATATGACCTTTATAATGTTGAAGATATCTATTTTGGTGGTTAATTAGTGGGATACCTATATTGCATGATGCACACAAGATTACATTTCCAATTGAGTCTTGGATTTTTTTTCAACACGATGAAGAAGGAGTGTTATCCTCTATGTTACTATAAGGTTGAAGATATAAATTTTAATTAATTTCATTAGTGAAAATATCATTCACTAGATGACCAAACCAATGAGTTCCATGAATTCATTGTGTGCTTATGCAATAAATTTACTAAACAAAATAATGTCAAAGTACATTAGTGGAATTTCAACTTATATTCATGTAAATATGGATTTGTTTACTTTTGAAACTTTGAGGAAATATTATTATAATTTCACCAATATTTAATCCAAGGCTAATATGAATCAACATCTCACCTCTTCATCAAACATCATGTGTAAGAGCTAGCCTAGACATAACTCTATATCTCAACCTCTGTTACAAAATCAAAACAAATCTCATAAAGGAGATTAGCCTCAAAGGGCCATACAAATATTAAAGGATCCTATGCCTTCTACTTCAGAAAATGGAAAGAATATGTCTAGTGAAAATGGTGCCATCACAATCATTCATAAACCCATGATAAATCTAAATGTTGAATGTAACAGTCCATGCTTGAACAATCTACATCAGGTCTTACATAGACAAATGCCAATGATCTAGATGGAAGTTGTTTGAGAAGTAACATGATTTAAATAAACACATTTGAGGAGTGTGAATGCCTCTTTCAAACCAATTTTTGGGTGAAGGGTCAACCTATACATTTATTCATTTACATTAGAATCTAAAATAACATCATTGTGCAAGCTATAGCCCAATGTATTGGTCTTTCCATTACCATGCATCCCAAACCATATTCCTTGTGGTGGCTATAATTGGGGAAAGATATAAAAGTTTGGAAAAATTCACTTTCCTATATAAATTCAAGCATATGGAGGAAAATATCACTTGTGACATAAAACATATGGAGTTTTATGACATATTTTTGGGGAGACCATATTTATAAGACTAAGATGTTGCATATCAATTCAAACCATAAAAATGAGTTGTATATGTAAAATATTGTTTCTTCAACCTCTTTGAGCTATCTCCAATGATGAAAGTAACTCTAGTATTTGAAAATCAATGCCAAAACCTCATATTACACATGCATAAATTAGCATTATTGATGCTTTGATCTGAGACACCTAGGCAAGACAAAAATTGAGCATTGAAAGTGTGCACAACAAAATCAAATTATAGAGAAAAAAATTGATAAATTATTGAAATAAAATAATGATATTTTCATAGATATGTAAGGACATACAACCTAATACATAATAAAATAACACATTGATTTGGTTCATATATCCCCTTTTCTAAATAGTCTTCTATATCACAAGTTAGTTTAAGAGAATGATGAATCATAAATCCAAATATAATAGTTCCTTAATTGGAAAGCTATTATGCCTAACTCTGTCCCTTGTGGTAGTGTGTTAGTCCTTACACCTAAGAAGGATGAATCATGGTGTCTCTGCATAGACTATCATGCACTTAAAAAATAATAATGAAGAATCAATATCCATTACTATATGTAGATGAAATCTTGGACCAACTCTGAGGCACATAATACTTCACCAAGATTGACCTAAAGTCAATTTACAATCTAGTTCTAATCCATCTTGAATATGTCTAAAAGATAACCTTAAAGACATGAGAAGGACTATATGAATTGTTAATTATGTATTTTGGATTGACCAATGCACTAAAAAAAATTTATGCACTTAATTTATGATATAATTAGACCCTTCTAAAACTCTTTTCTCATCGTATACTTGGATGAAATCCTCATCTTCAGTAAGACATGGTAGGAGCAAGTAGAGCACAAGTTATGCATCTTAGACACATTGTGTAAACATAAATTGCAAGCCAACTTTGAAAAATTTTCCTTTTGTACCATGTAGCATGAACATTTGATCACCTAACACTCATTTATGTTCAATGACATGTTTCAAAGGTGCTAAACCTATGATAAAAAATTGTACACTATTGTGAAATGAATTATGCATTGGTACCAATACATCCTAGGGAATGAGATAATTATTCATTATGACCATAAGACAGAGAAATATGGATAATTCACTACACATGATGAGCTACTTGTAGTTGCTCCATCTCATGATAAAACACTAGAGGGGAAAGGATAACAAGGTAGTATATTTCCTTAGTAGACTATTAATTTATGTGCTATTCATAGTGCTAGATATGTGTGACCATAAATTTATGGATTATGGAAACCTTTACTTAGTTGACCAAGAATTCATAGATGCCTACATAGGCCTTGTGCAAGGTAAACATGTATAGGAGTTCTACTTGTCCAACTATATTCTCTACAAGATTAGGCACCTTAGTGTTCCTAGTGATGCACCTCACCAAAGATTAATCTAGAAGATGTACTATGTCAAGACATCAAAATACTTTGGCAAGAAAAAACTCTAGTCACACTTTAGCTTCACATATACTATCCATATATGGACATAAATGTTGAGTGCCACATCAAGTTTTGCATTCCTTATTGCATCATAAATCCCATAAACATGAGGCCATGAGTTTGCACACCTATACTATTTCCATCTAGGCCATGAAAAGTATGTCAACATGGATTTCTAACTGGGTTGCCTATGACAAAGTAAAAACATGATGATGTGCTCATCATAATCGATAGGTTTTCAAAGATGGTTTTCATGGTTGCTTATAATAAGGACATTGATACATCTGGAATTGTGAAATATTTTTTCAACCATTTATGGGTTCACTTTAGACTCTCAACATCAATCATATCTAATTGATATCCATTATTTTTGAGTCACTTTTGGTAAGCTTTATGATATTTTATGGGTATGTAGTTGGATCAATAGACCATATTTCATATATAGACAAATGGGTAGATAGAATTGGTCAACCACATACTTTTTCATATTTTTAAAATATTAAACCATCATCATGTTTGCACATGGGATGATTTTTTTTTGTACACTCTTGGCTTCCAACCTTTGATACCTCTAGACATTTCCTATTGTTCACTATCTGACACTGAGTCACACATATAAGAATGAGGAGTGGAAAAAGAAATTAAGTTTTTATGCCACATAAAATCTATTCATTAATAGTTTCAATAAATTTTATCTTGCACCTAGCATAAGTATAAATATCATCATGATGTACATCACACACTTCATGCATTTTGAGTTGGTGATTAGGTCTATTTGAATATTTAGAAGGAATACATAAAGGGTCAACATCAAAAGATTAAACATTACACTAAGGTATTTACACCATATTCCAAGAAGCTAGTGAGAATTGTTTAATTATTGATCTACCTTTGAACTTAGGCATGCACCCAATATTAATTGGCAAGATCCTTCAGCCTTATTTTACTCCTCCTTGAGCCAATAGTGAAAAAACATCCTTCTAATATTTATCTTAATACTTATGCTCTTCATATAAGGATATGGTTATTGAAATGACATACATACACACCTACCATGATACACAAATTTTTTAGAGTGGTCGAAATGGGATAGTATGTCAATCAAGCCAAGTTGTATAATTTTTAATAACTTTAAGCTCATTTTTGTAACTACATAGGGACACAATGGAGACTATTTATCATAAGGAAAGAGCGATTGATTTGTGCATAGATGTAAAATAATTTGAACTTATTATCTGTGCACTTATTTAACTTTCACACCTATTAGATTGGAATTATTTTCACCTTAGCCTAAGTGTCAATGTTTATAATTATGTGCACATTTTTGCACATAAGTCTCACAAATCACTCTTATTTATAGTTTTGTGCAACACTCTACTCTTGATTTAAGCCTCATGCACCATACATAACACTTTGTAATATTGAAATCAATATATGATTTACTTAATATAATACCCCATGTGTTAGCTTGCATTGAATGTGTGGATTTTCATGTGGTACCTCTTAATCTATGATATGTTAAGATAACCATATAAATGAATAGTTCAACCATCACATACCTAGAATAAGTTTAACTATCACTCAGAAGGAAGATGAAACAAATCTATAACTGTTGATGATATTTTGTGATTATATAGCACCTCAATCTTATACACTTAGTAAATGTTAGGTTGTGGAGCTAAAAGCTTCACTGATGCAAATGGAGGAGGTTGCTGAGTTGCAGAGCAACCAACATTGGTCTAATCAACCGACATCGGTCATCTTCAATGTTCACAGTAACTAACATTGGTTATGTGTCAGCCGACATTAGTCAGACAAGAACCGACGTTGGCAACCTGTGTGTGCATGCATTTGCATGCACTTCTAGAACTGGTCTAATTTTAGACAGACAGTCAATTTGCATGTAAAAGACTAATTTTAGTCTTGAGTTTGCATTTCTAATTATTGTAATTAGAAAGTCTAATTATTATTTATATGGGATCTATTTAAGAGACCCATGGGTATGTATTGTAATTTGAAGAATCATAAGGACTTGGAAAGGCAAGGACAAGGGTTCTTCCCGAGTGTAAGATCTAGGTTTGTAGGTGTGCAAGACCAAATTGATCTACAAGTTGTGCAAGATCAGGTAGAAGATCTACATGGTAAGTAAGATCAGTTGATCTATAGGTGTGTGTGTGTGTGCAAGGTCAAAGGAGATCTATGGGGTAGCAAGGTCAAAGTAGATTTACAAAACAACAAAGAGCAAGATCAGGGAGATCTACTTGGAGTATGTGGTGTACTCGGTAATACTGGCAGTATTGTTACTAACTGGTTGAAACAACAACTCTATATTTGAGTTGATTTTATTTGTAATTAAGAGAGAGAACTCTTGAGGGAGAATTATTTGTATGCCCAAGAGGTGTGGGAAGAGTGTGATTTCTTCATTGTATTTCCTTCTGAAGGAGTATTAATACAAGGTTGTATTGTCTCTCATATTCTGTGTTGTTTCTAAATTCTAGTTACATATTACTTTTGGTTAAATTCTATGTTTAGTTGCTTATACAAAGGTAATCAATTGTGCTCCTAATCCTGACAAGTGGTATCAGAGCTAGGACCACTAAGTGATACCACTGACAAGTGGTATCAGAGCTAGGTTAGGTACACTAACAGGTGGTTAGAGCGTGTTAAGTGTTTGTTGATTACAGGTCACTCTCAAGGGTTTTTGATTGAGTGGGAGTAAAGCAATGGTAAAAGAAAGTAAGCTAAGAATGGAGAAATTCAATGGCAAGAATTATCAATTATGGAGGATGCAGATAGAAGATTATCTGTATCAGAAAGATCTGTACTTACCGTTGGGTGGAGTTGCAAGCAAGCCCACAAATTTGAAAGATGAAGAATGGAATGTTCTTGATCAGAAGGCTCTGGGATCTATAAGGTTGAGCCTGGCATCGTCTATGATTTCCAACTTATCACAGGCTAAGACAATGGTAGAGTTAATAGAATCGTTGGCAAATTTATATGAAAAACCCTCAGCTTTGAATAAGGTATTTCTTATGAAGTAATTATTTAATTTGTAAATGCTGGAAGGTGGATCTGTACATAGTCATCTTAGTGATTTCCATGGTTTGGTAAACCAGTTAATTTCAGTCAATATATCTTTTGATGATGAAATTAAGGCTCTCTTAATCTTATGCTCTTTACCTAAAAGTTGGGATAGTTTGGTAATGGTAGTTAGTAATACTGCGTCTGCTTCAAATATCTTGAAAGTTGATGATGTTGTTAGTGTAATCTTGAATGAAGAAATTCATAGGAAAAGCACAAGGGAATCATCAGGAAATGATTTAAGTGTTGAAAGTAGGGGAAGGCAAAGAGAGAAGATTGAGCAAGGGAAATCAAGGTCAAAGATAGGTAGGAGATCCAGATCCAAGTATGGCAGTAAAATCTGAAGGAATTGTGGAAAGAAAGGGCATGTAAAGAAAAATTGTTGGTTTGTTGAAGATCAGCATGAAGGAAATGAAGAAGCAGATGTTGCAGGTGTTGTTACACAGGATGCTCTTGTATGTTCCTTGGATAAAGTGGAATCTTGGGTTTTAGATTTTGGTGCCTCTTTCCATGCAACCCCAAATAGAGAATTTTTTCATGAATATGTCCAAGGAGACTTTGGAAAGATTTATTTAGGGGATGGTAAGCCTTTTCAAATGGTTGGCAAAGGGAAAGTGTAGCTAAAATTGTAGATGGGCAACACATGGGTGTTGAAGGAGGTCATGCATGTCCCAGGCCTGAAGCAGAATTTGATTTCTATTGGAAAGTTACGTGATGAGGGATGCAAAGTAACTCTCACAATGGAATCCTGGAAAGTTTCCAAGGGTGCACTTGTTTTAGCAAGAGGTAAGAAAGTAGGTACTCTTTATCTATCTACTTGTATTACTGATTCTCCTTCTGGTTTATCTACTTCAGATGTAGATGTGAAGATGTGGCTTTGTAGGCTTGGTCACATGAGTAAGAAGGGGATGCATGTTCTTGAGTCAAAAGGTAAGAGTTTAGATTTGGAAAGCATAGATCAAGATTTCTGTAAGCAACAGAAGAAAGTGAGGTTTCTTGAAACTGGGTCAACAAAGAAGGGAGCTTCTATTAGAGGATCACAGTGGTATGCTATAAGAAAGGATCAGGTTTATTGTAAGAAGAGGAAATCTGATGTTTTTGACAAGAACAAGAAAGCCTTAGTTTTCAAGGAGAAGATGATGGATAGAGATCAACTCAAGTGGCTAAATAATTCTAAGCAGGGCAGTTTGGACAAGGTTATAATCCAAGGTGAGCTTATGGGTAAAAATTCATCACTCATAGGAAAACACAGTTATTGACATCGATCAGGTGGCACTGACATCAAATAGGTAGGTACCGATGTCAGTCATGTGTAGACCAGAGTCAGTGGTGTCACACAGGTGGATATCGACGTCAATCAGGGAACCAACATCAATGACTAGGTTAACACTGACGTCGTTTAGGGAACCAGCATCGGTGATTAGGTGGGATCGACATCGATCAGGTACAGACCAGGGTCGACTAGAAAATGGATTTTGGGTAGATAGCAAGCTATCAAGAAGTCTCAAATCCCCATGAGGAGGATTGAAAGGGTAAGTAAGCCTCAAATTCATTATTCACCTTCTTTACACTACTTGTTTCTCACTGATGGTTAAGAACTAGGAAGTTTTAAAGAGGTAGAGTAGGTAGAATCCAAGAAATAGTGGGAGCACGGCATGAATGAGGAAATTGATTCCTTGGAAGAGAACCAAACAAGAGATTTGGTAGAGTTGCCAGCCAGAATGAAAGCACTGAAAGATGAATGGATTTCTAGGTTAAAGAAAGGAGAGAATGGACACGTGAGATAGAAGGCCAGGGTATATGGTCTTGAGCAAGATCTAGGATAGTGGTACAAGTTTAACAGGTGTATGATAAAGCATGGCTTTAGTCAATGTCAATGTAATCACTGTGTTTATTTTACCAGGTTGGATAATGGTCACGATATTATCCTGTTACTGTATGTGGATGATATGCTTGTTGCAAGTTCATACATGCAGGGATTTGCTGAGCTAAGGGTAAAATTAGTTCAGAGGTGTGCCAGGAAGGATTTAGGAGGAGCAAAAATCCTAGGCATGAGTATTTATAGAGACAAGGAAGATCATAGGTTGATGTTGTCTCAGGATGATTGTGTGAATAATGTAGTGGAGAGGTTCAATATGCAGGATGTAGAACTAGTTAGCACACCTATGGATGGATAGTTCACAGAACAGTGTCCTAAATCACATGATGAGGTAAAGTACATGTGTACTAGACCTGATATTACCCAAGCAGTGGGAGTTGTCATCAAGTTAATAGCCAATCCAGGAAAAGAGCACTGGAAAGTAGTTCAATGGATTCTTAGGTATCTGAGAGGGACCAGCAGTAGGGATTCATGCTATGCAAGGTCAAGCACTTCTCTACATGGGTATGTAGATTCAGATATGGCAGGTTACTTGGATGACAGGAGTAGCACCATAGGATATGTGGTGGTTGGTCTTCAAGATTGAACTTGAAGAGGAATTCAAGCCAGGAAACAAAATTAGATGATGTACAGGTACAAGTACAGGTGTAGCTATTTATCTCCAAGTGGGAGATTATTAGGTTGTGGAGCTAAAAGCTTCTCTGATGCAAATGGAGGAGTTTGCTGAGTTACAGAGCAACCGATGTCAATCTGATCAATTGATGTTGGTCATCTTCAATGTTCATAGTAACTAATGTCAGTTATGTGTTGGCCAACATCAGTTAGATAGGAACTGACATCGGCAACCTGTGTGTGCATGCATTTGCATGCGCTTCTAGAATTGGTCTAATTTTAGACAGACAGTCAGTTTGCATGTAAAAGACTAATTTTAGTCTTGAGTCTACATTTCTAATTATTATAATTGGAAAGTCTAATTATTTTTTATATGGGATCTATTTAAGAGACCCATGGGGCTGTATTGTAATTTGGAGAATCATAATGACTTAGAAAGTCAAGGACAAGGGTTCTTCCCAAGTGTAAGATCTAGGTTTGCAGGTGTGCAAGACCAGGTTGATCTATAGGTTGTGCAAGATTAGGTAGAAGATCTACATGGTAAGTAAGATCAGTTGATCTACAGGTGTGTGTGTGTGTGTGTGCAAGGTCAAAGGAGATCTGCAACACAACAAGGAGAAATATCAGGGAGATCTACTTAGAGTATGTGGTGTACTCGGTGGTATTGGCAGTATTGTTAATAACTGGTTGAAACAACAACTCTGTGTTTGAGTTGATTTTGTTTGTAATTGAGAGAGAGAAATATTGAGGGAGAATTACTAGTACGCCCAAGAGGTGTGGGAAGAGTGTGATTTCTTCATTGTATTTCCTTCTGGAAGAGTATTAATACAAGGTTGTATTGTCTCTCATATTCTGTGCTATTTCTGAATTCTAGTTACATATTACTTCTGGTTAAATTTCGTGTTTATTTGCTTATACAAAGGTAATCAAGTGTACTCTTAAGGAGTAGGGATCTTGACAGTAAAATCATACCTTGGTTAATGCTCTTAATTATATACCTTTCTTACTTCCACAAGTCTTGCATCTACTTTATCCCTATGCCACTTAGCTATATCTCTTAGTCTAAATAGTCTTATATTGATAACCTAAGTCTTCTATCTTAACCAAAATGACTAAAATGTACTTATCTTCCAAATTTACAAGTTCTAAACTTGTACCTACTATCCTACTCCCCAAACACTAATGTCTGAGATAAACAATAGTATCAACATTACTATCCTATCCTGATGCAAGTGTCTAGAGACCTAAATTCATCTAATTTTCAAATGAAACATATCTTAATGTTCAACCTAAGTGATTTAATTAAAGTTATTAATCCAAAGGGATTGATATAAATACAATATCAACCCTCATTCTTTCCTTACCTAGAAATACCTAGAAAAAGACCAAAGAGACCAAGGCACTTATCAAAAGCACTCTATCAAGCATTCAATTGATCAAACATTCTCTATTTACATACCAGTCATAGGTAAAACACATATAAAATTCTAAATTACTAAAATATCATCCCAAGAAATAGATTTTCCAAGTTACAAGCTAGGTAACTATTATACTTGCTTTGCATGTATTGTATGATTCACACAAATACCAACACATAGGGATGAACTACATCAGTCTGAGGCTATATTGAAGTATTTTATATCTAAGTAGTGTCTTTTGATAGAGAGTCCATTGGGGTCATCTCAACACTATGTGCCCACTAACCCATTTTCCCCCAAGATCACATTGAAGATGAAAAGTTAGGGTTTTTCCCTTTCACAAGTAGTGACTATCCATGACCCAGATCTGAATATACTAGAGCTAAGGTGAAATAGAACCAAAAGCATCTAGGTAGTCACATATTATTTCATTACATATTCCATACAAGGTAATAGCATTGAACCCAAATAGTAGCATTGACATAAATATCCTAGGCTAATGTTACTATCCAGAGAGACAAAGGCATAAAGTCCAAAATATAATGATTGTTCTAGAATCTACTTCCTGCCTGCTTTCATCTTGTTCCAAATCTAGAATTGCATTAACATCAAATTAAGCTAAGTAATTCACTTCTTTGTCATTTCTATATCTAGAATAGTTATACTTTTCATAGTTAGACTATCTCAATATAATAAATTTAATATATGCTTATATATGAATTTAGCATCTAATTGGCCTGTTATAGATTTGATTATCACCATTGTACCATTTTACTTATATATACCCATTAAATTGGAATATAAGGCTAATTATAAAACTTATATTTTATTTTAGGGTTAAACATTTGGTGAAACTAATATTTAAACATCAAAACCCTAGGTTAGGGTTTTCTAATTTTTTCTATTAATGATCCTTGATTATCATAAAATATGTGCAATAAAGAATCCTCTATTAACCATTTTGGATTCCAATATATCATAGTTTTTATGGTTTTAGACATTAATTTCCTTAAAAAATATTATAAGAAAACTCATGCCAACAATGAGAGGATTTTAAAGTGAACACAACAATTAATCTCTTTTCAAAATTCATTTTGTAATGTTATAAAACCAATATCTAGATGCCTACATGCATACTCTTAACCATTTTCAATACATGTATCTTATTCAAATGAAAGATACCATCCAACACCCATTATTCACCCATGGCTTATATTAGGTTTTGTATTCCACACTGTTACTACTCAAAGAGGTAAGGTTGCCCAAACCATCTTTCCACCTATTAATATACAAAAAGTGCAACCTAAATTTAGGCTTATAATAAAATCCAAGGCATATGACATTATTGACTAGTTGAACAATATGCATTCTAATATTTAAATCATTGACCTCCTAAATCAATCTAATATTTATAAGGATATATTATATGAAGTATTGCATGAAACACAAGTCCCAAGTGATATTGAGGCTACTTATTTTGCATCCAAAGATATTGTTGATCAAAATTTGCCTTTGTTCATACATATAAAATAAAGGTATCAAAAGAGTGCTCATTGATAATGGATTAGGCCTAGAAATCTATAGCATGCAATTCCTAACCACCATGGGTATCAACACAAGTCTTACCCAAAGCACTTTTATGCACATAAAAGGGTTTGACAATTCACATAGCCCTCCAATTGGAAAAATTACATTGGATGTTACCTTAGGATCAAAAACAATTTCAACTAATTTTTAGATCATGTCTCAATCTTTACTTTACAATTTAATTTTGGGTAGACCTTGGATACATTCAATGGAAGATATCCCATATACACTTCATCAATGTGTCGAATTCATACATGAGGGGACCTTATTATCCATGCTTGTCGATGATGAACCTTTAAAATTTTGTAAAATGATACATTTAAAAATTATAATGGTACCACATAAATAATCCATACCTTTTTAACATATACATATGTATGAAATAGATGAGTCAAGTATAATATCTCCTTCATCTCTAGATAAAAATAAGGCACTAAAATCTAAAGTGCACATAGATATGCATAAGGAGAAAGAACCATTAATAAAGGAGCCAATAAAACTTCAACAACCCCAAACATTTGAGCTTACTTTACTAGTAAATACTAAGAAAAATGATGGCCATATTATAGATTATAATGACAATGATATGATACAACCTAGATATGCAGAAAAAAAAATGCAAAACTTAAAATTTAATCCACTTGATCATTTTTCAAATAAATTATTTGAACCTACAATTCCTAACACATATAAGTTAAACCTACTTGCAAAAAATAAAACATTGATTACAAATAAGGGAAAATCAAAACTAGAAGACGAACATGTAAATTATTGTTATTATATACATCCCTTTTGGTTAAAATCAATGAGTCAACCTTATAAGGTCCAAATGCAAGTACATCACATGAATAATATGGAGTCTTCTCAAAAGGCTTTACCCCATACACTATAGATCACATCGGAATAAGATACCACCAATACCATATTATCTTTATTACTTAAACAAATAATGGTTTCTTTACATTCTACCAAACATAGATTAGGTATTAGACTACTTACCTCAAAGGGAGTACCAAATTGTAATTATGATCGGACCATTAGCCATACTACCAATTAATGTATGGCATTGAAAAACATCATCCAATAATATAAGAGCAAAGGAAACATACATATTATGTCTATAATAGGTAAAAGGTAAAATCATTATTATATTTTATAAGAGAAACATCCCTCAAAGTGATAAAAACATGAATATTTAACTATTAATTCTTAAATTGATGGGATATATTGTCATAATATTTGACTTGATCCAAATAAGTGGGATACCACTTGTGGTACCACTTTTCTAACACAATTATGATATATTATCGATGAGGTAACATACTCTACATTATCTCCTAAATCATGAGGATACATTTAATTGCCCATTCTTTGTGGCCCACGTGTCCAAGTTTCAACCATATAGATAACTAAACATGAACCATATTTAAATCTAAATTCTGGAAAGAATTGGATTATTAAAAGGAATGTTAAACTATATCCTATAAACATGTCTAAAAAATTTGATAATATGGGTACATTGGTTTGTATCCAACATGATGGACATGATTATTTGCCTACACCATTGGTTGCAGGTAAACCATTACATAAAAACACTGAGGTAGTGGCACTACATTGATATAAATAAATCATAAAATCTTTTTTAGGTAACCCACTACCTTTTTAGGATGATTAGCTACTTGATTAAAACCTACTCTACACACACACACACACACACACACACACACACACACACAACACACACACACACACACAAATTTCAAAACTCAAAAAACATTTTCATCACTTACATGTTCTTTTGGCTCCTTGGCATCTATGTGTTACTTATATAGTGATGGATGACATACTTAGTTACTCCTACATACACATATATGTCACAATTCAACTTGAGTATGATAAAGGCATACACAGATACATGATGCATTCCTATTTCAGATGTTGGACTTCCTTGTACTCATGTCATATGGACATTGGGGTTATCTACTTGTTTGATATTGATACACACAATTTATATAAATCAATTATCACTCTACATTATCATGTTTTAGCTTACAAAATGTACTTACACATGCCTATTATCCATGATTATATATTACACATGGTACTTGATATGCTATACATATGACATGCTTTTACTAACACATTGGATCCATGGGCTACTATGACATGTTTATGTTGGTTGCTTATGATTTATTTTATACACTTAATTGAGTGTCGTGTATTCTTTTTTCAAGCATCTGAATATGCTCATTTGCTTATGGACCCCATGCCTATGTATGCTTTCATTTACATTTATATATGTCATGGCTTTTTGTATGAACATTTGAATATGTCATCCTTACTTTTATGGACATTCAAATAAGTCATGTCCCTTTAATTATGCATCATTTAAACCTTCCCCTTGTTTATGGTTTCCTTAGACCATTTCCCTTTTCACTTGATTTTGAGTGCTCTTGTGTGTGTGCTTGTTTTCTTATTGAGCTTATACTATTACCATCTAGACATTTCCATGATCTTTATCATTCATCTGAGGGATTCACATGATAACATTTGTTCTATACACTTCAATGATACATTTACTTGGTCATGTTTCCTTTATATGCTAGATGGTTACATTCACAAAGTATACAATTGTATTACCCTTTTGAGGTGATGTAACTAACAATTATTATATTTACCTCACCTAAAATGGGTGGAATTTAGTGGGGGAATGTCATAAAAATGTTCTCCACACTTGGCATAATTTTTAGATTTAGTGGGGGCATGCTTTGGAAGCATGTTCTCTACACTCATTTATTATGTGGTGCTTATATCAATTCTCAGATTCAATGGGGGCATGTCATATAGACATGGCTTACAAAAATTCATAGTTTCTAGATTAAAATGGGGGCATTTCATATGGATATGGATTCCACACATTCACATTTTTTAGATTACAATGGGGGCATGCTTTGGAAGCATGTTCTCCACATCTATTCAATATTCAACATCTATAGTATAAAATGGGGGCATGTTTTTGAAACATGTCCTCTACATTGGTACTTATATCAGTTTTCATAGCTCTCCATATATAATGGGGTCATGCTTTGGAAGCCTATTCTTCACACTTACACAATTATCTAAATTGGCTAAAGCACACCATTATATGATTCATATTCATAATTATGGTAGAATCCTATACATTAGTACTATTGTATAAAAAGTTTTAACATGAGATATATATATGGTGCATATGATATATAACATGTTCCTAATATTATATAATCCAAATTAGTTCATATTCCTAAGCTCTTTTATGGACTATTACCATATCATAGACTTCTTTGTACTAATACCTTGCAGACTACTACAAAGTTTTATTGAACAAATTTACTAAAATAAAATTGTCACCTTTTGGTATGGTTGAGGTGATCAAATCACTCAATATTTCCAAGTTTTTAGGTTGTAATTGATCATCCAACCTCACCAAGTTATAAGTATCATTGGGTTACATGGTTGAGCTAATCTCAACTATTAGGTGGCAACTTGATTTTGCTCCAAAGTGGGGGGGTATGTGCATTCTAATATGTCTCTCTCTTTCTCTCTATCTCCTTAGATATATGAAATTTAAATATTTATCTATATTTATCTTAGTCTCATTTTTTATAGCCTTATAATGATATATTTAAAAAAAAAAAAAAATTCTAATAGGCAAGGTAATTATTTTGACACATATGGGTAATCCAAAACCTTGCTCTTTCAATTTCAATCTATTTAAGTTAATTTCAACCTAGATTATATAAAATAATTTTATACTATAACATGCTCTTGGTTTTAGGTCAGTCACTATCAAAACACTCAAGTTGGATACACACAAAAGGTGTGTATACACACCCATGTATGCATTCCTTTCCTTTAAACTAGCAATTTCATTACTAGATTAAAGGGGTGGAAAATGTAGATGATATTTTGTAATTATATATAACTTTAGTATTGTACACTTGGAAAACTTATACCTTGGTTATTCCTCTCATTTCTCTATCTTTACATCTTCTACAAGTCTTTCATATGCTCTATCCTTGTGCCACTTGGACTATATATCTTAGTCTAACTAGTATTATATTGATGACCTGGGTGTTCTATCTTACCCAAAATTCTTAAAAAATACTTATATTATATCTACACAAGTTCTAAAGTTGTACCTTATATCCTACTCCCTAGACACTAGCGTTTGGGATAGATAATAGCATCGACATTATTATCATATCTTGATGTAAGTGTCTAGTGACCTAAATTCATTTAATTTACAAATGAAACATATCCTAATGGTTAGCCTAACTAGTTTAATGAAATTTATTACTCCAAAGTGATTGATATAAATACAAGATCAACCCTCATTCATTATTCACCTAAAAACACTTAGAAAAAGACCAAAGAGACCAATACACTTATCAAAAGCACTCTATCAAGAATTTTACTAATCAAATATTCCTATTTCCATACTAGTCATAGGCACAACACATACATAAGTATAAAGTAATAAAGGAGCATCTCAAGATCCATATTTACTAATTTATAAGCCAGGTCACTATTATACTTGCTTTGCACATATTATATGATTTACACATAAGCCAACACAAGGAAGAATTACATTAACTTGAGGCCCTTTTCAGATTATTGGCCATATATCAAACATACTCTGATAGAGGATTCATTTGGGTTATCTCAAAATCATGTGCCCACTAATTTATTTTTCCCCAAGGTCATACTAAATATGGAAAGCTAGGGTTTTACCATTTCACAAGCAATAATTTTACATGACCTAGATCTAAATGCATCAAAACAAAGGAAAAGCAAAACCTAGAAAAATCTAGGTGGTCACATCCTATTTAAATAGATATTTCATACATGACACTAGCATCTAACTTGGACAATAGTATTGATGCAACTACCCTAGGATGATGTTACTATCTAGAAAGCTAGAGGCAATAGATCTAGAATTCGATGATTGTTTCAAAATCTAATTCTTGCCCACTTTTATCCTATTCTAGATCCAAAACTACAATAACATTAGAAAAAGATAATTACTTCACTTATTTATCATTTTTATAGCTATCATAATTGTACTTTCCATATTTAGACTATCTCAACATAATAAATTTAGTATATGCTTATATCTGAGTTTAACATCTAATTAGCCTATTATAGATCTAATTATCACCCTTGTGCCATTTAATTTCTATATACCCATTTAACTGAAATCTAAGGGTAACTCTAACACTTATATTTCATTTTAGGGTTAAATAGTAACCATTCTATTTACAACCTTCACTAGTTTTAACTACATTATTGTATTTTATGTATAAATATGTAACATACTCACCTATAGAAATGGGTTGTTATATCCTTGTTGTTGGTCAAAACCATATGAAATCATAGGGATAAATAACATGCCCTGAGTATTTATTATTTACCATATGCATTATTTTTCACACCTTTAGTCTAGGAAAATTAGAGGTAGTGTTCCCCCTTTCATCACATGAACTTTATCTTCTAGCCTTGTAAAAAGCATTAGACATCTTTGTACTTCCCCCTATTAGTTCACTTTGAATAGAAGTTGATTTTTTATAAAGTATAAAACTTTTAATAATTTAAATGTATGTTTGTTAATTTATATAAGTTAAAAAATGTGCATTAAATATACATAACTTTTTTCTTATCTCTAAGCACAAGGTTGTGCTCTATGCACTAGATCTTGAGCCCCATGGTGTGGATTAGTAAATCCTATATCTAAAAATGAATTATGAGATATAATCAAACAAATTTTTATATCCCATCTTCATGAGTCCATTATGTTAAATAAATTCCAATCATTGGATGACTAATGACATACATTCAAAGATTGAGAATTTAAGCTCATTTCTATAAATAAGTTAAAATATGTGCCTAATGCTCTAATTATTTCAACTTGAAAGTTTCAAATCAAACCAATTTATAATATTAAATAAAATGATGAAAATAATGAGGCAAATAAAATAATAAGTGTGATATCACAACCTACTAATAGGCTTGTCTTCACTAATAAACAAAGGATATCACATCAAAACAAACATATACACACTATAACCAATCATGGAAAATTCACAATAATTTATTCATGAGTCCAATAGGTTTATCAAGTATGAAACTAGACAACATTTCCTTATACCTAGGTGAGGGATACAAATCAAGGCCTTAAGGCCTGAATATATAGTAGAACGAGGAGAGAAAGAGAGGGAGAATGGAATGGAGATGAGAGGAAAAGGTCATAAATGACCATATTCAACTCAAACTTTAGTTATATAGTCCTCCAAATGACTCCCCATGCATTGATTTTCGTAATGAACCCTTTAGGTGTTGAGGTGAAGTGGTGGAGGATGTGGTTGACTTGTTTAACCTCTATTAAATCATGGGTATTCTCCTATTTGGTTAAATACCTCCTCTTCCTAGTAGTTACAACATTAATGAGATATAATTAAGCCATCATAAATCACACAACAATTTATCCTCCTTTTGAGCATATTGACCAAGTTAAGAAACTAACTTATTTATTCATTATGACCATGGAATGTGAACTTGCCTCATTTAATGCATTAGTTACCAGGAGTAATATCTTTGTATTAACTCCTCCAAAAGTCTCCCTAAGACATTCTTCAACTTTCCTTGTTGACCAAATAGGCCTAGTAGACCAATAGGCTTAGTTACTTGGTATTTGTACTTGAGTGGCCATGGAAAAAGTCTCTAAGACATTAGAAACCTATGAATAGGTGAGTATTAGGTCTAAATCAAAATCCTACATCATGTCATACGCCTTTTTTTAAAATCGAAACAAACTTGCAACCTCTGACAAATTAGGTGATCAGGTCACCTTCTCCTTCATATCTATTTACTGGCTATTTGGATGAGAGTAAAATAGGTATTCATTGACATATTTTTTAACATTTTAGGACGTTAGAAGATATAAAAAGTCTTAAAGCTTCACCTCCAATGATTTTCAACTCCTTAAACTACCTTGTACCTTGTTTTCTACCTAATTTATTAAAAAAGTACTATTTTATGATAGCTACACATAGTTTTCATACAATAAAATACCATGAACAGGGTCTCCTATAATTTTAATATATGGTTTAGGTATTTATTAGGTTAATCATAAACGTTTAAATGCAAAAATATTCACTTTTCTCAAGTCTAGTTCATCTCAGGGTTTAAGTAAGGTTTTGGAGGTATACCACATTAATGATGGTTCATAAATATGAGATATCCAATCCAAAAATTATGGTCATGGATGTTTATTAAATATAAACCCCTAAATAATTTGATAATATTATGGTTCCATGCAATTGGTGTGGAGAGATATGAGTACAAGTTCGTGAACCTTGAGCTTCCTGTAGGTAGTTTGTATTCTTAACCTTTGTTCATAAACCTAATATACTCAATATAGCTCACTCTTTCATGGATTTAAATTATATATGGGTAATAAAATCCAAATAGGAGCCTTTGACTTTATCCCCTCTTCCATGAAAGATATGAGCATTTAAATGGGCAACTTGAGTTGGCTGCCTAGACTGTATAGTTCAAGGTGGACTTCAAGACCCAAATTAACCTTTTTGATGAATTATTTACTTAAAAAATACATCATATCACTTGTAACATCATTTAACACCTTTTTATGATATTGGATTTTTATTTTAAGGGTTTGAGTTTTCTTCAAGGTGAGCATGGGATTTGAGACCTTAAGAGTGTTTTTTAGGCATAAAGGCCTAAAGCAAGCATCAAATGTCTAAGTTGACTATAGGTTAATTTAAGGGATAAATATAATAATAAAACATTATTTAAAACCTATTTATAACCTTATTCAACTTTCTCAAATTCTTATAATCCAACTATGTTCCCCTATTTTCATGTGACTGCCTATAGGTCACTATTTACAATTAGTCTTAGTTGTTTGGGGCTAGTGTAGGAACCGAGTGGTTTCTTCCCTTATTTATTATGGAGTTGAGATTTATACTGATTTAATATTTATCCCTACTATTTAAAACTCCTTAGGATTATTTTCTCTTTCACTCCATCCTATGTACACTTTTGATTCTTCTACCCTAGGGTTTATACATAGCGAGACCTATGTAACCCTTAGGGTCTGAGTTTGATGTTTATTTGCTTCAACCCAGCATTCCTACTACTTGATATACATAATACATTTTTTTTATTAAATTAATAATGTCTTACTAACCTTTAAATAACCTATAATTTTATATACATCTCCAAACTACATATTTAGGCTTGTTTAGTTTTGTTTAGGCCGTGTAAGAAAATGAGCACCTTGTTAAACCTGGGGTCTTTTCCTCAATTGTAAATGGATAAAACATTAAATATGGATTTAATTATTTTAAGAAACAACTTAGGTAACTTTTATCCATATTTATATTTCACTCTCTTATACAGGATTCATTTTATTCTTGTATGCATATATGACTCTTCCTGAATAGGCCTATGTACATCACTTTTTGGCATTTTTAGCCTAGTTAGGCCATTAAGTTCTCTCATAAACCTATGAGTCTCCTTAATTTTAAAATTTAACCACATTATTACCTATCTCTCTTATATTATTCCAACTTTAGATAACCTCCAAGTTTGTATACACCTCAACTAATTTGCACAGGCTTGTTCTAGGCCTATTAGGTCTAATAAGCCTATGTAAATCATAGAGTTATTTATAACTTCCTTTTTACAGGGTTCAATTCTTTAACCCTCACTTTGCCTATAAGACTATGAGTATGAGCACTTTGAGGGATAGAATATCTCATTTATCCCTTGTGAGATAAAACATATCAATTTGGAACTGAATTTTATCTTTTATGAAATAATATAGGTGATTAAAATTTATATTTAATCTTCATTCTTTTTATAGGGTTCAATTCTTTAACCCTCACTTTGCCTATAGGACTATGAGTATGAGCACTTTGAGGGATAGAATGTCTCATTGCTCCCAAAATTAAAAACTAAAAAAAAAATCCATAAGATTTGAGATATTTGAGTTCCCTTCCTTTTCCCAAAATTTTAGACCCTCATCTTCTATCTCATGTCCTTACAATCTACAAACCTAAAGGGCTATTTTGGGTTATAAAGGAGCTCAATTGAAGAGAGAGGTCAGTTTTGGATGTGTTTTGAATCCTCCTACCATGAAACTTCACTAAGACACCTATAATTAACCCAAATACAACCTCTTACTCTCCTCTATATTAAACTATCCTTACAAGTTCATACATTTTGCAAAAAACACATGAAAATACTTTCTTACCTATATTTTCTCCAAATTTTGGACCTTGATCAACCATTAAAGGATGAAGAGAGAGGAAACATGAGTTAAATGAACTTTTAAAATGAGTAGTATTGAAGGAGAAGATTAAGGGTTATGTTTTTACCATGTTTGGGACCCATTTTTTGAGTAGGGAGGTGGATTTGGGTTTTAAAAAATGACCTTTTATGATATGAAATGCCTAGTGATGGCTATAAGATGAGAATGGGACCTATTAATACTCTTATATATTTTTAAAAAACTTGAAATTTCACCTTTACTACAAATTTTATAATGCATATAGACTCATATGAGTCATTTAAGGGTCTTGAAAGGGCTTTTAAGGGCTTTATGACAACTTGAAATTGCTTGAATGACCAAACCATGAATAATAACAATAAAACATCATAACTTCATGTAATGACTTTGAACAAGATTTAGAAACCCCTCACAATTTTTATAAATATTCTCTCACAAATAAAATCTTTAAAAAGGCCCATATACCTTGAGAACCAATAACCTCAAACCTATCAAGTTACCTTAATTTTATCAAAAGATCCTCAATTTTATCAAACATGATTAAACCACTCTTTGGACCTTATAAGACATATTAAAACTCCCTTTATCACTCAAATACCATCATGATGATTTATCACATCACCTAAGGTAGGACATATGATGATCACAAGCAGACTTTATGACACCTCTAACCATGTTAAATAACTTCAAGAAGTAATTTAGGAGACATCATCACTCAGGAGATCACCGTGTGCAGGCTTGGGTGGTTGCCATGAATTTTTTTTAGTTATATGGGTTGTCATTTGGCCTTGGGTAGCCAAATCACCAATATTTTTGGTGACTCACAAGGATTGACTATCCTATTGGTCAAGAGAACCCACTCACTTTTCATAACAATGATAACTCATACATGACATCATGACTTGTATGACCACCTTATTGGATTGTCAAATAGATTTATTACTTTATGAAAAATCTTATGACTATAGAAGCAACCAAAAAACATAAAAGGACAACTAAATAAAACACACCTAAACCTAATAACAAACAAATAAAGACACTAAAGCAACAAGGTAGGAAACTATGCTTGTGTTGACCATTTATTGAAACAAGACAAAAACACTAAAACAACTAACCTAAGATTAACTTCTTTACTTTAAGATCAAATGGAAAACTTGTTTGATCACTATGGCACTATAGGTCTAGTTTTCATGTCTTTATTTGAGTCTAATTAGGCATTTATCATTGCACAAGGACTCCCACTTGTATTTGGAGGCATTGGCATGTTATGAATCTTTAGGAGAGTAGTTAGACCTCCTTGCTCCACTATCAGGTGAAAATATTGGCTAGGTGGGTCAAGCACCCAATCATAATCATCCCAAAACTATCTACCTTTTATGATTAGTCTCATCTCTACCTCAATCATAAGTTACTCTTGATCTACCATGTCTTGGTTGGTGCTTTCACTTTGTACTATTACAACAAACACTTCATTATTACTTCCATCATATTGTGAATAACTTTTGGCAAGGTCAATAGCTTATTAATCTTCAACAAGCTCTATAGGAGGTGTGAGTTTTTGAAGGGTCTAATATTCATTACAAATGCTCATATATTACTTCCAAAGGTCATAATTGTTACCTTCACACTCTATGTAATCATGATCATACTTAAAACTCTCAACAACCATTGGGGTCTCATGTCCATCAATAAAATCATCTTGGTGGCTAGGAATTGGTCCTTCATCTTTAATGAAACTAGAATATTTTTAAACACATACCTTTTCGTTTATGTTTGAAGACTTTAGAAGGCTACCTCCTTACCTTGTAGCTACTTCAAGTTGAATAGATGCCTCACTCTCACACTCATCAGAGTTGTCATGACAAAGAGTGGCTACTATGTCATCAAATATCTCTTGGGAACCACCTTCTTCTTGTCCAATTGAAGTGTCTTCTTATAGCCTATTTTCACCCAAAAAACCTCTTGGAGTTCATCATTTTTTTCATTATGAAAGATTTATTCATACCTATCCTTGGTAAGGGGTTTCTCAATAGTTATTTCCTTTCCTTGTTCACTCAAATCACTCTCATCCTCTATTACTACAACTATTTCTTATTCATTTATCTCACAAATAATAGGCTCCTTATCAAGGAATGGCATGGTGGATCCTTAAAAGAGATCATGAAGGTGAGTCAAATCCAATGGTGTTGTAGATGATTTATCATGCTCATTGAGCTTCCCACTTTTGACAACAATCATTTCCTCTTTCTATTGCATATTATCCTTAATAGACCTCCATGAGGGGAAGGCCTTGGACTCTTGAATTATATCAGACTTATCCTCTACCTTAACAATTTGGCTTATACTTGACTGATCTCCTCTTCCCCTTGACATTTGCATTTGTTTTCAATATGTAAATTTAGATATAGGGGTTTCCTTCACATGTGTCACAACTTGGGGAAGGAATGAAGGTATCTTTAGTTGAGATTGTATTGATTCTATATTTGTTATTTACTAATGTAGATGTTTGTCTATAAGTTTAATATGTTTATCAAGGTGAGACTCAAATTCAAGCACCATGTGATTGGAGGTCTATTACTACTATTTAAAAGGTGAGTGGCCTTTCAAAGTCTATTGTAAATAATATAACTCAGCATTCTCAAGACACAATTCCCTCCCCTTTTGAACTCTCTCTTAGATAAACCTCCAAGTAGGCAAAGTTGGCAGGGCTTGTGAGGAACTTTGAGGGATGTGACACACATTTGTTTGAGAACCTTGAGGTGGGAAGGGAATTTCAATGGAGGAATAATGTGGGATGAAAAAGGGGACATAATTCTGATAATGGTGAACTTGTTTCCCCTCATATGCTACTAATTTCTCCTCAATATTTAAAACTCAACCCTCTATATCTAACATGTCACTATTAACCCTTGAATGACTCTCTCTCATGAAAAATTAACACTCTTATTTATCCTATTGAAATTAATTCCTCATTCTCTCAATCATATGCCTAGGGACTTCTTGGCCATGCCCTCTCAAGGTGTTAATGATCACCATGTGTTTTTCATAGCCCAACAAGGTATGTTTAAGGCTTGGTATGGATTTAATTTGAATATGAGTAGGTTGAAAAGGAACATCATGATGTTGCCATGGATGATTAGGTTGATAATTAGGATTCCAAGAAGGTGGATGAGGCTCACAATGGGGTTGGTAATCTTGGCAATAAGGAGACTCATTATAGGGATGATAAGGGTGAATGTAGGGATGATAGGAGTTAGAATAGGTTGATGGGGATCATAATAGAATTGTAATGGATCATAGGGATGTTGATAATAAAGTGAATGATAGAAATATTCCAAATATAAAGCCATATCTCATTGCAATGCACATGAATAATCAATGAACTATGAACAAGAAATGCTCTTACCCTTGATATGATGACTATATGATAACTTCTGACTACAAACCTAACATGTGAATGATTGAAGCTACTTATGATAGTTAAGATGCTGATTGAATATTGAAATGCTTGAATCTAGTCCCATCGAGCATGCCAAAATTGTAAACAACCCGAGTTTCACCTTGTGAAGAAGACTGTTTAATTATACTTGAAGCTTGGACTAACATGGGAATGGCCTAAAGGTTGTGGGTGACTTTATCACTAGAAAAAACCTCTAGATTATGGGGCTAGCTCCCCTGGTGCATTTATTTGGGCTTAGTTTACTAATACCTATTACTATTGGGGTGAAAAGGGATATAAAATTAATATACTATAAGGGGTGGTGATGCACTAATATGATCATTCATCCTCTCAATTTAGACTCTTAACAACACTAGTGAACTAGAAAAGAACTAAAGTTTTATCTCTAATAACTCTTAAGCAATAATATTTGATATTAAGGTCATGATGAGTGACTATAACTTGGAGGTTAAGGGAGAGAGGCCTCTCTTGAGGCACTTTCAACCAAATTACACTCCAAACATGATCACCAAACTTTGACACTTCATACAACCTACATAAGATAGATTATCAATATATAGGTGTGACAAGGACATGATAAGGGAAGATTTATACCACTTATAACATCAGAATAAACATATACACAATATAACCAATCATGGAGAAGATACAATAGTTTATTCATTAGTCCAATAGGTTTATCAAGTACAAAATAAGACATAGTTTCCTCATACCCAGGTGAGGGATACAAATCAAGGCCTTAAGGCTTGAAATATATAGTAGATTGAGGAGAAAAAGAGAGGTATAATATCATGGAGGTGAGAGGAAAAGGTCATAAATGACCATAATCAACTCAAACTTAAGTTATAATTAGTTACAAGATCCTCCAAATGACTCCCCATGCATTGCGAAATCAATGACCCTGTCAAGCATTGAGGTGAAGTGGTGGAGGATGTGATTGACTTGTTTAACCACTCTTAAATCATGGATACACCCCTATTTGTTCAAATAACTCCTCTTCCTATCCATTACAGCATTAATGAGATGTAATTAAGCCATCATAAAGCATACAATAGTTTATCCTCCTTTTGAGCATATTGACCAAGTCAAAAAATTGACTTATTTCTTCATTATGACCATGGTATATACATTTGAATCATTCAATTCATTAATTAACAGACATAATATCTTTGTATTAACTCCTCCAAAAGTCTCCCAATTCTATTCTTCAACTTTCCTTGTTGGAAAAATAGGCCTAGTAGGCCACTAGGCCTATTTACATGGTGTTTGTGCTCGAGTGGCCTTGGAAAACCTATATGAGACCTTAGGAACCTATGAATATGTGATTATCAGGTCTAAATCAACATCCTACATCATATCATAAGCCTTTTTTTATCAAAATACACTTGCAACCTCTAAAAAATTAGGTGACTATGTCACCTTCTCCTTCATATCTACAAACTGGCTATTTGGAGGACACTTATAGATGTATTTCCAGGTATAGATTTGGACATTTTAGGATTTTATAAGATATAAAAAGTCTTAAATCTTTAACTCTAATGATTTAAAACTCCTTAAAATACCATGTACCTTATTTTGTGCCTAATTTATTGAAAACATATTATTTTTTTATAGGTCCGTATAGTTTCCATATAACATAGTACCATGATTATGATATCCTTTGAGTGAAATAGATGTTTCAAGTGTTTATCAAGTCAATCATGAGTGTTTAAGTTCAATAATATTCACTTTTATTAGGTCTAGTCTATTTTAGGGTTTTAGAGGTCTACCATCTTAACAATGGTTTATAAATATGAGACCTCTAATCCCAAACTTATGGTCATATATGTTTAGTAAATATACCCCCATAAAATATTTGAAAATCTTAGGGTTCCATGCAACTAGTGTGGATAGATATGAGTACAAGTTGGTGAATCTTGAGCTTCCTATAGGTAGTATGGACATGTCTATATTATTAACCTTTATTCATAAACCTGATCAATTCAATATAGATCACTCTTTCGTGTATTTAAAGTATATATGGGTTCTCAACTCCCACTAGGATCCTTGGCCTTAAACCTTCTACCATGAAATATCTGAGCATTTGAATAGGTAACCCAAGCTAGCTGCCTAGACTCTATAGTTTGAGGTGGACTTCAAGACCCAATTTGAATGTTTGGTTATATTATTTAATTCAAACATCTCTCATATCACTTGTAACATCATTTCACACCTTGTTATGATCTTGTATTCTGATTGGAAGGGTCTGAGTGTTCTTTAAGTTGAGCATAGGATTTGAGACATTAAGAGTGGTTTTTAGGCCTAAAGGCCTAGACTAAGAATCAAAGGTATAAGTGGCTTGTAGGATACTTGAGGGGATCAATATCATCATAACACATTATTTAAAACATATTTACAACCTTATAAAACTTCCCTCATATGCTTATAATCCAACTTTGTTACCCTACTTTCATGTGACTCCCTATAGGTATAGTTAGTCTGAGTTCTTTAGGGATAATGTAAGAACCTAATTGGTTTGTTACCTTCTTCATTGTGGATTTTAGATTGATAGTGATATAATATGTCTCTCTAATATAAAAATCCTTAATATTAATATATTTTTCACTCCATCCTGTATATGCTCTTGATTCCTCTATCGTAGGGTTTATACATAGTTAGACCTATGTAACCCTTGGGGTTTAAGTTTAGTGTTTCTTTGATTCAACCTGAGGTTATTGATATTTGAGACCCCTAATACATATTATTTATTCACCTAATAAAGTTTTTTAACCTTAACATAACCTATATATACATCTCAAATATACATGTTTAGGCCTATTTAGGTCTGTCTACACCGTGTGAGAAAGTGAGTACCTTGTTAAACTGGGGTCTTTTCCTCAATTGTAAATGAAAAAAACATTCACTATGGACTAAAGTATTTTAATAAATATCTTATTACACTTTTATCCATCTTTAAATTTCATTCTTTTATACATTATTCTTTTTACTCTTGCATTCATATATGACTTTGCCTAAATAGGCATGTGTGTATCAGTTTTAAGCCCTTTTAGCCTAGTTAGGCCATTAGGTTATCTCATCAACTTGGGAGTATTCTTAATTATAAAATTTACCCACCTTATAACCTCTATCTCTCTCTCTCAGATGCTTCTAGCTTCATAAAACCTTTAAATCTATATACACCCTCAACTAATATCGATAGGCTTGTTCTAGGCCTATTAGGTCTAATAGGCCTCTGTAAATCATAGAGTTATTTATAATCCTTGGAGCTAAACCATATATATGTTTCAATAAATAAAATTTATTCAAGTAAATAATCTATGTGATCTAATTTTATCTTGAATCTTCATTTTTTTTAGGGTTCAATTCTTTAACCCTCATTCTGCTTGTAGGACTGTGAGTATGAGCACTTTGAGGGATAAACTATCTCATCAATCCCTTGGATGAGTTCAATGTATTGATGTATCTACACTAATATTTATAACTCCTTAAATATTCCCTCAATTTTTTTATGTTCCTTCCTGACCATCCCATTTTTTAAGAACCAACATTGCCTAGAAGGCAAACCCTATACCTTCTCATTGAGTTAGTTTAGGTTTTTTGATTTTCTTGCTTGGGTTTTCAGGACTAGTCACCCACATATTATCCTAAACATAACATTGTGTGGCTAATAAAAGTTACATGAATTTTTGGATATATAGATTAGGTTATTTTCAACCTTTACACAATTTAAAATGGTTTGTTGGAGCCATTAACATCCATCTACAAGTCTGTAGACTTGTGGGTGGACAAAATAACCTCAAACATTTCACTAATATATTTTGAGTATTATTATCATTACACACATCCAAAAATTACTTAAACCATTCCATGAAATTTATATAAATACCTTTATCATATTGTATAAATATGGGAACATTTAAGATGATCACATGATTCTTTAATAAGATTCAGACCTCTGTATTCTACCTACTTATTGTGTATTTGATCAAGATCATATATCAACATCATGATATTGAGGTATTGTATCATAAGGTAGTGAGACAATGTTTCATAATCTCAATAGTATGTGTGTAATCTATGGGATCTTCAACAATATACCTTCAACCATTTGGGGACCCCAAGGCATTGAGAAACCATATTTGTCACCCTAAAAAATGCTTCCAATGAGGATTTGTTTTCTCCCTAAGATCATAAATGTGATATAAAATTGGATAATGGTGTGGGAAGGTGTATTATACTCTTTAAAATATCTATAATCTTTCATTTATCTATCACCATGCTCAGGAAAGGAGAAAACATGGAAAATGGGTACCTTGCTTGAATGGAGAAGACATTGTGAGTGCCCTACATTATTAATTATTGTTCATAAAAGAGGGAGAGATAAATTGAGAAAAAATTCCCAATTATGGAATATATCTAAGTTCCCTTAATTTTCCCAAAATTTTAGACCCTCATCTTCTCTCTCATGTGCATACTATCTACAAACCTGAAGGATTATTTTGGGTTACAAAAGAGCTCAATTAAAGAGAGAGTTCAGTTTTGGACCTTTTTAAAATAATAATACCATGAAAATTCACCAAGACATATGGAACTAACCCACCTATAATTTTTTATTCTCCTTTGTATGGAATTATTCGTACAAGTCCATACATTCTGCAAGAAACACATGAAAACACTCTCTTTCTTGCATTTTCTCCACATTTTTGACCTTAATAAGTCATTAAAGGATGAAGAGAGAGTAAAAATGAGTTAAATAAACTTATAAACTTAGTATGATAGTAATAACTGAAGGTTTATGTTTTTACCATGTGTATGACCCATTTTTTGAGTAGGGAGGTGGATTTTGGTTTTAAAAAAGGACCTTTTATGATATGAAATGCCTAGTAATGGCTATAAGATGAGGATGGGACCTTATAATAACCTTATAAATATATGAAACACTTGAAATTTCACCTTTACTAAATATTTTATAAGGCATATAGACTCATATGGGGCATTTAAGTGTCTTGAAAGGGCTTCCAAGGGGTTTATGACAACTTAAAACTACTTGAATGACCAAACCATGAACAATGACATTAAAACACCATTATACCTTCATGTCATGAATTTTAAAAATGTTTAGAAACCTATCATAATGATTATAAATACTCTCTTATAAGTAAAATCTTGAAAAAGGCCCATATACAATGAGAACCAATAACCTCAAACCTGTCAAGTTACCTTAATTTTATCAAAAGACCCTCAATTTTATCAAATAAGGTTAAGACCACTCTTTGGACCTTACAAGACATCTTGACACTCACTTTATCACTCAAATACCATCATGATTATTTAGCACATCATCTAAGGGCTCAAGACATCTAGTACATATGATGATCATAAGAAAACTCCATGACACCTCTAACAGTGTTAAATGACTTCAAGAAGAAATTTAGGAGACATCATCACTCAAGAAATCACTGTGTGTAGGCTTGGGTGGTTTCCATTAAATTTTTTTAGTTATAGGGGTTATAATTTGGCCTTGGGTGGCCAAATATCCAATAGTTACTAGAGTGTAACATTATATCTCTCCCTCTTCCATAAGAGGTTGATATGAGTAGGCCTAGACCTAAGGGACATGAAAATAATGCATATTAGAACTATCATATACATGAGGGACATTATACAAATAAATAATTTATGTGAAGACATAAGATTAAAGATAAAATTGATGAGGGGTTTATTGTAATTACCATACCTATGAATGAATTAGGACCAAAACCAAATGAGAATGCAATTTTGAAAATATTTTCCAATCCTATTCTAAATAATGCAACAATAAAAATTAAGAGTATTCCTGAGATACATATGGATTACACCATACATACTCCTAGTGAATATTATAGCACTACACATGATAACCATAGTACAAAGGGCACAAGGTGATGGAGCCATTATAATGATCAACCAAGGCTCCAGCTCAACACCTGACATGCACTCTCCACCCTATCATGAAGATGCTCCTATCTACTATAAATTTGAGCTCAAACTAGTGAGCAGAACAGATGTAATTAGATGCAATGTGTTGGTCCCCAAAATTGTCACTCATTTTTGGAACAGCATATGAGCTATTCTTGGACCTACAGGGCCAAAATTCCTCTCTTCCCCTTCTCAAAATTTATTTGGGGGCTTTCAAATTCCTCATTTTTTAAAAGATTTTTCAGCAAAGGGGCTTAGCCAAATAAATGGAATGAACCATTGAACCTTGAACCGCTTCAAAGTTCAATGGTTCATGGGTTTAAAGGTTCAAAGGCTACCCCAGTTAAGGAAAGAAGCGTGCATAAAAGTGAGAGTCAAGCGGATGTTACCAAGTGTCATCAACTGAGACCATTATACTTTGTTTTGGGAAGTGGCAGAAGCTGCCACCTGTCCCTTAAAGAGATTGATAGAAAGTGCCAAGTGTCAATGGCAGAATGTTTCAATAAGAAAAGGTAGAAGATGCCACGTGTCAAAGGACAGGGCCCCCTCAAATGCAAAGACATAAAATCAAAGGGAGGTGACTTCCTACAGACAAATTGTCTAAACGAATTCCTTCAGACATTTTGTCTGAAGGAAATAAAGGGACCAACAACCCTCTAAAGAAATTGAAGCCCGAAGGCCACCTAGAAGATCCAGAAGGATAGAGACCCTTGTGAAGGGACACTTGACACATAAAATGGACCCTATTCAAGTCTCAAAAGGAAAGTTCCCTTTAGGAAGGGTCGAGCCTCAAAAGTGCAGTGGAAGCTGCCAAGTGCCATGTGCCAAGACACAGTTTCAAATGAAGCTTCATAGAGCAAAACGTGCCACGTGTCCCATCCCAGTGCAGTGAAAACTACCACGTGTCTGTGTCCATGCCTCGAGCCTCTAACAAGTCTCAAGACCTATTCCCAGAAGCTTATTTCAAAGTTGTGAATGCCACCATGTATCCTCACCCATGTCACAACAAAATGACAAGCTCGCAAACATCAAAATTGGGGCGAATGGCCAGATGTTAACCTTCAAAGGAAGAGACACCCACGGACATAAATTGCTACAGTGAAGCATCTAATTGATCCTTATAGGCTTAGAACATAGACTCGATGCATTCAAAGAACCTAAGGCTGGGACCAAGAGAAGGAAGAGTCAAAGAGGGAAACTCAGTGGGAGTTAATTCCAGTAGGTGAAGCAGTTTGCCAGGTAGATATTTGAGGCTTGCAAACAATGAAAGTGCAGCCTAACTATCCCCTTTGAATTAAAGGTAGAATAGACATTTGTGTGGCTAGCAGGTGATGGAATGAGTGATTCAAACTTAGGAGAAGACAAGGAAGATGAACCAATATGCCATAATTAAGGCAGCCACCCTGCTCTAGCATGGCCCTTCCTGACAGAATAAAAAATGTAGCCAAGGCATTGATTACACAGCATATGTCACTCCATGGGACAAAGTGCCAAGTCTCTCTTGGCCTCTATATAATGTAAACTCTTTCATTGTTACAAGGGAGATCTTCCCCTTACTAGAAGTGAAACTCTACCCAAATTGAAAGGCATTACTGAGACTTTGAGCTCAGATTGTAATTCATATTATTTTATCTGAATGAGAAAACAAGTTACTTGCAAACTTTATGCTATTATAGCTTGTGCTATCTTAGGAGATTGTTCATATGTATATTTCCTAGGAGCTTTCTTGTCCATTTGATTTAACAAGTAGAACTAGTGGAGGTGATCAGGAAGGTGTCTTGAAGAGCCTTGGGATGATGTGGTGTCCCCATTGTTCTTCATTTTTCTCTCTCAGGTTGCTGGTCACTCAACACCCCCATTACCAATTACTTGCTACCTAAAAGATTCATGTTGCCTACTAAAGAACACTTCTAAAAGAAGAGAAGTGCCTTTTGTCATTGCATCAAGATTTCTACTATTTAGGAAGGAATCTGGCTCTTGGCTAAAAGTTGCTTTTGAAAGAAGAGAAGTACCTTCCCCATCACCTAGGATTTCTTCTTTGTTTATCAGCATCATCTCTAAAAAAAGAGAGATGGATGGTTTATCCTACCCCTATGTCTTTCTTTCTGATTATATATATAGTATATAGCCACTGCATATTTAATAGGGAACCTCCCCTTGCTAAGAGGAGAGATTTGTTCCCTATTGATGTAGTAAACCTACACACCAAGATGGCCCATCTCCCTATGCTATGGTGATAATAACTATTTTGGTCACTAGTTAGCTGGCTGACAAAATATTCACCCAATAGTTTTTGGCAACTCCACTGGGGATGAATGTGCAGTTTGAAGCCTCAAGTTTTAGAATGAAGTAGTTCCTTCCCTTATCTATTATATAGAATCTAGTGACTCCATTCCATGTCTTACCCATTATCATTATAGCCTTACCATCTTCCTCCATCTCCATTATATTATCTGGTCTGCAAAACTAGAGCTACTGGGAAAGAAAGCACAGTTTGAAGCCTCAAGCTTTAAGCTGAAGTAGGGCCAGTTTATTTTCCATTTTTGTCCTATAATCTGGCAACTTCACTCAAAAGTGTTATCTCTATTTTTCATAATCCAATCATGGTAGTTTGAGGCCCTTGGGGTAACTCATTTGGCCCACTTTATCTAACTCCACCCCTGCATGAGCTACCACTCAGTTCAAGGAAGAATTTCCCCAAATTCATTGGTGATGGAAGAGTCCACCCTGATGAACACATTATAGCCTTCACCATAGCCTATGGTGTGATAGGGGTGGAATTTGAAGACGTGGTATTCAGGCTTTTCATGGAAACACTACAAGGTGTTGCTGCAAACTAGTTCTACCATCTGTAAGCTCGATCAGTGACTGGCTGGGACACTATCAAAGCTAAGTTTGAAGCAAGGTTCAAACTTGTAGAAGATGCTCATGCTTTGCTAACCCAACTTACGTAGATGAAGAAGGAACCTCATGAGCCCATGAGAGATTTTATTGCAAAATTTGACAAGCTGAGAAATAGGATTCCCACAGTTGCTCAGCGCACACCTGAGAACCTCAAATGCTTCTTCATAAGCTCACAGCTACTTGAAGTGAGTTTTTGGCTAAGACATGTTGGCTACATAGATCTTAAAGATACTCAATACTTAGCCACTGAGTTATAAGATGACCTTATCTTGGCTGAAAAGATAAGAAGGGATTCAAATAGAGGCGCATCTTCCTCATCTTCTGATAAATCACCTGCAGCCACCACTGATCCAATGGTGCAGAAGCTAGAAAATGAAGTGCTGGTCCTTCAAAAGACAAATGGCACAAGGGATGTCATCTACTCCTTCATATAGAGATATACCAAGGAGGACATTCCCTAATCAAGCACACCAAGACAATGCTACCAAAAATCAAGGGCAGCCAAATCGTCTTCCTCCCCCACAGAGGAACCTTGCCATTGAAGCACCTCCAGCCAACTCAACAGTTGGATATTTAGAAATAGAGCATGATTTCTCTTTCCAACCTGAGTTTGATCCAAAAAATGACGTTGGTCTCTTCACAGAGGATCAAGAAGAGTCAACTGGCGACTCCCACATTGGTTTCCTAGATTACCAGGTTGAACCCAGAAGTAAAGGTGAAGCATCTGAGGGATCATATGTTGTGGTCACCCAGTCCTAGAATTAGTCAGCTCAACAAGATGATAAAGGAGAAATAGAGGAGTGACCTCAACCTATAATTTTGATTGCTAAGTGTGGGGCCACTCTGTCTATCCAGCCAAAGGACCCAGTGATTGCTAAGAAAGTAAGTATCCCAAACATTTTTGCACCTTTTACTTCAAATTTGTAGGCAAATATTCCCACCCCTCCCATAAACCAAAAGGAAGAACTCCCATCCCCTGTGCCTAGTCCAATCCAGCCATTTGACATAATTGATCATGTCAAATGTGTTGAGACCCAAATGGCAGCCCCTACAACCCAAATTTTGTTTGAGTCTTCAGGCAGGGATGAAATAGTAGAAGAATTAATGGAGTGTAGCATAAGTGTAGAAGAACCCTCCCCTCCAAATGAAGAATAATCTGAGATATTTGAGAGGGACAATCAAGACATGTGCTGGGTTGAGCTATTAGAACAACAAATTATGGTACTAAACTATGATGCTGCTCATCAAAATCAGGAAAAGGAACTCTTTGCCAGGAGAGCAAAGATTCATGGTTTTTGGACCAAAAGTCAAGTCTTGATTTGGGTCAAGAAGAAGAGAAAACCAAGGGGAAGACACAGAAAATTGGTTTCTTGGTGGAGAGCTCCATTCACCCGCCACCATTTCTCGAGGCAAAATGGTTTCCTGCTAGTTTATCAGGATGGCATCCCCTTTTCTTTGTCCCATGATGAGCAGTGTCTGAAGCACTTCAAATCTTGAGGCATCAGATAAGATCATCTGTACATATGTATATTTGTATAATTTCTATTTTTGCTTTGTGTTATTCATTTTCATTTTTTGGAGCCTTTCTTTTTGGGTAGCATGACCCCATAGCCCAATGGCACACTTCAAGGCACTAGAGATTCTAGTTTCTACTCCCCTCAGCTATTCTGAGTTTTCATTTAAAGGAAGTTCCCCAAATGGAGCTAGCTATTGGTCCCCAAAAGTGTCACTCATTTTTGGAACAACATATGAGCTATTATTGGACCTACAGGGCCAAAATTCCTCTCTTCCCCTTCTCAAAAGTTATTTGAGGGATTTCAAATTCCTCATTTTTTTAAAGCTTTTTTAGCAAAGGGGCTTAGCACAAATAAATGGAATGAACCATTGAACCTTGAACTGCTTCAAAGTTTAATGGTTCACGGGTTCAAAGGTTCAAAGGTTGCCCCAGTTAAGGAAAGAAGCACACACAAAAGTGAGAGTCAGGCAGACGCTGCCAAGTGTCGTCAGCTGAGCCCATTATACTTTGTTTTAGGAAGTGGAAAAATATACCACCTATCCCTTAAAGAGATCAGTGGAAAGTTCCAAGTGTCAATGGTGGAATGTTTTAGTAAGAAGAGGTAGAAGATGCCATGTGTCAAAGGATGGGGCCCCCTCAGATGTAAAGACATAGAATCAAAAGGAGGTGACTTCCTTTAGACAAATTGTCCAAAGGAATTCCTTTGGAAATTTTGTCTGAAGGAAATAAAGGGACCAATAGCCCTCTAGAGAAATTGAAGCCCGAAGGCCACCTGGAAGATCCAAAAAGACAAAGACCCTTGCGGAGGGACACTTGACACATAAAATGGACCCTGTTCAAGATCTCGAAGGGCAAGTTCCCTTCAAGAAGGGTCGAGCCTCAAATGTGCAGTGGAAGCTGCCAATTGTCACGTGCCAAGACACAATTTCAAATAAAGCTTCATAGAGTGGAATGTGCCACGTGTCCCATCTCAATGTAGCAGAAATTGCCACGTGTCTGCATCCATGCCTCTAGCCTCTAACAAGTCTCAAGGCCTATTCCTAGAAGCTTATTTCAAATCCATGGATGCCACCACGTGTCCTCACCCATGTCATAGCAAAATGACATGCCCAAAAATGTCAAAATTGGGGCGAATGGCCAACCGTTAACCTTCAAAGGAAGAGAGACCTGCTGACATCAAAATTGCTGCAGTGAAGCATCTGATTGATCCTTGCAAGCTTAGAACACAAACCCAATGCATTCAAATACCCTAAGGCTAGGACCAAGATAAGGAAGAGTCAAAGAGGGAAACTCAATGGGAGTTAATTCTAGTAGGTGAAGCAGTTTGTCGGGTAGATATTTGGGGCCTACAAACATTGAAAGTGCAGCCTGTTTATCCCCTTTGAATTAAAGGTAGAATAGACATTTGTGTGGCTATCAGGTGATGGAATGAGTGATTCAAACTCAGGAGAAGACAAGGAAGATGAACCAACATGCCACAGTTAAGGCAGCTACCCTGTTCTAGCATGGTCCTTCCTGATAAAATTAAAAATGCAGCCAAGGCATTGATTGCACAGCATAGGTCACTCCATGGGACAAAGTTCCAAGTCTCTCCTGGCCTCTAGATAATATAAACTCTTTGATTGTTACAAGGGAGATCTTCCCCTTACCAGAAGTGAAACTCTGCCCAAATTGAAAGGCATTACTAAGACTTTGAGCTTAGATTGTAATTCATATTATTTTATCTAAATGAGAAAACAAGTTACTTGCAGACTTTGTGCTATTATAGCTTGTGCTATCTTAGGAGATTGTTCATATTTCTATTTCTTAGGATATTTCTTGTCCATTTGATTTAACAAGCAGAACTAGTGGAGGTGATCAAGAAGGTGTCCTGAAGAGCCTTGGGACAATGTGGTGCCCCCATTATTCTTCATTTTTCTCTCTTAGGTTGCTGGTCACTCAGCACCCCCATTACCGATTACTTACTACCTAAAATATTCTTGTTGCCTACTGAAGAACACTTCTAAAAGAAGAGAAGTGCCTTCTGTCATTGCATTAGGATTTCTACTAGTTAGGAAGGAATCTGGCTCTTGGCTGAAAGTTGCTTCTAAAAGAAGAGAAGTACCTTCCCCATCACCCAGGATTTCTTCTTTGTTTATCAGCATCATCTCTGAAAAAAGAGAGATGGATGGTTTATCCTACCCCTATGTCTTAATTTTTGCTTATATATATAGTATATAGCCACTGCATATTTAATAAGGAACCTCCCCTTGATGAGAGGAGAGATTTGTCCCCTGTTTATGTAGTAAACCTACACACCAGGACGACCCATCTCCCTATGCTATGGTGATAGGAACTATTTTAGTCACCAGTTAGCTGGCCAAAAAAATATTCACCCAACACAATGAAGCTCTAGAGAAATCAAATTGGACTATTAAAACCACCATTAGTGTTAGGTATAGCATGGACACCTTTGAGGCTCCATATTTTAGTGCCCAAACTCACTTGTGAGCCTATAGGATGTTAGTATCTTTAGTTTAAGTATTTTCTTTTTTTCACTTATCATGTACTTTGTTTATTCAGACTTTCTTAATGAAGAATGGTGTTGCATCTATTTGAGCTCAATCTTGTTACGTCTCTAGTTAATGTCTTTTAAATGCAAAATGAATGTGATAGTTATAATGGTATAACTTCAATATATGAATGTTAAGTTTAGAAAATCTCTAGACTAAGTTGTTAATGTCATCCCTATGTAAAAGATGATGTCAACATACTCTATGAAATAGTATAAGTGTAGATAATAACATGTGATCAACAATGATATCCTTGTATGAAGTGTGAGACTAGTATGAACTTGATCTATATCATTTCATTGACCCCTCAAAGCATTAGATGATGTTAAGCTTAGAGGAATAAAGGCTTGTGCCATGGAGACAATAAAACCAACACAATATAAGCTTGTAGCCCTATGGAAAGAACTAAGTCCCCAAATAGGCTTACACATATAGACCATCAGACTTAGCCCATAAATGGTTTTTGTCATTGAATCTATGAAAGTTGTTAAGATGATCGACTCTTATAATTAATGAGTTACATCATGGTACAACTAGCCCAAAACAAGCCCCAATTCTTTCTCTATTTCACTTTAGATGAGCGCATAAGGCTTGCTCCTTATGTGAATTGATGCTAGCATAGTTGAGTGTTAAATGTTGAGAACTACAGGAATGTATCATGTTTGTACCTAGTTACAATGAGTTCATAATTGACTTGAATAACTGAATGAGCACTTTAACCCATGAATAAATTAATTGACCCCCTTTTTTTACAACATTGATAGTGAATGATGTTTATCAGGTTGTAAGATTTTTGTATAGTGTAGAGGACCTGAGTCATCAAAATGATATGGATCATACTAAGATATAATCATTTAGGTACAATGAGATGGTGAATGCAAACTTTTTAATAGTAAGGAGTTATAAAACTGAAGGGTAGAGCCCTAATTAATGTGTCAAAGGTATAGGACTGAGATATTGTAAATATTTAGTTTAAGTATCTAAAATGGCCCATATGTTTCACATGTAAATGGCATGATAAATTACCTAAAGAGTCTCTTATAAAAATACAAATGGTCTAAAAATATTCCCTATCTAGAAAACATCTATCATTCAACAAAAATAACTTACACATTCAAATGGGCTGCCCTATTATTTCAAATTAAAAAATAAATCATGAGTAGGTCTTGTCAAGTTATGAACACGTCAATCAGAGAACTACTAAAATTTGATTTCCCTCTTCAGAGTATTGAATATGTAGGAAATATTTAATTTTTCATTTGAGAGTGGTTGGAATTAGCTTAACCCACATTTATTCCCCTCTTTTAGGGCCTAAACTTAGTGTCAAAAGTGGACTTAGGGTTTTAAAGAGAAGGAAATAGGTTTTTGGATATTGTGCACATAACTACTCTTTGAGATAATGCATAGAGATAGATTACAATAATGCTCAATGGATTGTAATGAAAGAAAGAGGTACTGTAGGAATATATGAATCTAAAGGAAGATAAATGATATTATTTTTCAATATCATCTAGATAATTTTGATTCTGTCCAAGTGCATTTAGATACCAAAAGTGCATCTAGATACCAAATTACTAGTCTAAGTGTCTATTGATCTAATTTCTAGGATTTTTTTGCCACGTGCATTCAATCTTAGATTTATATAGAATAGAAACATGGTAAGTATATTAATCCATTAAGTTATTTATATTTATATCAAGTGTAATTTTTTTAATCAGATTTTACATTTTACATTCATATTGGCACTAGTATAGAAATAATAATATATGATTAAAAAAACTACTAAAAAATGCATATAAATGACCAAACATGATCACATGACCATTAGTAGTTTATTGCCAGTCATTTATAATGTGACCAAATTGATGACTAAACCATTTTTAGTCATTAATGGTTGTTTTGATTGATCAATTTGGTAGTATATTTAATCATTGATTGTTGTTAACTGGTCATTTATTTAATCATGGTACTCATTCATTTAGTCATTGTAATCATTAATTATCATCAATTGGTAGTATATTTAATCATTTTTATTCACTAATTTCCATCTATTGATGGTATATTTAGTCATTTATATTAACTGATTTATGTCCATTGGTAGTATATTTAGTCATTTTAATCATTATTTTACCATTCACTCCTGCATGTTGGTTGTCCCATCCAAATTTGTTTATATTTATACTCACCTTAAATGATTTAGAGTTTGTTAAAATGTAGTTAATGTACGATACTTGACCAATTGCCCTATGCATCGATGTTGTAGCCCATAATAATTCATCCTATAAAACAAAATTCATTTATATCTTTATATATATTGACCAAAATTATTATACTACATACATATACATACATACATACATATATAACCATTTGAAACCATAAAATTTTATTCTAATATATATATATATATATATAATTTTTATACTTTCAATAATATATATATAAATTAATTATTAAGACTAATAAAAATAATAATAAATAAATAAATACACATATATTTTACAAAATATATATCCCAAAATAATATATTACCATTTAAAACTTGAATACATATAATAAATAAATATAAATTAAATAAATAAATACATATAATATATATATATATATATATATATATATATTTATAAATATATATATATATATATAAATATATATAAATTACTTTCAATAATATAAATTAATTATTAAGACTAATAAAAAATAATAATAAATACATATATAATAATAATAATAATAATAATAATATAGACTAATAAAAAATAATAATTTAATTAAAAATATATATAAAAATTTAAAAATAATAATAATAATAATTAAAAAAAAAGATGGGGGAAGGGGAACTCGACCAGTCGGCTGTCCCACCCCCAACAGATTCAAGAAAGGGCCGTGGCCAATGCCAAGGCTGCAGGCCTGGGTCAGCCCATGGACCTTATAATTTTTTTTATTATAGAAAAAAATATAAAATAAAATAAAATCCTCAAATGCATTTTTTTATTAAATAAAAATAAAATAAAATAAAAATTTTAAAAAATAGAAAATTAAAAAATAAATAAATAAAACATTATATAATATATATATATATATATATATATATATATATATATATATATATATATATATATAATATATATATATATATATATATATAATTTATTATGAACTCAGTATATATATGTATGTATGTAAATGCGAGGGAAAATACTTTTGACTTTAAAATTTAAATTTAAAGTTGATTAAATTTATTCTTGGTGTCTTACATGAAATTAATGAATTATTTTAATTTATCTTTATAAATTAATTATTTTCTCTAGATTTGTAAAAGTTAATAATTAAGTATTCAAAAAAAAAGTTGAAATGTATTTTATTTAATTGTTTCACAGGTAACCCTTTAAATAAAACTATTTTATTTAATTCTTAGTGGTAAATAATATTTAATTATTAACAGTAAATATATTTTGATTTTTATGTTAAATTTGAAATTAATTATTATCAATTAGTTTATTAAAGTTATTTTTGGATTTGGTTATTTGAAATTATTTATTTTATTTGGATGGATAAATTTTTATAAGTTAAAATAATTAACCATCTTCATTGATTTTTAATAAGGTATCTTTTAATTATTTAGTTGGAAATGACAATTATTAAAGATTAATTAAATATTTTAACACATTTAACTTAATGACACCTTAATAGTCGAATTCATATCATAATGTAATTATTATTAATATTTTAAAATTATTGTAAATAATATTGAAATAAAAATTATTAATTACTTAGCGTATCATTTATGAAATTAGGTTTCCATGTCCAATTAATTTATTTTTTTAGTTAGCAAAATTTTAGTAGTAAAGCAAAACCATTTTGACATAGTGGCATATAGACTTAGTCTATTTGTGTGTATAATATAGTCTTATGAGTATAAATAATTGGGTCTTTGCATCCATGAGCTACATCTCTACAAAAAAATTTAATTACCCACTTTCATATCATATTGTATAGTTTTTATTTATGTGACTAATTATTTAGTCATTTTTATTTGTGTGAATAATTATTTAGTTGTGGTTTCTACCCAATGATCAAATTAGTCATTTATAGTTGTGTTGCAAAAAATTAGTAGAATTTAATCATTTTTAGTTGTCATAACTAAAATTTTTAGTCACGTAGTCATTTATTTGCCAAATTTTACTAGTGTGGTCATTTAATGTAATACATTATACAATTTGAATTAGTGCAAAATTTATGTCTTATTAAGAACATATACTCCAAAACAAGGTAAAATAAAGACCATTCCCTTTTCCATCTAATATTGCCATGCATCTTGTGTGGGAAATTATAGAGAAACCCAATGTAGTTGAGGACATAAATTTTGATTGGAAATGGTTAGAAGTAAATGTGATCTCTTGAAAACATATTTACCACATTGGATTCTCTACATGTTTAGAAGATAAATAGTTATTTAAGTGTAAAAAATGTTAAAAGTCATTTAGTGATAATCAATACACACACAATTGAAATCATTGTATTTTGACTAGTGAGGATGATGTTTTTTATACCATCCACCACGGTACAAATCCATCTAGATACTTGACATGGAAAGCTAAAAGGATAGGGCCAATGTCAATTCCTTGGTGACCTTGAAGATTTAGACTCCCCCTAATTGTAATGGCTCATCCAAAAGAAGGATATTATTTAAATTCATACATACTCAAAATGATGTATTCTACTATATGTAATTAAAAAATCTAAGTAAATATGTCAATATTTTTTTTTATCAATGGTTCTAAATTACAAAAAATAAGACATAACATAATGTTTTAGATAGTAGCATTAGCTAACATTATGATGTTATAAAATTGTCTTTGCTTATAAAAATTTAAGAAGTATATCTTCCAAATGTAGAATTCTTATTTTGATATATTATGAATGGGGTCTATGGTTAATGTGCTTGAGCATTAGATTTTATTATCAGGACATTAAACTCTATTTAAAAATATTGTTTGATATTCTATATCCCAATGAAAGATATTTCCTCCAAAAATAAAATTCCAATTATTACTAAATAGAAATTAATGTGTTAGTGAACTCCAAAAGATGTTAAACCACCACATACACAAACATAATTTAAAGATGTAGTATGTTAATGGAATGATAAAATCCCATTCCAGCATAGACACTATAATAAAGAAAATTTAGAGATGTTCATTTTATCTTGGTAAAGAATTTTGCCTTTAATTTTTTTTACATCCTAAAGAATGTTAGGATTTGGGTTTGTCTAGATTTAATATGCATTACATTTTTATTTATTTTGACAAACCCAAATAGTAGGCATCTCAGTTATCTCTAGTCAAATTTGGTAGGAATTTATGTAACAAAAATATTTTTTAAACATAAATTAAAATCCTAATGAAAATAATGTGAGTAATGATGTCTATAAACTTTAAAGTGATTAACAAACTATGGATCAAATAATTATCTTCCCCACATTAATAATTGTGACATTTATTATAGCATGTAAAAACTCGAACAAAGATGGGGTTGTGCCTTTTTTATAATCCACACTCTTACAAGATCATAAGCCAAAATCAATTAGGGAACATAAATAATACATCGTGGGATTTAAATAATTCATCTACATCAACCCACACACTTGCCTTGAAATGAAAAATTCTCACACTGAGAATTAAAACCTTCCTAAAATCTATCAAAAATAATACTAAATTCTAAATGCTTTGTTGTGACCCATACATAGATATTTACGCTTCAAGAATGATAACAAAGTCACAAATATTTTGAAGAGACAATGTTTCTACATACATATTAAATTTTGGTTCTATTATGCACAACTCTAAAATTAGAGGCAAACTCCATATATAAGGTATTATTTCCTAAAAATGGCTGGCTATTTTATGAAGACACTCAAATTTAATCATTAAGTGGTTGAAAATATTTAATCTTGACATCCTTACCCTTACTTGGTCTATTCTCCATTATATTAACTTTAAATCTCTACGAGAACATTCACTTTTCTATTCATTATCTTAAAAATACTCATAACATCATTCAAACCTACCTATTTTGATTAAAGACTCTTTCCAAACCAATTTTAGTAGTCTCTATCCTTTTAGAATATGATTACACTAGGTCAGATAGGGTCATGCTATGGCCTTATCCCCCACACTCCAATGATAACTTTTAAAATTTGAGACATTAAATTTTATTACTCCTACACTTTTATCAAGATTGGTTATTGGTAATATTCAAAATATTCTTATATATAAGCACATCAAGCCCTATCCAAGCATATCTAGAAATCACTTATAAATTCTACTACACACCGAGAAAAAGAACACCATTCTTTTCAATTTCAATTCTATTATATTTTAACTGTCATAGGCCAAGTCCGGAGCCATTTTATTATAGGTCAAGAGAATTCATTGTAAAACACTCAAATAAACATATCTAGTGTATCCATATAACAAAGTTAAGATTCATACATTCACTCTAGGAGGGATAACTATATCAACCTTTTGGGCTATGTAGGCAACACTCAAATTACACAAGGTTTTCAAAAGATAGCTTGGATATTCCTATAACCCTATTCCCTCCTTTTACAATTTAGTTTATATTTTTTTTTATGTAGAAACTAGGGTTCTAATTTTATAGGTATTACACATCAAAAAACATGACAAACATCAAATAGTAAATCCTCACAGATAGATGCATGCACCCAGATTAAAAATTTGTTATAAAGTTAACTAAGATGTGGCTAAAGTCAACAGACAAGGCTACAATGTGGAACTACACTTCTAGTGAAACCTTATCCTTGAGGAGAGTTTGAATTCTTACATTTAGTTTCAACATAGATCGGGGGTCCTTATAATTAATTTTTAGTAGCATTTAGCCTACATAGTCAACCTACATTCAATTTGGGCTAGATTTGCATATTTTTTTGTTAATTTAATATTCTTAGCTCATTTCAAATTTTATAAGTTTTATTTTCCACATTCAAATCTATATATTTTTGTAGATCTAATTTAATTTTAAATAGTTTATTTATTTGTGATTTTTTTGGAAAAACTGTGTAAAAATTATTTTTACTCAACATTTTGGATCACGTTCTATGAACCATCATCAAGATGTGAGAATGAAATGAGCTATATTTTAGACTTATGTTCCCATTTTGAAATATGTTAGTAATTAAGTGCTTTGACGTCAGGTACTTAGAACAAATAAAAATTAAAAAGGTAAATTAAAAAAAATATCAAGTAGATAGGGGAGCTAAAAATTGATTTAATTTAATATGTTGAAATTAATGAACCTAAACCAATATCCCTTCAAGACAAATAAAAATTGCAAAATTTTAAAATCCACACTGATCACTATCTTCACACAAATTATCACCATCATCCATCTAAAAAATATGAGTCCTTAAAACCCTTTCCATGAGAGCTTTGAGAATTTTGATGATGATAATTTAGAGGATGAGACTAATCATTTGACCATAGTTTTTAAGAAGAATGGTTACACAAGTAAGAAAATTTATAGAAATTTTAATTCAATGAGGAGTGCTCATGTTAAAATTAGAAGTAGGGAGGACAACCATAGTAGATCTACAACTTTCCTTCCATATGTGGAAGGAATCTATAATAAATTTCAAAATCTATAAAGAGTAAGAACATTCACACTATGTGTCTCCCTCAAAAAAACTTATAAGATTGGTAAAGTCATCCAAAGATAATTTAGAAACAACTCTTATAAGTGGAGTATAAAAAATTGATTGTTCTTGTGGGATATCATATTACAATGTAAAAAATCTTGAACACCTATAAAATAGTGGGAGCTATAGCGTGTTAGCTTTCAATCTAATTTCCAAAATTTATAGACTTGTTAAAAATGATAAATCAATCCTATTTGGATGAAAAAAAGAAACATATCTTGCCTAAAATGTTGGAACAATTAATAGTTAAGTGTTATACAAGTGCCCTTAACACATTACATTACATGATAAAATAATAATATATTTTATTCTTAACAATACATGAGTTTATATTCATGCTAATAAATAATATAATATAAAATTATACAACTTAAAGTTGTCTCTTAGGTGGGAGGTTAAACCTATTGGTTACAATGGTTAACTCTCTTATAAAGGAATTTTACATTGTAAAATTATAACATATGACCTTTGAGCATTCCACTACATAATTTTTCATACAAAGCCTATTCAAACATTTGGTTCTATGAAGTTTGTGAGAAGAAATGAGGAGAAGGAAGATTGTATTATTGGGTTTATTGGTTTCTCATTAATGAATAATTATCATGGAATTTTTTATTTCTATATGAGATTTTCCCACCAACATCAGGTGCTCTCTATGTATATGTGTCTTTGCTATCAATCTCATTTATAGATCCATATATCCACACATATGTGCATTAATTTAACATGGAATTAAAGTAATCTTGAAGTGTTGGTTGATTAACAAAACTAGTGGAATTATTTTATATGGCTTGTGGAAGCATTTAATTACCCATGTGTAAATAAATTCATTTCATTTTTCAGCCTTGTACGACCTAGGATATGACATAGGAGGAAGGAAAAATATATGTGCAGTACTTGTGGAGCCTAGAAAAGGTAAATATATATAGTTTGAGCATTCAAATAGTATAAAAATCAGCCAAAAAATAATCTACAAGAAAATTTACATCCAAAATATTATGTGGAATCATAACACACCCTAGGGTATGGCTTGAGCAAGTGAAAAACTTAGTAAAATTTGTTTCAATATCTATGCTACTTGAATCACATCCTTGAGTGATTTCTATTTTTTTTTGGCATGCCAAAACCTTCCTATAGTCCCTGAGGAGCTTCGTAATCACTTATATATTTTTTAAAACCTCCATTGACACCCCTATATGTCAGTATAATATACATTAACATTAAAACAAGTTTTTTTTCATCAAAATTGGTTTTTGATTGTTAAATACTCTTTTTGAGCCTATGAAAAGGTGGTATTGAAGCTTTCAATGTCTTTATTGGCTTGTTAAATCCTCCAACAACACCTTTTATTTCCTCCTATGCCATGCATGTGTAATGCTATTCTAATAAGGTCAACATAAAGTTTATAAAAGTATCTATTAAATCAAGATTTACATGTAATAAAAGAAGGGGCCCCACCTTTTCTAAATTAGTTTTTAACCTAAAACTATTTGTGGTCAAAATATTTATTTTTAAATATAATTAATTAAAAATTTAATCTTTTACAAAGCTCACTTATAACACTTTTGACACGTTCAAACTCGTGCAACTATCTTGCGACTTTTGTCTAGTCACTATTTTGTATCAAGGTGGTTATGTGACTATTTGATCTCTAGGCTTTTACATATAATAGACACATTGGAATGGTCAATTTTATGTTTTAAATATTATTTATATGTTTTTTGAAACTTATATATTAAAAAATAGTTTTTACATTGTTGTTTTGCAACACTTGTGACACTTTAGTTACATTTTTTTGCATTTTTTTGAATTGTTTTACAAAAAAAGTAAGTGATTATTTTTTAAACACTATAATATATGTTTTTTTTAAAAATAAAGTGTAAAATCACATTAATTTTTTATTTTTTAAACCTTTTAAGTGTTGTTTTAGTATAAAACATAACTTGTAAGTGTTGAACATTGAAGGAAAGTTATGGGTTCTCCTAATTTTGTGATATACAATCACTGATGTTAAATGAGTCAAATTATAATATTTTAAAATTTCATATTAAAATTAAATTTATGGTCCAAAAACTATAGAATATTGTTTTTGGGACTAAAAACCCCCGTTCAGGAGACATGTCACAACTAAACTTGCTAATACTTTTCAACATAAATTACAAGAAGCCATGTCGATCATTTTGAGGAATATAAAATATGGTTTCTTACTCTATACCAGTAATCAGGAGTCATCTAATGATCCTTGAAAACTCATTAAATATATGTACAATGTCACTAATCTCTAAAAAATCATTAAGCTTATTCTTGAACTACTTACTACTCCCATGAAAGGTGACAAAAAAATAGTTAATTTTAAAAATAAAAAAAAAAAAAAAAAAAAAAAAAACAACCTTAAATCTTAGTTAGATAGTTATGATTGTAACCTCAATCAAGATAAAATTTTATAATTCATTATTTAGTTAAATATTCATGAAAAGTTTCATAATTTTATTTATTTTCTTAATTATAAATACCAAATAGAACAAGACATTCTAGACTTCACTACTCTTTTGGATCTTCTTATTCAAGAATAAAAAGTGATGTCAAATATTAATTCTAAAGAGAATACCACTTAAGTACTTATCACACTTAATAATGTTTTTGAAAACACTAGAAACTAGAAAACTAAACCTAAACATGCCAATGTCAAATATTGGAACAAGAAATTTAGTAATAAGAATCGTAAAGTTAAATTTAATGGATATTTTAATCTGTGTGGTAAATTTGGAAATAGAATGGAAGACTATTACAAAAAAAGGTAAGCTAATGTTTTCATCTCTTTTATAGAAGTAGATCATAGAAGTGTTATGGAAGCTACTAAAGAAACCATGTGGGTGTGAAGGTTGTTAAAAGAAGTCCATTTGGATGTTCTCACAATGCCATCATTCTTTGTGATAATCAAAGTTGTATAAATATAGAAAAAAATTTAGTGCATTACCAAATAACTAAATATATTTAAGTTCATTTTTATTTTATATCAAAGAAAGTTTTCAATGGTGATATTGATCTCCAAATTTATCCTACAGATGAATAAGTGGTAGATATCTTCACAAAACCACTTGGTGCTACCAATATTTGCAAGTTTTGTACAATGTTGGGCCTCTCAGAGTTTCCATTAAGGTAGTTTGTACATGACAATGTCACTTCCTAATGCACATGTGTTTCTTTCTTCTTATCTATACTTATTATTGTAAAACATTGTAATATGTTACTTTATATAATTTTAGTAAACTTCACCATATGTGAGTTTACAGTGTACCCAATACTAAAAATCATTTCTTATAATAGAGGTCCATATATTATAAAAGGATCCAAAATACTTGGTTAATTACTCATGAGAAATAATGAGATGTAGTCTCATAATCGTGTTAGCCTAAACCTACTCTAAGTAATTTATAGATTATAATTACTTTTGTTTCAAAAGGTGATATTAACATGATGAAGGTTTTAAAATACTTCAAATGTTACATGCACCCTAAATCATCATAGATGATTTATTAAGTATAATTCCTTTTGTATAAAGGTGTCTATGGCATGTATCCCCACTTAACATTAAGGGAGTGTTTTGGGACAATTAATGGTTAGGTAGTATATAAGTACCCTTAACACATTGCATTACATGGTAAAATAGTAATACATTTTATTATTTATAATACATGGTTCATATTTGTGTTAATAAATAATAAAATATAAAATTATACAACTTTCCATTGTGTCTTAGGTGGGAGGTTGTATATGTTGGTTACAATGGTCCAACTTTCTTAAAAAGAAAATTTACATTGTAAAATTATAACATATCACCCCCAAGCATTCTAATACACAAATTTTCATACAAGTCTTATTCTAACATTTGGTTCTATGAAGTTTTTGAGAAGGAAGATTGTATTGGATTTATTGGTTTCTCATTAATGAATAATTACTATGGATTTTTTACCTCTATATGAGGTTTTCCCACTTACATCTGATCTTATCTATGTATCTATGTATTTTCCATCAATCTCATTTATATATCCATATATCAACAATTTGTGCATTAATTTAACATAAAATAGATATCACTCCTAGAATTTATGGCACCCTAAATATACACAAGGGAAGGATCCCTATTACACCTATACCTGACACTACTGACTCTTCTACTTATGCCTTAGCCTCCTTTTTATCCAACAAAATTAAACCATTAGTAGAAAAACTTCTTATTTTATTAAAGATTCAACTTATTTTATTAATTTTATCAAGGATAAGAAGGTATTGAGTGAGGATATTTTAGTCAACTTCGATGTGGTATCTATTTTTAAAAAGTTCCCATTGAGTAAATTTTCAAGGTGATAGGTAATCATATAGATGAGGAGACTACATCCTTGGTAGCTCTTTATTTAGAGTCCACTTTCTTTGTTTTCTTAAGGATCATTTATGAACAAATAGAAGGTGTGGCTATGGGCTCCCCTCTATTATTTATGGAGTATTTCAAAGACTTGGATCTAAAATCCTTTTTGAAACCTATTTTATGTAAAATATACATAGATTACACTCTTGTCAACTAACCGCATGGTTTATAAAAATTAGAATATTTTCATACCCACTTAAATGAGGTTTTTGATACCATCAAGTTCATAAGAATGAAAATATGAAGGTAAAATCCCCTTCTTAGACATATTCATCTGTATAAAATTTGATGGATCTTTCTCTCATTAGGTGTTTATAAAATACACCCATACTAATATCTATCTTTAAATGAATTATCACCATCATCCATCTCAAAAAATAGGAGGCCTTAAAACCATTTCCACGTGAGTTTTGAGAATTTGTGATGATAATAGTTTAGAGGATGGGATCAATCATTTGACCATAGTTTTAAAGAAGAATGATTACATAGCAAGGTAAAATTTAAGAGCTCTTATCAGAATCCCCCTTGGATTTCATTAGAGAATATATAGATATTTGTTTCATAGACATGGAAAATTTGTAGTTGTGTTGGTGAATATAATGAGAGTAGAGGTGAATTACACAAGAAAATTTTATTTTTTTTGTGTTTTTTGATACAATCAACTGGTTGCATTATGTAGCCAACCAGGTTTGATTACTGACCGATTACATAATGGAACTAGATGGTAGCGGTTACCAACTAGTTACACGATACAACTAGTTGATATAAATGATTGATCGACTACATTATACAACTGGTCAATAGAAATGATCAGCTAGCTACATGATGCAATTGATTGATAATCAAAGACAATCAGATATATAACATAATTGGTTGCTTTAAATGTCAATCAACTACATATGCAACTATCTACCTTAGATGCCACCTGGATGTGTTTAACATGTGTCTGCACCTATTATGTGTTTCACTGCTTATAAATATCCCCTTTTCCTTCATTTTTATGCTTTTACATAGACATTTTTTCTCATTGCATTTTTCATAGTAGCACAACTAAAACATCAACAACTATGACATGAATTCCATAACAACGACATCCATAAGAAAATATGTTTTCAAGAATTTGTTATGTCCTAACATTATCAAACTAATATAGTATCCATATACATATAATGCTTGGATTAATATGTGTAGTTTTCAAGGCCTCATATACATGGCTCAATATGCAATAGATGTAAACCTATTGAAATCTCTCATGACTTGCTATGAAAATAGTGAGACAAGGTTTAATGTCAATATCAACTCAAAATTTATTTCCTTTGGTACCTCTCCTTTGGATATCCATAATTTGATAGGGCTTCCACACCAAAATTCCAACCCTATCACTACAAAATCAATGTTAACTAATGATGACAAAAAATATTTGGAGTCTACTTATAACTTGCAGATCAATCCAAGTATTTATAACATTATTATTTAATTTCAAATTTAATATTTTGTAATTTATCATGCCTTTTTACTAATGTACTAATTACATGTTTTTCACTTTTATTATAGATAGTTGGATTAGAAGGGGGCTCTAAGTTAAAATAATATCAATCCTATTTCTGAAATCCATTATTCAATTTTTCTAAGTTAGATTATTTTTACAGGGAAGACCAATAGACATTCCCTTTTGGATTGTTGTCTACATTCTTCATACTCTTGTAGGGATAAAATTTGACTGGTGTACATTTATTTCTAATAGGATTAGATTGGAGTTGAATTATACTTTTTGTAATGAGAGTTATAAAATTTTATGCACCAATTTTATTCTAGCCTTGGACTATGAGGATTTGTATGACCTACAAAAAACAATAATTCTAACTATGCTTCATAAAAAATGAGCATAAATTATGCCTCTTGATGAGCAGGAGGTTAGTTTAACATTAAAATTAATCAACTAACTATTTTAATTTATAAGTTATTACAAATTTAAAATGTAATATTTATTTTCTTATTACAGTTAAGACTTCATGAATTTAGCACAAGAAGATAAGTTACATGAAAAGGACATCATGCCCCTGAGGGCTCTAGAGATTCCAAGTCTATAGAATCATCATTTCATTTGTTTATAATTTCCAAATATGTGAGGACACCTTTATAATCAAATCCACTTGCAAGTTTTCCTACTTCCAAATTCAATGATAAATGATGCATTATAAATTTATTATTATTTTTATTTCTTTAATTATTGTATTTGAATCTAAAGCCATTTTCCTTGAAGCCACTCAAAAATCTCCCATATTTTAAGTGCCACAATCTTCTCAACAACATTTTCAATGTTTTTTACTTTCTAAATTTTAGTTTCTAAATTGATGTTCCCTAAATTAGAGAAATTATTGATTGAATGATTGCCTTTTTTACAGTTGTAACCACCACTATGACTCTAATTCAAATTCGTAGAATGGAAGACATACTCTCTCCAACTCCATATAATAATTTTTAAAATTAAAATTAGCAATTAGTTTTTTTTTTTAATTTATCATTTAAATAAAATTTCTTTTTGCAGGGTATCCTACATTTGTCAATAAAAATATGCCACCACCACTGCCACATAGCCAGATTCAGACGAGGGGGAAAATATATCATTTCTTCCACAAAATAGAGGAACATTGTAATTGTCAATTTATGAGTGCCCCAATTTATCTCTCATTGGTGTATATAGTGCATAGGGAGTAACATTTTTACAACATATTGATCTTGATGAAGAATATATTGGGATTGAAAGTGGAGACCTAGATACTAGTGCTTTTAATCCACATAATTTTATTCAAGTTGTAAGTGTACCTACTTAGGAAGGAACTTCTACCTCTTCACCCTTAGCACACCCAATACTAATAATTTGGTGTTGTCTGATGATGACATTACTTATTTTACACTAAATAATCTATTGTCAAAAAATCTAATTGTAAATCTTAAGGAGGGTGTTATCAATGAGTTGAATGCTTTAAAAGTATGGGAGTTAAGGGAAAAACATTGATCAAGGAGATAAATGCTCATTTTCAAAAACACTACCAAAGATTCAATTTATTTTTACTAGTGTAAAATAAACCCACAAATATTGACACTTTATTCAATCAAGCTAAATCTTGGTCAGTTTTAGTTACTAATGATTACAATGAAATATTTTGGATATTATGTTAAATAGGTTAGATAATTTGAATGCAAAAGCTAAAGCTTACTTCAACAAATGGGAAAGAGACATAAACCTTGTTGTAATAGACAATGTATAAAATGAAAAAAACATTGATAAGTTATCATCATTTTTAGACAATATATTCTAGTTATTGTAATTTTTATATAATTATATTTCATTTTTAAATTGTTAGAAATTTTGAAAATCTTAAAAAAGAAGCCTAGGTCCTAAATGTGCATTTGAAAAATACATGCCCAATTTTAAATGTAGTTATTCAAGGAAAAGCTTGTGATGTTAAATAAATAGAACAATACACTAAAAAAATAATTAAAGAGCATATCATGGATTTTAAGATTTTATTAAAGTAGAAAATAGATGTAGATCCTAGTCTACTTTTAGCAGGAGATGTAGATAATGATGAAAGGTAAAATATTGATAACATCAATTATACTATAGAGGATATTTGTGGGGCATGCCTTTTAAAATATGACACAGAGCAAGTGGAGGTAGGTATTTCAAAATATGGCATAGAGTAAATAGAGAAAGGGTATATTAAAAATGAATGATATTTTATGATGTTTCAAACAATACTTTATCATGTTTCAAATGTTGTAAATATTATCATTGATGTCAAAGGTCTAACATTATTAGTGATAAAGGCCCCATTGCATTTAATGGTGTTTTTACTATTCATATCTTGGCTAATGTGTGTTAATATATATTTAATATTAATGAATATATTTTTGGTTGCATATAAGTCAAAAGAGGGCCCATGGAGAAGTCAAAGAGTTACAGGGTAAAAGATGAAAGAGGAATGAGACACATTTTCTCATGAAGAGTCATCTTGAAGATTCCAAGAGTCACCATGTGAAGACAAAAGAGGTATGGTGATATTTTTCCATCAAGGGACACTTTGAGGAATATGAAAAATCACCAAGATAAAGACAAAATAGGAAAGGACACATTTTATTATGAAGGGTCACCATATGACTTTTCAAAGGCAAGGATACGAAGGTTCATGCAAGTTTGGTGCCATTTTCCATGAGGATTGAAGGGTCACAAAGGGTGAATGCAAAAGGTCATTTGGAAAGCTATAAATAAAGGATTGAGAAGCCATTTTTAATATGCAAAAGAGTGCATGGTTTGTATTTGTTTTTTAAGAGAGAAAAGCAAGAGATATTATAGAGTTCTATCATTTGTTGAGTAAGCAACATTAAGAGATAGTTATGTTTTATACATAAAAGGGGTTGGTGCTCCTATGGGTTGGTGCTCAAAAATATTTACAAAGGATTGGTGCTCCTATGGGTTGGTACTTAAAAAATTTATATTTTGAGTTAGTGCTCATTCATAGACTTAAGATTGTTCTCTATGGTTTTTTCCACTTTGGGTTTCCACGTAAAAATTTGGTGTCTCTCTCTCTTGTGTGGTGCAAATTATTGTTTCAATTTTATTGGATATCTTAAATATATGATTAAGTGGTTAAATAAAAGAAATCAAATTAAGTAAAATGATATATACTATACTGATTCACCCCCCCTCTTAGTATATTTCATGATTAACAATTAGTATCAAAGCAGGTTCATTTTGAAAAAGTTTTACAGCTTAAAGGTAGATCGGGAAAGCATGATGGCTGGATCAAATGAAGGATTTTATATAAATAAGGCACCTTTGTTTGATGGTATGAATTATGTTTTTTGGAGCATAAGGATGAAGATTTATTTTATGGCCCTTAGATTTGACATATGGCAAGCAGTGGTGGAGAAATATGAAGAGCCACAGACATTTGTAACTACTCTGACAGAAAAGAAGGCAAGTAAAAATAATGCTAAAGCTTTAAATGCTATTTTATGTGGTTTATGTGAATTAGAATTTGTCAAAGTTATGCAATGTAAATATTCTCATAAAACTTGGGTAAAATATGAGAATATTTACAAAGGTGATGGAAAGGTTCATCAAGTTGAGCTTTAGACTTTCAGAAGATAGTTTGAAGATGGAAGAAGAAGAAAATATAGCAAGTTATCTTTTATGGGTTGATCAAATAGTTAATTAGATTCAATGTCTTGGAGAAAATTTAGAAGAATCAACTATGGTTCAAATTTTTTGAGATCTCTACCATTGAGATATGATGCTAAAGTTTTGGCAATTGAAGAGATGAAGAATTTAGCCAAGCTAAAGATGGATGAGCTTCATAGTATTCTTACATAATATGAGATGCAGACTGAACAAGATAAAACCTCAAAGAGATAAGCTGATTTCAAGACATCAAAGAAAGAGAAGGCTAAGATTCAAGAATCAAGTGATAGTTCTAGCGATGATGAAGATGATAATGGAGCACTATTCATTCACAAGCTGAAAAAGGGCACGGGTAAATATCAAGGAAAATTACCTTTTAAATGTTTTAATTATGGAAAGATTGGACATTTTGCATCTAAATGCCCAAATAAGGGTAATGATGAAAATGAAATTTACAAGAAGAATTTTAAAGGTAAATTCAAGAAGGGATTTGAGAAGAAGAGTTTGTATTCTAAAGATCCTAGTTCAGTCGAAGATAGTGGAGTCAGTGATTTAGAAGAAGAAGAGATTTTATTCATGTCCATACATGAAGATGCCTCCATAAGAAAAAGTATAGATGATCAAGATGAAGAACAGGATGAAGCTAAAGTGAATCTAGAAGGAGAACTCATTTGTGCCTTAGAAGAGTTAAAATCTCTTGAAAAGAAGAATCGAAGATTAAAGCTCTAGATCGAGAAAAATGAAAAGGAGTCAACAAAAATAATTAAAGATCTACAAGCACACTTTGAAGAAGCTAAGAAGAATGAAGGAGATCTAATGACATAGTTAAAAATAGTAAGTAAATAATGTGAAAGGTATGTTATTGAAATTGCTTCTTTAAAAGCAGATCTTGAGTAAACAAATAAAGCAATCAATGATAGAGCAACCAATGATTCAAAATTTGAGAATAACACTAATATGTTGAATAAGATATTATAAAATCAAAGACCAATGTCAGATAAGATAGGTATTGGATTTAAAAAAGAGAAAGAGGAGGTCACTACTTTTACAGACAAGGAAAAAGGAAAGAGCTATGTTGAAGCTCTTATAAAAGATGAGATAAAAAGGGAAGAAGTTAAGAATACATAGGACATCTAAAACAAAGAAGGTTGGAGGGAACAAACCTAAAAAAGGAAATTAGGTTAGAGATACAAAAACAAGTCCTATTTTTATGGTTACAATTTTTATTGTAATGGATATGGTCATAATAAAATAGAATGTCGAAAAAGGGCTAACAATTTTAGAAATAAAGAGAAGGAAATATACAAAGTCAAATAAAAGCCACAACTCTTTTGATCTTCTATCATGATTTAATGAAGAAGCCATAATAACATGTAAGAACTTCAAACACATAGCTCGATACTTTAGAATCATGTTCAAGTCAGTTAAGAAGGACCAGAGTTTCAAGGATCCATTCATCAAGAAAAAAGTTTAGACAGTTTCATGGAAAAAGAAATAACCTAAAAAATCTATGTTGGTGTAGATAGCTTTGCATGCAAGAAATGAAGAAAATCCATGGTTCATTGATAGTGGATGTTTTAGACACATGAAAAGAGACAAGAGTAAGTTCATAACCTTGAAGAAGATCAATGGTGGCATAATAAAATTCAGAGACAGTACTACTACTAGCATTGCTAAAAAAGGTACATTAAGTTTGGATAATGGTAGAACTAAAACTATAAATGTTTTGTATGTAGAAGGTCTTAAGCATAATATTTTGAGTTTAATTCAAATGTGTGATCAAGGATACACACTAAAGTTTTATTTAAAAGGTTGTGAAATTAGAAGAAAAGATTCAGATGTGTTGGTTGTAGATGCTCAAATAATAGGCAATCATTTGTATATGCTATCAGACATCAAAGGTCAAAGATATTGTTTGAGTCAAATTGAAAAAAATTGGATATGGCATAGGAGAATGGGGAACATAAATTTTGAAAATATTATCAACATCATCAAGAATCAAGTAGTCAAAAATCTTCCAAAGATTACAAAGCCATCTGACATGCTTTATGAACCTTGTCAGCATATGCAGTGTTTAAAAATTTCAAAGTATTTCAGATGGATGTCAAATCTACCTTATTAAATGAGAATATATAAGAAGAGGTATAAATTGAGTAGCATAAGGTATTTATTCTCTCAAATATTAGTAGCCATATATGTAGATTGAAGAAAGCACTATATGGATTGAAACAAGCTCCCAGATCTTGGTATGCAAGACTTGATAAGTACCTGCAGGATCAAGGTTTCAAGAGAGGATTTGTTGATAGTAATATCTACATCAAAAAATAAGGTGAACATAAATTTATTATTTTGGTATATGTTGATGACATCATTTTTGGAAGAAATATTGAAAAGATGACAAAAGAATTTTTTGATAATACGCATAAATAATTTGAGATGTCTATGCTTGGAGAATTGTCATTTTTATTAGGATTGCAAATATTTCAGCTAGATAAAGAAATTTTCATATCTCAAAGTAAATATGCCAAGGAAATGTTGAATAAATTTGGTTTTGAGGATTGTGTACCAATTAGCACACCAATGTGTCCAAGAAATAAGGTGAGCAAGGATGAAGATTTCACTATTATAGATCAATCTTTGTATAGATCTATGATTGGTAGTCTTTTATATTTGATATCATCAATGCTAGAAATCATGCATGCAATAAGTATGGTTGCAAGATATCAATCATCTCCAAAAGATAGTCATGTTAAGTTGGTCAAGATAATATTTAGATATATCAAGGGGACATTGGATTATGGATTATGGTAGCCCACAAGTAGAGATTTCACTTTGGTTGCTTATACAGATTTAGATTGGGTAGGGTGCTTGGATGACAAAAGAGTACAAGTGGAGAAGATTTATTCCTTAGTGATAGCTTAGTATCATGGCTAATCAAGAAGTAGAATTTAGTATCACTTTCTATAGCTGAAGTAGAATATATTATAGATGTATTGTGTTGTACTCAAGTGCTTTGGATGAAGCAAACTTTGAAAGATATCAAGGTAAAGTATGATGAACCTATTTCTATTTTTTGTGATAACACAAGTGCTATTAATATTTTGAATAATCTAGTGATGCATTCAAGAACAAAACATATTCCCATTAGCTATCACTTCTTGAGAGAGCAGGTTGTAGATTAACAGGTTAAGATGGAGTATATTAGTACTACAGAGCAGATTGCATATATTTTCATAAAGGCACTACCAAAGACACATTTGAGTATCTATGAGAGAATTTGGGAGTAATTTATTTTACTTCATTCCATTGAGGTTCAACATCAGTTGAAGGGGAGCTAAGTGTTAGCTCCAGGTAGGCCCTTTACCATTGATGTCAAAGGGGGAGAATAATAGGTACAAGTACAAGTCGCTACAGTAAGGGGGAGTTACTATATGTTTTTTAGATGGTAGTATGTGCAAGTTTTAGGATGTGATAGTTTTAGTTTGAGGTTTCCATCAGTGACAAAGGGGGAGATTGTTGAAAATATTGTCATTGATGTTAAACATCTAGCATTATTAGTGATAAAGGCCCATTGCATTTAATGGTGTTTTTAATATTCATATCTTGGATAATGTGTGTTATCACTTATTTAATATTAATGAATATATTTTTGGTTGCATATAAGTCAAAAGAGGGCCCATGGAGAAGTAAAAGAGTCATGGGGTAAAAGATGAAAGAGGAATGGGATGCATTTTCTCTTGAAGAGTCATCTTGAGGAATTCCAAAAGTCACCATGTGAAGACAAAAGAGGTATGATGCATTTTTCCATGAAGGGAAACTTTGAGGAATATGAAAAGTCACCAAGATAAAGACAAAAGAGTAAAGGATGATTTTTCTTATGAAGGGTCACCATATGACTTTTCAAATGCAAGGATGTGAAGGGTCATACAAGTTTGGCACCATTTTCCATGAGGATTGAAGGGTCACAAAGGGTGAATGCCAAAGGTCATTTGGAAATATATAAATAAAGGTTTGAGAATCCATTTGTAATATGCAAAAGAGTGCATGGTTTGTATTTTTTTTAAGAGAGAAAAGCATGAGATATTGTAGAGTTCTATCATTTATTGAGTAAGCAACATTGAGAGATAGTTGTGTTTTATACATAAGAGGAGTTAGTGCTCCTGTGGGTTGGTGCTCACAAAAATTTTCAAGGGGTTGGTTCTCCTATGGGTTGGTGCTCAAAAATATTTACAAGGGGTTGGTGCTCCTATGGGTTGGTGCTCACGAATAGTTGCTATGTTGGTGTTCAAGAAAATTAATAAACCGTAAAAAAATTTGAAACCAATCTCAACACCTCACATGCACCCTAACACACCTACCTATGAAGTTTTATAAAATTTGGCCAATTTATTTGTGAGATATGGAAGTTTTAGTGCTACAATCTCAACACCTCACATGCACCCTAACACACCTACAATTTATTTGTGAGATATGGAAGTTTTAACTACAAACAAGTTGTAGGCCTTGTTTTTACACCTATAATTTGTTATTATTAAATAAATCCCACTCCAGGTATCTTTAAACCTCAAAATCACTTAAACTTCAATTGCATCCTATTACACCTTTCTATAATGTTTTAACCATTTAAGGTTTCATTTTATTATATGAGTTTTTTAGTGTCTCAAATCCTAGTTTAGGTTTACTTGATTGTGTAAAAATAGTAAATTAAAAGTCAATATAAATTCCAACTCTAAGACTTGTTTTGGACCTTTTGGGATTTGAATAAATTCTCTCCACATCTACCTTACCTTGACAATAAATTTCATACCCAAATAAAACATGGAATGTCAATAAAACACATTTAATCTTGATTTTCATAAACCTATTCTATGTATTTAGACCCATTCTATGCTCTATGCATTATTTTCTTCTTATTGTATTTTTTTTGGTACTAGTAATCATCATTTAAGCTATAATTAAAGGTACATACTATTAATTTTGTGTTAAAATATCAATTTTATGTTTTTAAAAAATAATAAAAATATATATTTAACAATATGATCTTAAAAAATACACAAAAAGTTGACCCGTTTAAAGAACCAATTACATAAAGGGAAAGTTGTATGGACAATGGATTAAGGTCTGGAAAACATATATTAAGCAAATCACAATGCTATCAATATTTTTTATTCATTCAATATTTCAAATGTTTTACAATAAAAAAATGATATTAAATTAGATTTTAAAAAATGATAATTGCAATAAATATCAAATTAAAATTTGTGTAGCTGAAACAATCCTTGACAAAATTGATCATCATAAGTGATATTTAATCTACTGTGTCATTTTCATATTCAATATCAATATTTAAATTCTTTCTATTGGTCATTGTATTACTAATTCCTCTTATTTTAATAAGAAAACTCCATGTTTCTAGATCTCTTTCGTAAGGAAACATGCCCACATGATAACATGAAACATACAATCTCAAGTAGGTCTCTAGATTTTTATCTAAATTATTTCAAAATTTTGACATAATGAAATATAATGCACTAAATACTCTTTCATCTTCCATTGAGCTCAAAATTACTGTTTGACAAAGTTCATATAATAAAAAATATTCACTAATATTTTCCTTTGGGATTCTACCAGGATAAAAAAATTTTCATAGTCATGTAATTGCACCATTTTCTATTGGTTCACTTAGATACCAATATTGATCAATCATTATAATTATGAAATGTGTTGACTAATATGTCAATAATTTTTTTCATAAAATAACTTTAATTATAACTCCGTTAACCTCTATAGATTTCTTGAAATGTTTAACAGATAACCCATGTATTTGTGAAGTAAATTGCTCATCAGTTGTTGACCATTATCACTATTCTAAAAAATGGGATTCACAACTCCCATGGCCTATAAATAATCATCCCTTTGAAAATGATCTCTGATCTCATCATTTAAGTTTTGAAAAATTATACTCAATTTCATCTTCATTTCAAATATATCAATATCATATAGAAGATGTGTTATAGGCACTTTTTCAGTTTCATCTCCCACAAAATCAAGTCTTCTTTAGAAAGTGTGCATTGATATCTCCTTTCCATTAATGATGACAAAAATATGATCATTGATATTGAATTTAAAATAGATTTTATGATTATAAATCTATCAAAATTTTCCAAATCTTATAAATAGATCCCTAAAAGTTTTTATTTGATGTGTATAATATATCCAAAGATTGACATACTTGTTTTCTCAACCATATAAAGTAAATAATATATATAGATATCTCCTAAGCATGCTTTATTAAATAATTGATTTCTTTCAACATTGGGATATACCACATAATGTCATCATTGATTCTAAATTTGTTAAATGGTACAACATTTTTTTTCCTTGTCAACTTCCTTATGATATGTATACATAAAACCTACTAATGATGAATATTATTCAATTTTTTTGCATGCAAACTCATACATGGAAATCCATCTTGTATCAACATCTTTCAACAATTTTTTACCATCAATCACTCCAATTGTAAATTTTTAGAACTCCAAAAATCTTTTTGGACTGTTTGACATATAAATATGCAAGTCATGAATGAGCTCTTCCAATTTTGTGACATTACCAAATATGCTAACAATTTTGTATGAAAGATTCATCCTATGAGACATGAAATGAATTGGAATCATATAGGGGGAAAATTTTGTTTTAAATCAAACACAAAAACTATTTATATGCCCCTAGATTATTGATGCACCATCAAACCCAACACACACCAACTTGATAGCTATTGCATAATCATCCATCCTACCTTTAGCTCTCAAATTAGTTACAACCAATTTGTAAAGGTTTATAGCATTACAATTTTATACCATTTTATGAATAAGTAATAGATCAGATTGCCTTGAATAGTTATTAAAAGTATAAACATTCATGCAAACCCATGATGTGTTGTCACCTACTATGACATTATTAATGGATAGTGAGATATAAAATGAATTTTTAACTTTTTATTTCAAATCCTCTTTCTAAACCATTGATAGACATTTTTCCATTTTCCAAACACTACTATCTGACCAAAGTGATTGTGGAATATCAAGAAGCCCATTATGTTGAAACAAAATCTTATAATCTAAAAAATTATAAGTCTACACTTTTTAAAATGTGGTATACAATAGAGAAATGTATATATTTGGCATTTACATTAGACTGCATAACTTTTATAAATTGAGCTTTGATTGTCCCCATTTATTAATGAGATGTTTTTTACATTTAAATTCATTTTCATAATCATGTGCATATCTTAAATGCATGTATTATTTAGTATTTTTCCATTCATGTGTTCTTGTTATTTATCCCTCTATTTGCTTCACTAACACATATTTTCCACAATGTTTCTCAATTGTGTCCAACTTAAGTTGTATTCTATGTTCCTTTCCTAGTTCCCAACTATATATTGTACATCTACATTTTTTTGGAGCATCATTAACATTTTATAGATCAAAGGTTTCAATGAAGGAATATTTTTCTACCCAGTTGACTTTAAAATACATTCCAATTATCCATCTACTTTTCTTCCTTCGCAGATATTTTTGAGTGGAGTTTTCAACTGAAGTTGGTGTTTAATGAGAACTAGAAATATCTTTTGGTAGTTAAATTTCATCATCATTATTATCTAGAGCTAGAGGAACATCTTAAGGTGATGGAATATCATCATTAATAAAATCTTTGGGTGGTGACATGTTATTGTGACTATTTTTTTTTGGTGAAATACAATCATTATCACTGGGTATTTCTACATGTAAAAGGGTTTTGATATTATTCTTGATAGTTAAAATAAATTTTACTTCAAATTTTTAAAAATATTTTGTTAATAAGTACTTGTATTTTGAGTGCATGCTGATTGCCTGGGCATTTTTTTGGCTTTCTAAAATTAGATAATATGCTCAATTTTCTTGATAATTGGAATGTCCTTTTACCATTACCACTAGATGCCATTTTACAACATAGAAAACAACAAAAAATTATATGAATAAATGGTTGTAAGTGATGTATATAGATAGTTATTAGTGTCATGATGACTATTAGACAACCGTTAGTGCTAAGCTAGGCTAATTAATACAACTGGTTAGTTTTATCAAGATGCAAATAGATGATTACTGAAGGGATGAAACTTTGATAGTAGGATGAATGCAACTAGTAGGTAATAGGAAGGATGAAATCGATTGGTTTTATCTGATTTCATGACTAATTCCACCTAGACAATCAAGAATGTAATCAATGTAACTAAATGGTTGCATTTTTTGAATGGTTATTTGTTTGATATCATCAGTTGGTTGTGTGTGTTTTCCAGCAAGATATTTGATCAGTAATAAAAAATGATAATTGGATGGTTACCAATGAAATAATATTTACTATATATAAGGTAAATTAGATGGTTACCCATATAATTATTGTAAATGTTTGGTGATTTGATCCATCAAATAACTTACATTCTAATTTTTTAGGTGACTCAGTCCTATGTACTAGCTGTTAACCAAAATTAGCTACTATGAATATCATTCAAAATTTTGATCTACTTGATCTTAAATTTTTTGATAACCATTATTAAGGTCTTGTATTAGTCATTAATTATCTAATATGATAAGTAGTATGTGTTTTTTGGTAACTTACAAGGTCCTCTAGGACGGTCTAGTGAGTAGTAAGGTTAATTCATTTTGTCTTGTCATCAAATGGTCATTATTTTTAGCCCATAAATGTATTTATCATTGTTTATGGTAATTTTGACAAATTTAAGGTTAATTTTGAAGGAAATTAAATGAGGAATCATGCTTAATAAGGCAAGGTGGTGACCCTTCCAAGAACAACCATGATCTAAAGCTGACTAAATTGACCAAGGAACAGAACTAGTAAGTTGATCACATTATATTTTCAATAAATTTGGAGAGATTAAGGAGTTTTTATAATATAAAGATATTTATTTTAATTTAGTCTCATTGTACATTCTAATTTTGAGATGATACTTACTATTAAAGAGCAAATGTGAAGGTTACATCATGAAATAGGGGTGTTTTAAAGTCATTTAACACCTATGTAATGCCACCATGTTGTGTTTATTTCTACATATCCTTAAAATTTATTAAATAACTATGTTTAAATGTTGTAATATCATTTTTAACTACCTATTCATCATTTTATAATGTCTAAATGAGGAGATATTTAAATATCTACTAATAAAGATAAGTGAGAAACATTTTATCATACTCTACCTCCATACAAGTTAATACAAGCTATTGTGGAAGAAGTGGGGTTGTCCATATTATAATCAAAATTCAATAATATGTGGGGTGAATCATTTACCTTAAAAAACTTTAAAAAATGTACATTATCTTTCATTAATTATCAAAGCAATGGAGTGATCAATCAATGCATCAAGAACCAATCACACAAACATGAAATAGTGAGCATAACACAATATGAGTGAGAAACCCTTGAAGGGAATAAAAATCAATATGAATATGACCTATAAGATTGGAATATATTCCTATAAATTTTTTACAAAATATAAAATTATATTGAGCACCAACTCAACTTATATCACCAACCCCAAACTGCCAAGCACCCACGTCTTGCTAGGAAGCTACGGCCGAAGTCGGCAGAACCAAGCAAGCAAGGAACTCCCTTTGTGACTAAGCACCAACTCATTAAACTTTAATTTATGAAATCATCTAATTTTTTTCTCAATAAAAATATGATTATCACTTATTTCATCTATACTCCTTAATATCAATGTATAATTTCCTTCCACACTTGAGCTCTATAAGGTGGAAGAGTGTGGCGGCTCACTTTTAAATAGGACTAAATTGCCTTGTATATATACTAGACTCATGGGCACACACCACTTGGTCAACCATAAACATTCAACCTCTTAGGTAAAACAAAAAATATGTATTAATACATATTATGAATATTATTAAATCAATATTTGAACCCATTTTGGTTTGCCATAACTTAATTAGGCCTTACTCCTCCTTTAGGTCTCATAGAGACCTAATTGCATTAGGTCTGCCCTCTTAACACTAAAACTTGATCTTCTTGGGCCTAAATAGCCTTATCCAACAATTAAAAAAAATTCAACCACTTGTAAAAATAAATATTTTTACCTCCTCCATTATTTATTATACCTAAATCCTTTGTTCATATCATGAAATCTCCTTTAGGACAAACTACCCTATTAGGTCTGTGTATCTCAAAAAATTGTCTTAAAATAATGAAGCTTAAACACCCTTAATATACTCAACCATGAAAAATTAAAAATTAATACATATTAGCCATGATCTCAGGTCCATAAAAAAATTATTATAACACCTTCAATTAGGAAATAAATTCTCAAGAACATCTCTACAACTCACTTACTCAAAACTACCAAATCACCTAAAAAACTAGTCATGAAGAATTAGACCTCCAACGCTTGTGTAAACACTTTTCATGAGTAATGATGCATAAAAATGGTCCTATTATATATTTATAACATCATAATATATAAAATTAATATGGTATAATGGAAAATATTGGTCTTATAGACCAATTTATTGACCTTATGTTTCACAATCCTATCTGAACCTGATAAGCCATTTTGTGAGTAACATTTTCACTACATACACTGACCTTAAAATATTCTCCAAATGATTATTATGAATTAAAATTCATAAATAAATTATTCATTAACACTTTATTACATCAATCTATAATGAATATACCCTCAAATCTATCTCTTCATCTCTACCTAGGATTTATATTATCTATACCATTAGGTTTATCTACGATTGGCTTACTTAGATGACCAATTTAAAACACTTTAAGGCTATAAAAAATATATAAAACATCATGTACATTTAAAATTAGTCTATATATTCATCTTCCATCCATTTTATCTTCTTGACCAATTCAAATTTTGAGAGCTACAATAATTTCTTGAAAAATAAGCCTATATCTATATATTTTATCTCTCATTTGACTAACCACCACCACCTAGAGGTACCTGAAAGAGTTTAATACATTATAAAATATCTTATCTAGTAATTTTAATCCATCCTAATCTTATTTGAATAATATATTTCACATTGGGTCCTTATTAGGGTTTTAGGTAGGTTTAACACACGTTTTTGTGTTAACAATTGTTCATAAAGGACTACAACTTGAATCCAAAACTAATGCTTACAGATTTTAGATAGGAAACTTCCCCATATCTCTTAAATATATTAGACTCACATTTATAGGTTTCACATGATTATGAATAACTAAAAGTGCTTCTAATGTTTGAATACCTCATTCCATGAACTTGAGAAGGCCTAAAAAAATGATTCATACATTTTCCTTCAAACCATAAATTCAAAATTCATGATCATACTTAAAACAAATTATATCACCTTTATCCATAGTCTCATTTGCATAATTTTCTTGAAATATCATCTTCATACCTCACTAGGCCAGGTAGGGTCTAAGAGTGGTCTAGGTGTAGACTTTTACTGAAGGTCCTACCCCTATAGGCTCACCCTAAAACTCTCATGAATGATTCTATGCCTTACTCACATGCTCAAATAATGCCATATAACCTTCACATTATTTTGTTTATTCATTTCACCATGCATATACCTCTTCATGTTATGACTACACTTCTTATGTACTTGACATCAATGACATGTACCTTCCATGCTATCATAAATAATGATATCAATCATGTAGACATTAGACATTGGTTTCTCTCTTTCTCTCTCTCATTACAACATTCTTCCATGCAGCTTGTCACATCACACTTCCAACTATCCTTAGTCACCTTTGACATCAACCTTCACAAGATGCACCTTTGACATTAATGATAATACTCAATAATATCCCCCTTTGTCATTGACGGAAACCACTCTTAGAAACTTATCTCAATAGGATATTTCTCTTGCACTCCTATCTTTATCCCCATTTTACATTAATGACAAATAAGTCTTATTGGATCACACCTCTTGAAACTAAAAAACTCAACACATAGGATTATGAGTCTATGAAGCATCATACAAACATTATCCCCCTATCTCCATGCATACCTCCTTCAAAAAGGACACAGATACACAAGACCACTCAACTTCTCTTGGAGATAATGAACCACCTGATTATTTCCCATTACCATTTACTTAATGGATAGTAGAGGCAATAATTACTCCCAATTCCTATCTTAGATGCTCACATGTTGCTTTTATAAGGGGATTGGTTAGAATGTCTATAATTTGATCCTTTGTAGAAACATATTCAAGTTAACATTTTGTTCACTTACCTTCTCTCTTAGGAAATGATACTTAATGGGAGTATGCTTAGTTCTTGAATGCATGATAGGATTCTTTGAGATGCTTATGGTACTTGTATTGTCATAATAGATAGGATTGGGACTATCATACTCCACCTTATAGTCCTTTAAGGTATGTCTCATCCATAGGACTTGAGTGAAACATGAAGCTATTGCAATGTACTCAACCTCAATAGTATACAATGAAACTGATGATTGTCTTCTTGCTTATACATGACACTAAACATTCTCCTAAGAAAAAAACTCCTCCACTAGTGATTTTTCTATCATGTAGAATCCCTACCTAATATGCATTTGTATAGGTTTCTAAATCAAACTCCTTTATCCTTGGATACCACAACCCAAATTCAATAGTTCCTTTGAGATACCTAAGTATCCTTTTTACTACTTTAAAATGATATTCCTTTGGGTCTACTTGAAATATTCAAACAAGACATGCCACTTGCATGATGCCAGGTCTGGAGGTAGTAGAGTATAACAAACTTCAATCATTGACCTATATGATGTTTGATTGAAATTTAGAGATTCATCCTCCTTGCTCAACTTATACCCTGTGATCATAGGTGTGCTAACAACCTTTCAATCCTCCATCTCAAATATCTTTACCATATTTCTTATGTACTTAGCTTGTGAAATGAATATACCTCTTTTTGATTGATTTATAACCCAAGGAAGAATGATAGTTCTCCTAGCACAAACATCTAAAATTCCTTATTCATCACATTTGTAAAGGCCTTAGTCACACTCTCACTATTTTCATCAAATATGATGTCATCCAAATAGACAACCACTATCAACTAATGGTCATTTTCTATCTTTATGTATAAATTACTATATATAACTCATCTCTTGAATCCTTAGTCCAATAGGTACTTGTCCAATATAGCATAAAAAGATCTAGGAGCTTTATTTAGACCATAAACATAATTTTTCAATCTACATACATAGTCCTTGTTACCTAATAATGATAAACCCCTAGGATAATCTATGTACACCTCTTCTTCCAAGTTCCCATTCAGAAAATCTGATTTGAAATCCATCTGATACACCGTAAACCCTTTGAATCTCTCATATGCTAGAAACAATTTGATAACCAATAATCTTGCTACTAGAACAAAGCTATCCCCCTTATACTTGATCATACCTATTTAATACCAATCTAGACTTATTCTTGGTGACTTCTCCATATTCATTCAACTTGTTCCTAAACACCCATTTGTGTCAATGTCATTCTTGTCTTTAGGCCTATAACTAGTTCCCAAGTCTCATTTTTATCTATTTGGTCTAACTCCTTATTCATAGCACCTATGCAAAACTTTTCTTTGCTTACTTATACAAGGTTATTAAGTTCAAATTAGATAATATAGCAACATTATCTTGGTTTACGTTACTTACCATATTTCTCTTTATTTACATACATGCACCCTTGTTGCTAATGATTTGTGATTTAGGATGGTCTCTTTGAATCTGTCTTAAAGGAAATTTTGATTCTTGTCTTTCCTCAATTTCTTCTTCTTGATCTATCTATATTATTTATTATTCATTCTTGAAGTCCAAAATATTTGATGCATCCTTTGATTGAGAGTGTGACTTCTTAAAACTTATCTCATAAATCTTCACATTGTTGCTTTCCACTATCTTCTACAACCTCTTATTATAACATCTATAGGCTGATGTTACTAATGAATATCCCAAGAATAATCCTTTATTAGACCTAAAATTGAGCTTACCTAAGTCTTCCTCATCTCTTTTTATAAGGTATCTACTTTCAAATACTCTAAAGTGTTCCAAATTAGCAGGTCTACCTTTCCATAGTTCATAGGGGTTTTTTTAACCATTAATCATTATCAATCCTTTATTCAAAATGTAGACTACAGTTCTCACTACCTCTCTCTAGTATCCATCATATAATCTTTATTAATTTAGCATAGTATTTTCCATTTATTGAACTATCCTATTCTTTTTTTCCACTACCCCATCCTACTGAGGTATCCTAATTGTTGAGAAATATCTCCTTATCCCATGGACCTCAAAAAAATCATCAAATTAATTTTAACAAAACCCTCATCCTCTATCAAATATTAGGTATTTGATATTTACATTCTTTCATTCTCAACTAGAGCCTTGAATGCCTTTAACTTATCATGAGCTTCTGAATTTTCTTTCAAAAATTCTACCCAAGTCATTCTTATGTATTCATTGATGAGTAACATGAAATATCTATCTCCTTGAATGATTTGGATTATTTTAGGTCCACAAAGATAAGTGTGTATTAGCTCTAAAGGTATTATAGTAGAATATTCCATAGACTTGAACATCCTAGTTTGCTTACCATGTTGACATGCCTTACAAAGTATGTTTACAAGTTTGGTGATTTTAGGCATATTCTTTATAGACTTTTTAAAGATTATCTTGACCATAATATCAAAGTTTATGTGGCTCAACCTTATATGACATATCCAACATTCATCCATCTTTATCATAAATCATCTCTCCTTCTTGATCTCATTCAAGACATACAAATTGTTCTTAGTCCTCTTAACATTGGCAATTAACCTCCCTGATTTGGCTCTCCTTATATAACACCCTCTAACATGAAAGGTTAGTGTGTGTCTTTGGTTTCACATTTGAATTACACTAAGAAAATTATGTTTCAAGCCTTCTATATATATCACATTCTCTATCTTAGTCTTCCCTTTGTCCAAACTCAAGATACCCTTACCAAAAATATTATCACTTATGTTATCTCCAAATCTAACTATCCTTGCAACATTCTTCTTCAATGAAATGAACTTGCTCTTGTCCCCTATCATGTGGATTGATAAACCACTATCTATATAACACTTCATGTCTTCATCTTGGATGTGAAAGGTAGTCTGAACTAGCATATATTCTTCTCCTTTAGTCTTTTGCTCCTTCACTCTTTCCATAGGGTCTAAATTCTTGATCAAAATTTTAGTGCTATAACTATATACCTTTTTGTCTTTACTGATCTTCCTTATATGACTTGTCTTGTAATCCCTTGTAATATGTCCTCTATCATTATAGTTATATCACAAAATTCTAATTTTACTATTGAAATGAGCATTCATCTTATTTCTCCATGAGGAATTGATTCTAGTATGATGTCTGCAATCCATAACTCTATGTTCATATTGATTTCATGAGAAATAATAACCATTGAAATAATTCACATACCTTGTTTGTCTAATATAATTTGTCTTTTGATGATTATTTAATGATTCATCTCTACCTTTTTTATCTATTGAAGGAGTTACATTCTTCTTGACTTATTGATGGTTAATTTGGGTCTTAGATTTGAGAGTTTATGCATAGGTCTTTACTCTATCAGTACCATCACTTCTTGATATTCCATTGTCCTTTGAGGTCTGACTCTTCTTATTTTATTTTTGGTCTTATTTGAACCCAATACCTATCTTATCATGTAAAGACCTCTGATTATTCAAAATATCACCAAGGATTTTAGTGTTCTTTTCAAGTTTCTGATGTGTCTTCAATTTGGTTATTGCTTATTCCAATTTTGCCTCGAAATACTCCATTTATATTATGAACTTGGTGCATTCTTCCTCCTTTGTCTTGAGACTTGTAGTTATAATCTCAATTTGAGCTTCTAATTTCTTAATGATTTATTCATGTTCATTGGTGTTATTACTTAGTCTCTTTTCAAAGATATTGATTTGTTCTTCATAGTCCTTAATCAATGATCTCAATTTTTTATTCTTCCTTCTTTGGAACTTCAAATCCTCTAGAGCACTCACCAAATATTCCTCAAGATTCACTTTATCCTCTACTTCATATAATTCTTCTTCTTACATAAGACTTTTCCCTTTTGAATAAACTTTATCGTCTATTTATATGGCTATGAATAGAACTTCATTGTTATCATGATCGACATTGTCATCACCACTATAAAATATACTTTTATCACTTATATTATAGGAGATACTATATTCTTTGGTAAAAAAAACTTTTCTTGTTCTTGAATGACCCTTTCTTGCCTTCATAGCTCTTTTTTCTCTTATCAAACTCATATAACTTCTTATCCTCACCATGATGTTCATCATGCTCATTTTTATCCTTGTTAGGGTACTTCGATGCAAAGTCACCAATCTTACCACAATTAAAACACTTAAATGGCAAATTGACCTTATACTTACCTAATATTTTCTTTAATTTTTTGAAAAATATGGCTTATATATTGTCATCATCAATGTTTATATAAACAACATCCTTGAACTTTTTACCTTGTGACTTTTTATCAACTTTGAATGCAACTTCATTTTTGGAAGGTCTTCCATCACTTTTTCTCATTTCATAGGTAGTTAAGATGCCATGAATCTCATCAATATATAGTTTTTTGAGATCTTTGATCTCTTGTACAGTAGAGACTTTTGAATAAAACTTAGATGTTAAGGAAATTAATACCTTTTGTACTACTATTGATTCTTCCAACTTTTATCCTAGAAATTTGATGACATTTACCACTTCATCAACTCTTAACATATAAGATGCAATGTTTTCATCCTTCTTCATTCTCATACTTTCAAACTACCTTCGATGGGTTTGAAATTTTGCTAAATTGACTTTGGTATCTCCTTTATAGATGGTTTTCAAAGTTTTTTAAATTTATTTTGTTAAATAAAAATGCATGACCTTTACAAATTATACCTATAAAATACCACATAGGATGGAATTCATTACCTTAGAGTTGATTTCACTTACCTTCTTTCCTATTGCATCAGCTGGTGGTGTAGGAAGTGGAGTGAATCCATCAACAATTGATTGACATATATCATAGCCCAAGGAAATCAGATAGGTATTCATTTTTATGATCCAAAATTAATATATATTCCCACTAAGACTAAATACATGGTCCTTGTTGGTTGAGAAACCTCTTTGTACTTGATGACTAGACATGTTTGTGCTTTTAGGATATCATTTAAGTTGTTAAGCCTACTTCAAAAGGACCAGGATATAATAATTTTTTTTATAAATACAATTAATTAATAGGGGTGAATCAATGACATTAATTTATGTTTAAAATTGTACATTATCTTTCATTAACCATCAAATTAATTGAGTGATCAATTAATGCATCAAAAACCAATCATAGAAACATGAAATAGTGAGCATAACACAATATGAGTGAGAAACCCTTGAAGGGAAGAAAAATCACTATGTACTCTATAATTCAACTATATTCATATAATTTTTTTTAAAAATATCAAATTCTATTGAGCACCAAATTAGCTTGGAGTACCAACCCCAAACTGTCAAGCACCCACTTGCTAGGAAACTACAACTCCCTTTGTGACTAAGCACTAACTCAGTCAAATTTAATTTATGTTAATCATCTAATTTGTTTCTAAATAATGATATTATTATCACTTATATCATATATAATACTTAATATTAATGCACACTCTACTTCACTTTCATACTCACTTGCAAATAGGCCTAAACTACTGGGTATATATACTAGATTCATGGTCACACACCACTTGGTCAACCATACACCTTCAACATCTTAGTTAAGAAATAAAATAGGTCTTAATACATCTTATAAACATGATTAAATCATAATTTTAACCCATTTTGGTTTGTCATAACTCAATTAGGCCTTACTATTCCTTTAGGTCTCATGGAGACCTAATTGCATTAGGTTTACCCTCTTAACACTAAAACTTGATCTTATTGGGCCCAAATGGCCTTCTCAAACAATTAAAAATCATTAAAACACTTATCCAAATAAATATTATAACCTCTTCCATGATTTATTATACCTACATCTTTCATTCATATCATGAAAGCTCCTTTAGGACAAACTGCCCTATTAGGTCTATGTACCTCAAAAGTCTATCTTAAAATAATGAAGCTTAGATACCATTATGCTACTCAACCATGAAAAATGTAACATGAATATATATTCTCCGTGACCTTAGGGTAATCACCAAATTATTATAACACATTCACTTAGGAAATAAAGGCTCAATAACATCGTTGCAACTCACTTACTTAGAACTGCTAAATCACTTCAAAAACCAATCATGAAGAATTAGACATCCAATGCTTGTGTAAACACTTGTCATGAATATTTATACATAAAAATGGTCTTATTAGATATTAAAAACATTATTAAATATAAAATTCATATTTTTTAATGGAAAATATTAGTCTTGTAGACCAATTTTTTGACCTTATGTCTCATAGTCCTATCTGAACTAGACAAGCCATTTTGTAAGCAGCATTTTCACCACATATACTAACCTCCAAAGGATTATCATGACTCAAAATTCATAAATATTTTATTCATGTACTTTATTTCATTAATATATCATGTAGAGACCCTCAAATCTATCTATTCATCTCTTCCTAGTATTTACATTATCTACACCATTAGGTCCATCTATGACAGGCTTATTTGGATGACCAATTTAGAATAATTAAAGGGTAGAACCTAGCTATAAAACATCATGGACATGTAAAATGAGTCTTTATATTATTTTTCCATCTATTTTCTCTTCTTTACCAATTTAACTTTTGAGAGATATAATAATTACTTGACAAATAAGCCTGTATATGTACATTTTCTCTCTCATTTGACTAACCACCACTACCTAGAGGTACCTGGGAGAGTTGACTATATGATCCAATATTTTATCTAGGAATTTGAATCCATACTAAGCTGATTTAGATAATATATTTCATATTGGGTCTTTATTAGGGTTTTAGGGAGGTTTAAAACATGTTTTGGTGTTTATGATTGTTCATAAAGGACTGCCACTTGAATCCAAAACTAATGCCTAGAGATATTAGTTAGGACCCTTACCCATCTCTCTTAAATATATTATACTCTCATTCATAGGTTTTACATGATTATGATCAACTAAAAGTGCTTTTCAGGTTTGAATACCTCATTCTATGAGCTTGAGAATCCTTAAAACAATGGTTCATGAATTTTCCTTCAAACCATAACTTAAAACTTCATGATCATACTTAAAATAACTTATCTCACTCTATCCATTCTCTCATGTGGATAATTGCCTTAAAATCTCATATTCATACCTCATTAGGCTAGGTAGGGTCTATGAGTGGTCTAGGTGTAGACTTAGACTAAAGGTCCTACCACTATAGCCTCACCTTAAAACTCTCATGAATGCTTCTATACCTTACTTACATGCTCAAAAAATGACATACAAACTTCACATACCTATGTTTATTCATTTCACTATGCATACCTATTCATGTTATGACTATGCTTCTTATGCATTTGATATCAATGACCTATACCTTCCTTGATAATATAAATAATTATATCAATCATGCAGACATAAGACATTAGTTTCTCTCTTTCTCTTTCTCTCATGACAACATTTTTCCATGCACCTTATTACATCACACTACCAACTATCCTTAATCACCTTTGAAATAAATGATAATTCTCAACAATCCACTCAAGATTATTGTTGTTAGTTCATTCATCAAATCCCATATCTTTATGAACTATCACTAAGAAGCTAGGTAGCTCTAAAACCCTTGTTAAACACTGTATATGACCTGATAGAAGAGATAAGCCATATAAACACTAAAAATTTATTTAAATGGCTATTGCATCACTTGTTTGACCTTTTTTCTTATCATAGACATTTGATTGAGTAGAGTGTTGGCATGTGTGGACAATAGTTGTACAAAAAATGGCTTGAAAAGCTCCTATTTGAGCTTGTGTATAGGGTTTTATGTTGGAGAAGCTCTCCTAATCATTTTTAAAGGGTATTTAATCCAAGGTATAGATTTTATCATCATATTTAGGTAATTTAATAAGTTTATATGGTCATATTATAGACTTCAAGTGATCAAATAAGCCTTAATGAAAAAATCATGAACAATATGGCTTCAATAAGGTAGGGGTATGGATTGGCTACAAGGTTTCAAAGAAAAAATAAGTTCCAAAACACCTTGAGGAACCTATAAACATCACCTAAGTATAACTTGGAGTCATGAATCAAGGATAAAGATAAGACTCAACACTCAAAGCTACTTGAAATCTCCATGACATGGAAGCTCTCTCTCTCTCTCTGTATTCTATTGACTAGTTAGAGTAAAGACCAAATGCAAGATGACTTCTATTGATTTTAAAAAGATCCATTACCTATAATATAATACTCATTAAATCATCAATATATGATAGAGGCATTTCATGGCACAAAAATAGATTTTCCTTTAGAGGTCATGCCTTGATAACAAAGAGAGAAGTTATGAATTTCAACACCATTCTCACAAAGAAGGAGCATTACAAGAGATAAAATTTGGCATAAAGGATATTCAATGGTGTCAAATATCAATTTAAGAGCTTGTAACTATCCCAAGAAGTAGATAGGTAACTCCATTAGAAGGATTTATGATCAAGAAGGCATCAAAATTACCAAGATGGCCTCTTATGCCACCCTTATGAAGAGTTACACTAATAAATGTCCTAGAAGGAAAAGAGGCAAGATGAAAACACATTATTTTCAAGATTGGTGTCACTCTTTCTCTATTTTTAGCTAATATAATCATGATAGGAAACTCATGAATTCTCTTCTTGTCCTATCCTTCTCTTTTATTCTAATTCATATATAAATGAAGCCTTAAAAAGCATTGAATATATCCTCAAACTAGTTATGGTGAAGCCCTACCAATTTTAAGACTTGTAATTTCATTTGAAATCAATTAAAGCTAAGTTTTACTATTTTATTATTACATACATTGATTTTGAGTGACTTTTTCATGAATGTTTTGTGATGGTAATATTACTTCCTTGCATTTGTCCTTCTCTTTCATGCCTCTATGAGAGTTAATTTTCTTTTCATAGGTCATGTGATATGTAATACATGGTTTTTTTAGTTTAAGTGTTGAAATATCATTAATGTCTACTTTTAGGCCTCTTAACTAATCACCTTAGCTACTAAAATAACCATAGCCTTCCTATATAATTATTAGTGTGGTAGGATCTATTTTGAATCTATAAAATTAGATTGTAACTTGTCATTTCATAGCGCAAAAAATAGAAAGTAGAGGACCCTATATTTGGTACATCACCTCCATATTTGCTTATTATTTTTAGCTCATTTATATCCTTTTTACTTGTAAGTGTGATAAGTTTTTTAGAGTTTTGGGTAAAACATCAAGGGAGCTATCCTAACCTAGAGGTTCAATCCACTTATTAAGTCACCCATAACCTAGGATTGTTCCCATGATATCATCTAGTTAGGAAGACTTGAACAACCTTCCTAGGGTAGTAAATTAGATAGATAATAGTTATGAAATGCCTAGTGGGACTAAATTTGAACAAGGTTGTCTAAGATTGATGCTAGTCTTGGTAAATTTATAGATGTAACAATCTCCTTCATGCAACATCTAGCAACTCTAGCAAGTTCTTAGCTCTTGGTTATAGACTATCATGCTAATTTTCATGCCAAAGGTGATAACAAGGTCAAGGTCCAGAGGTATTCCTTTTGATTTTTTTGAATTACCTTTATTTTTAATCAAGAGAAAGAAATTTCTCCATACTCTTCCTTATACCAAGACATCTAGAAGAAAGGCTCATTTATAATATACTCCAAGCTCTCCAAAATCTAGAAATATGGCTTGAAATATTCCTTTTATGCCATTCAATGGTGGATATTCTATAAACCCTAAAAAATATTATGATATCCCTATGGCATCCCTTAAGAGTGTCTTATAATTTAGTAGAGGAAACACTATCACTTTCATTGAGCACATAAGATATATGGTTAACTTTTACAAAATCCATAATGTCACCCAAGAAAATTTAGCCATTACATTGTTGGAAATCTCATTCAAGGTCAAATATTTGGATTAGTATAAGACTTTGAATCTTAATTCAATTAATTCATGGGATGAATTAAGAGACAAGTTAATTAAGAGGTTTGAAGACAAGAGTGATCATTTATCACTAGATAAACAATTTGTTAGGATTGTGGAGCTAAAAGCTTCACTGATGCAAACAGGAGAGGAGGTTGCTGAAGATTACAGAGAAGTTGGGGTCGGTCTGATCAGTCGACGTCGGCAGGATAGCAAAGGGAAGCAACCGACGTCGGTCATATATCGGCCGACGTCGGTCACCTCCAGGCAGACAGGGACCGGCGTCGGTCGCCTGTGTGGTTCGACTGCGAGCTATTTACGGGCAGTTAGCTAACGAACCAAGTGTTTGCATGAAGAGATCTATTTTTAGACTGTGAGCTGTGGATCTAATTATTGTAATTAGATGTCTAATTATTGTTTGGATGAGATCTATATAATAGACTCATGGTTGTATTGGAAAAGTGTGCTAGGGAGTAAGAGAGCATAATTATAAGCTCCTTCTGTGTGTGAGGTAGAGCAATGGTGTGTTCCTCCTAGTGCCACAGTACCAGGTGTGTTGGTGCTGGATTGGAGAGCCAGCTGGGTTCTTCAAGAGTGTAGGATCTTGGTCACAGTTGCATGGCCTATATAGGAGATCTACATGGTAAGTAAGATCATTGATCTGCAGGTGTATGTGTGTGCAAGGTCGAGGTTCACAGGTGAGCAGAACTGTTGTTTGATTTGCAGGTGTGCAAGGTCATATAGACAGCAACACAATAGGGAGCAGTATCAGGCAGGATCTACTTGGAGTACAGGGGTTGTACTCAGATAGAGCAAGAGGAAGGCAAGGAAGTTCCTTCCATAAGTATGGTCTGTTGAATTACAGGTTATTACAGGTTCATGGGAGATCTACTTGAAGTACTTTGAGTACTTGTGGAGCACGTGGAGTGCTTGTGGAGTGCGTGGATCACTTGTGTTATGTGTGGAGCATGGGAGGTGAACACCAACTCTGTATTTGAGTTGGGTGTTGTGACCTGTGAGAGGGAGAGCTTTGGGGAGAAGAAGTACTGTTCACTTGAGGTGTGGGAAACCTCTGTAAGGTGGTGGAGAAGAAGTGGCATCTTCTTTATTATATTCTTTTCTGTATAAAGTGTTAATACAAGTTGTGTATTGTCTCTCATATGCTGTGTTATTCTGAATTCTAGTTACTTGGTGAATCTGGTTTATTTCCGCATATTAAGTTGTTTGAAGTTTGGTAATCAATTGTATGTTTCCGGTTTCGCATCCTGACAAGTGGGATCAGAGCATGTTTGTTGTTCTAGATTCCTGACAAGTGGTATCAGAGCTAAGGTTGCAGGAAGCAGGTTGTGTTTTGATTACAGGGCACTCTCAGGGGTTTCTGATCGAGTGGGAGTAGAGCAACGGCAGATCAAAGTAAGCTAAGAATGGAGGAGTTGAAAAGCACAGACGGTTACTCACGGTCCGATGGAAAGAAAGAGCAGGTAAAAGAACATTGTTGGTTGGTAACAGATCAACATGAAGAAATTGAAGATACAGATGTAGCAGGTGTTGTTGCACAGGATGTGTTTGCAGGTTTCTTGGATAAAGTTGAATCTTGGATAAAAGATTCGGTTGCCTCTTTCCATGCATCCCCAGGTAGAGGAGCTGGTAAGCCTTGCCAAAGAATTGGCAAAGGGGAAGTGAAGCTAAAATTGCAGGCGGCCAACACACAGGTGTTGATGAAGGTCATGCAGGTCCCAGGTTTGGAGATATGGCTAATTTCTTCAGAAAGATTGGGTGATGAGAGATGCACAAGAACTCTCACAGTGGTAGCACTTGAATTAGCTGGTGGTAAGAAAACATGTATACTTTATCTACCTGTTTATATTACTGATTCTTCTTCTATTGCGGAGACGTGGCTTCATAGGCTTGGTCACATGAGCAGGAAGGAGATGCATGTTCTTAAGTGGAAGATAGATATATTTGATAGGCTTAAGAACTGGAAAGCCTTGGTGTTCTTGGAGGAGATGGCAGACAGAGTTCAGTGGATGAGGCTGGATACATCTGAGCAGAGCAGTTTGGACATGGGTTTTGATCCAAAGGAGCTCGCGGGTAAAAAGTCATCACTCACAGGCGAACACAGACACCGGCGTCAGTCAGGTGGAACTGGCGTCGAACAGACAGGTGCCGATGTCGGTCATGTGCAGACCGAAGCCAGCGATGTCGGGCAGGGTAAGACCGGCGTCGGTCATGGGATCGACGTCGGCAGTATGTAAGACCAATGTCGGTTAGGAGGACCGACATCGGCAGCAGGGACACCAGTGCTGGCAGGTTGGTAGTCAGGTATAGATGCATGGAACCGACGTTGGTCGGATGCAGACTGTGGAGTGACCGAGGTCGGTCACTGTAACAAATTTTGGGTGGACAGCATGTTGTCAAGGAGTCTCAAACACCCATACGGAGGACTGAAGGCGTAAGTAGGCCCTCAAATTCATGTTCCTCTTCTTCATACTTGTTGCTGATTGTATAGCAGGAAGGATCCAGGAAACAGGTGTGAGCTAGATAGGATTATGATGCAGAACCAGATGGGTGTTTTGGTAGGTTTGCCAGCTGGATGAAAGCACAGAGATGAATGGATTCCTTAGTAGAAGAATAGAGAGAACGGATACGTGAGATGAAAGACCAGGTATATGGTCTTGAGGGAGCTGCAGGACAGTTGTACCAGGTTTTGACAGGTGGAGGACGAAGCATGGCTTCAGTCGATGTCAGGGTAACTACTGTGGTTTGACTTACCAGGAGGATGATGGTCATGACATCATTCTGTTACTGTATGTGGACGGTATGTTTTGCTATAGCAGGTTTGTACATACAGGGTTTTTTGAGCTAAGGGTAAGATTAGTTCAGTGGCATGTCAGGGGGGAGTTTTGAGCAGCGAAATTCTTTGACATGGGAGGCATGGAGATCACAGGTTGATTTTGTCTCGAGTGGGAGCTGATGTGAATCAGGGGTTGGCAAGGTTCGGGATGCAGAACTGGAGCACACTAAGGGCTGGACAGGTACAGTGTCTGAAATCACATGAGGTCTGGTATAGACCTGAGTATTCCCATGCAGTGGGAGCTGTCAGAGTTAGGAGCCAATTCGGGGAAGTGGGTTCTCAGATTTTCTGAGAGGGACCGGCAGCAGGTGTTGCTATGCAGGGTCAGGACTTCACTACAGGTGTTGTAGGTTCGGATGTGGCAGGGTACTCAGATGACAGGAGGTACATCACAGGTTGTGTGGTGGGTTGTCTTCAGGTGGGAGCTTGAAGAGGAATACAAACCAGGAAACAGATTAGACAGAGTACAGGTACAGGTACAGTGCAGCTATTTATCTCCAAGTGGGAGATTGTTAGGATTGTGGAGCTAAAAGCTTCACTGATGCAAATAGGAGAGGAGGTTGCTGAAGATTGCAGAGAAGTTGGGGTCGGTCTGATCAGCCGACGTCGGCAGGATAGCAAAGGGAAGCAACCGATGTCGGTCATATATCGGTCGATGTCGGTCACCTCCAGGCAGACAGGGACCGGCATCGGTTGCCTGTGTGGTTCGACTGCGAGCTATTTACGGGCAGTTAGCTAACGAACCAAGTGTTTGCATGAAGAGATCTATTTTTAGACTGTGAGCTGCAGATCTAATTATTGTAATTAGATGTCTAATTATTGTTTGGATGGGATCTATATAATAGACTCATGGTTGTATTGGAAAAGTGTGCTAGGGAGTAAGAGAGCATAATTATAAGCTCCTTCTGTGTGTGAGGTAGAGCAATGGTGTGTTCCTCCTAGTGCCACAGTACCAGGTGTGTTGGTGCTGGATTGGAGAGCCAGCTAGGTTCTTCAAGAGTGTAGGATCTTGGTCACAGTTGCATGGCCTATATAGGAGATCTACATGGTAAGTAAGATCGTTGATCTGCAGGTGTATGTGTGTGCAAGGTCGAGGTTCACAGGTGAGTAGAACCGTTGTTTGATTTGCAGGTGTGCAAGGTCATATAGACAGCAACACAACAGGGAGCAGTATCAGGCAGGATCTACTTGGAGTACAGGGGTTGTACTCGGATAGAGCAAGAGGAAGGCAAGGAAGTTCCTTCCATAAGTATGGTCTGTTGAATTGCAGGTTATTGCAGGTTCATGGGAGATCTACTTGAAGTACTTTGAGTACTTGTGGAGCACGTGGAGTGCTTGTGGAGTGCGTGGAGCACTTGTGTTATGCGTGGAGCATGGGAGGTGAACACCAACTCTATATTTGAGTTGGGTGTTGTGACCTGTGAGAGGGAGAGCTTTGGGGAGAAGAAGTATTGTTCACTTGAGGTGTGGGAAACCTCTGTAAGGTGGTGGAGAAGAAGTGGCATCTTCTTTATTGTATTCTTTTCTGTATAAAGTGTTAATACAAGTTGTGTATTGTCTCTCATATGCTGTGTTATTCTGAATTCTAGTTACTTGGTGAATCTGGTTTATTTCCGCATATTAAGTTGTTTGAAGTTTGGTAATCAATTGTATGTTTCCGGTTTCGCAACCTGACAAGTGGGATCAGAGCATGTTTGTTATTCTAGATTCCTGACACAATTGACCACTATCAAGAGGAATCCATAAAAATTCATTCCATAATTCAATTTTAGGTTTCAAAAACCATGGTATAGAATCCTAATTATTGAGAGACATACTCCAAATTATACTTTTCTCTACTATCACAAAGCATTGAATAGTGACACAACTATTATGATATAATCCATGGGAGGAGAGACCTTACCTAAAGCCTATAACCTTGACATCAAAGCTAAAAACAACCTCATATAGGCTAGAAATATATCCCCAAGGCCTCCCATGCCGTTTTTATTAATATACATTCCCCTACTCCCACTCTTTCTCCCATTCCTACATTAGCCGATGATAAGTTGGTTGCTCCTAGTCAACCAATTAAGTTAAATGATGTTAAAGGATTACTTAAGACCCTCACAAAAAAGCTTATAGAAATGGAACAAAGAAAAAAAAAAAAAATCATAGACCTTATCAATATCCATATCAATTCAATGGATCCTATTAGCCCAATAGGCAACCTTTCTAAGGCAATTCTCAAGGGCAAGGGTAGATTATCAGTATTAGATCATATAGTAGCTATAATCCAAATGCTACTTCCACTTCTAGATCCCTAGTACCTACTCAAAATATATTTTTATAAGAGCATGATTGGCCTTCTAAATGGGATCAACCTCCTACTCAGTACTCTAATCAAAATGAAGTTTTCAATCAAGTTTGTATGGCACAAAATGGAACCATTCCTTCTATGACATAAGTTGAAGTCCCAAATTAGGTTATGACTAATGGAGATCGATTCCAATCAAATGATACATTAGAAAATTTTTAGGAGGGATATTTTTGTGTAGTTAATTAATTAGGAAGAACAATTAAGGCTAATGATACTCATATAGCCGCTAATACAAGGTCTAAAAGGAGAGAAATTGATGATACTGAAGAGATGGGTAAAAGTGCAGCCATTATGCCCTATATGTCCCAAGGAACAAGAGATGTTAATGAAAATCATAAGGAATAAGAAAATAAAAGAAATCAAAATGTGAAGGGTAATTTCATTCCCCAAATGATGTAGCCTCAAAATAGTATGGCAGCTCCTAAAGGATAACAAGAGTTATCATCTCTTTCATCAACATTGTAAACCAAATAAAGAAGGTGAATATAACATTTCCAATGTGGGATAAATTGGATCTTCCTAATTAAAGGAAAATAATTAAATAGTAATTATCAAAGCTCATCTTTTTAAAAACATCATCTAGAAGAGAGAGTGCAGTTTTCACAAACAATCCTACACCTACTAGTGGGCAGCCAAGCAAAGATGATAAGCCACCTCCTTTTTATGTTTTAGTGATCATTGGATATTTTCTAGTAATTAATTTCATGATAGATAGTGGGGAAAATAATTTTATGATGCCTAAATAAATAAAAATAAGTAATGCCTAAAGTATGAGTCTAATGCCAAAGGTGTCTTGTAATTATATGGTTCAACTACTAAGACCATGTGTTTGAGTAAAGGTCAGAGCCTTACTCTTAATGATTTTCATAATTTAACCATTGCCAAGATGTTATTGTAGTGTATTTTACACCATAATTTTCTCTTTGATTTTTAATATAATTCACCATTGTTGATGCCTAAAAATGTATCATAGGTGCCCAGAGTGTTCAAGAACACTTCTCATTTAAATTTTTTAAGAATTCATTGCATGAGTTGTAGGTTGTGATAATCCTATTATCGGTTGATGAAATAGAGGCAAATAAAGTGGGATATTTCACAATATTTGTAATGTTTGGTGGTTGGGATCCACCATGGCCAAAGTCAGTCTATCCAAAATATGAAGTATGTTATGCTAAGAATGGTGAATTATGATCAAGAACTATTATAAAGACTAATCTAAGATGAATATTTACAATGCAGATTAAGATAAATTAATCTAATAAAGTGAGGATCAAAAAGAAGGGTAAGTTAGAGAAGAGAGGTAACTTATCTTCATTCTAGATATCATGACAAATTTCAAATATCATCTAAGTATGCATTTAACCAATGTATGATGAGAAGTAACATAAGATCAAATCTTAATAGACATTAGGCAAACATCTAAGGATGGTGTAAAATAATGAAAATAAGAATCAAGTTCAATTTAAATATTTACCCCTATAATCAAACAACATTAGCCCAAACGAAATAAGAGTAAAAAAATGAAATGAACCTAAAGACTTTTAATTAACCTACTATTGGCATAAGTTAACAACTCTGCATTCAAATGTACACATCAGGAATTCATAAGAAGCATTCAAATCTATAAATTATAAAAAATAAGTGAGAGAGAAGCTAGGATAATAAAAGATATAAGAAAATTTAGAAAAACTTTATAGAATTCCTTGCTTATATTAATTGCTCAAAATTTACAATTAGCTCTTGGCTCTGAGAAATCCCCCAAAATTTTACAATTGACAATACTCCTTTTATACAAGGTAAGGAAGTATGTCATTTAGTCATATCCAATTATAAAATTGCAAGTGTAAGGACAACTATGATTTTTTACAAATTTATAGAATATACTAGACTTTTCCTAATGGACTAACCTATAGGCAATGTGTTTTACAAGTTGCACATTACTTTACAAGAAGAATATTCTATTTTCAAAATATCACAAAGTTTCTACAAAAAAGAATATTCCTAACTAGCTTTGAGGCCAATGTATCAATGCAGCCCCCTATTTCTACTGAAGAACCTTCATTGTTTTCTCATGTTACTCATGTATCAACCTAAGGTTAACAACAGGCTCCATGAAAAGTTCATTTTCTTGGTCTACCAAGTTTTTAAGGTCTCTATCATTTCTTCCCAAGGCTTCTTTAATGCTCCTTAATTCAATAATATTTTCTTATACTATTAGAATCATATCCATGACCCTACTATTGTCCACTCCATGTTTGTCTTGGCTTCTACTCTTAACTTCCTACATGACTAAGGTGGTTATGTGTTTGAACTCTTCATCCATGATGAGGCCCATGGAGCTAAGTGTAGTTAGTTTTGTGATCATGGTCCCTAGGAAGTGTTCCATCCTATTTAGTAGTTCCTTATCATCCTCAAGGAGATCTTCTAAATACTTAGACTAGGTTCTCAAACCCTTGACCTTATCCATAATAAATCCCATGACTATGTTGAGATGAGCCAGGTTAATGGTATTGAAACTAGGGATTTGATCTTCAATCAAGATGTTGGTTAATTCTTTCATTTTATATATTAAATTCTACCATTGGGTGATTAAGCTTTTTGATGTTGCATCCTGTTGGCTCAATACATTCTATTTGGATCTTATTAACTTTAGAGAATTAAACATTTCATAAAAGGATGCTTTTAACATCTTAATCATAACATTAGGAACTAGCAATATAGTTTATTTCTCTAAATTTTCCTTTTGATTTTATAGATTCTCCTTTTGTTGTTACATACCTTTGAGGGTAGCCTACAACTGGACTAACTATGCTTGGGCCAATTCAAGCACATTTTCCTCAAAAATAGGGATTTCTCCTAGTTTTTTTCCCCCTACAGTTAAGCCAAAAAATGGTTCTACTTTTTAAAAAGTGAACTCTTCTCCTTTGACCATGGATTTCTTCTCTGTCACCTTCTATAGATGTTATCACATAGGGTTTCACCTGTCTTGATTATGTAGCTTGTTGTGAAATTTCCTAATGTATACACCCTAAATTGCTCAAGTAACCAAACATATCATGTATTTTCATAGTCCTTTCATAGAAGACTCCAACTAGAGAATATGGGCTTTGATCACATTTGGCCATGTCTTTCATTTTATCCATTTGGGTCTAGTTCTAAGCTTGACTCACCTTTTTACCCATTATCAATCACCTTGAGCCTTTCAAATGGTCATTCCACCTTAGCTAGTTCAGGTTTCCCATGCTCATTCCATCCCCCTAGTCCCTAGCCTTTAGGATAGGAGCATTGAGATTGGATTACAATGCTGAAACCTAGGGTGTCCAGTTTCTAGCACTCCTATCCAAAGCCAATTTGAGCCTAAATGGTCAATTTCTTTCATTAGATGGGTCTTACCCATTTTATTTTCTTTTTTCCTAAGTTTTCAAATGTTGGCCAAACTCAAATAAATCTCCCAAATTCAAAATAATGAGTCTCTTATATAAAGGACTACACAAGGCATTTTATTTTTAGCACTTACTACTTTAGCATATTAGACATAATAAAAATCAGCAATAGTATATATCAAATTCTCTACATCACACATAGACTTGCATGCTTGATCAAGGAAGGGCCTAGGCAAAATTCATTCTTACATCTATCATGCGCATTGATTATGCACATTCCCTAAGGGAGAACTATATTTGATCTGATATCTTAGCTTGAGGGTTAATGTAGGTAGTGGTCAAGACAGTAGGGGTTATAGATCATGTGATCATTCTTTTCTTAACCTAGTTTTCATCCCTTTTTTATTTTGATGTATTCATTTTTTGCATGTGTGTATATGGATACAAGTATTGAAGACTAAAACAGACCTACAACAAGCTCTATCAACTTCTAGCCTCCAAACTTTGGTATATAGGCTCAAATTGACTAGTCAAACAAAACCCAAAAATATTTGAACCTTAGGATAGTAGTGTCAAGAGGGAATATAGTGCCAAATACTAGGGTGTCTTATTCTAACACTCCTATCCAAGAAAAAATAGAAGCCAAATTCAGATTCTTGATAGTGTCTCATTCTTGCACCTCAATTACTAGCCCTTGAATCCTTCATTTTATTTTGAATTTAGATAAGTTTATTTATCTCTTTTGCATAATTCCCTGTTAAAATCTATATTTTCCCCCATTAAAATAATTTTTTCCTATTATTATAGACCCTTATTATTTAGGATCTAAACACTAGATTTCAAAAAATAATAAAACATTTGGTGAACCCAACATAATTATTATAGGCACCATAGCAGAGTCATACTCATGATAAATATTCATTATAAGCATATTTTTTGGGTCCCATCTCATATATCAATACACTATGGTTAAGATTAAATGACCCCACACAATAGAGTACTACTCATGAGAAATATTCACTACAGGCAGATTTTTTGGGTCATATCTCATGTAAAAACACATTACAATTAAGATTAAATGATCCCTCATCATAGGTTTTAGCTCCATCTTGATATATTTCTCAATCATATACATCATATTAGAGGCCATAGGGTATTCAGTTATAGATAGATGAGCCTTCTTCAAAGCACATAGTTTCACCTGCATAACTAATAAATTTGAATTTTGTAGAATATTCACACATAACTATGGTAAGTACACAATAAATAGTATCATATATAGAGCACATTCCTACACAACATGAGTAGTATGGGCACTTGTTCAGTTGGTTGATAGGGTTTAAATAGTGATACAACATATAATAATACAACATACAATCATACTAATTTTAGTTCAAAAGCTTCACTTAGTAGGGAAATGATGTATCCAAAGGTCTAGCTAAACTTTATATTCTTGAGCCACTCTCAAGGAGGTAATATGCACATAGTGTTATCTTACACCCCCTACTAACAACTAACATTCCTGATTCCAAATATCCATCCCTAGCCAAACCAATTTATCCAAATCTAGACCTTACCAATATCCTACTTTTTCCAATTCCAAACCAATTCACTCTACCAAATCAATTTTACAAATTACAAAACCACCAAATTTTTGCTTACATATAATCACAAGTCAAACCTAAACAACACATCCAAACATATCATGAACAGTCGAATCACATCCCAAATGCTATCTTACCAAACATATCAAAATAGATAAACTACATATCCCAGTACTATTTTACCAGACATATACAACCTTTAACATCAATACCACATCAACTACTTCTAATCAACAAATTACACTAAAATTAGTAATATATTTCAAATCCCATAACATAGTACATATGAGTCAAAACCAAAAACTAGTATCCATATATATATATATATATATATATATATATATAAGTTTTAAAATACATATACACTATATCAAATATAATCAATCATGAATGGGCATCATGCCCTCACTTTCAATCTCACTCTCTCCTCTAGTACCCTAGATTCTAGTCTCACGCTCGACATCCCCATACCTCCTTGAGGTCTTGAATGCCTCTTACACTGATTATCTCACTCTAGTAATTGACCATCCTCCTCATGTAAGTCCACATACTACCTCTACAAATATATGTAATCATCCATAATATACGTACTCATTAATCCATAATTAGGAGGAGGCATCCTATGCTTATCTTGCTTAGCCCTTAGCTCATCTCTCTCCTCTATTACCTTAACACATGCAGTTGTAGCTATAGCAACCTTGTTAAATAAATGAGCATAAATTCCAATTGTATCTATTTCTCACTCTATCAAACCTCTTCCACAACATCATCAAGAGCATGCCATGTGAGCTCATGAAGTGTAGACTCAATGATGGTATCCTAAAACCCATCATCTCCACCTCTTACCCCAGTGTATGCTTCATCTTGAGCACCTTCCACTCCACCTACACACAAAAAGTATAACACTATGTTAGACATACATTTTCGAAACAAGATAAAACATGCACAAACTCAAAATTGTACAAAACTCAAATATAAATGATGCTTACCTCCCATCATCTAGATTGGAGTAGGGTCCTCATACTCTGGGGTATCCCATCTACCAATAGGATATAATGGAGCCCATCAATGCCTTGCCCACCATGTGGTAAATGCCTTTATACATCCAACATCATCTACATTATGAATTTACATATCTACCTCTCATGCATCCAAAGGTAATGGTGCTAACCTAGCCTCAGTAGGCCTGCCATGAGCTCTTGATCTCATTGGTACCCATGCACTCCTCACCCACACCCATGCTATTGGGGGCACATCCTATGGAACCCTAAACTATCTAGTCATGTGATCATACTAAAATCACTCATACACTCTAGGCTAATTATCATGTAACCAACAACTGACCCTAATATAATGCAACTATACTCCATCCTTGAGCTACCCAAGAAATCCTCTATAGGGCCTCCATATGATATCTTGAACCACTAGTCTATCTAACACTCATTTATAGTGATCCATCCCAAGAGACTTGATAACCAATGAACTCATACACCACTCCCCATATGGCTGTGGAGGTGCCCACCTCTCTCTTGGTAATCCTAGTGGTTGTTGAACTGCTATGTGCTCATAGGCCCAACAATGTAATAAAGTAGCCACACTCAGACCACCACTAAATTCCTCCTAAGTAAACCTATATATATATATATATATATGTATATATATATGTATATCTATATATGTATATATATATATATGTATATGTATGTATGTATGTATAAGTGGTAAAGCATAGTCCTACCCTATAATAACATAGTGCCATATACCTTTACACTATGTATAACCCTATGCATCCTATATGCAATCGATACCCCACTCCCATCCACTACAACAAAAGAAGCCAACAACACTGCCAACTACTTTTGTAGACATAGAACACTCTACTAAATGATAACTAAAAATACATCACTATCACTACCTCTCTTATGTATGCTAAGGGAACACCAAAAAAATACAAGGATGCATGATCAATGGTATTTGCACCCATATCATCCTGTAAAGCCATACATTATCCACTAACTGGTAAATGCAAAATATGGTACACATCTTCCAGAGTAATAGTCATCTCTCTATTAGGAAGCCAAAAAATATAGGTGTCTATATTCCACCTCCCACATAAGGTGGTAATCAAATTCATATCCTACTACATAGTGCCTAGGTCACACATATGACCCAAACCTGCCCTATCCATCATAGCCCTCTTATCAGCTGATAAAGGCAACAATCTCAGAGTCTCCATCACTTGGCCTTTATGAAACTGCCTCATCCATACCTCACCATAAAAAACACAAGAAAATAGCATGAATATCATTCAACCATGCCAAACCAATAATCAAGCAAATGATAATAACTAAACTAAGCATCAGCCTAGAAAATCTAGCCTCTAGGATAATAGTGCTAGGTACAAGATAACAACGCTAGATAGGAGCACTATAACCTGGATAGTAGTGTTAGAGCCTAGAAAATAGTGATGGAAGAAGAATAGGATTACTGAACCTAGTAAATTTTTTCTAAAAATCTTCAAAATAACTCAAAATCATCAAAAATAGGCTTTCAAATAGGCGTAAATCATGTGTTTTAGCTACTTACCAGGGTAACCTCTTCCACTAGCCTCAATCTGGGCTACTAACTAATCAAACTAGGTCATGACAAGTGCTCATCTCCTTAACATATCTCCTACTTCAAATCTCCAAATCTCAAACTAGTCAATGCACAAATGATTTAAGAATCAATCCAAATTTTCCTATATCAAACAACTTTTCATTCAAAACAAAGTACTATTTTGCCCATAACTTGAACCCAATAGTTCCATTTTACAAACCATTTTGTTCCACAAAACCATGATGACAATGCCTTCAATATCCAATAAACCTCAATCTCTTATTATATCATTTGCCTACTATGGAACACACATCTATATACCTATTTCATACCTAGACTTATAACTTGGTCCTCACCAATAACAACTAGGTCCTCACCAATCAAAGATCATTCAAATTTCAAATAACTTAGTGTAAATAATAAATCAACTTCTCAAATCAATCCAAACTATACCAACCTTATTCCTAGCATTACACCACTAGTCATCACTTTTGACTCAACCTCCTCTATTACAAATTTCATCCCTCTCCCTAAAAAAGGGGCATCATTCCTACTATTCTTATTTCTACACTTACCCATCACACCTATCCACTCTCATAGTTGGATACACCATGGTTCTTACACCTCTAGTAGGCAGAATTATTAGATTCACCTCATATCAATCAAAATATATAGTGATTCAAACTACATGGGTCACTTAACATGGTTCTTACACCTAAAATAGTTAGAATTAATAGATTCAACTTAGATTGGTCAAGATATATAGTGGTTAAGATTACATGGGTCATTCAACATTACTTAGGACATTTAGATGGACATACCTTCAGTTTATAGATACACAGATTACTTAGATACATATTGGTTCAAATCATATGGATTTATAGTGACTTTGATACAGATTTAAACTAAATATTAGATTTGGGGGCATGTACATCACTACATGTCTCATACATACAACTTCATACAACATGACACAGTTATAGACTAGATAGAAAATTATAGGCATAGTGCAGAGCACATTATTTTGATCTCCAATTCCTTAACATGGGACATGACATGATAACTCATTTCACATGTGGCTATATAGATTACTAGACTATATAAATACATCAGTCATACACCAAAATTGGGGGTATGGCACATATGTTCATGTTCCTCATCATCTAATATTATACAAATTAGAATGTCAAGACATTCCATTTTCTTCTTACACATTTACCAAAGTTTTAAAATTACACCCAAGCATACTAAGGTTATCACTAGGTTGGATCATAAAATCATCTAGAGCGGTTGTTCCATAGCATTACTCAGACCCAGGAGTTTGTGTACAATAGAGGGGAGACATTAGTTTTAGAGCTTTGAGCACTTCTCATTCCTAGTTTAGATTATTCATAGTGGGGGCATGATAGATCTTGTTCTTCACAACATATAGATTCTATACACACATTCTAGATAACATGAGTTTATGTGGGACAAAGGGTAGACATTAGTTTTTGGCCTCTGAGTATTTCTTATTTTTTATTTAGATTCAGTACAGGGGCCATCCATTTCAAGGATTCCTTCTTTCTCTAGGCAACTATTTATATTTAGTACAAGGGGTATTTATTTTAGGGATTCCTTCTATCTCTAGGCACTATTCAATTCTTTATCCACCTCCCTAGCTAGAAAGTTGGACCCTTTTTCAACACACTTATCTCCACATAGGTAAGTTTAGGTACACATCTTCTTTCTTTGTTTCTTTTACTCTAGTACTTCATTTCCTTGAATCACTATATTAAAAGGGGGGAAAATGTATACATCCTAAATTGGTTAATCAACCACACATATCATGTCTTTTCACAGTCCCTTCATAGGAGACTCCAACTAGAGAATATGAGCTTTATTCACATTTGGCCATGTCTTTTGTTTTATCCATTTGGGTCTAGTTCTAAGCTTGAGTCACATTTTTACCCATTCCAAATCACCCTGAGCCTTTCAAATGGTCATTCCACCTCATTCAAGTTAGGTTTCCCATGCTCATTTCATCCCACCTAGTCCCTAGCTTATATGATAAGAACATTGGGATTGGACTACAGTGCTGAAACCTAGGGTGTCCAATTTCTACTGCCCTATGTTCAAAGCCAATTTGAGCCTAAATGATCAATTTCTTCCATTGGATGGGTCTTACCCCTTTTCTTTGCTTCATTCCTAAGTTTTCCAATGTTGGCCAAATGCAAATAAATCTCCCAAATTCAAAATAATGAGTCTCCTATATAAAGGACTACACAAGGCATTTTATATCTAGCAATTAATAATTTTGCATATTAGACATGATAAAAATTAGTCAATAGTATAGCTCAGCTTCTCTACATCACACGTAGACTTGCATGATTGATCAAGGAAGGGCCTAGGCAAAAGTCATTCTTCTATCTATCATCCACATTGATTATGCACGTTCCCTAAGGGAGAACTACATTTGATCTGAGACCCTAGTTTGAGGGTTAATGTAGGAAATGGTCAGGATAATAAGGGTATTAGATCATGCAATCATTCTTCCCTTAACCAAATTTTCCCCCTTTTTCTCTTTTGATGTATTCATTATTTACATGTGTGTAGATGGATATAGGTATTGAAGATTAAACTGGACCTACATTGAGCTCTGTCAACTTTCATTCCCTAAAATTTGGTACACAAGTTCACATTGACTAGGAAAAAAAATCTAGAAATCTTAGATCCTTAGGATAATAATGTTGAGAGGGAATATAGCACCAAATACCAGTTTGTCCTATTTCATTGCTCCTACCCAATAAAAAAATAGAAGCTGCATTGAGATTCTTGATAGTGTCTTAGTCTTACACCTTAATTACCAACCCTTGAATCCTTTCTTTTATTCCAAATTTAGATAATTTTATTTCTCTCTTGCATAATTACCTATTAAAATCTATATTTCCCCCATTAAACTAGATTTTTCCTATTATTTTAGACCCTTATAATTTAGGATCTAAACACTAGATTCCCAAAATTAATAAAATACTTAATGACACAATGGAAAACTTCTAAATCCAAGGGACTTTGGTGAATTGAGGTTAGTCTTCAGAGAAGGCTGGATTCCTTTCATTAAATCTAATGCAAACTACTAAAATACTAGTTTTGTGGAAATCTCGCTCCTTAGTTCTTTTGAATCCTAAACTAGGGTTTTGACTGGAAAAAAGGGTTGAATAATTGAAATTTACATAAAAATAAAAATATGGTGATTGCACCAAATATTTTATAGTAAATTTTAATGCTTTCTTTTATAAACACAATAGAGAAGAAAATAGGTTGAATTTGTTTCAGCATAAACTCATACAAATAGAAATTAGAGGTAGTATTTTAGCTATTTTTCACAAAAGAAAAAAAGAAATTTATTCCAAACAATATTTTCAAGAGGGTATAATATCACAGATGAATTTATTGAAACTAAAACAAAGATACAAAGATTCCATAAATAATCAATCAACTTGTACACACACAAAGATCTCTCAAGACAAGAAAGGCAAACCTTTAACTTTATTTCTATCCAAAGGTTACAGTTTATAGTAAATACATTTAAAATGAAAAAAATATAACTAGTAGAAAAAAGATAATTTGGGACATGGGGCATAACCATTTTTATACAAAATATCTCCAAGATTAGATTTAGTTGACAAAACTTGAATGCTTAGTTGAAGAAGATCATGTGAATCCAAAACCCTCATGCAAAATAGGTGAGTTCTTATATTTTTGGCATCCTAGAGTGGTAGAATGGTTGGAAATGTGTCATGCATGAGTTGGGCATGACCCTTAGTGTAGCATGGAATGATAAGGTGTGGTTGGAACTATTGGATCTCCATGCAATGATTCTTCATCTGAAAGTGGCTAAAAATAATGTCATGCAAAAAGAGGTGCCCAAAATATAACTGGTCCTTTAAAATAAAAGATAACTTTGAAAATAATTCCAAATTACTTTTCCATGCAAAAACCCCAACTTGAAAAACATGAGTGAGACTTTTACAACTTTTTAAGTCCTTATCACTTCATGATTTACACTTTTATCAATCCATACTTACCAAAATAGAAAGTGCAATTTGCACTTGTGTTTTTTGCAACTTTCACATTATCAAAAAATAGAAAGTGTAAAATATGTTTTTCTCTTTCTCAAAAAGAGTTATAAAAAATATAGTTGTACCTTTATAATGAAATTATAATTTACAATGTTTTGAAATGATATAACATTTTAAAATATTCAACAAAGAGGAAAGATTAATCAATGTTCAAATTTTTTTCAACTTTATTATCATTCCTTGCCTATATCTTCTCAATATATGCATCAAAGGACTTGAATATTTATTGTATGCATTCTATATTTGGCTTGTAAGATTAGATATTAGAGGCTACATAATTTTCATAAACATCAAAAAGTTCTCTTCTAAAAGTTTTAATTCTTTGTATCTTTGTTCTCATCTTATCAATTGCCTTTTCATACCTAATGAAATGGTGGATAGAACTCAAGATTAAGACTATGTCCTTTGTATATTATTTATCAATTATTACTTTGAAATTATTTAGGACCTACTCTATCTGGAGGGGATTATTGGCATCATCTACTAGTTGGCATGCCATTGAATTCATCATGCCTTCAATCTCATACAATACATCAACTACCTTATCATGATCATATTTGGCTTGTTTAGTAGACTCTATTTGTGCTCTTATCCAAAATTGATCAACCTTATGAAATTCCTCATACTCAACATCACTCTTCAATATAGTATTAATAATGAGGGTATTCATATCAATTGATTTTATGGCTATAAATTTGGGATAATACAAGTTTACGGTTTGAATTTCTCCTTCATACTGATTGATCTATACTTTCAAAATATCCTTCCTCTCCATGATGATGCTATAATGTTTCATCATTTCTAAAAGAATCATATTTCCTTTAGTGATTAGTTCTTAGACCATTCCTTCATATCCCTTCCCATTTGAGAAATCTCTCATACATAATCAATCATACCTTGATCTAGACTGATTGGTTGCATTGTCTATGGTCGTTGAGATGTTTCACTAGGATTTATGAACTAGTTTAGTGCTTCTATTAACTAATCTAATTTTCTCTTCAACTCATCCTTGGTAGATTTATCATGATCAATTATCTAGAAGAGAGTTGATACCAATTTACACATTTTTCTTAATACCTTCTCTAGTCTGTTGTTCATGTATTTGAGAAATATGATAATCACCCACCACAAGATCTTCTTTTCATTTGTCTATTGAGGGGACTATAATTTCAACATATCTCTTTCCCTTATCATCATTAGATGTCCTTGAGATGGTTTTAGGGGTGTGTTTTGATTTATTTTTAACCTCCAACATGCCAAATTCTAGAGTACTAGGATTAATCATCTATTTTATCTTTTTACCCACTAATTGGGCTAACCAACTAGGGGTAGCCACTTGTTTTGATACAATTAATATAGAATCAACAATTGATGTTGCTATAATAGAAGACATTGTAACCATTTAGGAATCCTAGTGATATGATGTCATTGGTTACATAGGAGGTGCCTATGGGGATCCAATTTCATCAGTGGTTTGCAAATCAATGTTTGCACCAAATACCTACACTGATCCAATCTCAACTAATGGTATAGTTTAAATAGTGAAGTGGGAAGAGTGGAGGGTGGAATGGACATAGGGGTTGTGAATTTGGGAACTAGTGGAAGGGTGGAATCTAAAGAACTAAATGTGTCAATCAAATGAGAGGGACCAATCAAGGTTTGTGATGTGAAAATGGTGGGTTAAGATTAAGAGGAAATAGTACTTGTCCAAGGAGTTGGGGTGGCCTATAAAACATAGTCAAGATGATTGATTCCATAAAAATGTATTGTTAGGTAGTGTTTAGAATTAATGGATATGTAATGGAAAGAGTTATAAATGGAAAGGATAATGGGAGTGCATCAAATGAGGAAGGTGAAATGGGAGAAGGGAAAGTGGAGTGGAAAATTGAGATTCTACTATAGGGGTACCTTGAGTTTCCACTTGATTGATTGGTATTGATTGCACTTGGATTATTGATGTGAGTATTATGGGTGAAATGGTAGGTGGAGTGGATACAATTGGAGGGGTTAATATTGGGGGTGGAGGTACTAAAACCTTTGAAATAATGGGAGCTTGAGATGTGGGATGAGTAGAGACAGCTAGTGTAGGTGTTGACACTTCCTAAATAATATGAGTAGGAGAAGGGGGATCATTAGAAATAGGGGTCAAGGATATGGGATCTAAAGGTAAAAAACCTTGTGATATTGTTGTTGTGTCTTTAGGTGAAATATAAATTAGTTTATCTATAACTTCTCCTTGTTTGTTGATTCTCCTTTCTTTGCTTATTCTTTGTTTTCTTCTTCTTCTTCTTCTCAGGTTCTTCTGATGATTTACCATGGCACTCCTTTGACAGAGTGATACCTACCATTTTGAGCTTTAAAATCTTCTCAATAACCCCTATTATCTCCCTTGTGACCTTAATTACTTTACTCCTTAGCCAATTAATTATTCTATTGATTACAGGGGTTGTTTTATCAAACAAAGAGAAAGACGCAGGAACTGATCACCTCACTAGTGGTAAGGGTCTAGCAATGATCTGTGTAAGGTAGTTTGGGTTTACCCTAGAGTTTTCATCCACCAAGTCATAAAGGGATAGTGATAGATCATAATATTTTATCTTTTGAAGGGACATCCTTGAATAGTCTCTCATTCTAACAATCTCTTCATCTTCACAATCTTTCCAAAAATCCTCATAATAAGACACAATTTCATGTGTTTCTAGGTCCAGCATATGGGTGATTTTTATATATGGATCAAAACAAGGTAAGGAATCTAAAGTACTCAGTGTCATTTAACACATTTTATCCTCCATACCTCTAGCCTTTAGGAGGGATTGGAATATGTAATAGCCAATGTAAATTGAGAAATGCATCCCTACCTTGTGCCTATCTAAGAAGAGCTTATGTGTTTTCACAAGTTGCCTGACCAACTCTAATAATACCCATTTATCACTTATATACTAGGGAAGTGTGTATTAATATCCATTGAATCCATTTTCCCTGATGTAGGAGTAGGTAGGGAATTGTATGAAGAATGAACCCCATTTACTAATTTCATCCTTTGTTGCTCTTGAAAATATTTCCTTCCCAAGTTCCTAATTGAACATGATAATGATGTTTTAGATGAAGGCATAATTGACTCTCCTAAATTTATATCTGCTAATGTGTAGTTTGAGATTAAGGTAGTAGTTGTAGACTCTAGTTATTTCCTTAAGTACTATGTTAAGTCTTGGGAAAAATCTTCCTTTGGCTAGGATATAAACAATATGAGATGTCATGTAGAAATTGTTCATTGTTTACACCTCCATCAATTACTTGTGGAGGGAGTCACTTATCAATTGGGCCCAATGTATGTATTGATTATTTTCTTAGATGGTCCAGATATACTAGTACATCCATTCTTGAAAGCATTTAGAATTAGGATTGCCAGTGACCCTGTGTAGTAGTATTATAATATCCCCTACCTCATTGATGAAATCATGCCTATACATGGTCTTAGGCAATATGGTGGAGGAATGTTTGTGGGTCTTGAGACATTTCTTGTTGATTATCTTTTGACATCCATCCCTTTTTTCCTCATAGAATTATGTAGATGTATATAGAGTTATACTCAATTAACTCTCAAATTTTGGGATGGCAAACACTGAGTTGATGCAATTGAGGCCTAGATCTAGAACCTTTTCCCCTTTCTCATTATATACTTGCCTCTTATTGGGATCATAGTGTTGGGTCATTATTAGTACCAGCTCAGGGATTTGAACATATAGAGGGAAGTTTGTAGCTTATGGAAGATTAGAGTCATAGATACTTTGGATCTAGTAATACTTGAATTTTATACCTATTCTAGCCCAAAAATCTCTTAGGTTAATATAACCTAAATATGTATCTTTGATCTCTATGATATCAGACTCCAAACTAGGAGTCACTCTAGGGCCCTTAGATTTAAACTTCATCTCTTTAGGAGGCATGGAAACTATAGATATACTTGTGAGAAACCAACTATGAAATTTGGTAGAATTTGTAGGTGTTTAGAACACTTATACTCTCTAGTAGAACTTGGAGGTGTCTCTAGCAGGTGAAAGTTATATCAGAACTTTGAGGTGTTGGAAGCATGTCCACTTCCCGAAGTGCTTAAGGGTTATTATATTTTTAGTGGAAGTGGAAGGTATTAGAAGTAGGTGAATGTTCCATGGTGTTTGAAACATGTCAGATCTCTAGGGGAACTGGGAGGTGCTCAAAGCATGTCCACCCTCTGTGAAGGCTTAAGAGCTTGTGGGATACTTAGGTGTTCTTGGTAAGTCTAATTTATATAGGGAAGTTGGTGGGATTTTTGTAGGGAATATTATTTGGTTTGAATGAAAGTATATTCCTTAGATAATTCTATTTGAGGAAACCCTAAATTTAACTATTAATTTGGGAGGGATAAAACAAAGGTTTTTTGGATAATGTATGCTTTGGGAGGAATTCAAATATGAAACCTTATACTACTTAGATACATGAGTTCAACCTTATAAATACTTAAATGATAAATCACATAAAAAATACCTAACTAGTAACCCTAAGGGATCTTAAATCTAAAAAAATTCAAGAAATATAAATGATTGTGAAAAGTTTCAAATTGAAAGACAATGACAAAAATAACATAAGAAAAGTATTGTGTAGCAAGAGAGGACGATGTGGAAGATTGAGATGTAGTTACATATATAAATTATAGGTAATTTCTAACACATGGATCAAAGATTTATTACAATTTAAAGGTCATTATCAAAGCTCTAAGATGCACTTCTAAAATTAGCAAATGATAATGAAAACCCTAAATTTGTGTGGTTTTATAGTGGAAACCTATAATTAATGAAAATCCATGGTAGTTACTGGTGGAGGTTAGACCTACTTTGAGTATGTCCAATTTTCATGAGAAGGGCTTGAGTTGGTGGGAGGAAAAACTCACCAAGCACTTTGTATGCTTGGAAATGTGAAATGTACTCTTTGGGTTCCACATCCCATGAAAGGTAATTGGTAAGTACTTCGCAGATGGTAGAGCTTGATGTGCACTTTGCATGTTTGAAAATGTGTAATGTGCACTTCAAGTTTCATAGTCCAAAAAAGGTAAGTTTCTCTCTTTGGCAAGATCCAAAGCTCGTCATGCATTTTATGCATTATGAAAATATGCAAAGTTCACACTAATTTTTGGATTCTATCGGCTTCAGTGCATGGTGAGATATAGATCCCACCATGCATTTTTCATGTTGTGAAAATGTGTAAAGTACATGGTGAGTTTTTTATTTCATATTTTAAGGTTTTGGTGCTTCATGGGATTCGTAGATCGATGTGAACTTTGCACATTTGTATAAATATGCAAAGTGCACCTAGGGTTCCAAGTTCTACCATTTTTGGAATATGGGTGCTTCATGGGATCTAGAACTCGTAGAGCACTTTGGACATGTGCTAATTACATCCAAAGTTATGGATTATAAAAATCATAAAAGGAAAGATTTTCCTAAAAAACAAAGGGGGTCTCCCTTAGGGTATTAGATGTAATGATACTTTTTACGACAAAAATATCAACATTTTTAGTGATTTCTATGGGATGATTGTCTACTAATCATTTTAAATCTAGTAGAATTCTAAGACATTAGATACAGATTCAATTTTAATATAATAAAATCTAAACTAGGGATGAATAAACTAGGATTTGCCTAGACATGAACAAAATAGGAAAATAGACAAACAAAATAGGGAGAAAAAAGCACAACCTAATGAAACAACTCCTAATGAGTCTTGGCCTATGCAAAATAACTTATTGAAAAAACATGACCTAACCCTATTATTTACAAAAATTTAATCTTCAAAATGAGTTCTTACCTCAAAATCAAGATTTGAGGTATATCCCATTAACTAGGATTGATAGATCCACTCCATCAAGCTTGGAGAGCTAGAATGCATTGGCTCCTTTGTATTGAGTGATGATATATGGACCACTCCATATTGCATCAAATTTGGTGTGTTTGTCTAGTTTTGCTTTATTTTCATCACAATTGAGAACCATGTCTCCTTCATTGAAGCTCCTTATAGATGCCTTTTTATTGAAAGACTTCTTGGTTTGTACCTAATTTGCTTCTAAGACTTTTATTGACTGATGCCTAATTTCTTCAAGCTCCATGAGCTCATATAGTCTCACCATCATTTCATAATTTTCAATCAGGTCCAACTAGTGATTGAGCTCTAGAGATGGAAGCTCAATTAATAATGGTACTTGGGCTTCTTTGTCATATACCAATATGAAAGGTGAATTACCAATGGCTCTTTCTGGAGTAATACTATAAGCCCATAGTGTTGATTTTAGTTTTGTATGCCATGTCCTCTGCTTGTCCTCCATTATTTGTTTGATGATTCTGATGAAGTTTTTATTGGTTGACTCAACTAGGCCATTACCTTAGGGGTAATAGTTTGAATAATTGATCAATTACACATTAGGATTGACAACCCATTCACTTACCTAATTACTTAAAAATGCCTTAGCATTATCTGGTATGATGGTGTGAGGAATAACAAACCTTGAAACTATGTTGTCCATAAATTATAGAATATATGTCTTAATGGCATATTTTAGAGTAACCACTTCAGTCCATCATGTAAAATAATATATTGTTGTGAGAACCCATTTATGACTCACACTTAATGGTAGATTGATCATGACAATGAAATCCAATCCCTATTGAGTGAATAATTGATCTACTTGATTTGGTCTAAGAGGAAGGGTGCTAGCCTTTGATTACTAGTGAAATAAGCACACTTTTAACAATTTCTTACCCATTGGTGGGTATCTTTGAATCATTTAGGAAAATATTAGCCTCCTCTCATTATCTTAATGGCCATATTCCTTGCATAAAAATTTCCTCCTGACAGTCCATCATGAAATTGCTTGAGCACTTTGGGAACTTGCTCATGCTCAATACATCTTAGAAAGATTACATTCATATCCTTCCAAAAATAAAATTCCTTTAATAAAAACATAAGAAATTGGTTAGAGTCAAAAATACCTTTTCTTTAACTTTTCAAAGTCATAGGGGTATTCACCAGTCTACAAGAAATGATTCATGTATTGAATTTAACTATTGAATGAAGGATGATTGTCTAGCTAAGGTACAATTTGAGCATACAATGTGTCAAATGTTGGTTCAGTATTCTTGATGTCAGTATCTATTTGTTTACACAATGATTTTCCTCTTACAATCTTTGTGATCATGATATCCACATCGTACTCCATGACTTTGTTAATCCATCATACACTTTTTTCATTTATCTCCCTAATCAACAAGAACTCTTTAACACTTTGGTGACTCACCATCAAATGTATTTTGTTATTAGAAATCATATGTTTGAACCTCTTGAGAGCTTTGATTACTGTATATACTTGCTTTTCCACAAAACTATAATTCTCTTTATAATCTTTAAATGATTGGCTGAAGAAAGATATCAGTTATTCCAAATCTTCTTGATTATGTTGAGTCAAAATGGCTGAGATGCTTCCTTCCCCTCCATATGCGTAGAGAATGAAATCCTTCTCATAGTTTGGGTTGACCAGGGTAGGATATTGGGAGATATTATTTGATAGATTTAAAGCTATCCTTTCCCTCTTGTGTCTAGCTGAAAAGTACACCTTTCTTTAACATTGCAGTAAGAGGTTTTGCCATAGTGGTAAAATTTAGGACAAACCTTCTCACAAAGTTGATTTTTCCAAGGAAGCTTAAGGCCCTTTTTGTGGCTCAAAAGTGTTAACATAGATATAACACTAATTATTTCTAAGTCTATTACAATACCTTATTTTGACACTATGTGCCCTAAAAGTTTCCCTTCATGTACTAAAAATATGCATTTCTTTGGATTAAGGGAAATCCTGAACTCTTTACACCTTTCAAAAATATTTCTTAGGTGATTTAAATTTGCATCAACTATTTTGAATAGATTATAATATTATATATATATATATATATATATATATATATATACTAAAATCATTTCATTTATCAAACCTTTGAATTCCATGTCCATGGCTCTCTTAAAGGTTACACCTATATTTGTTAGACCAAATGACATCTTCCTATATGCATGTGTGCCCCATTTGGTGGTGAAGGCCATCTTAAATTGATCTGATTCTTACATAAAAATTTGGGTATAACCTAAATAAACATCTAAAAGAGAGAATCTTTTAGATCTTGACACTATCTACAAGATTTATTCCATAGGAGGAAGAGGACAGTGATCCTTTAATTATGTTTTATTTAGGTCCCTAAAATCCACACATAGTCTAATTTCACCATTTTTTCTTTCTGAAAGGGAATATATTTACTACTCAAGATGAGTGTTTGATAGGAAATATTATACTAGCCTCTATCAAGTTAGAGAGTTTTACTTTTCATCAGGGGTTCAATCTTGGGATTAATGGGTCTCTATTTTTGCCTAACTGGCTTTGTATTTGGATCTAAATCTATAGTGTGATGAGCTAAACTTGGATCAATTCCTCTTAAATCATGATTAATCTAAGTGAAGTTATCATCAAACTCTTGACGTAATTGAACAAAATCATGCTTCTCTAAGATATTACATACTTTGCCTATCTTAAGAGACTTACCTTCTGAGATGATGATGGGTTCATAGTCTGCTTCATTAACTATAATGTTCTTCTTTTCACCTTTCACCAATTCGTCTAAATTGAATATGTTTTCCAGTGTGATGAGACCCATAGGTAGCTTGTTCATTTTCAATTGAATAATATGATTACATATTGGTCTTGTAGCCTTGGTTAATTCCTATCTAAAAACTCAACCTCTTCTCTTAGAACATTTAAAATATTCTTATCGCTATCAAAGACTTTCCAATTAGTTACATTATCAAGTACATAAGGACTTACAATCAACCTCACATGTTGTTTTTTTTAATTCTTTATTTATACTAGTTGGTTATATTGTGATCCTTATAAAGCCATATAGTCAACATATTTGTTTTATGACCTAGGCATTGCTTATATATTTAAGGTGGTGAAATCTTCTAGTAGGTCCCAAACTTTGTGTTGGTAAGACCTTAAAAAATTGTTTTTAGTCACGCTTTTTGATCTTACTTGGTGAAAAATAAGTTCACTATCACCAAATATATATAAAATCTCGATTCCTCTTTGTTTAGCCAACTAGAGGCCTCAAATCAAGGATTCATATTCATCTACATTATTGGTACAACTAAATTGAAGTCTGAATGAGTGGAAGTATCTCTCCTTCTATAGGGAGATCAATACAATTCCTGCATGTGCACCATTTTTGCTTCTTGATCCATCAAAAAATAATTGCCACATCCCTTGAAGATATTTGGTTGGTTTGACTAAATTAGGGATGATTGCATCTTTATCATGAATGTAATATGTCCCTAACCCTATTTATTGTACATAATCATAAGGGTTGAATTGAAAGCTTGATCCCCATTCATCCAAATGAGTGTCTAAAATCTCTTCTATGAGTGTTACATCCCCATGATCTATTTACTCCTTTTGATGTTATCATTTACAATTCATTTCTATGGGGGGATATGATTATATGGCTGTATATGATCTTTTACTATTAGCTCAGCTCTTATTTTTTATCTAGTCACATATCTCATTTTGAGTAACATGTGAGACCAATCTATAGATAAATATCCTCCCATATTTGTGGTGAAGTCTCTTGAAAAATAAATGGTAAAGTAGGGGGAAGATCTATGACTAAAATGTCTTGAGAAATTGATAGGCTTGGGAAAGCATGAATAGTGACGTTTAGTCCTTTTATTATTCCTACTGTTTGAACAATAGTCCCATCTAATTTCACTACCCATTTATTGATGGGTGTATATTTTATTCCTAGAGCATTAATTATTTTCTTGGGCATTACTAAACTACTAGCCCCAGAATCTACCATACAATTGTGAACCAAATATTTCCCTATTATAAGAAAAAGATAGACGGGGCGAGGCTTACCACTTTTCCCATTCTAGTATTATCTTGTGGTTGACACAAATTAGTTGTAGCCATAGGTCCCTTGGCTAGAACCTTGTCTGTTATCTAGAAATTCTTTAAAGCTTCCTACAATAAGTCCTTTTATGCAGGTATAGATAGGGCTTCCCATATAGTGGCATTCAAATTAGTTTTCTTCATTTACTCAACTATAATAAAAGGGATATTACCAACCTTGGCCTATGATTCAGTGGGAATAATATCCTCTTTTACAAGGTTTGGAGTTGGAGACTTTGCCTTGGGCTGACCTGTAAGTACAAAGGGTGGCCTTTACACTGTATTGCTTTTCATCAGTTCTTTTACAACTTTGGAAGTTAAGGCTTGTTCTACCAAATAAGTCTAATCATCTTCTATTTATCTTTTCTTAGAACATTTATTAGCTACTATGGGCCCTCCACTATTGATAAATGCTTCATCTTGAGTTACTCCACTAAAGTCATCCTCTTACTAGTTTATGAGAGTTGTTTTACCTTAAGTAGGTTCTTGTGTGTTTGCTTGTTGGGAAGTAGATTATTTTTATTGTCCTTGCATAATTTTTATGCCTTATACCATCAAGGCTTGACTGATCACACTATTAGGACAAGGTTTTTGGTTATGTGGCTGATTACAAAGATAACACCACTCTTATTCTTGAGACAAATTATTTTGAACAAGCACCATGGCTTTAGAGGCTCCTAGTGTTGGTAAAGCATGAGTGTTTAGAGGCTTTGGATATATATTTTGAGCCTGATATTATGTGTTTCCTTGATATGGTTACCTAATCCCTTGGTATGTGGGGTTAGCCTACTATAACGACTTTTAGTTTTGGGCTTACTACCTCTTCATTGCTACCAATTCATTGCTGAAACTCTTGAGTAATGATTTAACTTCATATAAATCATTTGTAGGTATGGGATTCAAAGTTAATGATTTTATTGTGGTGGGAATTAGAGAAATTTTATGTGGTGTACTAGGATCTATCTCTAGAAATAGAGGCATTGGTGGGCTTGGAGCTATGTTGCCATCTTATATTAAGCAAATTTTCACCCTTATTACAATTTCATAAACTGCAAGAAGTGTGGTTCTACCCATTGACTAAATCATGATAGTTATATCACTATTGAGGGCTCTTAAATAATATAATAAATTATTATTCATAGTGGGTTTAACCATGGTCAAGATTCTATTCTAGGTCTTCTAAAAATAGTAATTGAAGTTAGTCATATGTTCATGAGGATCTCTTTGAATAGAAGTTAATGTTTTAATTAAGGAAAGATTGTCACTCTTGTCTTTGAATTGGTTACATATTATGGTACCTAATTCATCCCAAACTTGGATTGAACTGGGAGCAAGGCCTATGTACCATTTTAAAGCTTTACCCTTGAAAGAGGAAACTAACAGTCTGATTGAAACATTGTCTTGCACCACATTATGGATTGAATAGAGGTTATCAATATCTTATATGTGTTCTGTAGTAGTGGTAGAGGTTTTATCGATAAAATATAGCATGATTTTTAAAGCTAAGTCATGTATATCATCGTGTTGGGCCAATTGGAGTGGGCTACTTCCATTAAAATCTATGAAATTCAGATTTATAGCCATTATGGGAGGTATGATACTGATAGGAGTTACCACAGGAGATGAGAAAATAACTATAGGATATACCTTAGGTTGAGGGGTGACTATTTTGGAATTTTTTTAAGATGGAAATGATAATTCTAAAAATTCGGCCCTTTTACCTTTAGTAGATGATCTTATTTGTTGGCTTGGCATACGTGAACCTCAAAACTTTGAATTCATAAGCCAGTGGAGTCACTAGGTGATTTGATATTTGCATGAAAATCATATAACACTTTCTAAGAATATCACCAATCTATGTATAATATTTATGTCCCACAGGGCATGCCAAAAACTATTATCACATAGGATTGCACCTATATTGATTATGTAGCTTGTTGTGAAATTGCCTAATGATACAATGGAAAAACCTCTAAAGTTGTGGGACTTTGGTGAATTGAGGTTAGTCACTAGAGAAGGCTAGCTTCCTTTCACTAAATCTAATGCAAACTAATGAAATACCAGTTTTGTGGAAATCTCATTTTTAGTGATTTATAATCCTAAACTAGGGTTTTGATTGGGAAAAAGGGTTGAAAAATTGAAATTTGAAGAAAATTAAAAATATGGTGATTTCACCAAATATTTTATAGTTGATTTTAATGCTTTCTTTGATAAACATGATAGAGAAGAGAATAGGTTAAATTTGTTTTAACACAAACTCATACAAATATTAATCAGAGGTAGTATTTTAGCTAATTTTCACAAAAGGGAAAAAAATCTTTATTCCAAATAATATTTTCAAGAGGCTAAAATACTACAGATGAATTTATTAAAACTAAAACAAAGAGATAAATATTACACAAATAATAAAATAACGTGCACACACTGAAAGATCGCTCAAGATAAGAAAGGCAAATCTTCAACTTTATTTCTCTCCAAAGGTTATAACTTGTAGTAAATACATTCAAAATGCAAAAAATATAACTAGCAACAAAAAGATAATTTGGGCCATGGGGCCTACCCATTTTTATACAAAATATCTCTAAGATGAGATGTATTAGATAAAACTTGAATGCCTAGTTGAAGGAGATCATGCAAATCTAAATCCCTCATGAAAAAGAGGCGAGTTATTTTATTTTTGGCATCTTAGAGTGGTGTAATGGCTAGAAATGTGTCATGCATGAGTTAGGAGTGACCTTTAGCATAACATGTCATGGTAATGTGTGGCTATAACCAATGGATCTCCATGCAAGGCTTCTTCATCTGAAAGTGGCTGAAAAAGACTTCTTCATGCAAAAAAAGAGGCACCCAAAAATAAACTGATCCTTTAAAATAAAAGATAACTTTGAAAATAATTCCAAGTTACTTTTCCATGCAAAAACTCCAACTTACAAAACATGAGTGAGACTTTAAAAAAAAATTAAGTCTTTATTACTTTTACCAAAATGAACCAGGCACTTTGCACTTCATGATTTTACACTTTTATCAATCCATACCTGTCAAAATGGAAAGTGCAATTTGCACTTGTGTTTTTTGCAACTTTCACATTATCAAAAAAATTAAAGTGTAAAATATGGTTTTCTCTTTCTCAAAAAGAGTTATAAAAAATATAGCTATACCTTTGACATGAAATTATAATTTACAACATTTTGAAATGATATAACATTTGAAAATATTCAACAGAGAGGAAAGATTAATCAATGTTTAAAATTTCTTCAACTTTTTTATCCTTCTTGGCATGCAGCTTCTCAGTATATGCATCAAAGGCCTTAAATATTTTTTGTATATGTTCTAGATCCAGCTTATAAGAGTAGATATTGTAAGCTTCATAATCTACCTGAACATCAAAAATTTCTCTTCTAAAATTTTTGATTCCTTGCATCTCCATTCTCATCTTATCAATTGATTTTTCATACCTAATAAAATAATGGATAAAACATAGGACAAAGATTATGTCCTTTGTAGATTCTTTCTTAATTATTTCTTTGAAATTATTCTAGACCTGCTCTATTTGAAGGAGATTATTGGCATCATCTACTAGTTGGCATGACATTGAATTCATCATGCCTTCAGTCTCATACAATACATCAACTACCTTATTATGAGCCTCTTTGGCTTGCTCAATAGACTCTATTAGTATTCTTATCCAAAAATGAGTTCCTCGTGCTCAACATCACTTTTCAATATATTCTAAATAATGAGAGTATTCATATCAATTGATTTTATGGCTATCAATTTGGGATAACACAAGTTTAAGGTATAAATTTCTCTTTCATGCTGATTGATCTATTCTTTCAAAATATCCTTCCTCTCCATGATGATGTCATAATGTTCCATCATTATTTTAAGAACCTTATTTCCTTTAGTGATCAGTTCCTCAAATCATTCCTTCATATCCCTTCCCATGTGAGAAATATCTCATACAAAATCAATTATAGATTGATCTAGACTGATTGGTTATACTGTTTATGGTTGTTGTGATGTTTCACTAAGATTTATGAACTAGTTCAGTGCTTTTATCAATTGATCTACTTTTCTCTTTAGCTCATCCTTGGTGGATTTATCATGACCAATTATTTGGAAGAGAGATTTGATACTAGTTTTCATGTTGTGCTTAAAATTTTCTCTATTACATCATCTAAGGTGTATTTGAGAAATCTAATAATCACCCACCACAAGATCTTCTTTTGATTTGTCTAGCAGGGGACTGTAATTTCACATATCTCTCTCTCTTGTCATCATTAAATGTCCTTGAGAGGGTCTTGGGAGTGGGTTTTGATTTATTCATAACCTTTGACATGCCAAAGTCTAGAGTACTAGGATTAATCATCTATTTTATCTTTTTACCCATTGATTGGGCTAACCAACTAGGGGTAACCACTTGCTATTTTGACATGGTTACCAAAGAACCAGTAGATGATGTTGTTGCACTAGTAGACACTATGACCATTAAGGAGTCCTAGGAATATGATGTCATTAGTTGCTCAAGAGGTGCATATGGGGATCCACTTTTATTAATGGTTTGTAAATCAATGTTTGCACCAAATACCTAGGCTACTCCAATCTCAACTAATGGTATAGTTGAAATAGTGGAAGTGGGAGGAGTGGAGGGTGGAATGGACATAAGGATTTTGAATTTGGGAATTAATGGAAGGGTAAAAACCAAATAACTAAATGTGTCACTTAGATGAGTGATACCACTTAGGGTTGGTGATGTGAAAATGGTGGGTTGAGAAGAAGAGGAAACAATACTTGTCCTAGGAGTTGGGGTGGCCTACAAAACCATAGTCAAGATGATTGATTCTATGATAATGTACTATTGGATAGTGTTTGGAATTAATGGAGATGTAATGGAAGGAGTTATAAATGGAAAGGATAATAGGAGTGGATCAAATAAGGAAGGTGAAATGGGAGGAAGGGAAAGTGGAGTGGAAACTTGAGATTCCATTATAGGGGGACCCTGAGTGTCCACTTGATTGACTAGTGTTGATTGCACCTAGATTATTAATGTGGGTATTATGGGTGAAATAGTAGGTGGAGTGGAGATAAGTGGAGGGGTTGAACTAGAGGTATAGGTGATAAAACATTTAAAACAATGGTAGCCTGAGATGTGGGAGGAGTGGAGATAGTTGGTGGAGGTGTTGACACTTCCTAAATAATATGAGTAGGACAAGGGGAGTAGTATAAATAAGGGTCAAGGCTATGGGATATGAAGGTATAGATCACTATGCTACTACTACTATGTCTTCAAGTGAAATGTCAATTGGTTTATCCATAACTTCTCCCTATCTTCTTGATTCTCCTTTCTTTATACTTTAGTCTTTATTTTCTTCTTCTTCTCAGGTTCCTCTGATGATTCATTGGGGCCTTCCTTTGGAGTGATACCTACCATTTTGAGCTTTAAAATATTCTCTTTGACCCTTATTGTCTCCCTTATGACCTTCACTCCTTTACTCCTCAAATAATTAAGTATTTTATTGATTATAGGGGTTATTCTATCAAATAGAAAGAAAGACTTAGAAATAGACCACCTCACTGGTGGTAAGGGTCTAGCAATGATCTATGTAAATTAGAGTGGGTCTACTCTAGATTATTCATCCACCAAGTCATCAGGGACTAGTGACAGATCATAATCTTATATCTATCATAGGGACATCCTTAAATATTCCCTCATCCTAACCATCTTTTCATCTTCAAAATCTTCCCAAAAATCCTTATAATAAGGCACATGTTCATATGTTTCTAGGTCCAGTGAATGGGTGATTTTTACATATAAATCAAAATAAGGTCTGGAATCTCAATTCCTCA